>OX411748.1:19594601-20794601 GCA_948252205.1 Orthosia incerta
GGAGAAGGGGGGCAAGGGGGTCAACTTTGAAAACTGGTTCGTTTGTGACTATAGCATTGCCCCTTTATATGAATCTGAAAAAAGATATGTTCCAAGTCTCTCAACTTCCGAGATCCGCTTAAAGGGGGGGAGAAGGGGGGCGAGGGGGTCAAATTTGAAAAATGGTTTTTGCTTTTCCGAGCCTCCTCTAAACGAATCCGTAAAAAAAACATACTACGGGTACCTTAGTTTCCGAGATACGATAGAGGGGGGGAGGAGGGGGGAGGAAAAGGGGAGGTTTGGGACTTTTCCCAAACTCGCGAGAGTCACTTGTTTACGAATCTGTCAAAATATACCCACCTCCCCATCCACCATCTGGGAGAACAATTATGTCAGTGAGTCAGTGAGTGGTAATGCAGTTTTATATAATATAACTAGTATTTGCTTGGTGCGCGAGCTGCAAGCAGCTCGCGTGTTGTTGTCCCTACACCTACCCTACCTTACACCTACCCTACACCTACCCTACACCTACCCTACACCTACCCTACACTTTGTTCCAAAAAACATAACCCTAATGTTTGCTTGTCGTCGCCAGGCACTGAGTTTCGCTTCACCCACTCAACCTTCGTTACGCTACGGAGGTCGCCGGCTCGCTTCGCTCGCCACCTCCCCCCTGCGCTGCACTCGGTCTCGTAGGTTCGCTCCACTCGGGATCCCTACGCTGAATCCGTAAAAAAACAAAAAAAAAAGATTCGCCAAAACGGGGTGGGAAAGGGGGGCGAGGGGGTCAACTTTGAAAAATGGATTGTTTGTGACTTTAGCATTGCCCCTTTATATGAATCTGAAAAAAGAAATGTTCCAAGTCTCTCAACTTCCGAGATCCGCTTAAAGGGGGGGGAAAGGGGGGCGAGGGGGTCAACTTTGAAATATGGTTTTTACTTTTCCGAGCCTCCTCTAAACGATTCCGTAAAAAAAAACAAAAAAAAAAGATTCGCCAAAACGGGGGGGGAGGGGGGAGAAGGGGGGCAAGTGGGTCAACTTTGAAAACTGGTTCGTTTGTGACTATAGAATTGCCCCTTTATATGAAACTGAAAAAAGAAATGTTCCAAGTCTCTCAACTTCCGAGATCCGCTTAAAGGGGGGGAGAAGGGGGCCGAGGGGGTCAACTTTGAAAAATGGTTTTTACTTTACCGAGCCTCCTCTAAACGATTCCGTAAAAAAAAACAAAAAAAAAAGATTAGCCAAAACGGGGAGGGAGGGGGGAGAAGGGGGGCAAGGGGGTCAACTTAGAAAAATGGTTCGTTTGTGACTATAGCATTGCCCCTTTCTATGAATCTGAAAAAATAAATGTTCCAAATGTTCCAACTTTCGAGATCCGCTTAAAGGGGGGGAGAAGGGGGGCGAGGGGGTCAACTTTGAAAAATGCTTTTTACTTTTCCGAGCCTCCTCTAAACGAATCCGTAAAAAACAAAAAATACGGGTACCTTAGTTTCCGAGATACGATAGAGGGGGGGAGGAGGGGGGAGGAAAAGGGGAGGTTTGGGACTTTTCCCATACTCACGGGAGTTACTTGTTTACGAATCTGTCAAAATATACCCACCTCCCCCTCCACCATCTGGGAGAACAATTATGTCAATGAGTCAGTGAGTGAGTGAGTGAGTCAGTGGTAATGCAGTTTTATATAGTATAATAACTAGTATTTGCTTGGTGCGCGAGCTGCAAGCAGCTCGCGTGTTGTTGTCCCTACACCCGCGTGTTGTTTTCCCTACACCTACCCTATACCTACCCTACACCTACCCTACACCTACCCTGCACCTACCCTACACCTACCCTACACCTACCCTACACCTACCCTACACCTACCCTACACCTACCCTACACCTACCCTACACTTTGTTCCAAAAAACATAACCCTAATGTTTGCTTGTCGTCGCCAGGCACTGAGTTTCGCTTCACCCACTCAACCTTCGTTACGCTACGGAGGTCGCCGGCTCGATTCGCTCGCCACCTCCCCCCTGCGCTGCACTCGGTCTCGTAGGTTCGCTCCACTCGGGATCCCTACGCTGAATCCGTAAAAAAAACAAAAAAAAAAGATTAGCCAAAAGGGGGGAGAGGGGGGAGAAGCGGGGCAAAGGGGTCAACGTTGAAAAATGGTTTGTTTGTGACTATAGCATTGCCCCTTTATATGAATCTGAAAAAAGACATGTTCCAAGTCTCTCAACTTCCGAGATCCGCTTAAAGGGGGGGAGAAGGGGGGCGAGGGGGTCAACTTTGAAAAATGGTTTTTACTTTTCCGAGCCTCCTCTAAACGAATCCGTAAAAAAAACAAAAAAAAATGATTCGCCAAAACGGGGGGGGAGGGGGGAGAAGGGGGGCAAGGGGGTCAACTTTGAAAACTGGTTCGTTTGTGACTATAGCATTGCCCCTTTATATGAATCTGAAAAAAGAAATGTTCCAAGTCTCTCAACTTTCGAGATCCGCTCAAAGGGGGGGAGCAGGGGGGCGAGGGGGTCAACTTTGAAAAATGGCTTTTACTTTTCCGAGCCTCCTCTAAACGAATCCGTAAAAAAAATATACTACGGGTACCTTAGTTTCCGAGATATGATAGAGGGGGGGAGGAGGGGGGAGGAAAAGGGGAGGTTTGGGACTTTTCCCATACTCAAGGGAGTTACTTGTTTACGAATCTGTCAAAATATACCCACCTCCCCATCCACCATCTGGGAGAACAATTATGTCAATGAGTCAGTCAGTGAGTCAGTGAGTGGTAATGCAGTTTTATATAGTATAACTAGTATTTGCTTGGTGCGCGAGCTGCAAGCAGCTCGCGTGTTGTTGTCCCTACACCCGCGTGTTGTTGTCCCTGCACCTACCCTACACCTACCCTACACCTACCCTACACCTACCCTACACCTCCCCTACACCTACCCTACACCTACCCTACACCTCCCCTACACCTACCCTACACCTACCCTACACCTACCCTACACCTACCCTACACCTACCCTACACCTACCCTACACCTACCCTACACCTACCCTACACCTACCCTACACCTACCCTACACCTACCCTACACCTACCCTACACCTACCCTACACCTACCCTACACCTACCCTACACCTACCCTACACCTACCCTACACCTACCCTACACCTACCCTACACCTACCCTACACCTACCCTACACCTACCCTACACCTACCCTACACCTACCCTACACCTACCCTACACCTACCCTACACCTACCCTACACCTACCCTACACCTACCCTACACCTACCCTACACCTACCCTACACCTACCCTACACCTACCCTACACCTACCCTACACCTACCCTACACCTACCCTACACCTACCCTACACCTACCCTACACCTACCCTACACCTACCCTACACCTACCCTACACCTACCCTAAACTTTGTTCCAAAAAACATAACCCTAATGTTTGCTTGTCGTCGCCAGGCACTGAGTTTCGCTTCACCCACTCAACCTTCGTTACGCTACGGAGGTCGCCGGCTCGCTTCGCTCGCCACCTCCCCCCTGCGCTGCACTCGGTCTCGTAGGTTCGCTTTACTCGGGATCCCTACGCTGAATCCGTAAAAAAAACAAAAAAAAGATTCGCCAAAAGGGGGGGGGGGAGATGGGGGGCAAGGGGGTCAACTTTGAAAAATGGTTTGTTTGTGACTTTAGCATTGCCCCTTTATATGAATCTGAAAAAAGAAATGTTCCAAGTCTCTCAACTTCCGAGATCCGCTTAAAGGGGGGGAGAAGGGGGCGAGGGGGTCAATTTTGAAAAATGATTTTTACTTTTCCGAGCCTCCTCTAAACGAATCCGTAAAAAAAAACAAAATAAAAGATTCGCCAAAACGGGGGGGGAGGGGGGAGAAGGGGGGCAAGGGGGTCAACTTTGAAAAATGGTTTGTTTGTGACTATAGCATTGCCCCTTTATATGAATCTGAAAAAAGAAATGTTCCAAGTCTCTCAACTTCCGAGATCCGCTTAAAGGGGGGGAGAAGGGGGGCGAGGGGGTCAACTTTGAAAAATGGTCTTTACTTTTCCGAGCCTCCTCTAAACGAATCCGTAAAAAAAACATACTACGGGTACCTTAGTTTCAGAGATACGATAGAGGGGGGGAGGAGGGGGGAGGAAAAGGGGAGGTTTGGGACTTTTCCCATACTCACGGGAGTTACTTGTTTACGAATCTGTCAAAATATACCCACCTCCCCCTCCACCATCTGGGAGAACAATTATGTCAATGAGTGAGTCAGTCAGTGAGTGGTAATGCAGTTTTATATAGTATAACTAGTATTCGCTTGGTGCGCGAGCTGCAAGCAGCTCGCGGTTTCGTCGTGTTTTTGAGAAGTATTCCTTAACCTACCCTACACCTACCCTACACCTACCCTACACCTACCCTACACCTACCCTACACCTACCCTACACCTACCCTACACCTACCCTACACCTACCCTACACCTACCCTACACCTACCCTACACCTACCCTACACCTACCCTACACCTACCCTACACCTACCCTACACCTACCCTACACCTACCCTACACCTACCCTACACCTACCCTACACCTACCCTACACCTACCCTACACCTACCCTACACCTACCCTACACCTACCCTACACCTACCCTACACCTACCCTACACCTACCCTACACCTACCCTACACCTACCCTACACCTACCCTACACCTACCCTACACCTACCCTACACCTACCCTACACCTACCCTACACCTACCCTACACCTACCCTACACCTACCCTACACCTACCCTACACCTACCCTACACCTACCCTACACCTACCCTACACCTACCCTACACCTACCCTACACCTACCCTACACCTACCCTACACCTACCCTACACCTACCCTACACCTACCCTACACCTACCCTACACCTACCCTACACCTACCCTACACCTACCCTACACCTACCCTACACCTACCCTACACCTACCCTACACCTACCCTACACCTACCCTACACCTACCCTACACCTACCCTACACCTACCCTACACCTACCCTACACCTACCCTACACCTACCCTACACTTTGTTCCAAAAAACATAACCCTAATGTTTGCTTGTCGTCGCCAGGCATTGAGTTTCGCTTCACCCACTCAACCTTCGTTACGCTACGGAGGTCGCCGGCTCGCTTCGCTCGCCACCTCCCCCCTGCGCTGCACTCGGTCTCGTAGGTTCGCTCCACTCGGGTCCCTGCGCTGCCTGGTCCGGGGAGGTTGGGGAGAGGAGGTGTGAAGAGAGGGGTGAAGGGGGGGAAAGTGGGGTGTTTTGAAAAATGATTCCAACTAAAGCATTGCCCCTTATATGAATCTGAAAAAAGAAATGTTCCAAGTCTCTCAAATTCCGAGATCCGCTTAAAGGGGTGGAGAAGGGGGGCGAGGGGGTCAACTTTGAAAAATGTTTTTTTCTTTTCCGAGCCTCCTCTAAACGATTCCGTAAAAAAAAACAAAAAAAATGATTCGCCAAAACGGGGGGGGAGGGGGGAGAAGGGGGGCAAGGGGGTCAACTGTGAAAAATGGTTTGTTTGTGACTATAGCATTGCCCCTTTATATGAATCTGAAAAAAGAAATGTTCCAAGTCTCTCAACTTTCGAGATCCGCTTAAAGGGGGGGAGAAGGGGGGCGAGGGGTCAACTTTGAAAAATGTTCTTTACTTTTCCGAGCCTCCTCTAAACGAATCCGGAAAAAAAATCAAAAAAAAAAGATTCGCCAAAACGGGGAGGGAGGGGGTGAAGGGGGGCAAGGGGGTCAACTTTGAAAAATGGTTCGTTTGTGACTAAAGCATTGCCCCTTTCTATGAATCTGAAAAAATAAATGTTCCAAATGTTCCAACTTTCGAGATCCGCTTAAAGGGGGGGAGAAGGGGGGCGAGGGGGTCAACTTTGAAAAATGGTTTTTACTTTTGCGAGCCTCCTCTAAACGAATCCGTAAAAAACAAAAAATACGGGTACCTTAGTTTCCGAGATACGATAGAGGGGGGGAGGAGGGGGGAGGAAAAGGGGAGGTTTGGGACTTTTCCCATACTCACGGGAGTTACTTGTTTACGAATCTGTCAAAATATACCCACCTCCCCCTCCACCATCTGGGAGAACAATTATGTCAATGAGTCAGTGAGTCAGTCAGTGAGTGGTAATGCAGTTTTATATAGTATAATGAGTTGTCAAGAGAAATAAACACTTTACGGTATGCAACAATGCATGTTGCAACAATAATATTATGGGTAAACAGAAATAAATTTAAATAAACAAACAGAGTAGGAATGCATTAGCAAGATCATGACATGTTATGATGAATGTAGAGTTGTATAGACATATTGATTTAAGTGTGATTATATGTAAATAATAAATATTTAACAAAAAATCTGTGATGTGTATGAATTCAGTGATGATCACGTGTGTGTGTGTGTGGTTAGGATAGGATAGGATAGTTGGGTAGTAACCCCTTTACCGCACTTAGACTCGCATTTGGTACGTGGTGCGTGCAGGCCTCCTCTCTTTGAGAGAGGTGCCTGTTATTGGATGTCACATGTCTACGATTTTTTACACACTACACCTACCCTACACCTACCCTACACCTACCCTACACCTACCCTACACCTACCCTACTAACTTTGTTCCAAAAAACATAACCCTAATGTTTGCTTGTCGTCGCCAGGCACTGAGTTTCGCTTCACCCACTCAACCTTCGTTACGCTACGGAGGTCGCCGGCTCGCTTCGCTCGCCACCTCCCCCCTGCGCTGCACTCGGTCTCGTAGGTTCGCTCCACTCGGGATCCCTACGCTGAATCCGTAGAAAAAACAAAAAAAAAAGATTCGCCAAAACGGGGGGGGGGAGGGGGGAGAAGGGGGGCAAGGGGGTCAACTTTGAAAACTGGTTCGTTTGTGACAATAGCATTGCCCCTTTATATGAATCTGAAAAAATAAATTTTCCAAGTCTCTCAACTGCCGAGATCCGCTTAAAAGGGGGGGCGAAGGGGGGCGAGGGGGTCAACTTTGAAAAATGGTTTTTACTTTTCCGAGCCTCCTCTAAATGAATCCGTAAAAAAAACTGAAAAAAAAAGATTCGCCAAAACGGGGGGGGGGGGGGGGGTGAAGGGGGGCAAGGGGGTCAACTTTGAAAAATGGTTTGTTTGTGACTATAGCATTGCCCCTTTATATGAATCTGAAAAAAGAAATGTTACAAGTCTCTCAACTTCCATGATCCGCTTAAAGGGGGGGGAAAAGGGGGGCGAGGGGGTCAACTTTGAAAAATGGTTTTTACTTTTCCGAGCCTCCTCTAAACGATTCCTTAAAAAAAACAAAAAAAAAAGATTAGCCAAAACGGGGGGGAGGGGGGAGAAGGGGGGCAAGGGGTCAACTTTGAAAAATGGTTTGTTTGTGACTATAGCATTGCCCCTTTATATGAATCTGAAAAAAGAAATGTTCCAAGTCTCTCAACTTCCGAGATCCGCTTAAAGGGGGGGAGATGGGGGGCGAGGGGGTCAACTTTGAAAAATGGTCTTTACTTTTCCGAGCCTCCTCTAAACGAATCCGTAAAAAAAACATACTACGGGTACCTTAGTTTCAGAGATACGATAGAGGGGGGGAGGAGGGGGGAGGAAAAGGGGAGGTTTGGGACTTTTCCCATACTCACGGGAGTTACTTGTTTACGAATCTGTCAAAATATACCCACCTCCCCCTCCACCATCTGGGAGAACAATTATGTCAATGAGTGAGTCAGTCAGTGAGTGGTAATGCAGTTTTATATAGTATAACTAGTATTCGCTTGGTGCGCGAGCTGCAAGCAGCTCGCGGTTTCGTCGTGTTTTTGAGAAGTATTCCTTAACCTACCCTACACCTACCCTACACCTACCCTACACCTACCCTACACCTACCCTACACCTACCCTACACCTACCCTACACCTACCCTACACCTACCCTACACCTACCCTACACCTACCCTACACCTACCCTACACCTACCCTACACCTACCCTACACCTACCCTACACCTACCCTACACCTACCCTACACCTACCCTACACCTACCCTACACCTACCCTACACCTACCCTACACCTACCCTACACCTACCCTACACCTACCCTACACCTACCCTACACCTACCCTACACCTACCCTACACCTACCCTACACCTACCCTACACCTACCCTACACCTACCCTACACCTACCCTACACCTACCCTACACCTACCCTACACCTACCCTACACCTACCCTACACCTACCCTACACCTACCCTACACCTACCCTACACCTACCCTACACCTACCCTACACCTACCCTACACCTACCCTACACCTACCCTACACCTACCCTACACCTACCCTACACCTACCCTACACCTACCCTACACCTACCCTACACCTACCCTACACCTACCCTACACCTACCCTACACCTACCCTACACCTACCCTACACCTACCCTACACCTACCCTACACCTACCCTACACCTACCCTACACCTACCCTACACCTACCCTACACCTACCCTACACTTTGTTCCAAAAAACATAACCCTAATGTTTGCTTGTCGTCGCCAGGCATTGAGTTTCGCTTCACCCACTCAACCTTCGTTACGCTACGGAGGTCGCCGGCTCGCTTCGCTCGCCACCTCCCCCCTGCGCTGCACTCGGTCTCGTAGGTTCGCTCCACTCGGGTCCCTGCGCTGCCTGGTCCGGGGAGGTTGGGGAGAGGAGGTGTGAAGAGAGGGGTGAAGGGGGGGAAAGTGGGGTGTTTTGAAAAATGATTCCAACTAAAGCATTGCCCCTTATATGAATCTGAAAAAAGAAATGTTCCAAGTCTCTCAAATTCCGAGATCCGCTTAAAGGGGTGGAGAAGGGGGGCGAGGGGGTCAACTTTGAAAAATGTTTTTTTCTTTTCCGAGCCTCCTCTAAACGATTCCGTAAAAAAAAACAAAAAAAATGATTCGCCAAAACGGGGGGGGAGGGGGGAGAAGGGGGGCAAGGGGGTCAACTGTGAAAAATGGTTTGTTTGTGACTATAGCATTGCCCCTTTATATGAATCTGAAAAAAGAAATGTTCCAAGTCTCTCAACTTTCGAGATCCGCTTAAAGGGGGGGAGAAGGGGGGCGAGGGGTCAACTTTGAAAAATGTTCTTTACTTTTCCGAGCCTCCTCTAAACGAATCCGGAAAAAAAATCAAAAAAAAAAGATTCGCCAAAACGGGGAGGGAGGGGGTGAAGGGGGGCAAGGGGGTCAACTTTGAAAAATGGTTCGTTTGTGACTAAAGCATTGCCCCTTTCTATGAATCTGAAAAAATAAATGTTCCAAATGTTCCAACTTTCGAGATCCGCTTAAAGGGGGGGAGAAGGGGGGCGAGGGGGTCAACTTTGAAAAATGGTTTTTACTTTTGCGAGCCTCCTCTAAACGAATCCGTAAAAAACAAAAAATACGGGTACCTTAGTTTCCGAGATACGATAGAGGGGGGGAGGAGGGGGGAGGAAAAGGGGAGGTTTGGGACTTTTCCCATACTCACGGGAGTTACTTGTTTACGAATCTGTCAAAATATACCCACCTCCCCCTCCACCATCTGGGAGAACAATTATGTCAATGAGTCAGTGAGTCAGTCAGTGAGTGGTAATGCAGTTTTATATAGTATAATGAGTTGTCAAGAGAAATAAACACTTTACGGTATGCAACAATGCATGTTGCAACAATAATATTATGGGTAAACAGAAATAAATTTAAATAAACAAACAGAGTAGGAATGCATTAGCAAGATCATGACATGTTATGATGAATGTAGAGTTGTATAGACATATTGATTTAAGTGTGATTATATGTAAATAATAAATATTTAACAAAAAATCTGTGATGTGTATGAATTCAGTGATGATCACGTGTGTGTGTGTGTGGTTAGGATAGGATAGGATAGTTGGGTAGTAACCCCTTTACCGCACTTAGACTCGCATTTGGTACGTGGTGCGTGCAGGCCTCCTCTCTTTGAGAGAGGTGCCTGTTATTGGATGTCACATGTCTACGATTTTTTACACACTACACCTACCCTACACCTACCCTACACCTACCCTACACCTACCCTACACCTACCCTACTAACTTTGTTCCAAAAAACATAACCCTAATGTTTGCTTGTCGTCGCCAGGCACTGAGTTTCGCTTCACCCACTCAACCTTCGTTACGCTACGGAGGTCGCCGGCTCGCTTCGCTCGCCACCTCCCCCCTGCGCTGCACTCGGTCTCGTAGGTTCGCTCCACTCGGGATCCCTACGCTGAATCCGTAGAAAAAACAAAAAAAAAAGATTCGCCAAAACGGGGGGGGGGAGGGGGGAGAAGGGGGGCAAGGGGGTCAACTTTGAAAACTGGTTCGTTTGTGACAATAGCATTGCCCCTTTATATGAATCTGAAAAAATAAATTTTCCAAGTCTCTCAACTGCCGAGATCCGCTTAAAAGGGGGGGCGAAGGGGGGCGAGGGGGTCAACTTTGAAAAATGGTTTTTACTTTTCCGAGCCTCCTCTAAATGAATCCGTAAAAAAAACTGAAAAAAAAAGATTCGCCAAAACGGGGGGGGGGGGGGGGTGAAGGGGGGCAAGGGGGTCAACTTTGAAAAATGGTTTGTTTGTGACTATAGCATTGCCCCTTTATATGAATCTGAAAAAAGAAATGTTACAAGTCTCTCAACTTCCATGATCCGCTTAAAGGGGGGGGAAAAGGGGGGCGAGGGGGTCAACTTTGAAAAATGGTTTTTACTTTTCCGAGCCTCCTCTAAACGATTCCTTAAAAAAAACAAAAAAAAAAGATTAGCCAAAACGGGGGGGAGGGGGGAGAAGGGGGGCAAGGGGTCAACTTTGAAAAATGGTTTGTTTGTGACTATAGCATTGCCCCTTTATATGAATCTGAAAAAAGAAATGTTCCAAGTCTCTCAACTTCCGAGATCCGCTTAAAGGGGGGGAGATGGGGGGCGAGGGGGTCAACTTTGAAAAATGGTCTTTACTTTTCCGAGCCTCCTCTAAACGAATCCGTAAAAAACAAAAAATATGGGTATCTTAGTTTCCGAGAAACGATAGAGGGGGGGAGGAGGGGGGGGGAAAAGGGGAGATTTGGCACTTTTCCCATACTCACGGGAGTAACTTGTTTACGAATCTGTCAAAATATACCCACCTCCCCCTCCACCATCTGGGAGAACAATTATGTCAGTGAGTCAGTGAGTCAGTGAGTGGTAATCCAGCTTTATATAATATAAATGAGTTGTCAAGAGAAATAAACACTTTACGGTATGCAACAATGCATGTTGCAACAATAATATTATGGGTAAACAGAAATAAATTTAAATAAACAAACAGAGTAGGAATGCATTAGCAAGATCATGACATGTTATGATGAATGTAGAGTTGTATAGACATATTGATTTAAGTGTGATTATATGTAAATAATAAATATTTAACAAAAAATCTGTGATGTGTATGAATTCAGTGATGATCACGTGTGTGTGTGTGTGGTTAGGATAGGATAGGATAGTTGGGTAGTAACCCCTTTACCGCACTTAGACTCGCATTTGGTACGTGGTGCGTGCAGGCCTCCTCTCTTTGAGAGAGGTGCCTGTTATTGGATGTCACATGTCTACGATTTTTTACACACTACACCTACCCTACACCTACCCTACACCTACCCTACACCTACCCTACACCTACCCTACACCTACCCCACACCTACCCTACACCTACCCTACACCTACCCTACACCTACCCTACACCTACCCTACACCTACCCTACTAACTTTGTTCCAAAAAACATAACCCTAATGTTTGCTTGTCGTCGCCAGGCACTGAGTTTCGCTTCACCCACTCAACCTTCGTTACGCTACGGAGGTCGCCGGCTCGCTTCGCTCGCCACCTCCCCCCTGCGATGCACTCGGTCTCGTAGGTTCGCTCCACTCGGGATCCCTACGCTGAATCCGTAGAAAAAACAAAAAAAAAAGATTCGCCAAAACGGGGGGGGGGAGGGGGGAGAAGGGGGGCAAGGGGGTCAACTTTGAAAACTGGTTCGTTTGTGACAATAGCATTGCCCCTTTATATGAATCTGAAAAAATAAATTTTCCAAGTCTCTCAACTGCCGAGATCCGCTTAAAAGGGGGGGCGAAGGGGGGGCGAGGGGGTCAACTTTGAAAAATGGTTTTTACTTTTCCGAGCCTCCTCTAAATGAATCCGTAAAAAAAACTGAAAAAAAAAGATTCGCCAAAACGGGGGGGGGGGGGGGGGTGAAGGGGGGCAAGGGGGTCAACTTTGAAAAATGGTTTGTTTGTGACTATAGCATTGCCCCTTTATATGAATCTGAAAAAAGAAATGTTACAAGTCTCTCAACTTCCATGATCCGCTTAAAGGGGGGGGAGAAGGAGGGCGAGGGGGTCAACTTTGAAAAATGGTTTTTACTTTTCCGAGCCTCCTCTAAACGATTCCTTAAAAAAAACAAAAAAAAAAGATTAGCCAAAACGGGGGGGAGGGGGGAGAAGGGGGGCAAGGGGTCAACTTTGAAAAATGGTTTGTTTGTGACTATAGCATTGCCCCTTTATATGAATCTGAAAAAAGAAATGTTCCAAGTCTCTCAACTTCCGAGATCCGCTTAAAGGGGGGGAGATGGGGGGCGAGGGGGTCAACTTTGAAAAATGGTCTTTACTTTTCCGAGCCTCCTCTAAACGAATCCGTAAAAAACAAAAAATATGGGTATCTTAGTTTCCGAGAAACGATAGAGGGGGGGAGGAGGGGGGGGGAAAAGGGGAGATTTGGCACTTTTCCCATACTCACGGGAGTAACTTGTTTACGAATCTGTCAAAATATACCCACCTCCCCCTCCACCATCTGGGAGAACAATTATGTCAGTGAGTCAGTGAGTCAGTGAGTGGTAATCCAGCTTTATATAATATAAACTAGTATTTGCTTGTTGCGCGAGCTGCAAGCAGCTCGCGTGTTGTTGTCCCTACACCCGCGTGTTGTTGTCCCTACACCTACCCTACACCTACCCTACACCTACCCTACACCTACCCTACACCTACCCTATACCTACCCTACACCTACCCTACACCTAACCTACACCTACCCTACACCTACCCTACACCTACACTACACCTACCCTACACCTACACTACACCTACCCTACACCTACCCTACACCTACCCTACACCTACCCTACACCTACCCTACACCTACCCTACACCTACCCTACACCTACCCTACACCTACCCTACACCTACCCTACACCTACCCTACACCTACCCTACACCTACCCTACACCTACCCTACACCTACCCTACACCTACCCTACACCTACCCTACACCTACCCTACACCTACCCTACACCTACCCTACACCTACCCTACACCTACCCTACACCTACCCTACACCTACCCTACACCTACCCTACACCTACCCTACACCTACCCTACACCTACCCTACACCTACCCTACACCTACCCTACACCTACCCTACACCTACCCTACACCTACCCTACACCTACCCTACACCTACCCTACACCTACCCTACACCTACCCTACACCTACCCTACACCTACCCTACACCTACCCTACACCTACCCTACACCTACCCTACACCTACCCTACACCTACCCTACACCTACCCTACACCTACCCTACACCTACCCTACACCTACCCTAAACCTACCCTACACCTACACTACACCTACCCTACTCCTACCCTACACCTACCCTACACCTACCCTACATCTACCCTACACCTACCCTACACTTTGTTCCAAAAAACATAACCCTAATGTTTGCTTGTCGTCGCCAGGCACTGAGTTTCGCTTCACCCACTCAACCTTCGTTACGCTACGGAGGTCGCCGGCTCGCTTCGCTCGCCACCTCCCCCCTGCGCTGCACTCGGTCTCGTAGGTTTGCTCCACTCGGGATCCCTACGCTGAATCCGTAAAAAAAACAAAAAAAAGATTCGCCAAAACGGGGGGGGGGAGGAGGGATATGGGGGGCAAGATGGTCAACTTTGAAAAATGGTTTGTTTGTGACTATAGCATTGCCCCTTTATATGAATCTGAAAAAAGAAATGTTCCAAGTCTCTCAACTTCCGAGATCCGCTTAAAGGGGGGGAGAAGGGAGGCGAGGGGGTCAACTTTGAAAAATGGTTTTTACTTTTCCGAGCCTCCTCTAAACGAATCCGTAAAAAAAAATGAAAAAAAAAAAGATTCGCCAAAACGAGGGGGGGGGGGGAAGGGGGGCAAGGGGTGAACTATGAAAACTGGTTCGTTTGTGACTATAGCATTGCCCCTTTATATGAATCTGAAAAAAGAAATGTTCCAAGTCTCTCAACTTCCGAGATCCGCTTAAAGGGGGGGAGAAGGGGGGCGAGGGGGTCAACTTTGAAAAATGGTTTTTACTTTTCCGAGCCTCCTCTAAACGAATCCGTAAAAAAAACAAAAAAAAAAAGATTCGCCAAAAGGGGGGGGGAAAGGGGGCGAGGGGGTCAACTTTGAAAAATGGTTTGTTTGTGACTATAGCATTGCCCCTTTATATGAATCTGAAAAAATAAATGTTCCAAGTCTCTCAACTTCCGAGATCCGCTTAGAGGGGGGGGAGAAGGGGGGCGAGGGGGTCAACTTTGAAAAATATTTTTTACTTTTCCGAGCCTCCTCTAAACGAATCCGTAAAAAAAACACGAAAAAAAGATTCGCCGAAAGGGGGGGGGGAGGGGGAGAAGGGGGGCAAGGGGGTCAACTATGAAAAATGGTTTGTTTGTGACTATAGCATTGCCCCTTTATATGAATCTGAAAAAAGAAATGTTCCAAGTCTCTCAACTTTCGAGATCCGCTTAAAGGGGGGGAGAAGGGGGGCGAGGGGGTCAACTTTGAAAAATGGTCTTTACTTTTCCAAGCCTCCTCTAAACGAATCCGTAAAAAACAAAAAATACGGGTACCTTAGTTTCCGAGATACGATAGAGGGGGGGAGGAGAGGGGAGGAAAAGGGGAGGTTTGGGACTTTTCCCATACTCACGGGAGTTACTTGTTTACGAATCTGTCAAAATATACCCACCTCCCCCTTCACCATCTGGGAGAACAATTATGTCAATGAGTGAGTCAGTGAGTCAGTCAGTCAGTGGTAATGCAGTTTTATATATTATAATAACCGAGTGGTGCAATCCTAACTATAAATAGTCGATGAACGACTCGTAGCTTGGCGGTGTAACGTATCCACTACCAGCCGTTTAAGATTGAATACCTCAAAATAATCCTTACCCATCATGTTTTATGTCCACATCTCTATGTCCGCTTGTGAGTACGTTTTGTTAGGATGTATGTGTAGTCCACATATCTATAATAAGCCGGGATGCTGTGGGCATAACTGCTTTAACAATAAACCAAGGTTTTAGGGAACTCATTTTGCCTTTAATATTCTTGTTCAATCCAATAATTCAAGTAAGATTATGATAGCTAATTCAACCCTAAATCCTAAAACGTACATAATGAAATATGTTACGCTATTACCTACATCATAAATAATAGTAAAACCATAAATGATGTAAGCGGTGGCGCGCCGCAGTCTTAGAGTCCACTATGAACAAAGCACCATTTTGCACGCACACATTGACATTACGATTTTACAGGGATTCTCGGACAATATTGGACAGAGCTCAGGTGCGGCTGTCGCAAATGCTAGCGCGGGCGTTGTCACGTTATGGAGTTTGGCATGTCAGTGAGCGATGAACAGCCAATGTAAGGAAGCCTGAAATTACGTAAAGATGCTTACTGTAGTATTTAAATTAAAATATCATGAAATTTTTCAAGATGACAAGTTAAATATCATAATTATATTATCTTATTCAATATCTAAGAAAGTAATAAATTATTTAAGTCCATAGACTAAATTGTACATTGTGGCTATGTTTAAGGAAAGGCTATGAAACTTGTCACCCTCTTAAACCTGAACTAAATTTTCATATTTACGTTTTTGTCGAGCTTGATACCTTTCACATTTGTATGTTTTTGGTAGGAATATTTTTACACTATTGTTACGTATTGTTACCCTCCAATCTTCGTCATGGTGGTGGCATTGTGATCTTTAATGTATAATTGATGGTTTGTCTACCCTCTACGGCATGTAAGCATGATATGATGTATGTTTAGACAAATCGATGTAGTTTTGTTCGTATACTACCAACTGCCGGAGTCTGTATTTCCTGAGAGCTACAACCTGGGAGTCTTTAAGTCAAGAGTGAATAGGTTTCTTCTAGGTAAGCGCACTACATCGTCGACCACATCATCACTTACCATCAGGTGAGATAGTGGTCAAGCGCGAGCCTATCAATAATAATAATAAAAAAAAACTCCTTTTTAACACGTTTTTTTTTTAATTTTAATCATTTCTTTTAGCAACCCTAGTGAGTCCGGCAAGTGTCAGTAACAAATTTCGTGGACGGCGGGAGTGTTCCTTCTGTATTTTTTTTGTACTAACACGGAACATTATGTGCCGTCCAAAAACTGACGCGGTGCGTCTCCCACAATAGTTTCACCTGGAAGGCAATCCGTTTGAAACGTGAAGGTTTAGGCATTGACTTCCCGTTTTGGGGCGGAAAGCTCTGAATAAGTTATACATACAAAGTTAACTGAGATACCAGATTTATTTTCTGTCTTTATTATTCTCCTTTTCATGATGTCTCTGATAAAATTTACGTAGAAATATATATACTCTTTACTATGATTTTCTGGTTCGAAAAGTGGAGTCAAATAAGATACAATCATGATTTCCATATATTTCCATCACTGTTATATCGGGAGTCCTAAGGATTTGAAAGCCATGGGACACAGCCTTTGGTACAAAAAAGTTGGCTTCATTTGCATTCGTTTCAATAGGCAGTCCAAAGTAAATAAACATATTTGGTTGATAATAGAAATCGGCACCTTGAAGGGTTATGTTCTGCAGGATAATTATGTCGACAGTCTTATGTTAATAGTTAATAGAGCTTCTAATATATTGGAAATGTGCCTAACATCTCAGGGAAACTAGTCCTGTCGTAACAACGAATAAAACGAATATATTTATGCCATGAGACCAGCGTTCCAAAAAAAGTGCTAAACGCTTACCTCTACCCTTTCAAAATATTCTTTCAACAAAATGGAACTCCAAAATCCGCCTAAGCGCAGCCTACATTTTACATAGAAGGCGGGGTTGCGAAATAGTAGTTTATGCGAGAACGGTGTCGAGTTCCATATTCATGGTTGGCCCAATCTCCCTCCGGAAACAATATAGAGGCCCGATGCCAATTGTTATTGGTGTACAGGAACTGCATCGGTGCGCCATATGAGTCTGTTACATTCTTTATTTAAACTCGAGTGTTACTTGCTGCCAGTGGTTTTTATTAAAACTGACTTTTGTTGGGCGAATTGGTCGGTGATTATATTCATGCGGTGTTTGCGATTCTATCTAGTTAAGATACCTCACACTAGTACTAAATCAGTTTGTTTTTTAAAGAACGCTGTCTGTCAGAGAAGAGCTGTCGATTTAATTACTTGTGCCTAATTAGCTCAGCAAATACAGGGTGGCTTAAATACATACCAATATAGTTATTGATATAATTATAGCCCTTGACGACTTCAACTTTACAGTAGCCACGAGAGAACCATGTCAATTATTCGCGAAAATCACCCAGTACTCTCGCTGTACTACAGAACCATGTTTACATAGATTCAACGACCCACAAATCAGTCAACATGAGCCGAAAGTCAAACACACCGAAAGAGAAACAAACAAATGACGTGAGGCTTGTATACAAAGTGATCCCTAAATACTAACGTGCATTAGTTCCCCCAAGTACAAAATAAGGAAAAGGGGTAATATCAACAGAAGAGCTTGCGAACATCACGATATAACGAATTACTTATGAGATTGACGTGCTTCAGTTATTTCATTGGAGGCGAAAAATATAAGATATAGAGAAAAGTCAAGAGGGGATGTGAAAACATAGTTATTTACTCAAGCGCTTGCACTGATTGATCGAGTGAATTCTGCAAAAAATGTGTTTGATATTATTTAAGATCTTTCTATCAGCTATTTTATACAAATCATAATAAACTTTAACCCAGATTGCAATCATAGGGCTAAGGTTAATTAGTTTAGCTTAGTTAACATACATCATCATCACAACATCTCTCATATGCACACAGGGATGAAAAACTGCATGAGCTAAGTCCTTCTTCGTATTCTTCATCCTGAGCGACCTTTAGACGGTATTATATTCTGCACTTACATATAAATTAAGTCATATTACTAATATTTAATGTAACTATGTCATATGAATATAGTATAAGATTACACCGCCAAGATAAAACGGTGTACTCAATCTTAAATTGCTCCAAATTAGTTCTACATTAAGTCTTCTGAAAATGTGGGACAATAATATAGGACAGATTAAGAATTGGGGCGCAAACATCTTACGGAGCTTTTCGTCTTTCATGATTAGCAATGATGTTGTTCTACTTAGGAACGATTGATAATTATATTAATTTATTAAAGTCAACGCTTGCTCAATGTATGTCGGCAGTTTTGTACTATTCAAGTGGTCACGATTTTTTTTCACTGAAGACTAGTTTAGTTTCTTGAAGTTTATTTTCATAAGCCTCATAACAGGCTAGCTAATAGCTACATTATAATAAAAGCTGGCCAATATTTTGTCCCTTTTATAAAATGTAATAATCCGTAAGGATTTTATCCGGTCTCATATTACGCAGTGTGTGTACTATGTATATTATTTTGTATGCATGTAGATGCCATGTGGTTAACAAAGCCCATCCCGTAAAAAGCGACCACATATTGTGGTGTTTCAACATGTCCATGACGTGGAACTTGTTTTGTGGTTTTGTACCTGTAAGCTCGATTACAAAATGCAAAAAAGGTAATACTTTTAAGCATTGTGCAGAATCTGAAATTTTCGTTTGTAACAAAAACTATCAATATATATGTCCAAGTCTTTTCATGAAAACCTTATGACAAAAGTCAGATACATGAATGTCAGCATAAACCTAATAAACATATTATTTGTTTACTCCCTGTAGATGGTCCTATGTCTCACACAGAAAGTGAAAGAGTAAATTTATTATGTAAATAGACGAATTATGAAAACACAAGATAATCCGGAAAAGAAATGGAAACATCTCAAGCAGCAAAGAAAAACATTCATTGAACATTACCCATGAGAATAAAATTAAGGGAGAGAATATGTATAAACGTGAATACAAAACAAATACAAAAGGATGTTAGTGCCAACGGTAATATGATAAAATGTTTTGAAACAACTAAGAAGTTATCCACTCAGCTATTCTAGATGTTTTATCTCACAGAAATATTAGAAAGTCTGGTAGTTTATATTGAAGATTAGTGACACAAGGCAGCCGGGTTGCCGAGCTGCCAGGCTGTATCCGTAATGCGTTTCCACTTATACCGAAACAGTTCCGAGTATCGCGCGCCTTGTAAGAATATCACTCGGGAAAGGTTCGGGCGCAGATGTGCGTTTACACAGTACAATTGTTTCTCTCTCCATTCGTCAGTTTGTTCTATTTCCTTTTTTGTGTTGACACTGCGGTTCGCCTTTGGCGATATAGCCAGAATGCCGGTAAAAAGTTCGTGACTAAATCGTATGATACACGTACGTAAGATGATTTCCGACACGTGACGATTTATCCACTCATCGGCAATCACCTACATTCCGCACTTGTAGCATAACTAACTATTAATTAATTGCTTACAAAAAAAAAATTGTGTGAAGGACTTAGAATGTTTTGTCTACAATTAAAATAAGATTAGGATAAAGTAAAGATATTCTTTTTTTCCGCAACTAGAGTAAAAATAGGAAATCAAAATTGAATAGTGTCTCTTGTTGAAATGCCATGAAGAATGAATTTACGAGTATTATAATATAGATCGAGATTAAAATCATGGATATATTTAGATGATGGCATTGGCACTTATTAGTGCTTGTTTCATAGTCCTGTTTAGAACATTTGCATGTTGGAATAACTTGAGACTACATAAACCAATGACACATCGGCACACGGACACAGCAGGCTATTGTGTTTGGTTAAGCAATACGTAGTCTTAGGTTGCAGGTGTTCGGGTCTCGTCCACATGCAAGTAATGCAGATATGCAGAGCGATCTTATGATAGGACAGTAGTAAATGCAATGACGTAGTGACTTAAACGGAAAAAAAGTATGATCCGATTGCAAAATCTTGCACTGAGTGAAAGCTATACTTTCACTGAGTTTCAATAGGTTCCCTTTTATCACGGCAAATGCGTGGTTACTGTGAAATAAGCCCCAGGATAAAAACCGCGGGCACAAACTAGTTTTCTATAACATTGAAGTAGCTTTAGTTAACTAGAGTAGATTACATTTACGTATTATGTATTAAAACTTTATGCACAAATAAAAAGGCGAACTTTATGCAGAGATAAAATATGGCAGGTGTAACTAAATGAAAAAAGAAATAGAGAGGAAAATTTATAAAAAACAATTTAATAGATATATACATACATATAAACATACATACATATAAACAATGTTATTGAGAAACGGAATCCAACAAATCAAATTCTTGCAAACTCGTTACCTGCTTGCGCCAGTCAAGGCAAAAGTCGTCGAGCAGACCAAGATCTTTAACCTAGGAGCTAAATGGGTTTGCTACGTTGTTAAAGATTATGGGCGGCACAGTTAAACCATCGAGACCATTTGATTCAGAACAATCAAAAACTCAACAGTCGGTTCCTTCGTTCTATATTCTAGTGAACACTTAGGACACATGTCCATTATGGTAATATTCTGCGGAAATCTCTGTGAATCCAATCCGATAGAAAATGTAATGAAAAGAGTCGGGACCAATACCGCTTTGAGCGTTCGTGGGACGCCTGAAGTAAAGGTCAAACCACTGAATATCATGCATTCAAAATTGAAATTGTTGAACTAGGTTCCGTTTTGTTTGTTTGCATACTTTTGTATCGATAAAGGATGCTTGTTTGTTGTTTAAAATGGTTTATGTGACTTTTCCTATTAAAATAAAATTGGTGCTAACAATTCAAAGAATAAAAACTATTGTTTATGAAGATTTTATTGTTTTTAGTAAATGGTTACAAATCTTAGATCAAAGTAAAATCTGTGGTTTTTCTATTAGATATCTACAGATGAAGTTTCCTGTATCGATATAGGTGTTACCTTTGCTGTCTCTGTAATATCAAGCAATATTATAAAGATGACTAACGTCAAATTTCACCAAAGAAACTGAACAATTGAATATGATAAGAGGTTCTACACAAATCACATTATATCAATGAAAGCGTTGCGCTAGGAATTTGAATAATGACAAAAATGTATGGGAACGTCAAGTGCTATCGAATTGACGGACAATTGAGATGTGACAGTGACAGTGATTAATCTCTTACATTTTGGCATTTCATCCATTCCCTTTACTAATAGGATGAAACTTTGTCTGGGATACTGTCTAAATCCCGCTCAAAAGCTGTCAGTGTCAATATTCCACAGCAATGATGACACGGCTCTTGATCGTCCGTTTAGATGCGGTGATCTCGTTCGGTTGCATCGGTGATACTCGCCCTGAATAGCTATGTCTATTGTGAACTAACCTTGAATAGAACGTGTGCTGTGTAGTCAACCGCACCTTAGTGGTTGTCTATATACATAACCCTTCCTTGATACAGTTTGCTAATTAATATTGATATCATTGTATTGTAGGTTCGAATGGCATTGTTAGCCTGTATATAACAATCTCGTCATATTTCATGACTGTAGTTAGTAGGTACCTTCCTGTTTCAGTCGTTAGCTGACTGCTGTGCGTCGGGATCTGCCAGACTTCTTTCTCCATTTGTGACTCTTGTGACTTCTTGACGATATTCATCCATTTGTGACTATATTTGACCTGTGAGCGTGTTTTAGAGCGTTGAGAGATCTTTGTGCCTTGGTATCACCAGTGGGTATCTATCACCAGAACTGTCAATCATATTCAAGCGCGATCTGAATTTCATGTTTTTCATAATCATGATCATCAGCCTTTTTAAATGTTCCCACTACTGGGACTCAGGCCTCCTCTCTGTGAGAGGGAATGGGCCGTAATCCACCACACGGGCCCAATGCGGGTTGGTGGATGTCACATATCTTCGAATGTACCAAAAATTTGAAGATTCAACATTCTAGGACATGCCGGTTTCCTCGCGATGTTTTCCTTCACCGTTTTGAGAGCAGTGGTGATGAAATAATTTAAACAAAGTAAAGCGCATGTTTGGGTTCGAACCCACGATATAAATCTTGACATAATTATATTATATAAAGCTGGATTACCACTCACTCACTGACTGACTCACTCATTGACATAATTGTTCTCCCAGATGGTGGATGGGGAGGTGGGTATATTTTGACAGATTCGTAAACAAGCAACTCTCGCGAGTATGGGAAAAGTGCCAAACCTCCCCTTTTCACCCCCCCTCCTCCCCCCCTCTATCGTATCTCGGAAACTAAGGTACCCGTAAAATGTTTTTTTTACGGATTCGTTTAGAGGAGGCTCGCAAAAGTAAAAAGCATTTTTCAAAGTTGACCCCCTCGCCCCCCTTCTCCCCCCCTTTAAGCGGATCTCGAAAGTTGAGAGACTTGGAACATTTCTTTTTTCAGATTCATTTAGAGGGGCAATGCTACAGTCACAAACGAACCAGTTTTTAAAGTTTATCCCCTTGTCCCCCTTCTCCCCCCTCCCCCCCCGTTTTGGCGAATCTTTTTTCTTTGTTTTTTTTACGGAATCGTTTAGAGGAGACTCGGAAAAGTAAAGACCATTTTTCAAAGTTGACCCCCTCGCCCCCATTCTCCCCCCTTTAAGCGGATCTCGGAAGTTGAGAGACTTGGAACATTTCTTTTTTCATATTCATATAAAGGGGCAAGGCTATAGTCACAAACAAACCATTTTTCAAAGTTGACCCCCTCGCCCCCCTTTCCCCCCCCGGTTTGGCGAATCTTTTTTTTTTTTTTTTTCCGGATTCAGCGTAGGGATCCCGAGTGGAGTGAACCTACGAGACCGAGTGCAGCGCAGGGGGGAGGTGGCGAGCGAAGCGAGCCGGCGACCTCCGTAGCGTAACGAAGGTTGAGTGGGTGAAGCGAATATCAGTGCCTGGCGACGACAAGCAAACATTAGGGTTATGTTTTTTGGAACAAAGTGTAGGGTAGGTGTAGGGTAGGTGTAGGGTAGGTGAAGGGTAGGTGAAGGGTAGGTGTAGGGTAGGTGTAGGGTAGGTGTAGGGTAGGTGTAGGGTAGGTGTAGGGTAGGTGTAGGGTAGGTGTAGGGTAGGTGTAGGGTAGGTGTAGGATAGGTGTAGGGTAGGTGTAGGGTAGGTGTAGGGTAGGTGTAGGGTAGGTGTAGGGTAGGTGTAGGGTAGGTGTAGGGTACGTGTAGGGTACGTGTAGGGTACGTGTAGGGTACGTGTAGGGTAGGTGTAGGGTACGTGTAGGGTACGTGTAGGGTAGGTGTAGGGTAGGTGTAGGGTAGGTGTAGGGTAGGTGTAGGGTAGGTGTAGGGTAGGTGTAGGGTAGGTGTAGGGTAGGTGTAGGGTAGGTGTAGGGTAGGTGTAGGGTAGGTGTAGGGTAGGTGTATGGTAGGTGTAGGGTAGGTGTAGGGTAAGGAATACTTCTCAAAAACACGACAAAGCCGCGAGCTGCTTGCAGCTCGCGCACCAAGCAAATACTAGTATTAAATATATATTTACGTTTTCGAGTATATGTAATTGGATTCATACAAGGGGCATGTAAAACACTGGTACTTAGCTGAATCCGTTTAGACTGGAAGCCAACCCCAATATAGTTGGGAAAAAGGCTAGGCAGATGATGATGACAAGGGGCAATTTTCCTATACTTTACTGGATCATAATTATACCACAAACAATTCCAGTATCATCCATACATCCATACTATACATATCCATATTTACGGGGCTACAGGTTAAGTCGACCTAAATCACGTAAAGGGTTGTAGTTTCCATCATTCCTGACTGATTTGACTATGAAATACCGTACCCCAAACTTCCAAAAACCGGTCAAGTGTTAGTCGAACTCGAACATGAACTCGGTACTCGAACTCAAGTGCACCAAGGGTTCCGTACCTACCCATTATACCGCCATAATAAAATTGATATCATTTTACCTTTTTTTTTTTTTTTTCCTTTTTTATGTTTTTAGAGACCGGACGGGATGACCATAATGCCTTGGAAGGTCTTAAAAAAAGAAAAGTAAGCTTTTTGCCAAATTTCGTGATTCTGAGAAATTAAAAAAAGTTCAAAATAAGGTAAATTTTGGTACTTACAAGTTTTCGCGAAAATCTAAATTTGCCCATGTTTTTATCGTGTTGACTCAGGACCTTGATTTTTGTACACTTAATTGGCACAATAGACCTTAGTATCTGGTATTTAACTTTCTTGGTCCACCCGTTCCTGCGAAAATCGGTGGTGACACACGGACAAGATAGTGATATTATAAGGCTTCCTTTTTTACCTTTTGAGGTACGGAAGCCAAAAAATCGGCAATTTAAAAGCAATTTTAAAGAAAAAACGGAACCCTTATAGGATCACTTTGTTGTCCGTCCGTACGTCTGTATGTCAAGACCCTTTTTCTCAGGAACGCGTGGAGGTATCAAGCTGAAATTTATATCAAATACTCAAGTCTACTGTCCCTTAAAACTGTGCAATAAAAAAGTACAGCCGTTTATGCCGCAAAATGCCGCAAATTTTCGACATTCGCAAGGGAATCAAAACCTACAGGGTACTTCCCGTGAACTCAGAATCTTGAAATTTGGTACGAAGCAACGGCGCAGATAAAGGCAAAATTACTAAAACCGTAAATTTTTAGTTACATCATATTATTATAATAAAACTTTTAATAATTTTAAACTTAGTACCACTTTCCTCATGAACACGTAGAGGTATTAAATTAAAATTCATATCAAATACTCAGGTCTATAATACCTTTAAGCTGAGGTTTGTACGGAACTCTCGGTGCGCAAGTCTGACTCGCACTTGGCCGGTTTTTTTGTCTATTGAGTTACGTTTTAGTTATTTTCGTATTTATAATATTATCATCATCAGCCTTTTAATGTTCCCACTGCTGGTACACAGGCCTCCTCTCTGTGAGAGGGAATGGGCCTTAATCCACGACGCGGGCCCAGCGAGGCTTGGTGGATGTCAATACAATATTATAAATATGAAAGTAACTCAGTCTGTTACCTTTTCAGTCTTCAACTGCTGAAAGGATTTAAATAAAATTTGGCACACGGGTACACCATGATCTGGATAAGGATATATGATATTTTTCATCCCGTTATAATGTTCCTTTGGGATAACAAAACACTTTTTCACGTGAACAAAGCCAAGGGCAGAAGCTAGTAAACAATAAATAGCTAGTATAGCGTTTTATTCCATTTCCCAATAAAACAGCTAATATTCTATAGTTTTAGAAACTGATGAATAGCGTACCAACATTCCACGGAATTAATGGAATGTAGGCAACATCGTGCTGTGGCCAGAAAAAGCCAGATGTGAATAAAAATAAATGGCTTTATGTATATTGGTACGATGGGTCTGAACAAAGCAAATTAGATAACAGTTTCATATAAAAATATCTGTTTTGTTTGAAAAAAGGATGTGTGCGTCCAGCGTTACCATTTTTCATGATAATTGGGAGAGCATGTCATAATATAAACGTAGTAATGTGTCTCTTTGTATGAGATTCATTACATTCATACATGCCTAAGTTTGAACCAACTAGACCAATCAACGAAATATCTTTATCTACTTAGCTTTTTTATATAGATAGATAAGATATGTAAGATTTCTTTTTGATTGTTCTACTTGGTTCTACTTGTAACAACCACTCGATATTGGTAGTTGTAAGACTAAACAAGTTTTGATTAACATTTATGAAAAAAGTAACAATATTTTTCATAACTAAACAATATCTGAATAACAAAATAATGAAAATACCCGACTGCCCTTGGCCCAACATGATCTTAATTAAGCTTACTCAGAATTTCTGACCCCAATATAGTTTTACAAGGAGTAAAATGGGATTTGCTAATAAGCATAAAAAACAAGATTGACTTCAGAGCTAAGAGATAGAGATTAAAATTAAGATTGTTTTTCGGCACAAAATTGTACGGTTTGCACGATTGTTTTGTTTCTACTAAATTCAATAATGAATCAGGACCACGTCGTCGCCGCTTGTTTCAGTGTAAAGTCGGAAAATGTTCTGTGAAAGAGAAACACATTTAGCTCACCGCGCGAATTCTTTTATCGGTATTACGTTGGTTCCATTGCATTTTATTGGCATCAGTGTTGGTACACAAGCCTTTAAACGCATTAAATTTATATCGCAGAGAATGTATGAGTTCTGAACTTTGTTTGATTTTGCCACATTTCAATGAAAACTTTGACTTTGGCATTTCTCCACAACAGCAAGTTTCTGTGGTTTATTTGCAAACATATACATATATTGCATCTAACTACGGCCTGGAAACCTTGCATTAATCTATTCTACTATCAATTATCATTCATGAAAATTAAGTTTTGTCAAAAAAAAATAGATACCTGCACATTTAAGCGGTGGTATGTCAGTAGTTTATCTGTTTTTTTTTAATCTTAACACAATCCTTTGATTTTCGTTTTCAAAATACTAAACATTTTTTTTGGAATTAACAAAATATTCGGCAAACTCTACTTTAGCCTGATAATTTGAAAAAAAAATGGGTTTGACACGTTCTTAATTCAAAATACTCAATTCAGAAATTTATCAAGACTTCTAGTAATCCACCAAAGTAGATGACTACATAAACAGGTTTCCGGTAGCAAAAGGTTCCGACATACCTATCTCTCCGATTGTATAAAACTCAATTTGTACCTCGTAAACCACAGTTAAGAAAAGACGTACCCTTATCGAGAACGCGACCTCTACACGTAAGAAGGTCCTGAAAGGCCAATAGCTTCCATTTTGTTTTATTTCAGACAATAATTCAAAGAAAACAACTAAGGAGCGTGTATTCGTAAAATGGCTGTTTAGATAAAAACAGCTGCTTTACTTTTAAAAAATACATAGCAAATAGAATTTGAATAAGATATTCTTTATGTTGACATCAGTCGAGCCTTTGCGAAATATTTTTTTTTGTTTCTCTGAAATTACCTTTGGAGTATGTTTGTGCCTTTTGCGTTTAAATGATGAGTCAAATTCACGTTTCTGCAAATAAACGACTCAATGTAAATCTTTAGTTTTTCTCAGTGTCTCAAAAATAAAATTACTGTAGAGTGCTTGATCATCATTATTTGAGCAACAGATTTGTTATAATAACATGCACACATGCACAGACATAAATCTAACTAGATAACGCAAGTCCCTCCATCTGTATGAAGAAAACCAAGCGGTCACTTTTTCACATACTACTTAAAAACAAATTTACTTACCAATGAAAGAAAACATTTCCAATGACTCTGCCAAGTTTTTCTATACAGTCTTTACAGCTCAATATGGCATAAAAAACCGGCCAAGTGCGAGTCGGAATCGCGCACGCAGGGTTCCGTACCATTATCGCAAAAAACGGCAAAAACGTACGTACGTTTGTTGTATGGGAGCCCCACTTAAATATTTATTATATTCTGTTTTTTAGTATTTGTTGTTATAGCGCCAACAGAAATACACAATCTGTGAAAATTTCAACCGTCTAGATATCACGGTTCATGAGATACAGCCTGGTGACAGACGGACAGACAGACAGACGGATCGCGGAGTCTTAGTAATAGGATCCCGTTTTTACCCTTTGGGTACAGAACCCTAAAAAGGCATTTTTCTAGATTTCGGTGTATTACCGGTGCTGATAATGCTAAATGAAAAGCTCAAATTACGATCATTTATCGTAACTTTACTCCGTTTTTTGGCACGCGCAGTACATACGATCGCGTCATTTAGTTAGATTTATATCTGTGCATACGTGTATGACAGCAGACCACGAAAAAGTTGCCGGACGAACTAGACAGATTTCGCCAAAACTGGAAGGAGAAAGAAGACAGGCCAGCGAAAGTAGGAAGGAGGGATCCGCTTTTGCCCAGTAGTAGGATCGAACAGGCTAGTAAAATTAAATCTTGTTTGGACGCGGTTTCAAACAGGTATAATTTAAACATAAGTCCCTAATATTAAACAGGCGTATAGCCTGAGGCAACCAGACACTATCGTCTGTTTTGATAAGAATTATATATACCAATCAGGAGCTTATAACAACCGCAGATAATTATGTAACATGTATTATCTACTGAGCTAAGCCCAGCTCTAAGGATACCTAGGTAACAATATAGAGGTGTATGCTAAAGATTTACACGTAAATCTCGTATAAGTCAATGTCAATGCGTAAATGTCACCCCGTAAGGCCGTTTATTAACGACGCTACACACGACACGACAAAATGTGGTCACGATTCAGAACTTCATATAATTTTGTATGGACCGTTTGTTCATTGCACGACACCACACCACACGTGACACGATTTTCAAACAGTTTTTCGGCTGTTTTCGATGCCGCTATATTGTCGTGTGTACAAAACAAGTATGAGCTTGTTGACGACACGACAACAAGTGCACTGCAGTGTCGTTACAGAATCGTGTCTAGTGAACAAACGAACGGACGACAGACTGCCTGCAGTGTGTCGTGTGTTAAAAATCTTTTCGTGCGGTGCCTCGTGAACAACCAACCTAAAGGTGGCATCATAGATTAGCTTTCGGTTTCTGTAATCCTACAAGATCTTTTGTCAAATCTCAAATGATTTGATTAGCTTTTGATATTTTGGTTATCCAATCAAATTGGCGACTATGAGAACTGATTTAATTATCAGAAATTAAGCAGGCTGGTTGCAAACCAAGAGCTAAGCTTAGTTCGTATAGCTGATGTATTTTTTTAAACTTTTGAAAACATCTTTAGTCGCGTTATGCTATTTTTGGTAGGGGAAAAGTTATGGGTTCGCTTCAATGACATGCTAATGTGACAGCCATAGATTTATAAGAACGGACAGCATCATCGACCCGCTAATGTGACGTGTGCAGGAATAACGCAGTTATTCAAAAGTTATATGTTTTTACCTCTGTCGGCAGTCCCCATGACTGAGATTTATAACATACTCTGTGGCCTGTACGGAAGCTGCTGCAAGCTACAAGCACGAAAAATACCTGAGCTATGCGAGCTAAGCTAAGCTAACTGAACATAGCTGTCTGAAACCATAGTCTTTTTCAAAATAGGTATACAGTTAGATAGCTGAACATTCATAAATTACAAGTCGAGTTCAGAACGTAAAATCACCAAGAAGGTCTAAGGTAAGCTGTAGATCTTAAAATAGATCGGATAACCTGCTAGACGAAGGTGTCTAGCCTCAGAGATTTATGAGTGAGACTATTTGAAATGCGGCCGGTGAATATTCTATTGTTCTAGACTAGTAGGTATTTGATTAACTAACTACGATGAGTTTAGACCTGTGTGTTCATTGTTCGGATTTAGTTTTCATGGAGAACGTTTGAAAGTGAGACAAATCGTAGGTAGGTGTATTTATCTATCTGTTCCATGTTAGGTATTTCAAATGTTTGAATTGTTTACTTTCTATAGTGTATATTATGGGAAATAACATTCATTGTGACGTTTACGTTTTCGATACGACATATTTTTTAAACATCTCTTGAAGGATTAGGAATGTATTTCAAAATCCTACGGATTGTTACAGAAAGAGTTTTTTTATGTTTCTCTACGTGTGAGTTTATTTCGCAGTTGGGGTATTGGTTGACGTCTCGTCAACCAAAACATTAACAAGGTGTTGTATACGACACCAACGCGTTTGTTAGGTTGATATTTTGGCACCATCATTATACGTTACTTTGTTATTTCTGCCTACTACCAATGAGGGTCACTCGTCTGAGGTTCGCTTGCATTAAATTTTGTTACTTAACTTAATGCGTAATTTATTACAGACATTTTATAGTTTCTAAAATTGATTTGAAATTCTGACGAACCTACATTGTAACGAAATGAGAATTTTTCTTTTACCTATTACCCCTTTTTTTATTAAAATTGAAAGTTTTCTTTTATTGGATCAAGACAACTGGATGAGTTATGTAAATTGTCCGAAACCAATATATACCAATATATTTGATTATGAAATCCAAACAAAAATGCTTTGTCGAATGAACTTTTGTAGCGGTTAGAGAAAGGGCACTGCTTCATGAACATTACTTTGTAACCTTTGTCTTAAGATTTTGTGATTCAAATAAGTGGATGACAAACTATGTGTATCTTCTTTACACTTTTATAAGAGTCGAGTTTGCTAAACAACTAATGATTCATATTGCGTTGATGGCAAAAATCTGGGACGCAAATGTTTTATCTCAGCCGTTCCTGCAACAACGGAAAAATCAGGGGTGTACACCCCTGATTTTTCCGTTCTACACCATCGATAAAATGGAAACATATTGCTCTACGATATGACGTATGTGCCCACTGAATTTATATTAGACGAGTCTCCAGAATATCGTTATAGAAATTCAATAAAACATACAGAATAAAGCCAATAAGTCTCGTAAATGGTTGTTCTATTGCCGTGCATCTGAAACGCTTTGAAATTGGTTTTAGAAAACGTTTCTTTTGTACAGACAACTTGACAGGTAATAAAGTCACAGCAGCAGATAGAAAATGCATTTTAAGAATGAATATAGATCTTAAGGAGCCACTTTGTTTATATATTTATTTATTTGAATAAGGCACACGAACAACTTGTTTGCAATGACATTATAGAGAAAACATTTACTTGATACTCCTGTGCTCTTACAAGCATTATCAAGCAAAACGAGGTTATATTGACTGTTTGTCATACAATATTGTCAATTTAACCTCGCGTTAGCAACTAACTTTGAGTTCAGTTTTTCGTCTCAGTGGGCCTAAGAGACATAACCTATCGCCCCTATAATTTGGTTCTTAAACACAATAACACTTTCAAAAGCCCGTAACTCAGAACTAATACATTTCCTACGTCATGTTAAAAGCTTTTATTTCATCCTAGGCTCAAGTCAGAGCATTTGGCTTTTTGAAATTGCCGTTATTACCCACCTTTACTTCCCTGGGTAGCGTGTGGCCTATATTTCATTCCGGGCCCTGAAGCATTACATCCCTAGTCCCTTTCAATTCGCCTAATAGTCCACCTGAGGTTGGTTTCTTTTAAGTGAACGATAAAATTTAGGTATTTCAAGTTATAAATGGTTTCAGATTTGTGTGGCTTCGTAATGCTATTACGGGTGATAAGAGGGTTGCAATTGGATATTTGATGGTATTTATGATGTCATGTACTTGTATTTCAAAACTAAATAGTCTAACATTAAATATTATAATAATAACGTCTTCAGACAGACTTCCAAATCAGTATTAATAAATGATCAATAAGTAATAGTTTGAAAACCAAAAGAAGTATGGTGAAATGCATTCATCATTCGCTTTCCCTTATCCCAAATTATTTGGGATTAGCTAATGTTTTCGCCTTTCATACTTCTCTATATTAGGTATGTCTTCATCGCATTAGACACCTTCTCTATCCATCCGATCATCTTTAGCACATCCATCACTCGTTTTTTATTTCCCCTCCTCTTAGGGCCACATTTGCCATCAAAATGCGAAATCCTCTATGGCTAGAAAAATGATTTTACATGATCCATATGTACCTACTACCCACTAACAGAAAAATAATGAATTAACATCATAACTCATAACTACTATAATAAAATAGTGTTGTACCTCGCATAATCGCCCGCACAGGCCCACATCACGAACAAAAATGTAAGTATTCTACGAAGATAACCGAGTGGTGCAACACTAACTATAAATAGTTCATAGACGACTCGAAGCCGTAACGTATCCACTACCAGCCGTTTAAGATTTAGTACCATGATATAATCCTTACCTATCATGTTTTATGTCCACATCTCTATGTCCGCTTGTGAGTACGTTTTATAGATGTGTGTGTTGTCCACATATCTATAATAAGCCCACGCAAGGGATGCTGCGGGCATAACCGCTGGCCATTTTAACAACAAACCAAGGTTTTAGGGAACTCATTTTGCTGCTCTATCTTTAATATACTTGTTCCAACCAATAAGTTTTAAATTCAAGTAAGAATATGATAGTTAGCTAATTCAAGCCTAAATCCTATAACGTGCATAATGAAATATATTACGGACGCTATTACCTACATCATAATTAAGTAATAGTAACACAACAAATGATGTAAGCCGTAAGCGGTAGCGCACCGCAGACTTAGAGTTCACTACGAAAAAAGCACCATTTTGCACGCACACATTGACATTACGATTTTACAGGGATTCTCTGGCAATATTGGACAGAGCTCAGTCGCTGTCGCGAATGCTAGCGCGGGCGTTTGTCACGTCATCGTCATGGAGTTTGATACATCGGTGAGCGATGTACAGCCAATGTAAGGAAGCCTGAAATTACGTAAAGATGCTTACTGCATCTCATCTATATTCAATATCTGAGAAATACCCTTCTAGTTCTGAACTAAGTTTTCATATTTATGTTTTTGTCGAGCTTGATGCCTTTTCACATTTTTAGGTTTTGGTGGTATAATTTTAACACTATTTTTACGTCTTGTTACCCTCCAATCTTCGTCTTATGTGGCGTCGCACAAAGTGGCCAGGGTCGGTCAAAACCAATTTTGAAAAGATGAAGTTAGGTCAAACAAGTTATGGCTAAAATTATTTGAATAGTTGCTTCATCAAAATGCGCAAATACAATTGTAGGGTGAATGAGACGAAATAAAGCTTTGTAGAGAACTTTACACAATATAATCACTCAGACCAATACAAATTACAGAAAATACTTAAAAGTTAACTTAATTCGAGTATTACATAGAGACAGTGCATAAATCGTGCCGCTTGCGAGCGTGATGCGAACCGGACTACCTGCCTCTCTGAGCAGGGTGCAGACGACCCCGCAACAAGGGGTGCGGGTGGCGCGGGCGCTTGGGTGCGCATACTCATCATAAAAAACTAATCTTCCTACATACTCCCCCTTTTGACCAACCGAGTGCCCCCACAGGTGGTCAAACGTCAACTATGACACGTTGCTTACGCGGCCTACCACGAGAACGTTTAGGAGCAACCGGCTGCGGAACCTCAGGGCATTCAGCATCTCGAGAATGATACCTCCTTAAGTCGCAAATGTGGTATTTGCCGATGACTTCGTCTGGTGAACCAGGGAACGTTAAGAGGTAAGTAGTCGGACTAACCTTCTTCTGCACCAAGTAAGGGCCATCCCTCTTAGGCATCAGCTTCGAGCTGACACCTTTAGAAGCATTACTGAGGACGTGCGACTTCATCAGGACAAGATCACCGACAGCCAGCTCGTCAGCCTTACGGGTCTTGTCTTTCGCAGCCTTACGAAGGTCCTGCTGATGTTCGATGCACTCCTTGCTGGTGCTGAGTGTCTCCGCAAGCTTCAACAGATACGGTGTAATCTGTGGGACATAGTTTTCAGCCTCTATGACAGCTTTCTTAGCGGGCGTGAGTCGATACGGTGGCACTGCAATCGGCGGATGATCACCGCAATCGATGCGATGCTCAGCGAACGATGTAGGTTCTCCCCCTTCTGCGAAGATATCTCTATACTCCTGGAAAACCTGAGTGAGACAATTCTTCTCTGAAGATGACAGCATCGAACCTTCATTACTACGTAAGACATCCGCGGAAGCGCATCCTACAAAGTCACGTGAGGTCTCACACCGCAAGGGGTGAATTTCCTGAGGTCGATCAGCTGTGAACCAAGTATTGTTCGCCATATTGATAACGATACCGACTTTACGCAAGAAATCAATACCGAGCAACGTGTCATTATTTACTGAATCTGGAAAAATAACAAAAGTGATGGGTACTGCCGACCCCCTAAATAATACGTCAACATCCGCGAGTAAAACTTTAAGGTCCCGCATTATACCGTCGGCTAATTTTACCGACATAAAACAACTACGAAACGAATAGTTTTGTTTACGAAGTAGTGCGTAAAGTCTCGAACCGGCTACACTACGCTTGGCAGCCGTATCAACTAAACCCGTACCACGAAAACCACCTATCTCAATATCGAGTATTGGGCGACCGTTGGTACATATGTTGGACGCGGGCAGGTTACCTACTCGACTCGGCAATGCATCACATTCGCTAACACACTTACATAAATGACACGATTGAGACACGTTACATATATTGTTTTCATGCACAACATTACAGCTATCAGAGTCTAACATGTTAATATCAAGAACAGAAAATGATTCCTTAGTACTATTAACAGAACATTTAGGACAATTAGTTCGTATTACACCGTTAGCTCCACAACCATAACACTTCACTGAACTTTTATCGGTCTTTTCTTTAATATTTTTACAAGAGTCGCGAGTGTGTCCGACTTTACGGCAATAAACACAAAATAGTCGTTTACCTTTTTCACCCGTATTGTTATTGTTTACCACAGTCGGCGGGGGCGGAGCACTACTTGTAGCGCTCGACGACCCATTAGGTATATCCACAGGAGCGCTCGGCGCACACGTCGCGGAGGCCGAAGGGGCGCGCGCGAGCGGCGCAGGCCGGGGCTGCGGTGACGGCGTGTGTCGCACATGCGCGCTAGCGGCGCGGCCACGCGCTTCGTTTGACACTTCGGACAGCGACTCTTCTATGTTTCGCGCCTTCTCAACCAACATGTCCGGGTTGATAACGGATTCACGGGTTAAACGTTTCCTTATACGTCTATGTAGTAACCCGTAAATCATGTCGACTTCCATATCATTTTCCACGATGTATGGCAGCTTGGCGATAAGCGAGCGAAGGCGAGCAACAAAGACCTCTGTGCGTTCTTCTGTTTGTTCCGCGGCAAATATATCGCGGAATAGCTTGTGCGGTGGTCGGGAAACACCGTACATGGCGCGTAATCTTTGCAGCGCGTCTTTCCATGACGACACTGATGATTTAACACCGCGAAACCACACAGCTGCTTCCCCTTCTAGAAGCATGGGTAGGCCGCGAAGTGCATGTTCGTCGCTGATCGATGTACACTCCTTGTATATCTCGATAGAATCGACGAATGCTTCGAAGGCCTCTGAGTCACGGCATGATCCACTAAATCTCGCCGTACAGCGCGCGAAGTTTCCTTGTTTTGTTGGTGCAGGCGATGGAGACGGTGAGGCTACGACGTTGTTGGCCGACGTTGCCAGCAGGCTCTGAACCAGTTGACGGTTCGATTCCGCTTGAGCCTTGGCGAACGCCTCCAGGAACGACGAAAGTGTCCCTTCCGAAAGCGGCACGGGCGTCAGAGACGCCGGTGCGCCACTCGTGGTGTCGTCATCGTTGCCTCTACTTTTGCGGCGAGGCATTATTGTAACAGTCAACTAAACACGAGGATTTTGTTAGGTACGATGTGCACTAGAGTTCGTAGCGTCCACTGAGAAAACCGTTACTTTGTAAGTATGTGCTTGCAAGTATGTACTTGAGTTCGCGTCGCGTCGGTTACGTACGCGTGCCGCGTTGGAGCGCCAGTTTGTAGGGTGAATGAGACGAAATAAAGCTTTGTAGAGAACTTTACACAATATAATCACTCAGACCAATACAAATTACAGAAAATACTTAAAAGTTAACTTAATTCGAGTATTACATAGAGACAGTGCATAAATCGTGCCGCTTGCGAGCGTGATGCGAACCGGACTACCTGCCTCTCTGAGCAGGGTGCAGACGACCCCGCAACAAGGGGTGCGGGTGGCGCGGGCGCTTGGGTGCGCATACTCATCATAAAAAACTAATCTTCCTACACAATCAATTATTCTAGAATACTTTCAGTAAATATTGCGTTCTTTGTTACTTTTTAATTTCAAAACGACAAAAGTCACTAAAGTTCTGAAACATGGATTCTGTAGCTCAAGGTATCTTTTTTATTATACTACTATAAATTTTTACATGATGCATTTATTTAATATAATAATAGTGTTGAACCTAATAAACTCAAATTTTGCAAATATAATTTATTTTACGAGAGTAAAATTATAACAGTTCATTAGTCTTTGCAACAAAATCAATAGGAAAATATACCTCGAACCTTCTTTTATTATGATTTGAAAAAAAACTTGCTAAAGTTTGCTAATCTTGATGTAATTATAATTTTCATTGTAGGGCGCGTAATAATTTTTATTCGTCGTCGTTTCACTGGCGGACTTGATATTTCAAGGTCTTAGTTTTGATTCAGCCAGTGAAAGATCGAAACTTATAAAAGTCACACACTTACGAGAAATTGGAACAGCAGATTAGTACCGTATGAAATAGATCTTGTACCACCAAAAAAAAGGTATTATAGGCCTTATCAGAAAAATTCGGCAAGTACAAGATTTAGAAGACATGCTTGCCAAACAATGAAGAATCCGATTGAAACTATCTTTCTTTATTAAAATGACAATATGTAAAAAAAAACTACTTTTTTTTCATTTTAGTACTGGTTAGGTGCCTATGTCTATTATAGTACCTAATACTGTTATTAAACAAGTGAATCAAACTAATAATAACCTTTTAACAAATAAAATTACTCAATAATGGGTAATACAGTCAATATTACCCATTATTGACTACTCATAAATTAAAATAATGATAATTAAATAAATTAAGACGTTTTTATTCATTTTGCATCATTAATTTGTTAAAAATAATTTTGACCGCTTTTAAGTATGCGACGGCCGCTCTGTGCGTCGCGTCGTGATCTTTAATATATATTTGATGTTCTGTCTACCCTCTACGGCATGTAGGCATGATATGATGTATGTTTAGACGAATCCCTACTCCTTTTTAAAATTCAGAATCAATGTAGTAGCAACCCTAATGAGTCGTTTGGGTAAAAGTTTTCGGGGACGGCGGGAGTGGTCCTTCTATACGTAAACTTTCTTTTTAGTGGTAACACGGACCATTTTGTTCTGTACAAAAAACTGACGTCTCCCACAATAGTTTCACCTGGAAGGCAATCCGTTTGAAACGTGAAGGTTTAGGCATTGACTTCCCGTTTTGGGGCGGAAAGCTCTGAATAAGTTATACATACAAACTTAACTGAGATAGCAGATTTATTTTCTGTCTTTATTATTTTCCTTTTCATGATGTCTCTTTACTAACTTACGTGATTTTCATGATCGAAAAGTGGAGCCAAATAAGATAAAATCATGATTTCCATATATTTCCATCACTGTTATCTCGGGGACCTAAGGATTTGAAAGCCATGGGACACTGCCTTTGGCACAGAAAAGGTGGACTCATTTACATTCGTTTCCATAGGCAGTCCAATGTAAATAAACATATCTGGTTGATTATAGAAATCGGCGCCTTTAAGGGTTATGATCTGCAGGATAATTATGTCGACAGTCTTATTATGTTAATAGTTAGTAAAGCTTCTAATATATTGGCAATGTGTCTAAAATCTCAGGGAAACTAGACCTGTCGTAACAACGAATAAAACGAATATATTTATGCCATGAGACCAGCGTTCCAAAAAAAGTGCTAAACGCTGACCTCTACCCTTTAAAAATATTCTTTCAACAAAATGGAACTCCGAAATCCGCCTAAGCGCAGCCTACATTTTACATAGAAGGCGGGGTTGCGAAATAGTAGTTTATGCGAGAACGGTGTCGAGTTCCATATTCATGGTTGGCCCAATCTCCCTCCGGAAACAATATAGAGGCCCGATGCCAATTGTTATTGGTGTACAGGAACTGCATCGGTGCGCCATATGAGTCTGTTACATTCTTTATTTAAACTCGAGTGTTACTTGCTGCCAGTGGTTTTTATTAAAACTGACTTTTGTTGGGAGAATTGGTTGGTGATTATATTCATGCGGTGTTTGCGATTCTATCTAGTTAAGATACCTCACACTAGTACTAAATCAGATTTTTTTTGAAGAACGCTGTCTGTCAGAGAAGAGCTGCCGATTTAATTACTTGTGCCTAATTAGCTCAGCAAATACAGGGTGGCTTAAATACATACCAATATAGTTATTGATATAATTATAGCTCTTGACGACTTCAACTTGACAGTAGCCACGAGAGAACCATGTCAATTATTCGCGAAAATCACCCAGTACTCTCGCTGTACTACAGAACCATGTTTACATAGATTCAACGACCCACAAATCAGTCAACCTGAGCCGAAAGTCAAACACACCGAAAGAGAAACAAACAAATGACGTGAGGCTTGTGTACAAAGTGATCCCTAAATACTAACGTGCATTAGTTCCCCCAAGTACAAAATAAGGAAAAGGGGTAATATCAACAGAAGAGCTTGCGAACATCACGATATAACGAATTACTTATGAGATTGACGTGCTTCAGTTATTTCATTGGAGGCGAAAAATATAAGATATAGAGAAAAGTCAAGAGGGGATGTGAAAACATACAGTTATTTACTCAAGCGCTTGCACTGATTGATCGAGTGAATTCTGCAAAAAATGTGTTTGATATTATTTAAGATCTTTCTATCAGCTATTTTATACAAATCATAATAAACTTTAACCCAGATTGCAATCATAGGGCTAAGGTTAATTAGTTTAGCTTAGTTAACATACATCATCATCACAACATCTCTCATATGCACACAGGGATGAAAAACTGCTTGAGCTAAGTCCTTCTTCGTATTCTTCATCCTGAGCGACCTTTAGACGGTATTATATTCTGCACTTACATATAAATTAAGTCATATTACTAATATTTAATGTAACTATGTCATATGAATATAGTATAAGATTACACCGCCAAGATAAAACGGTGTACTCAATCTTAAATTGCTCCAAATTAGTTCTACATTAAGTCTTCTGAAAATGTGGGACAATAATATAGGACAGATTAAGAATTGGGGCGCAAACATCTTACGGAGCTTTTCGTCTTTCATGATTAGCAATGATGTTGTTCTACTTAGGAACGATTAATAATTATATTAATTTATTAAAGTCAACGCTAAGTCAACGCGAACCGGAAGACGTTGCGTTGGAAGGCCTCCCACCAGGTGTACCGATGACCTGGTGAAGGTTGCAGGAATCCGCTGGTTGCGGGACGCACGGGACCGGTCAATGTGGCGACGCTTGGGGGAGGCCTATGTCCAGCAGTGGACGTCTTTCGGCTGATATGATGATGATGTGAAAGTCAACGCTTTTATTCAAGTGGTCACGATTTTCTTTCACTGAAGACTAGTTTAGTTTCTTAAAGTTTCTTTTCATAAGCCTCATAACAGGCTAGTTAATAGCTATATTATAATAAAAGCTGGTCAATATTTTGTCACTTTTATAAAATGTAATAATCCTTAAGGATTTTATCCGGTCCTATATTACGCAGTGTGTGTACTTTGTATATTATTTTGTATGCATGTACATGCCATGTGGTTAACAAAGCCCATCCCGTAAAAAGCGACCACATATTGTGGTGTTTCAACGTGTCCATGACGTTGAACTTGTTTTGTGGTTTTGTACCTGTAAGCTGGATTATAAAATGCAAAAAAGGTAATACTTTTATAAGCATTGTGCAGAATCTCAAATTTTCATAGACCTACCGTTTGTAACAAAAACTTTCAATATATTTCCAAGTCTTTTCATGAAAACCTTATGACAAAAGTCAGATACGTGAATGTCAGCATAAACCTAATAAACATATTATTTGTTTACTCCCTGTAGACGGTCCTATGTCTCACACAGAAAGTGAAAGAGTACATTTAATAAGTAAATAGACGAATTATGAAAACACAAGATAATCCGGAAAAGAAATGGAAACATCTCAAGCAGCAAAGAAAAACATTCATTGAACATTACCCATGAGAATAAAATTAAGGGAGAGAATATGTATAAACGTGAATACTAAACAAATACAAAAGGATGTTAGTGCCAACGGTAATATGATAAAATGTTTTGAAACAACTAAGAAGTTATCCACTAGATGTTTTATCTCACAGAAATATGAGAAAGTCTGGTAATTTATATTGAAGGTTAGTGACACAATGCAGCCGGGTTGCCGAGCTACCAGGCTGTATCCGTAATGTGTTTCCACTAATACCGAAACAGTTCCGAGTATCGCGCGCCTTGTAAGATATCTCTCGGGAAAGGTTCGGGCGCAGATGTGCGTTTACACTGTACAATTGTTTCTCCCTCCATTCGGCAGTTTGTTCTATTTCCTTTTTCGTGTTGACACTGCGGTTCGCCTTTGGCGATATAGCCCGAATTCCGGTGAAAAGTTCGCGACTAAATCGCGTCGACGTTATGAAGCTTTTCAATGTATTATTCGAATGTTATCGTGAAAATATCTGGTTTATTACAGCGAGTGAATGCGAAGTGCCTACTTTTGGACGGTAAGAGAATTTTATTAACATTTACGTTGATATGAGAAATATAAATAACTTTTTTATTTCTTTATGGCATCCGACTGATGTGATCGCGGATTTTTTTTTATTCTAATCGATTCGAATAGTATTACAAATTGTTCACGTAAGATTTGATATACTTAAGTATAAATGCGTAATGAGTAGTTACAGTTTGACACTTGGATTAACTGCTAGACATCAAATGTTTAGGCTTGTAATAATTAAACGCCTATTGCTTAATAGCGCTAAGCGGTTCATTACGGATTCATGATCACTAATGGCTCAACGTAAGTACGTACTTACCGCGCGGTTTCAAAAGTCGGCTGTTAAGTAATAAAAGAGATGATACGTTCTGAATCAAGAATAAGAAGGTCTAGGCAAAAAATAAATTCTATCAGCGATTAAATAATTAATTGATCGAAGATTATGTGTTTAATTAATAAAATAATATATCATCAGTTTCATACATCCCATCCATGTATGGGATTGACAGAAATGACTGCAATGTTACGTGATCTATCCTAAAGATTTTGAACTTTCGACAATCGTTGCCGCTGATAGTATGCCATTTTGTCTTGAGCCTGTTCATATTCGAAATTCGAAAGTGAGCAAAGTGTGAACACAGTGTAGAATAGATTCACAGTCGCACTCGACCGGGCAACCAAAGGTGGCTTTTATGAAACAAAACTCGTAGGTTGGCGGCTAGCCTAGCCCGTTTAGTTTACTGAACAGGCAGTTGGTCGCAATTAGAAAACCACACAGCGCTGCCGTTAATGTGAGACCCGTTGTATCAGAGTCGACACTCGACACAAGCTCCTGTACTAAGTGGAGTATTGTTTGGTGTGAATATTTTCAGGACTGATATTTTAAGCCATATAATTATGAAGTTAAATGTTGGCACAGGTAGTGTTGATGTCATATAAAATAACATTTTTTCAAAAAAATACTACCGACTTCCAAATAAGAAAACTACAAAATGGAAGTCGGTAGTATTTTTTTGCACAAAAGTTTTTTTTCATTTTTCACTTTTTAGTTGTACCTACCTAATAGGCAAGTAGTTAATAAGGTACCTACCTATAATGCCAGAATTGATTACCCGAATATCATGAAACTGAACATAACCCGTGAAATGAGAGTGTACCAAGGTGAACTGTACACATCTGCGTACCCCTTTAGAGCGTACTGGCGTGATGTTATGTTATGAAATGGTATAAACAATATACAGACATGCGATTGCAGCATTCCCGAGAGATTTACCGTTATTTATTGAAGAGTTCTGTTGTATATCGCCGAAGTTCTTCATCAGATCTTCACCAAATTAAAATGGGACCAACTTCGGAACATACTATATCAAACAAAAAAAATATTTTCAAAATCGGTCCACAATTGACGGAGTTATCGGTGAACATACACAAAAAAAAAGAAAAACATACATGAAGTCGAACATAGAACCTCCTCCTTTTTGGTAAGTCGGTTAAAAACTGAAAAACAAATAATTGAATAAATTAAAACTGGGATGCGACTTAATTTCTTAATTTATGATCTTGATCACCATCATCATATCAGCCGAAAGATGTCCACTGCTGGACATAGGCCTCCCCCAAGCGTCGCCACTTTGACCGGTCTCATGCGTCTCGGAACCAGTGGATCCTCGCAACCTTTACCAGGTCATCAGTCCACCTGGTGGGAGGCCTTCCAACGCAACGTCTTCCGGTTCGCGGTCGCCACTCCAGGACCTTTCGGCCATCCGTTCTGCGAGCAATGTGCCCGCCACTTAATTTTGGCAATTCTTCGGGCTATGTCGGTAACAATGGTTCTCTTACGGATCTCTACATTTCTGATTCGATCACGCAAGGAAAGTCCAAGCATAGCCCTCTCCATTGGCCTTAGAGTGACTGTAAGCTTTCTGATGAGGCCCATTGTAAGCGACCACTTCTCAGAGCCTTAAGTCATCACTGGCAATACACACTGGTCATAGACTTGTCTTGAGACACTGTGGTAAGTTGGACGAGAAGATACCGCGCAACTTCCCGAACGCTGCCGAGCCGAGTCGGATTCGACGGTTGCCCTCTTTCTTGAAGTTGGCCCTACCCAAGTGGATCATTTGTTCCAGGTAGCCATAGTCATCCACAACTTCGAGTGCAGAGTCTCAGACCTTGATAGGAATGGGTGTAACATGGGCATTCAACATCATCTTGTTTTTGTCCATGTTCATCCTAAGACCCACTCTTTCGGAAGCTCTACTGAGGTCATCGAACATTGTACTGAGGTCCTCCATAGTCTCAGCCATGACCATTATATCGTCGGCAAACAGAAGGTGAGTGATGTATTCACCATTGATGTTGATGCCTAGCCCTCTCCAGAAACTTGGAGACATCCTCCAGTGCAGCGGTGAACAGTTTCAGAGATATAACGTCTCCTTGTCTCACACCTCGCTGCAGAAGGACGGGTTTCAAGGTCTGATCCTGAAGTTTTGGTACAATCGCTTCAACACTTCGATGTACCGGTAGTCAATTAGGCACCGTTGGAGAGACTGCAGTACAGCCCAAGTCTCGATCGAATCTCGTAGTCCACAAACGCTAAACACAGAAGCAGGTATGTATGTGGTCTACGGTGCTGAAGCCTTTACGGAATCCGGCTTGTTCGGGAGGCTGGAAATCGTTAAACCTGCGCACGAGACAATATGTGAGGACTCTTGAAAACAGCTTGTAGACAATGATCCAGTGATCGAAAATAATGAGAGTTTAAAACCAGTTTAAGGTTTATTTTGTCAAATGGTGTTAATAATATTTTTAATGACTATACCGATTACTTACATTCCTTGTCGATTTCGGCTACAGTGACTATTTCTGATTCGTTTTTTTGTGATTATGAGCTTGTGCGCTGATGTGACTTATATAACCTTTTTTGGCTGTGTAGGTTATTACGCAAATTACATACACAATTTTGCGGATTTTAATTTTCTGGTATTATAATTTGAGCTAAATGTTATGATTTCGTGAATCAGTTAGGCACGCGTTAAGGTAAACGTTGACTTATTTTGTTAACAGCTCTAAAATTATTCGCACCCAACATTGTTCCGTCCTATTGACTTTATATTCACTTATTGGTACGTTAGAGAGCTTTTATAGTCTTTACGAAACGAACAGGCTCTGCTTACAGTCTGTAAGTCTCAATTTGAACAATTTGGTCTAATGCCAAATGACATTTGGAAATTGAATACGATTTCCGCTGCGCTTAACTACTCTCGCTTGTTTTTCCTAAAGCAATAATTGAATTGTCTTACTAAACTTATTTAGGAAGCGGAAATAGTAATGTGTTATTGAGTTATTCCATCAGATTTTTTTTTCTCAGTATTTGTCCGGAGTTTGTTTTCGTGCTCGGTGGAAATAGGCTAACTTACTCCTATGATATCAGATTTAAAAACATAACTGACTAAATGTAGGTGTATTAGTGCTCCTCGATCTAATTCTTTGAGGTACACAGACGTGATGTTATGTTAATGTTTTATTTGTCTTCCTTATAATGTAAAAACCAAACCATTTTGTTTATTAAGGCGTATATATTCTCCAATGTTAATGTAGTACTTGCCGTGCGCCCACTAGGAACTAGAATATTGAACCTCCTTTTGGCCACTTTTTTTGCAAAATATTCATTGATATACATAGGTATTCTATTTCAGTTATGAAGAAAATCTAGCCATACATTTTTCTGTGTATAAATATTTTTAAACATCCAAGTCGTTTTGGAGCAGGATCCAAAAGTAGCGAAAAAATTTCGTGTCGTTAATTATTTTTTAAAGTAAAACTATTAGTTACACGAAAAATCCATGTTTCACAAATCATGTGTATGAATCAATAATATAAATAATCAATAATATATTTTTTGCAAACCTTTTAACCTAGCCTAACTAAGGACAGTCCTGTTACTAAGGAGTATGCTTTATAAAGTAACCGTTTTATGGCACTAAAGTGGTGGAAGACCCTTAACCTACTTCCCAAAAAGGAGGAGGTTCTATAAAATTTTCGAGTAACGAAGAACTTTGGAAATATACAACAGGGGGGTGACCATAAGCTCTTAGAGCGGTATCAATTTGAGATCGAATAAGGGACAGATGTATCTGACTTGTATACATCTGTCACTTACTCGATATCAAATTGATACCGCTCTAAGAGCTTATGGTCACCCCCCAGAACAAATGACGGGAAATATCTCGGGATTGCTGGAATCGCATATCTGTTTATTGTATATAGTTGCCCACTAGGGCAACTACTTTTACCACAGCTAAAAAGTGAAATAGTACATTGTGATACAAGGGTGGGTTTTTAATGACACGAGTTTGCAATAACCTACACACCCGTGTATCACACGACGTTTTTCAATACAGTTGTGAGAAACAGTAAAAACAAATCAAAGAATTCGATTTTTTTATTCACAAAAAATTAAAATTTTCAATATGGCGCGTTTTTGCAACTGGACATATTGTTTTACAAAGAAAACAGCCTATACAGCCTATTCAATTGTTGACAAACGTTGATGTGAAAATAATTAACTTAAAACTGGTAGTTAAATATATTAAACAACTATTTAAAAAAAAAAAAGAATTCAATGCTAAAACGTACGTCATTCATTTTTCCTCGTAGAAAATCTATCCCATTTTATTCTATGTTTGAAAACTCCTTGCTACTAAACTTTTTTAAATTGACTTATAAATTTAAAACTAAACTGCAAATATAATGATCAAGCTCGTAAACAAAAGTCACGACCGCGTAACAAAAAGATGCCTATGCGTAAGATTTAACTTTCGAAACATAATTATAGCCTCTGAAAGTACGCCATGTTTAACAACTATATTGGAAAATAAAAAACCTTTTTTACAAAATAATACAACCGACGACTTCAAAATAAAAACACTACAAAGTGAAAAATTACTTCAATTTCGAAAGTCGGTAAGAAACAAAACCAGAAACACCGCCTCCCGAAATTTAAGTTTTCTTTATTTTTCACTTTGAAGTGTTTTTATTTGGAAGTGTGTTATACTTTTTTCTTCTCTTAATTGCATCGATAGGCGATATCGGGCAAGTATTTTCAAAAAAAACTTCAAGAGCAAAGCGGTTGAATTGTATCGCATTGCTTCCATATTCATATTCTTTATTGTACAAAAAACATACATATACAAATACAGTAGGACAGCTTGTGTACAAAGGCGAGCTTGTCCAAGTCAACGTATTAGCAATTTCACTTAGTAAAATCGCTTATCGCTATGATATAAATCAAATCGCGTCAATCCATCAGGAAGGTCGCTTACACCTAATCTAGTTTTCTTAGTAATCTATTTCATTAACTTTTGCCCGTTTATTTGTGAACCTTTCTTCAGGGTCAAGGCCGTACTAATAGACAGATGAGACGAATAAGTGATTACAGGCGAAACTCCCGGAAAAGCCTTTTAAGCCTGACGGACGGACCCTTCGTGCGCTGTACCAAGGTGAGGAAAAATTGGACTAAGACTTTGCTTTTATCATCCGCTTTTGGTCTTGAAATAGATAATAAAATCACATGAAATTTGTTAAAATATATCTATATCTTTATCCTTAGATATAAAGACACGCCTTCTTGCCGTGAGACAGGCAGAAGCAACATAACACCGCCTACTACGATCCTTATGTAGTCTTTTTGAATCGTTTACTTTCATTCTCTGGTTTTGAGTACCTAATACGGCAAAAAATAACTTTTTTACAAATAATAAACCGACTTCCATAGCAAAACACTAAAAAGAGCAAAAATAATTCGGAAGTCGGTGTCTTTGGTACCTATTATTTTTTTGTCGTTTTGCGACACCGACTTCTGAAAAGAAAGTTATTTTTGCTCTTTTTAGTAATTTGCTTTGGAAGTCGGTTTATTACTTTGTGAAAAAGTTTTCTTTTTGGTACTTTATCACTAAATCATGAGCAAGTTCTATAGTACCTCATGGATTGACATAATACCCATAATAATTCAATATACACATTCGTGCCGTTTATCGTTAAGCAGTTCGGTTGTATGTTCCATATCTTGAAAATTGCTAAACCGATTTTGATGAAACTTGTAAGTTGCGAGATACCTAATCCAATAAAAATAAGCATGAGCACGATTCGTTTACTATTTTCTGCGATATGCGTGGACAAACATACGTACACTTAAGAAATTTGGCACACGTGTGTAGAAGCCCACAAGAGTAACATATTATGTGAATATTGTGCAAGTCCAACAATAATAAACACAAACGTGTTGAATTGATGTCGAATTGAAAACCATATTACAAATAATTACGTTTTAAAAGATGGTTTCTTCATCTTAATATTCCGTAGTCGTGATACCTTCATCTGGGGTTTACTCAAAATTGCCTCTGACCTTTCCCTAATATCAGAGGTTATAACTACGAGGTAAATGTAACACAACAAAACATATTTAATATACGGCTTCTGAAGCTAAGATCACGTTCCCTGAGAAGATGGCAAAGTTTCTATTGTGCTTTAAACACATCAATTGGTACTCCCAATTAAGATTACGACTCAAGCGCGTCTGAATAGATTTAATGAACCCCTGTCAGTTCCACTACACTAAACGGATTATGTATATGACGTGCTATGTCTATCTACGAAATTAGTATGCCTTAGTCGTGTTTCAAGTCCTTAGTATTATTTCGAATGACAGATACTTTAGTCAAAGTGACCATTTCAGCTGGATAAGGGGGCGCCTGGGCTCGACATAAATTCCGATGTCAGCGTTATTGCGGTGTCCTTAGTTTGACGAAGGTACGGTTCGAATTGTTGAGTTTATCTCACAGCAGATCGAACCCTAAAACTGTCTTGTGTTTATTGTTTGCGCGAACGCGGAATTCTTGACACCGTGTACAGATTTCTGGCGATTGGCTGGATGATGTAACAGCACAACGGTTTTTATGATCCCTGTTGGGGTTTTTGAAGTAGGCTATTATTTCGAGATAGCTATTTTATGAACCTTAATTCAAGGCTTTAATGTTACAAAATGTTTGTGTGATAGTAAATGATGATTCTGCAGCAGCTTCAACGCAGACTTTTTACTTAGTACAAGCTTATTTAGTCACTTCTATGAACTGGAGTGGGTTTTTTTCTCTATGTAAACAATAAAAACGTTTCTATACATGCACGCTATTTTACGATATTGACGTCCATAACTGGAAGTTAAGGGTGCACTAGTCGACGGCACGAACTATTTTGTGCGCGGGGTTAAATTTTATATCAACCGACAACACGTGCGGAAAAGATAGATGTTGTGATATCCAGCAGGAAGCTAGTTCGCGTGCGAATGCACACTTTTGCAAATTTGTAGCGAAATGGATAATGATTTAGGATGAAACCGAGCGCGCGAAATTTTATAAACAATCCTTTGTCAGTCTAGATATCATGAAAAAACGACTGAATCTATCTGTTCAAAATAAAATTATAAGCATTGTTGAACTATTAATCTATCCCTGTATGGAAGCCGTTTTGTAAATTTTCGTCTTCTTATGGTAATTATTTGCGCCCAAAAATGCGTTAAAATTAGTGTCAAAATGTGGAACTTTCGACGCTCATTACTTTCAAATATTTTCTTTTTTTACTTTTTCACTTCCATACAAGGCTAGATAATGATGAGACAAATTGATATCACTTTTTATTTTGAACGTACATCGTCAAACAGTGGAAAAACAGTGGAATAATCCCTAGCCAAAAGGCAAAATTTTCGACTAGTGTACCCTTAAGCACAAAATATTTGTCGAAACACTACTTTTTATTCAGATATTTTTTTTATTAGGGTTTAATTTATTAGACTTGACAAAAACAATCTACCATTTAAAATGAAAAATTGCCAATTGTCTTTTAGTAATCATAATTATAAACAATAGACATTGCAATACACCGGGCCCAAAAAAACGATCTTCTTTGTGCATTGTATTACGATCCCAAGAACACAACCTCGGGAAAAACACAACAATAAAAAATTCAAACTACCTAATTATTAGCTATTTCAAATAAGAAACAATCATAAAAAATAGAAAGGTTTTTTTTCCGTACTCAAATACACTCAACCATATTTCAAGTCCCTTGAAAACGTAATTTATAAACCCAAATTACAGTGTTTCAACCCACAAGCAACCCCTTTGTTTCGCGAACATTCTACCACTGGAATTGTCACCGCCTGCCTTATCTCATTGATTAAGTGAGGATGCGTTGCATCGTTTGAGGCCAGCCTTTGGAAATACGATCTAACAATCTAGGGCATTTTGTTGCATGTACCATTGAAACAGAGAATGGATTGAGCGTTACCCTGATTAAATTGATAACTTTGTAGAAAGAGACAAATAATTTGTTATTTGCCAGCACACAGTCGTATAATAACTATGTCAATTATTGACATATGGTATTTTACGAGTGTGTGGCTATGCCTATGTTCAGAAGTCATCCACTCATGCAAGCTTGTGACTTGCCCCGTTATATTTATAGAAAAAGACAACTACTCCGAGGTGAGCATTAGAGGCGTACCGAAGACGTTTGTGACAAGACATGATAAATTATGTCATGACTTACAATATGTCATAAATGCTAGCACGGGTTAAACATGTGACATATTTTAAAGGTGCGACATGCCTTTCTTGTTGTTGCCCGGCGAGCACAGCATACTGTGACATGGCTTGACCGAGTCACACATTTCATCGCAGTTTGTGCGATAAACCCATTTTGTCTTAAGGTTACACTAGTCGAAAATTCTTCCATACAAACGTAGTCTAAGAACTATTCCACTTTTTGACGATGTACTTACGTTCAAAATAAAAGGTGATATCAATTTGTCTCATCATTATCTAGCCCTGTATGGAAGCAAACAAGTAAAAAAAAAAATGTTTGAAAGTTATGAGCGACGAAAGTTTCACATTTCGACACTAATTTTAACGCATTTTTGGGCGCAAATAAATACCATAAGAAGACGGAAAATTACAAAACGGCCTCAATACAGGTATAGATTAGTAGTTCAAAACTGCAAATAATTTTATTTTGAACAGATAGATTTAGTCGTTTTTTCATGATATCTAGACTGCCAAAGGTCTGTTTATAAAATTTCGCGCGCTCGGTTTGCTAAATCATTATCCATTTCGCTACAAATTTGCAAAAGTGTGTGTTCGTACGCGAACTAGCTTCCTGCTGCGCATCACCGCATCTATCTCTTCTGCACGTTTTGTCGGTTGATATAAAATGCATTTTAACCCCGCGCACAAAATAGTTCGTGCCGTCGACTAGTGTGATAATTTCTTGAAGTTTATTTGGGACTCATTGAGTCTTAGTTGCTAATACGGGCGCACCCATTTTGTCACAAATATCACAAAATAATCACTTTTTACAAACATAGAAATAAAAATAGCTTGGATCCGGTTCCCGATACCGATAGGCCCCTATATTTGATACACAGAACAGAGAAGACAGTAGAAATCGCATATAGCTTTATTAGTATCGGAACCAGCGTACCCAAACTCACACATATACAGATTAATTGTATTTCATAACACTAAGAAATCTTTGGTGTGATTGGTAGTTTAATTTTTAGATGAAAGTAGAAAATATGTCAGTCGTCGCTTATTTGAAAATAAACCACAGCTTTATGACAATAGAGTTGGTTTATAGTCTACTCTTTTTGAGTATTTATTACTTTTTTCGTTTAAAGCGCACACGGAATAGTTTAATGAGCAAGTTTCGCTACCCGCCGCTAGATGTCACTATAATAAATTCATTTAATTTAAAGCCGTATTTCGTTACCGATAAGATTTATATTTGCGAAATGAGGTCATTACTACTCGTCCTCCTGTAGTGATGTACCACGGTCGTTGACTTATTTATCGACATTCCGTATTATTTTCAAACAAAATACAGTTTAGTTAAAAAAAAACGTTACCCCACACTAGGAATTTCTCCTGTATCGTGGGTGCGTTTACAAACATATATTTTACATACACAAACACCCAGAGCCGGAACAACTATTTGTAGATCATACAAATATTTATTCCGTGCGGGAATCGAACCCGCGACACGCAGCGCAGCAGTCAATCGCTCAACCACTGCGCCAACCGTGCGCCCAATAACTAGAGTCGATAAATATTATTATGTTTGTAATCAAGTTTTTATATAAATTTATTCCAATACTTACGATTTATAGAAAGTATTATTAAGATATTTTATGATAAACTACTGATCCGATTTTGAAAATGATTCTATTGATACAAAGATGGGAGTATCTTTGTGTTTTTTTTCTATCAATAGAATTATAGAATACAATACTCTTTATTATGTACACCATATAAGTTACAGAAAGTATAGACGAAGAAAACATTACACTGGGTGGCACAATGGGCGGCCTTAAAGCCTTATCGCTAAAAGCGATCTTTTCAAGACAACCTTTCCATGGATTTAAAAAATGAAAGGAAAGACAGTACTGTACGTAGTCTTTGGTGTTATATATTATTAATTACAAGCTGTGACCGCAGCTTCGCTCCCGTCATCTGTTTGCCAACCCTACCCAACTTACCTTCCTGCCTACCCTACTTACCTACCGACCATATTTGTTTCGATAGTCATCAATCTTTCGCGGAGAATCTTAACACCGTGATTCAGAAAATGACTTCAAATTCACAACGCCATCTATCGAATATCGAGTTCAACTCTCCGAGTATCTGAATTGCGCGTGTTGTGATAATTTAACTTCTTGAACACTTTAAATTCATCTAACTTTTGATAGAGTGAACCGATTGCGATGACACAAAAACTAAGTAATTCTTCAAGTTACGCACAATGTTTATGTATAAAAGTTATTTACATTGGTTTCGTACATGTCACGTGATGCGTGCACAAATAAACAGACAAAAAATCCAAAAATACCGGAAATAGGTTCTGTTGGTTATCCTTTAACACACTGGCTATTTTTTTGGCAATATTTTCGATGTACAAAAAATACTTTTCTACAGATTTATTATATGTATTGATGATTAATGATGATGATGCGATAGACTACACTACAAATGCAATACGTCCTACTGATATGGGAAGCTTACGCTTTCGCCTGCGGCTACGCTCTTATTATGATTAGCTTGACTAACTTCCTTAATGAACTGATGAAATTTAAGTCTATACACCAGTAGATCTTTAATTTCAGACTAACACATAAGCCAGTTTTTAACTTACTTAAAAAAAGAAGGAGGTTCTATGTTCATGTGTTGTTATTATTACACTTTGTTGATTTTGAAGGCTGTTGTATTTTTAACCGACTTCAAAAACAGGAGGAGGTTGTCAATTCGTCGTAATCTAAGGAAAGGGTTATGTTTTTCGCGCGTAAGAAGATTTTTTCGAATATTGTAAGTTTAAAGTATCGATAACTCATTATCGATATTGGTAATCTCTAATTGAGTAGCTGAATGTGACATGTGCATAGTTGGAATCTTCGAGAACAATGTTTGAGTTTTAAAGAAAGTAGACCTTAAATTTAACGTCATAAAATCAACTTTTACTTGTATTGTTTAATAAAATATTGTTTTTACATTTTTATCGAAATAATATAAATTAAGACTTGCCGATGGTAAGATATACCTACATTTGATACATTTTTGGTTCTGCTATCGTGTTTACATTCTAAAACAGCACAATAAGGCATTTTTGTATTTTTTTTCAAGTTTTTGTCACCGTGACGGTTGAACCAAGACTGATGTGCGTATTGTGTGCGCGGAAGGAAAAATATGCAGAACTGTGCAAAGCTCGGGGTACGCGGGCCCCGCCCACTTGCGACTTCTATTGTAGTAGGCGTTTTTTTTGTTCTGTGATTTGATACATATTTATAAATGATATTTTTTGAGTTTTATTAAAGAAATATTTAAAAAATATAGATTTTAATATAAAGTAAAAGAAAACAATAATTTAAAGACTAATAATAAAAATAAAAATAATAATGAAAAAAAAAAAATATAAATTAATTAATTATCTTGTAACTGTCACACTGCAGCGCAAAGGCTACTTCTCATACGGAGAAGGCAAGAGCATTAATCACCATACATACAAAATTTCTTGATCATCTGTCGAAATGTGACGTTTGTGACAAAATAGGTGCGCCCATATTATCAATTATGTCCGAAATAAATGCCAAGAAGTTATGTCACAAGTCAAGAAATTCTCCTACGCCGCCGTTCTAGGCATTTAAGACAAAATAGCTTTATCGCCCAAACTGTAATAAAAAGTGTGACTCAAGCCATGACATATGCCGTGCTCGCCCGACTGGCTTCATGATTGCTTTATCTCTCTCACACTTTTCTGTCCGTATTTATTTCATACCTGCCGTGCAAACACGGCCTTATCATATATGCGCATTTTATCACGGTTTTTGCTCCCTGACTGTGTTAAAATTTGTGACTCAAGCCTGTCACAGTAAGCCGTGCTCGCCCGGCTGGATTAGAAACGATCAATTCATTCTCCATGTGTAGACGCGTAATAAGTACCTACTGCTAGAAGAGAAGACACAGGATACAGGTAGTTCATGGCTGCTCATGAGCGATATGTCTTGCCACAGATGTTATCGGAATCTGGTTTGGTTACCGTTGTTTAGACAGGACACCGATCCCTATCGACCTCGTTAAGCCAGGCAGGCATGCGTATTATCTGTGACAGACTGCAACAAAGCTGGTGAAATTATCGGTGATTGGTGTGTGTTGCTTACAATCTGAACTTGATATAGCATCTTGTGTGCCTTTTTGAATGGTTTTGATTCATAACTTTTGTTGTAAGCCCCGTAAAGCGTAGAAATTGATGGCTGATACAGAAAATGTGTTCAATATTTTTTTCATAAAGGAGAACTTGTTCCTTTTTTATGAAGATTACACGCATTGACGTAACTAGAGTTTCTGTAGATACTACAAAACCTCCATGAGTCACCCAGTCCATTGTCTTTTTCAGCGCATCAACGGCATCATCATATATGCTAAAAGATGAAGACAGGGAAAAATATTTTTTTTGTGATGGGTTTGCTCTTGACTCTAGTCTAGGTCAAAGGTGACAGAGACAGAGTCGACGATGGAGTGAGCTTACCCAGAAGAAGCCTATTCACTCTAACTTTGAAGAGCAAAACGTATTTATTCCTAAAAAAACACAACCCTCAGCGTAAAAACGAAGATATAAGGAGGAGAATATGCTTATCGACAATAATTGCCCGATACCCGATAAAACTCTTGCTCCGCGCTTGACCCGTCTCGCCCTGCCTTTTGTCTGACCCACTTTAGAAGCTCCTTCTAAGTATTTTTTATTGTTGTGGACAAGGGACAAGGTATTGTGTGGCCCTGTTTGATGGAGTACTGTAGTAGTGTAGGGTTGAACTTGCTTTGTTGAATCTTATATTATACTAACCTAATCTCGTGTTAGGAACTTTTGAGTGTGAATGTACGGGGATGCCTTCTAAGTAATGTTCGTACATTAATTAGTTGAAATAACAATTATTTCATATTTTATATGGAATATATTCAGGACCGGTCTTTGTTTCCGTTTTTGAAATTACAAATGTCATGTGAGTGGGTGAAATGACCGCTATTGCCAAGGCGTAACAAGGTTTAAAATATTCCAGGTTCCTAAAAGAAATCCTCGAATATATTTAATTTATGCTCATTAAAATGCACTGAAAAGAGTTCCATAAATAATGGCGTCTAATCCTTTAGGAAACGAAAAACAAACTTTTTTAATTAGGATAGAAAAGATCCGAGTTTACGACGGCGAAGCCATAAAAAGGCAAGGAAACAACACGTAATTGAATACGTTTGTTGGTATCTCCTACGAAACTTGGAATATACGCGTCTCGTAAAGGCGAATGCAGACTTGTTTTGGAAAACGAACGTTGATTATAGTGAGCCGGAAGGCATTTACACCATCAAGACGTATGAAGTCCACCATCATCCTTCTATATCGGAAAACGAATCATGGAATGCGACTGGAGCTAGTCATGACATCTATATTGTGATTTTAAACTTCGTAGACTAAACTGACATTTAGGGGGTTGGCACTATATCGTTACATTAAAATAGTGTCGTATCCTGAGTGATCGAAAGTTGATCGAAAATCGAAGTATATCGAAAATGGAACTATGTCACGGCAAAACAAAGAAACTAGCGGCCTATATTTAATTCCTACTCATTTATAAAAAAAACTGAGATTATTAAGGCGCGGTGATGACAGGTGAAGAAAGTGCAGTGACCGAGTCGCACCCTGCGATTGGAAGAAGTGTAATTTCCTATTCTCCTCTACTTAATTTTTTTATCGTGGTATCAATACTATCACTTACTGTCACTTACGATACATCATCATCATGAGAGTATTTCCGACGAAAACGAAAAATATATTCACGTCATTATAATTTATTCCATGTCTGCGTTCTCCTTAATAATGCCCTTCGCTTGATACTCTCAAAAATACGTAGGTATAATGTATAGTCATGAAATATAAGGTTATGATAACAATCTGTGAAAATGGAAGCTAGGATTTTATAAACCGTAATACAGCTTGTGTGTTAATGCCTTTTGTATTACAAAAGATCTACTCATTTTCATAGGATCCTTATCCAAATAGTTGCCGAATTTTTGGCAAGTAAAGCGTCAAATACCACCCGACAGCTAAAGGATATTTTGCTTCAATCTTCTAGGTACTAGAGAATTTATTTTTATGAAACCCAATTTTTTAAACACCAGTATTTTCGTATGAACGTTAATTTTCTTGATATTCATTACACGTGGTCAATTAAATAGTAAAATATCAAACTGTGTTGTAATTATTAAATAGGAAATATGTCTGGGACCGCAAAATATTAAAACAAATGGCCATTTGGGAATGTTGTTATTACACTTTTCATTAAATAAGGTGTTAATAAATTAACTCTAAGAATTTTAAGGAGTTGTGTAATATAATATTTAAAAATAATCATGAAAAATTAAAAAAAGCAACCGGGTGAAAGGGCGCCTACGAAAATTTGAGAACTTTTTATCATTACTGTAATTTTTGCGGATTTGGTGTTCGGGTCGCTAATTTCGGATATGGGGTCAGAATTTGTCAAATTTTGTTGGCGCCATCTTGGATTTACCCCATATTCATATGAATGAGGGACCCCAAAAACTACGTAAATGATACCCATAATGGCGCCATCTTGGATTTTGGTTCGACTCCATATTCGAAATTAGTAACCCCAAAAACCATGAACCGGAAAACGTCAGCCGAAAATGTCGAAAAGTTCTAAAATTTACCAAAATTTTATTTCTTAACCTAATCTTACAAAATTTTGTTCGAAACTATGAAACATTATCAGCTTTCCTAAAAATATTTGTTTTTGTAACTTTGTATAGACTAACTAAATATTTATGTAAAAATGTACACCATTCTGAATTGTTAGGGGCAAAAATAAACAGTGTTAAATAATTGACGTCTTTAGCCACTTTCGTGGCACAAAGTTTTGTATTATCCGAACAAGATTTAATATTGATGGTGTGGCCAAACAAAATATTGGTCCTGGGTTGGAACTTAATTAAAATACTTAGAAATTCTCAGTGGACAAGGAAGTTGGGTTAATATAACATAATTTTATTAGATTTCTGGAGTATTTTCCTTTGTTTCCCTTCAATTATTTTGGAGTGGAATAGTAACCATGGTTTTAGTAAATTCATGAGCATTTCTTTGTTTATATATCAAGGAGCCCCGACTGCCTCGCGGCTTTTTTAAATATCCAACCATGTGCTGGGATGGATACCTTTTTCAACTCGCATGGGTTTCTTTTTTAGGGTTCCGTACCAGAAGGGTCCAAATGGAGCCCTATTTACTGTCACTCTGTTTGTTATCTGTCACGGCCAAACGGCAAACCGTTCAATACAGCTATTGAGTCTTCAAATTTTGACAATATAAGCATTTTGTTGACCCGAAGCCATACAAATTGTCAAAAAATATTTATTAATGTTTTTAAGGGCTTAGGCTTAGGGCCTGTATAGCTAAACGGAGATCACGAACAAAAAAAATCCTGCCCCTTCGATGGGGGTATCATTGGTTAGAGGTCGTTGAGTAGATAAATACTGTATTTTTCGTTTTAAAAAATATTGGAAGACAAAGGAATGAGAAGCCACCAAAGTCAGTATTTTCTACAAAATTTTGTTTTGAAGAATTGTGTAACTTTCCATTGACCTAAACATGAAATTTTGTGTTAATGTGAAATACCAATATATTGATAAATAAGATTTTTTCTCTCAAAAGATCTTATTTAGAAGTATGTAAGGATCGTAGCAGGTGGCGTTCTGTATATGGGGGTAGGCAGAAACTGGAAGAAAGGCGTGAGTTTATGTTTGTATGTATGTAAGACCTATTTTTTCCTATTACAACCAACTTGATTTTACGGTTTGGTACGGAACCATAAATGTGCGAAGTCCAACACGCACCTGGCCGGTATTTTATTTGTTTGTCTAAAATTTTTGTGGTTGTTTTCTTGTCTGTATCTCCTGTGCGATTCACTAATAGCCGCGTACTGACTGAGCGAGTAGCCTCGCGAGGCAGCCGCGCGAGTCAAATCCTCGGTCAGTCAGGACGTGCCTCGGCAGAGGCAAACGCACGCGCTGCCTCACCCGAGCGTGCCGCGGCCCGAGCCTAACGTTGTCGGTTTTTGTCAATGCTCAAAAGTGCCTCAGTAAGTTTGCCGCGCGTACTCAAGACGGTTGTGTTTTGCCTCGCTTGTTCGACGAACGAAGGAAACGTTAGGGTCATGGATAAAGAACAGTGCCTTAAATTTAAACAATTATATGGCGAATGTAGACTAATTTGGGAGGCACATTGTTCTGATCATACTAAAAGAGGACTAAGAAAAGATGCGCAGATAACGGGAAACGAACATTCCAACAGCGGGCTTAAAAAAAAAGATGGGTTCTTTCCGAACTTACGGCCTCAGGATGGTTAGGCACGCGCAGTCTCTGTTCAACATTACGTTAAACTGAGCGCTCGATGCTGGCTCAGCCTCACCGTGGCTCGGCCCTGGCGCGCGCGGCAGCCTCATGCAAAAAAATATATAGAACGATGAGGCCTTGCGCGGCAAACGTCCGAGGCTGCCACGCGTGGCTGCTCGCTCAGTCAGTACGCGCTAATAAAATATATATTTCTTTAAACGCTTTGTTTGGACTAAGTATGTCATTTACTTGCATAAAGACCAAAATAATTGTGATAAAGTGACTATGTAGAGAATAGTTCTATACAAAAATAACACAAAGCAGTAGTACTCGTATTATGACAAAGCAGCGAATTTCCAGCAAGCGAATAGTTCCCAAAATATTATATTCAATAGATTGCAAATTCTTTTATTCCAAGCACGAGTGCGCTTTCGTTGAACAATTCATAACTCTCTCTGAACATTAATCAAGGACATTTTAAGAGCTGCTGCCATGTACCTGTAAAGAAAATTTATGGTCCATTATGTCATATTTTTATAGAAAAACGTAGTCAATGTTCACCCATAGCTGACCGACTTTATACAGAGCCACTCACTTCAAGGTTTTCATTTGTTACCAATTTCAAAGGCGTTATTTTAATAAAGAAAGCGATTTTAATTTAAAATAACTTCATAGGGACAGACGATCTTATTATAATAGTATTACATCAAACCTGACGAATATCCTTGCAATCTACCAAAGGTGTTTTATTTTCAAGAATTCCAGTCGTAAAAGTGACGGATTGACGAACGAACTCAAATAAGATATTCTGGTTTCCAAGGCTTGGATCCTTAATCAAATTATTCAGGATCTTAAATTAAAGAGGGGAGTTTTGTCCAAATGACCACAATCGTTCGGTTTAACATCGTTTTCTGTTCGAATAATGGAAAAAGTTTCTCGGCAAGAGCTACCTCAGGCAAATCAACAAAATCCAAGGGAGGCTTTTCGACTTAATAAATTGTGAGGGATACTTCTGATTTTATTACTTTCAGTTGCTAAATACCGGCAAGAAATTATTTATGATTTATAGGTTTTAGTTAAGCTCATGATAAAATATCTGTAGCGTTTTCTTGAAAATATTCTTAAATCTTGAACATACCTCAACCTTAAATTATTTAATTAATAATTGGCAAATTACCACTAAAAATGAGATTAAAATGTGTTTATAATATAAATAAACGCTAACTTTTAAAAGACGACAACATAGACTTAATTTAGCAAAACAAACAAAAACAAGACCACTTTTTGAGAAACGTTCCTAGGATACCAGCCACCCTGTTTTCACGTAAGCTCGGAGGCTGTGTATCCCAAGTACCTACGTGTCTAAGCCTAAGAATGATCGCACCAACATTAGTTACGCCAACAGTTTTTTTTTATATCTTGTAAGGTTCGTATCTTACAAAATAAATACTGCAGTTCTTTTCGCTTTTAAAAACGATCCGTTTCACCCAAAAGAAGTTAACAAATCAGTGGTTTTTCATAATTCCATATAATTATCTCTCTTCTGCTTCACCAAGTTTCAATTTACGCAAGAGTCTCAGATTAAACTGAAGTTTTCAATTATCGTTCCCATTAAAGGAAGTTAGAGGGGCGCTTCTGGAGGCTTCATCAATTTTTATAGCTCCGAGACTCAAGATAAGCTAGCTCATTACCAATGTTTTTTAATGTGATCGACTTTTCTGTCAATTTGTTTTAAATGGAATCGGGGTGAAAAACCGGTTTGCTCAAGGAGGACTTACCCCATATCTTTGTAGATACTACGAAAGTAAACGTGGAAGCCGTCCTTGATTCGACTTTGAATTTTAAAAATGTTAAGGTTTCATATAAGGGGCGCACGGTTGGCACAGTGGTTGCTGCGCTGCGTGTCGCGGGTTCTATTCCCGCACGGAACAAATATTTGTATGACCTACAGATAGTTGTTCCGGCTCTGGGTGTTGTGTATGTGAGTTTATGTGTTTGTAAACGCACCCTCGATACAGGAAGAAATTCCTAGATTAATTATGAATTAGTAGATAAATTTATCTCTCACTAGCTGACCCCCGCGGCTTCGTTCCCGTCAAAATTATAGCCTATTTTACTTGGAAAAAATGTAACTTTCCATTGGTGAAAGAATTTTTTAAATCGGTCGGTAGTTTCCGAGCCTATTCGGTACAAACAAACAAATGAACGAAACATCTTTCCTCTTTATAATATTGGTATAGATTGCTGTTATGTTTCCTTGCAACACTATGGTCCAGTTTTTCAGATTGTGGAGACTATCCAAAGCGATGTAGGTATGACCACGTTCTTTGGAAAATGCCAACCTTGTCTTTCTCTGTGATTTTATCCAAAAAATTGAAATTGGCACTAAAGTGAATTGGGCCAGAACGGAGTGAGATTTTCACAAAATAAATACAAGATTTTAGTAGTCCAATCGCGTCTGAATTCTAGATTGACATTAATTTATTGGACCCTTGTAATCGTACTTGAAACAGTTTACGTCACTTGAATGCTGTCATATATTAACATTTTATTAACTAAACAAGTTACCAAAATAATAAGGTTGAAAAGATAAGAAAAGACAAATGCTATCTCCTACACTTTTTTCATTGTAACTTTTCAGTTTAATTTTTAAAAGTTGTTAAGAAGACAGCTCGCGGGCGTGAAACATAATAAAATACAATAAATTTAAGTTTGCGAGGTTATAAATAATAAAAATAAATGCTTTTCAAAAACTTTGGTACATTTAGCGACACCAAAATTTTAATCATAGTTTTTATAATAATCATTCGTTTTCACCCACAGCCAGTCCGCGTTGGTATTGTAAAAACCGGCCAAGTGCGTGTCATACTAAGTTAAAGTTAAGGGTTCCGTACCAAATGTGGAATATATTAGTAGTTGTTTGTTAAATATGCCTACGTAATAATAAACATTATCTCCAAATGTCAGGTTCATAGGTCGATGGAAAGTTAAATAAATTGTAGTTCTAAAAACTAAAAAACACGCTTTAATGGTAAGGATAATGGGACAAACTGTTTAAATTATTGCATTGTCATCGGTCCTTGATAAGTGTGCAAAGTTTCAAATCAATCCAACGTTTTGAAGTGGGTGAAAATCACGTTCAAAGATTCCGTTACATTGATACATAGATACATACATACCAAGCTAATAATAAAATAACACCTTCTATGTGCTGATGGTGATCACCAGGGTGGTATAAGTGAGGTAAAAAACCCACAATCTGATCTTAATCCCCAAAAAGCCAGGCGCCTTTTGAAGGTTTCCCCGATAAAAGAAGGTGGGGTACTTCCTGGGCCTCCAAGATACAGGCTGTGCATCGTTTGGGGCCCATTGCCACTTGAATTATGTATCTAGTTTCGTATATATCGTTGCGTAAATTGTTTCTTTGTTGTAACTTGTGTGTTTGTAAATAAATAAATTATATTAAATTACACTTTTTTTTTTTTTTTTTTTTATTTGTGATGGGTTTGCTCTTGACTCTAGTCAAGGTCAAAGGTGTCAGAGACAGAGTCGTCGATGGAGCGAGCATACCCAGAAGAAGCCTGTTCACTCTAACTTTGTAGAGATTCGGGTTGAATGCGTTCGGAAACACAGACGCAGGTAGTGAGTTCCACTCATTCGCTGTGCGCATTATGAAGGATGTTTGGAAGCGCTTGGTGCGTATTGGTGGAATGGCAACAAGGTAAGGATGGTAACTTGCAGTGCGTCTAGATGTCCGATGGTAGAAGGGGGCTGGTGGGATGAGGTCGTGGAGTTCTTGAGCACACTCACCGAAGTACAGTCTGTAAAAGACCGACAAGCAGGCAACCTTGCGGCGATGAGCCAAGCTGTGTAGGCTTATGTTATAATACTTACTCTACTACTTCGGGATGAACTTGATGCCCATCTACAGGATTGATCCACAATTGCCCTAAACCGGGAGGATTTGAGGGAAGAAAGGGAGGCCTTTGCCCTGCAGTGGGACAGAATAGGCTAAAAATAAATAATAAATAAATAATACCTACTCTAACAATTCAGAAAAGAAAATATGGTATCGTACAAAAAAATGTAACAGCTAGCTTAACAAGAGCTTTCTGTATATTTAATATTCTGTTTAACCTACTAGAAGTGTAGATCTTGGCGCCACTTAAGCAAGTTCTCTTTGTTTTACGGCAGTTTTAGCCGATCTAATTTCCGACAAGTACTTATGCTATTTATGAACTCCGAGCAGGGTTTGCAGACTCTAGCAACTTTCAAGTTTATCTTGCACTTCGTTCATTTCATAGAAATTGTTTTAAGGGATTGTGATCGTGGCTAGAATTGATGTCAGACAAACAAAAGAATGAATTAGGATATTAGTAGAAACGTGTATGGTGAGTGAAGGAGTTTGGAGTAAAAAAGAAAGGTTTTAAGCAGGTTGGAAAGTGTATCAACCCCTTGTATTTATCTGGAACAATTTAAAAGCCATTGTGTTTTATTACCATTGTGTTTGATAGGGGCTCTGTGAGCTGGTACACCTCGCGAGTCTATTTTTTTCAGTTTATAAAAAGAAAAACAAACTGAATCGACAATAAAATCCATATGATTATTGAACCTGCTCACAAAATTTCTCGAGAAATATTAATCGGTTGAGAAATGCGACCTGTAAAGGAGATCAGCCGGACACTCGCCGGACATATGAAAGAATTTTTGCCCCAGCTGAAACGGAGACGCTTCGCTCGCGCTCCGCGCTTGCTCGGTCAATAAGTCTCTTAATACGTATTAACTTATCCTGGCTACTCATGTGACCTATCCAAAAGAAAGTCTGCATTTTCCGGGATAAAAAGTGTCTTGGCTATGGTGCTCAGAGATACTCTCTCTCAGTGAAATAATTTTAGTAGAGATTACCTACCTATTAAAAGCGAATATTTTGATGTCCTATGAGCACTTGCCTCTATTTCTTGTTTCTGTCTTTGCTTGTTCATATTGTTACCTATTACTTTAAGTATATTTGGTATACAAAAACAATTTTAACTTTTTACAAAAAATCATTATTATCTACTGTTTAATTTAGATAGATATACAAAACTGTTGAATAAAATAAATCGTAAAGGGCAAAATCGCTGACCATTTGAACGATTTACCCCAAATTCGATATATACCTCATTAAAACTTCGTCTATTTTCTATAAATGAATAAGTGTTCTGCTAACTTAGTCGAGATGATTTTCTTTCTGGCCAGTGATCCAATAAAGCCCCAGTGTATCACTGTTTCCTGACAGCTGGTAACTGGGATCGCTCACATAACTTTTCTAAATCAATCACTTTAGTTTATTCCACTTTCCATCTTCGCATTTGATGTCTAGCGGACGTTTGTCTAGCTGATGAAGTGAATAAGGACAGTAGCTTTATGGATAATTGAGTGTCTATGATCCTTATTAGTTCATGCTTCTATGTATACTTTTCAATAATAACTACTTATATCGATCATTGATTTGTTCATCATCATCAATTTAGCTGAAAGACGTCCACTGGACATCTCCGCCTCCACCATATCGATCGGTTTAGTGCGTCTCGTATCCAGCGCATTCCTGCAATCTTAACCAGGTTGAACAATGTGTTAGTCCTTTGGTATTTCAATCGCTTATAGGTCAGCAGGCAAATACGGTTAAATTTAAACATTCTGCCATCCTATTCTACATACAAATATAAAAAATTGAGATGATGTGTGCGTGTCTGGATGTTTGGAAATCTGAAAATTAATCAAAGCTATTTGGATGAACTTGGCGCATGGGTATACCATATCCTGATTCCGGATTTGGACATAGTCTACCCATGGTCTATTTTTTGCGGTTGTACGCTTCCTTGGGATAGTTTCCGACACTCACGCAGATGTAGCCGCTTGCAGAACCTAGTCTAAAATATTTTATGATAAAATTATTCAATTATTTAATTTCCTTCATTTGCAGTTAAACACCATTATCTGTTGGTCCACCATAATTCGGTATTTTTCCTGGTATTATTACGAAGCTGCCAATAATATGCCACGGCAACCTTTTTCAGAATTATTAATTGTTTGGCAACCGGTTATTTATCAATTTGGTCGAAGGTAAATATTAATTTAATATACATTGGTTTGCAATTTCAGAAGCCAGAACCCATTTGTGGCAGAATTAATCCTAAATAAAAATGTTTGCAATAACACTAATAACATTAAATTTATTTGTTGTTGCAATTCACTCAAATCAATGTAAATCCAGCAATTATTTTGCCGATATTTTAATTAGTTTTATTGGAACTAAGTAAAATATGTGGTTAAAAAAAGGCAATTTTTTAACCACATATTTTACTCGCGCTTGACCACTATCTCACCTGATGGTAAGTGATGATGGAAAATATGACAAGTTTTTAATGAAAATTTAGATGAAATTGAGAGTTAAGCTCTACCATCGAGCGGCTCAGGCGACACTGAAATTCGCGGCAAGAAGGTACGTCGCGTAAGTGACACGTATTACATGACGGATAAGACCATTCCGCGAATTTGGCAAGTCGCTGCGTCAGTGGAACCGCCCTGCTCGGTAGTAAAGATTTATGTAGGTTTCCTGAAACCTAGAGAGCCTATTCTGAGAATTTTGTTGCAATTAAAAATTACTTTATTACGGAGGGTTGAGAGGACCATACAAACAAAGGCTCATTAGACTTGATGTTTTTTTAATGACTTTAAAACATGAGGCGAAATTAAACGTGTGGTTTTTTTTTTTGATAAGGGTTGGCATTGTTGGCACGGGTGAGATAAGGAGTTAGACTGACAACACGTTGTCGGAAATATCAATCACGTGCCACCTATTAAAAAAGGTGCCCGAGTTAATTAACGAATGTAACATAATTGAGTTATTACGAACAGCCTCATCTGACAATTATTGTTAACGTAGTGTAAATATTTAAATGATACTGAATTGAAAACTGTTTGCAGGTCAAGAGATAAGCTTTACCCAGGATAGCTTTTAGCATTACCTGCTACAGCTGAGATAAGTTTTTATGCTTACCTACACATTTCAGGTACTTACATAGTTTTGCGATCTGCACACAAGCAAGAAAAAATACTTCAGCTAAGTTTAACTAACTACTAGCTCTTAGTAACCAGCTTAAATCTAGAACGAACCTTCTGGTAGAATGCAGAAATAAATTGGTTTAAATGTAGTTCTTTCTTCGATCTCTTTACAATACCTAGTTCCTACTTAGAAAGGACGTGAATAAGTGCTTAGTATACTCACATATGTATTTGTATAGTGTATACCCATTACGGATATATTTTCGTTACGTTTGAAAGGAGATACAGTCGCAACAAATGTGAGTTCGTTTTTTGTGTATAAACAGGGTTGGATTTCCCTCCCGAGGGAATGTTTCTGCTTTCATAGCATTATTTTAGGCTTAGAGTGGGAACTTTTACTCAGTACCTCTTATATCGCCTTTTTCGAAACCGTGGCTTTACAGCTGAGGAAATGTTTTTTTTTGTATCTATTTTCCAGTTATTTATCTTTTTTCGTACATTTGGTTCTGAATTTTGTGGCTCAGAACGTTAAACCGACGTGGCGACGCTTACCTACTTTATCCCGAGTAATGTCTTTAAAGAAATATTTAAAGATACTGTTACTTATCTGGAATTATTCCTTACGCTTATATCACCGTTGTCAAAGATAAACTTAGAAAAGACATCATCATCATCATATCAGCCGAAAGACGTCCACTGCTGGACATAGGCCTCCCCCAAAGAAAAGAAAAGACATATTATGAATTGAAAGAAGTTAATTCAAAAATCCCGACTGCTGAAGAAGCGAACTAAAAAGACGTGAACAAGAAGAAAATCATGCTGTGCAGTCGGAGGATACATATTTTCGATCTGGCTGACCAAAACCAGATGTGTCCTCCGACTGCACAGCATGTCTGCACCACCATTTTTCTATTTAGCCAGTGTAGCCAGTGACACTCGGAAAATGAATCGATGAATCGATTTACGTAAGAATCATCAAATCGGCCAACGCGTTTGGTCTCTAGAACGCCACATAGGTACAAACATACATATAATACATACACACAGACAGTTAAACACATTACCCTCCTTCGGCAGTCGGGTAGAAGTCACTAGATTTGGAGGTCTTAGCCACTGGGCCACCACCACCAGCCTTCTCAAAAATAAAAAAATCTTCAGGGCAGCACTGCATAAATAACCGACTTCCATTAATACAAGCAATACAAAGAAAATCCACATAAATAAAATGGTTAAGGTTCCAGAATCCAGTACGTATTACGTACATTACAGAACCGTGCACAAGAATGATGAAACATGTCGTGTGACAAATGACCACAAAACAGAACCGGGCGACATAAAACAGCGAGTGATGTATGCGCGAATGGATTACCATTTGTACTAACAAACGTGGAGGTACGATATAAATTGGATGGCAATTTGGTTTTTATAACCCTTTAGTAGAGCTTAAATTGAGAGTAATGAGTAAGGATTAACACTACCTACCAGTGGGCAAGGCACATGAGGCATACGCTAGAGTGGCGACTGCGTATCAGAAGACGCAGCGAAGGAAGGTCTCTCTAGGTGGATGAAAAGCTGCGGGCATCAGCTGAGATCGAGACGCACAGGACCGATTGAAGTAGCGTCACTTGGGCGAGGCCTACATCACTTGTATATCTGTTAGCTGAAATGATGATGATGACATCTAGATTGAAAAAGTAGTTTTGTGACTTTAAAAAAAACCGTCCAAGTGCGAGTCGGACTCGCGCACGAAGGGTTCCGTACCATTATCGCAATAAACGGCAAAAAAAAAACACGTTTGTTGTACGGGATCCCCACTTAAATATTTATTTAATGTTGTTTTTAGTATTTGTTGTTATAGCGGCAACAGAAATACACCACCTGTAAAAAATTCAACTGTCTAGCTATCACGGTTCATGAGATACAGCCTGATGACAGACAGATAGACAGAGAGACGGAGTGTGAAGTCTTAGTTTTTACCCTTTGGGTACGGAAACCTAAAAACCCTAAAATTTTATTATTGATTGACTGAAGACTAACAGTGTTCTTTAGGGACTAAATTTAGGCTTAATAATAATATACTATCTATATAGGCTATAAGGTATACATTGAATGCGCTAATAATCTATCATGAACATATTTTTTTTGTTAGGTATTGTTAAAACCACTAACGAGCTGACTATCTGCTGCCAATCTTTTATTACCACATTAGATCCGACGCATAGCTCTATCAGTCCTCAATATAAACATATTTCGCCGATAGTTCATCATCAATCATTCATCGCGTTTCTACCCGATACACTCTTAAAACGAGGCTTTCATTGCATAACAATGTAAAAGGGCCATCAAATCCGACTATCCCAAAAGCTAGGATTCATATTGTTGTATACAACGCTATATTCTGCTTTCAAAACGCTAAAGTGTCTTGAGTAGTCATTAGCAAGAATGTATAAAGGAAATTGGATTGCTCTGCTTATAATCAGGGCAATTCAATTATTTATCATTATATTCTATTCGATATAATAGCTGTTATTTATTTAATTTAATACCAATATAATCAGATCTAAAAGAATTATGAATGGCAATAATTTATTCGAAAAACATTTACAAGATATATGCTTAGAGTAAATGTTTTAAACAATCGTCATACAAAGTAAAAATTTCAGTGTCTTTTTTTCAACATCTATTGCTTCAAATGGAACTGCCTTTAGCCGTTGTCTCTACCTTTTATCGTTTTGTTTCAAAGAAAGTTGAGAAACGCCGCTAGCTAAAACAGTGAACACGAAAAGAATTTACAAAAATAAAACAATTTCATTTTATAATTATAACAAAACTTTTAACCACTTCCCAAATATTTTTTGCTCATGACAAATATTCCGCTAAACTTCGGATCATGATTTATGTGAATTTTCTCGTTACGGTGTTTTGTAATCCCTCGGTAAATATTTGTACCGTCCATGGCGAATAAATTGTCACATATTTTACGTAAACAAGCCATTGTTGTTCCAGTTACGGCAATATATTTTACACGCTTGCCATGACGGACGCGTGTAAAAAACCTAACGGATTCCATTTTGTTTATTTGTTTGGATTTAAGACTGCAGCGGATTGGTTTAGTTGTACCCTAGATGTATTAACTTTCCTTTTAAGCTATAATTGATTAATTCCTCTGCTATATGTGTTGGTATCGATAGGGAAGTATTTCAGAGTTTTGACACAGACTGTTAATAACGAAATCTGATGCTAAGTTCATCCGCGAGAGACGAAGAAAGCTTCTAATCCATCAATCTGACTAATTTTAGAACGATGGAAAATGATTTTATTGAATAACATTTATTAAATAGAACACAATTAATATTTTTATTTACTGAATAAACGTGTGTTCAGTAAAATGATTAACAGCTTATAAAATGTTGAAATCAGCGCCGAGCAATTTTATAAAGGCAGTTTTGTATTTATTTAAGGAATCCGAACTCTCCCAGGTACCCAAAATAACGAAGTATCTCCAATTACATGGGAATTTCATAGACGGCGGGTGTAATTCGTGTCCCCGGCGCGGCAGCATAATGATATAAAGTGACCCGACTGACGGCAATTAAGCAGACCCTGCCTTGCTATACCAATATCTGTCTACGAATATGTATTCATGATATGACGGGAAACGTACTGAAGTCACTGATTTACCTTCTTTGTTCTACATGAATTCTGTTTTAGCGAAGTGTATTCATGTTTTGAATTGCTTTCTTCACGAATCATGGATTACATCAGATGGACAAAAATTTTTCACCACTTTTGAAAGTTGTAATGCAATTCGGGATAATTTCTTAATTCTGTTATATTTAATTTAAGCGAAGGCCTGTCCTAAAGCCAATATTTATTTTTAACAATTAACTACCTACGAAAATGCAGACGTAACCTGCAAAAGATTTGAAACTAATTTAGTACAACAAGCACTCGAGTCTTCGTGTCAAAGTCTATTCAGATGAATATGAAGTGGGTACCTTTGTAGGTGCTTGTAGGTAGCTCTTACCAACAATAATTCTCATATTTACCTCTAGTAAGTTGCCTACTTGTTCTGTTAGTAACACACCCTGTTGGTGATTTATACAGTTTTCAATAGGGCAATTCAATTCCGACGCCTAATGATCTAAGTTTATATCACAATTTCAATAGAATTTCGATTACAAACTACCAATGACAATATATTTCTATCTAAAGTAGCACCTTCATTAAATTTAAGAGGTGTTATATCGTATATAACCTGCAAATGACGTGTGCCATCAAACGTCTATTTGGGGGAAGCCTCTTCGTCGATTATAGGAAAATTCAATGTAGCGGTTGCGTAATTTCGGTTTTCCGGGTTGGCGCTCTTCGTAATAGTCTTATATCTCCGCTAACGTTAGCGTACGTTTACAGTTTCCTGTGTGTGTACTGTCGAATTAGGGGGATAGCTACGAAACTGAGCCAGTCTGGAAGGCTCAATAATTGCGTTTATTTAAGATGATATTGTTGAAGGAGTTTGTGATGATACAGTAGTTACCGTAAATTTTCCTTGATCATACTTCATTGATGTGTGGATTTTTGTTTTGATTGGTTGTTTATGTTATGTTTGGTAAAAAAATATTCAATGATCATACTTCAATGATTTATTCATGATTCTAGGAAAATTATTAATTTCTACTGTATATTAATAATTCTATCTATAAATATCTGAATCAGAACATATAAGTAAACGTCCGTAAAAACCCGCAGATAATGATGTTTTTAACGGACTTCAAAAGGAGGTTCGCAGTTTGACCTGTATGCTTGTATGTTTGTCCGCGATTTGCTCACGATTTTTGCCCGATTTTAATGCGGTTTTCAGAAAAGTATGTTATATTCTGGTGAAGCTTTTAGAATACAACAATTAATGGATACTACGAGACGTCGCCCGCATAGATCCCTTATATGTATGTATCTTTGTCCACTATTTTCTTCGAAACTAGTTGGATCATGATCATTTTTTTTTATTAGATTAAGTATCTCTCAACTCTAACTCTGATAGTGCAAGTTTCATCAAAATCGGTTACACAGTTTTCAAGATATGGAGCGTACAACTGAACTCTTTAGCGATGTTTGTCACTGCTTGCACGAATGTTTAAATTGAGTTACTATCGGTATTTTGTCAATCCTTTAGGTACCTTACTATGGAACTTGCTCAATTTGTAATAATGCTGAACCAAAACTAGAAAGAGAAAAATAAAAACTCGTGAGTACGCAAAAAAAATACCGACTTCAAAAACAAAACACTTAAATGTGCAAAACGATAAAAACATGAGGCATGCAAAACACCGACATTCGAAACGAAAGTTATTTTGTGTTTTGTTTTTTTAAGTCAGTTAATTTTTTTGAGAAAAGGTTTTTTTAAATAACATCAAAGACAATATAAATAGACGAAGCTGGTAATATAATTGTTGTTAACAAGCCAGTGCCTGTTAATAACATCACAAAGGCAAGGATAAGTTTTATTCTTCATACCCACAAGTCTGCTGAGGAATATTATCTTAAAATTCCATTCACGAAAATTTCCTCGTTTTAATTAAATGATTAAGATAAGCTCAGCTCGATAACATGCTTGTTAGTTACGTTATGTTAACAACAGTATTACTATACAAATTCCAACAACAAATGTATATTTGTTAGCCGCTCACACTCTGCGTCGTAAATGTTGTCAAATTATTGTTAGCAGCATTTACATACGTTCAGGTACTTTCAAGTAATATAAATTACGGTCCGGTACGTAATTGTACCGCTGTACCGTGAATCATTACGGTCGATGGTGTCTTGGCCTTGTTGTTTTATGTATAATACAAATATGAAAACACTATGATTTCGTAATCCAGGTAGCTAGTGGGAATTCGCGGGCAACTATTCGTCTTTCTGGCAGACTTTGTCAGCTGTACAGATCTTTAGAGAACTTTTTATCCAGACGATATGAAGTTTGTATCCTGTTTTCGGTTGACCTTTAAGCCTCGGATATTGTTATAGGTACCATACCTACTTTAGTTACGTCTTGCCTTCAGGAGTAATTTCAAATAGTAATACAGTGTTTATATAAAATTGATATTAAAATCAGGAGTACCACAAGGCTCTCATTAAATACCAATACTGTTAGTGTTGTTTGACAAGATGTGGGAAACAGGAGTACACAAAATAAGAATGCTACCTATTTATAAACATTTTATTTAGAAAACCGCGTAAATACGTATATTAAAAATACTTTTCATTTGGTACGGTAATTAGTTATGTACATCTAATAAATAACTTCTTTTAAACACAGAATACTTAGGAATAACTTAGTTATAATTAAGGAAAACGTTATGGTCGTCGTAACGCCTAGTTTTGAACTTAGACCTTCTTCGGCAAAGAAACGACAACGTTCTTCACTTCTGTGTAAGCTAGGAGAGCGTCCATGCCACTGAAAAAAGAAAAATACATAATTATGCCATCGTTCAGATAAACAGGGATTAATTTGTCTTTCTGTTCTTTTTTCAAAGTTGAATAACATCGATAGATATAACTTCATAACTTCTGGATATTAAAACCAATGGACATAAAATTCATGAAATTTTTGAGTCTACTTACTTTTCGCGACCAAGTCCAGAGTCTTTGAAACCTCCGAATGCTGATTGCGGGGTAAGTGCTAAGTATGTGTTGACCCTGTAAATTTAACAAAGTTGTTAATAGAGTAATTATTCAGTAAGAGTAAAAATTTAGAACGCACACACGAATTTAGACATTTTGTGTTCAATATTATTTTAATAGTATTGATTTTGAAGTTATATTATTCTTTGACATGTTAATTTAAAATTCTATTCTTTACAATATCTTCTTGACATTTAAAATCTTTTTATTTTTGACATTTTTATTATTAATTGACATATTTTTGATTAATTGTGGTTTTAAATTTAATCAATTGACTATCAATATCAAAATATTTTGTAAATGTTTATATGATTTGGAATGTCCCTTTAACTAACACTAGTTATATAAGTATTTGTTACTAACAAGAAATGAACTGTAAATTGTCTGAATTTTAGAAAAAAAAAATTTTTTTATAAATTAATCTATGGTAGGTCTGTCAATATTACTATGATATTTATTATTGGTTAAATTAACACATTAGATAAGTTAACGCAATATTCTTTATTTTAATAGATTTAGAATAATAATTCTGACTTAAGACCAATTCTGTCAACTTACCAAACTGTGCCAGCCTCAACATATTTGGTGAACTGGAGGGCGTTAGTAACATTTGCTGTGAAGATTCCAGCTGCTAAGCCATAGCTCGTGTTATTAGCCCTGTCAATAACTTCTTCTAAAGTATCAAACTTCAGAATGCTCTGCACTGGGCCGAAGATCTACAAATAAAGAGTTAAAAGAAATTTTAATTTAGTTAGAATTGTTCGTCTGTACTGTAATCGTTTAAGCAGAAATACTTTAGAATAACTTTTTGTTAATTTACCTCTTCCTTTGCGATAGTCATATCATCAGTGACGTCAGCGAAAACTGTAGGTTGGATGTAGTAACCAGAGCAACCGATTCTTTTACCCCCGCATAACAACTTTGCGCCTTCTTTTTTGCCCTTCTCGATGTAACCTAGTACTTTATTCATCATTTCACCGTCAATCTGCAAGTGAAAATTTTTGATTAGATTAATTAATTCAATAGAAGATCAGTAAGGAAAGCCTGAGGTTTAATTAAATGAAAAAGAATAGGTCCTAACAATAAATACAGTTTTCTCTCCAATTTACCTGAGGGCCGTTCTGTGTGGTGGGATCCGCTGGGTTGCCGACCTTAATGCTCTTAGCGTGCTTGACAGCTGCTTCAACAAACTTGTCGTAAATACCAGATTGAACAAACAAGCGGGAAGCTGCTATGCAAATCTGTCCTTGATGGAAGAATATTCCATTCGCAGCGTAGAGAACAGCAAGATTTACTGAAATAAAAAAAGGAAATTTATGTATTTCATTAATACATAGAAGTCTGGTGTAAATAGGTGGTAGTGGTAGTCTGTGGTTTTCAAAAGATTTAATAGCTTACAATCAGCATCATTCATGATGACCAGAGGACTCTTGCCACCGAGTTCAAGTGTGATTCTCTTCAAATTGTTGGCTCCAGCTGCTTGTTGAATTAATTTGCCGACCTGCAAGTATTCGTAATTGTTGAATAGGTATTCGTATTTTATATAATAAGTGAATTAAACATCATTATTTAATTAAATCGAAATAAAAAAAATCGCTCATTAAGCGCCCTTGACCTAACTTCCTTCTTGGTCGGAGTTTTTGTGGCCAAAATTGCAGTCGGTCGTACGATCATTCGTGTTGGAAGATCATTGTCTCGTGCTAGTACGACTTACCTCAACTGATCCTGTGAAGGAAACCTTGGCGACGTCTCCGTGGTGAGTGAGGGCGGTTCCAGCACCAGGTCCGAAGCCGTTGACAATGTTGACCACACCTTTGGGCACACCAGCCTCTACCAGCAAAGCTGCTAGCGCTAGGGCAGTTAAAGGAGTCTGCTCCGCTGGCTTAACTACGACGGTACATCCTAAAAAACATAGACACAGTTTAGGCATAGTTTATGGAATGAGTGATCCAAATAAAATTGAATGTTTTATCAGAGGTAAATTCCAAACAATATGTAACAAGTGTAAACAGAAAGTAACAATAAGTTTAAATAAACGATATCAATGTAAATTGATAACGGATAAATTAAAATATATGTCAAATAAAAAGAAAGAACTTCTGGAGATATGGAAAAAGGATTTGAGTAATAAACAAAATAGACAGATTTATAATAGATATAGAAATAAAACTAATAAATGATTGTCTAAATCTAAAGATAAGTATTTTAAAAAGGATATATGTAATAATTTTAATAATCATAAAAAAATGTGGGAAGTAATTAATAGACTTACAGGCAGTATTGTAAAGGCTATAAACGATATCATCTTAAGATCTTTTATATTAAAACCTCAATTAATATCAAATAAGTTTGCTTGTGACTTTGAAACAAATGTAAAAAAAGTTTTATCTGTATGTACTCAGCCACTTGTTGACACAAAGTTGTACGCAGATTTATCTAATGTCTCTATTCGACTTAGCAAGATAGATGACACATTGATGTATAAAATAGTAAGAAATCTCAAAGACGAAAAAAGCCTGGAGTTTGATCAGATTAGAGCAAAAGATATTAAATTCTTATCTAAAGAAATTACACCTGTTCTAACACACTTGATTAATAGTTGTATATCAAAGTCTGTTTATCCTGATAACTTAAAATTGGTATAATAAGAAATATACACAAAAAGGGCAGTTATATGGATACCAACAACTATATACCAATAACTATCCTTTCTTGCATAGATAAAATTATTGAAAATGAAAATACTTTGGGAACGTTATGAGCGATTTTTTGTCAAGCAATCGCATAATTCATGAAAAAAAATTTGGCTTTCAGAAAACTAAAAGTACCACGCAATTGTAATCACATTTTACAGATGAAATCAATGATCACCTTAATATTTAAAAACATGTAATCCTAATTATGATAGATTTCAGCAAAGATTATGATACGCTAAATTATGAGGTACTTTACACAAAAATGCAGCAGAATGGTATACGGGGTCCAATGCTGGAGTGGTTCAATGATTATCACAAACAGAGGTAAAATGTAGTTAGTATAGCGGGGGCGCTCAGCGACACAGTTCCGACACAACATGGAACGGCTCAAGGATCGATCCTCGGTCCGACTGTACCTATATATCGTTAACATATACTAGTACCTAGTATATGTTAACGATATGTGTAACTTATTCCAGCATGCCTCTGTCTACCAATTTGCTGACGACACATGTCTTATCACAGCTCACAGGGATCTAAGTACCAATAACTAACCATCTTGAGCTTCTTGGCGTTACTTGACAACGACTCTCAATTTTGGCCCATACATTGAGGCAAAGGCTCAGCTGGCTGCCAAAGAGCTGGAGATCCTTGCAAAGGTGAGAAGGTACTTCACGCCAGAACAGCTGCTCAGCTTGTACCAAGCGCAAGTTCGATCATGCATGGAGTACTGTTCTCATCTCTGGGACGGATCTGCCAAATACCAGTTGATGCACTAGAGCCAATCGAAAAGCGGGCCAAGAGGCTCATCGATGATGAGGCTCTCGTTAAGTCAAAGCTTCAGAGCCTTGAACATCGTCGCCGAGTATCCAGCTTATCGGTTTTTTATCGATTACATGTCGGGGAGTGTGCGATGGAATTGCATGATCTAATTCCACCCAGCCCGTTTCATCATCGGACTACCAGACGTACGGCGATGCGCCATCAGTACATGGTTGACATGGGATACGCACTAAACGTTTTGAGAATACTTTTATCATGTGTACAGCTCAGGAGTGGAATTCCCTGCCGGACTCTGTGTTTCCCGATAGCTACAATCTAGGGGTCTTTAAGTCAAGAGTGAATAGGTTACTTCAAGGCAAACGTGTTCCATCGTTGACCACATCATCGCTTTCCATCAGGTGAGATGGTGGTCAAGTGCGAGGCAATGTAAGAAGAAATTGTTTTTTTTTTTTTTACATTCAACCGTCAGATCCACCGATGTGGCAATCAAACCCACGACACGCAAAAGCAGTAATTAGAAGTCGGCAAAAAAAGCCACTCTTAGCTATTTTGTTCACTTTTTTTTCTGTTTTCACTTACATTTGATTCGAGCTTCATACCCCGCACAGTATATAGAAAAACTTGGTTTGCAGAACGGTAGGCAACTTTTAAATTATGCAGACAAGCCCAAATAAGACTCATTAGGTCACGACAAGCTACTGCTATGCACCTAACTGTGTGCGTAACTTTATAAATCATATAATATATAACTTACCAGCAGCTAAGGCAGTGCAAACTTTGTTGGCGAATAGGAAGATGGGACCATTCCATGGCAGAATAATACCGCACACTCCCACAGGTTGTCTCAGGGTGTATGAGAACACCTCACCATCTGTTGAGTACGAATGAAACTTGTAGGGAACCAAGATTTTTAATTATAATTCGTGCTTTATTTTCTTGCGGATTTGTTTCTTACCAGCAGCTAGGGTGTCGCCTTTAATTTTGTCCGCACAAGAAGCGATGTACCGGATATGATTGACAGCACCTCCAATAAATATACTGGCGTTGTTGAGAACCATGCCGTTGTTGTAAGATTCCAACTCTGTAAGGTACTTTGCGTCTCTTTCTAAGAGGTCACTGAACTTGCGAATGATTTCTCCACGTTGAGAGGCATCTAACTGCCGCCATTCCGAGTTGCGGTGGAATGCACGCTTTGCTGCGGCAACTGCCAAGTCAATGTCAGCCTGAAAATATTGATACAGAGGTAATCTCAAATAGCAACTTTCATGGATCACACTATCACATTTCTTTTCAAAAGGAAGATCGTGTTATTATGGTTAAAAGAAAAAAAATAGAGATCAAGCGTAATTAGAAATTACCAAGGACTAATTTATTCATTTTTTTATTTATTTATATATGCTTTATTGTACACCAAGATAAAAAAATACAAAAGGAGACATTAAAATTAAACAAACATACAACAGGCGGCCTTATCGCGTTCTGCGATCTCTTCCAGGCAACCTTGAATGGATAGAGATAGCCTGGACACGATATGGGGTTGCACTTAGTTAAAATTTCAAATTATTATTATTACTAAGTACAATTAGGTACTAAAAACAAACTACAGAAATAGATACATAAATACATACATACATCTAACAATACAAACAGGAAAACAATACAGCTTAAACAAGGACAGGATCACAGAGACAAGTAATGTTCCTTTATAAGTTTTTTAAAGACAGGCAACGACTGAGCACGTTTTATTGGGTCAGGCAATGCATTCCACAAATATTCATAAATTCAAAATATTCACATTTTGCTGAACAACTTAGCAGAATAACTAAGTGAGGTAAAAACAACCGGCCATAACATGCAAACATAGCTATTTTCCCTAAAGACATGATGTATGGTCAGCAGCAATTATAGTAAATGAATGTGATGTTTCGAAAATTTAAAGATGAAAGGTACACATATATTTTTTGTGCGGCACTATATTTTATTGTTTTGCTCCAAATAAATTGGTATAAGATTAAAATGATGTTATTTTTAGATTGAATAGATTTCTAATACTTAAAGGCTAGCCTTTAAAGACTTCCAATTTCTTTTTGTACGTTTTTAGTTAGAACAAAATTCTTAATAATTCATTACGATCTAGTCTAAAAGACTAATAAGCAATTTAACTCTAACTTAATATGTTACGTGAAACTAAGAATAAAGAATCACTTTCTTAGAGTCTGATTTAATTTAATAACACTATGTTCATGTGTTATATGTATAGCACAGCGTTGTCACTATTATTCATTCACTTTACACTACATTAATTCAAAAGGTTTAGTTCTTTTTAGTCTACGTACTAAGTCTGTATTGTCTAGCAGTTGGATAGCCTCAACATTTACGTGTCGATTAAGTCGTGTTCGTGGGCTTCAACAAATTTTTGGATGATGGTGGTGAAGAATTCCGTTTTAAGGTCACGGTGAAGATTGTAATTTCTTATGCACCAGAATGCATTTACAGCATCCCTGAGCATTTTATTTTGGGAATGTTGGATTATTTTGACGATGCTTTGTTTATTACAGCCCCAAAGTGTGATAACATACGTCCAAATTGGCATCAGTATAATTATGCTTGTATATGGTTGTTTTATTATGTATTGATAGACAGGATTTCCTTCCGAGTAACCAATACATAATTTTATAACATATGTCGAGTTCCTGTCTTTTCTATTTGACATGAGCTTTCCAACGCAACTTGGCGTCTTCCACCTCCAAATGCAACGAAAGGACTCATGTGAAATGGAGAGATTAGACGGAGAGGATGCCATTATTATGCATTATGCTATTATTACGGTTTGTCCTCTGGGTACAGAGGAACAACCGTAATTTAACTAACTACCTTTCACTGTGTTTCAGCTTGGCAGAAGGAAACCCAAAAATATTTTTCAGCGTCACTTTGGATGTTTAAATAATGTTAGGTGAGCTTCTATTTTTTATGCTGACTGTATTTTTTATGTATAGATCGATGTATGTATATCCTGACATTCTTATATGCATTCAAGTGCTTTGTTTTTGCACTTGGTAAGTGGTATCAATTATGTTATTAACGAGTCATTCAAGGATGGTGCCAATTATTAATCATTCTTCACTTTTGCCTCGGATAAAAATAGTAAACTCAAGTATTTATCAACTAAATATACAGGTGCAGAGTACTTATAACCGGCTTGTGTGTATGACTAGAAGTATGAATGTAAACAAAACAAAAGGAGTACTTATGTCAGGGTCGTAACAGTTGGCGTTCTATATTTTCCAGCCTACCCCCATGGGAAAAGGCGTGAGCTTAATATTATGTATGTACCTATAAAAGTAACATGAAGGAAACTCATTTGTTGAAAACTTATAAATCGCATGTTCAAAAACGTGAATTTACCCTACTGACACAAAATCGCGCCGCCGCCGCCGCCAGCGCCACTTACATACTTTGTTAATATAATAAATGCCATAATAAGTATTCCTTCAAGTGTTACAATAGTCAAAGGCTTTATTACAATAGTAAAATCCTAGAGTGCATTCGTGACAAACGTAGTGGTGGCCCGGTGCTTTCGGCCGCGACTTACAAGTTGTAGGTCGTGGGTTTGAGCCCAGGCAGGCGCTTTACTTTGTGTAAATTATTTCATCAGCACTGCTCTCAAAACGGTAAAGGAAAACATCGTGAGGAAACCGGCATGTCCTAGAACCAAACATTCAAAGACATGTGACATCCACCAACCCGCACTGGGCCCGCGTGGTGGATTACGGCCCATTCCCTCTCACAGAGAGGAGGCCTGTGTCCCAGCAGTGGGAACATTAATAGGCTGATGATGTGATGATGTGATTCGTGACAAAACATTATTATAATCATATTATTAAAGCATTTCCTGTTCTTTATCTCTTAAGATAAACTGATTTTTTTCCATTGAATATACTGACTTAGGTAATGATAAACATCACAAAGATATTCGATAATCATTTGTTTGTTCATACAACAATAAATTATGTAGACGCGTAACAAAATAGAAACAGAACAACTAAACCTTACTTTCTACTTTCTTAGTATTCGTTTGGAGTCTGGAGTTGTTCCCGGTTGATAGCAATAGGCTCGTCCCTATAAGGGACTTTAACATGACTGGTGAAATCGGGTGTGTAATCGGGTGTACTGTTCGGGTGTATAACTGTTCAGGTGTGTAATCGCGTTTACTGTTCGGGTGTATAACTGTTCAGGTGTGTAATCGGGTTTACTGTTCGAGTGTATAACTGTTCAGGTGTGTAATCGGGTTTACTGTTCGAGTGTATAACTGTTCAGGTGTGTAATCGGGTTTACTGTTCGAGTGTATAACTGTTCAGGTGTGTAATCGGGTGTACTGTTCGAGTGTGTAACTGTTCAGGTGTGTAATCGGGTGTACTGTTCGGGTGTGTTATCGGGTGTGTGTTGTTGATTTGATTGTTTTACTCTGGTTTTCCGGATGAAACACCATGTTATATTTATCTATCAATAGAGTCTACAACTACCACTAAGTTCACCGTGTTGCATTATGTCTCTGTGCGATTGCGTGGGACGGCTAGGTGCGGACAAAGTTTTTGAGGGATAAATGTCCTCTTTCTCGACGGGTCATCTATCCTAAAAGTTATTTATATGGATTAGGCAACTATCCCCTATATGGGCTTGATGTCCCAAAATGTAGAGGCCCTCAAAAATTGCCAATAATCTGGTAATATCAAAGATAATGTTTATTACTTTCATAAATTTGATAATAATAAACTGAAGTTACCCGTTATAGACATAAAGAATCTTGATTTTTGTACTGAGAGATATAAAGTAATTTCAAAAAGTATGGCAATTAGCTGGGTTTTACCCTAAACATGTGCACCACTGCATAACCATTCGGAGAATATAGGCGATGTTATGTATCTTTTAAAATCAGCAGTTAACGCCAATGTTGGCAAATGGAGTGGTGTTAATGAAGTAATTTTCCTTCAGTAGGTACATACCTTGTCACCTTCAGCGACTTTGGCGATGACGGAGCCGTCATGAGGAGTGTAAGCGTCGAAAGTCTTGCCGCTCTTCGCATCCACCCACTCGTTGTCAATGAACAACTGAAAAGTACAACAGATATGATTAATACTTCGTCTGAGTGTTTTTCACAATTTGCCGTAGAAACTTCAGCAGGCCCTGTTTTTCATTGAAAATTCCCGAAATTAAAGTTTTCTATTAAACATTTTAATCGCTTAACCGATTTAACCATAAAACCGTTCCTAATAAATACAGATCAGAGAGAGACATTCTCGCATTTACATAGCAAGGATTATGCGTTTTAATAAATTTTTTGTAAATATTTTTGTTGACGGATACTCATAATAATGATAACAAACAGTTATTAACAGATAGAGTTTGTATTATCTTCTATTATTACTTTATGATATCATATCATCAAAATGATAGTGAATTCAGCGCGGCGATGCGATACAAGAACCAACAACCAAGGCTGTGCCAAGGCCACATCCTGATGTCTCGACCGGTTTTATTCCTCATTGATAGATTTGCTGTAAGTTAACTGCAGTTTTACTAAGATTGGGATTCAATAGATATAAAAAATATCGCTGGAAACTATTGAGTTTAGTTTTTGAGTATGGTTGCAGTTTTATTATTTTATATCCCACCCATACGCACAAAACGTTTTGGGGACACTTTTATTATGCGTGCAGCTAAGGAGTGGAATTCCCTGCCGGAGTCTGTGTTTCCCGATAGCTACAATCTAGGGGTCTTTAAGTCAAGAGTGAATGGGTTTTTTTCTAGGCAAGCGTGCTTCATCGTCGACCACATCATCGCTTACCATCTGGTGAGATAGTGGTCAAGCGCAAGACTATAGATAAAAAAAATATAGCTAAGCTCAAATAGATTTTTATAATGTATTTATTATACATTTCCTCACTGACATTATAATTAAATTGTACGATTTATGTTTAAATATAATTCTTGATACTATTGTGAGTTATTTAAAAGTTAATTTTGTTGGGAACTCGTTTAAATACTACCTGTTACTAAATAGTTTTTTAGAATAAAACTTATATTAAATGTTGAGAACAAAATCTATCTAAAGTGTTATAATTTATGGTTTTCTCATTTCGTTTTTTTAATATTAAATTCAATATATGACAACTACAAACCTTCGTGTATTTAATTTCAGGAGCCATTTTATTTTTGTCACAGTTAAAGAACTTCAAAACTCACAAGCACAGCACGTCTGTCGCGACTCACGCGACGCTTCGGAATGTGTCTGATGGCCAGACCGAAACAAGCTTATATTAAATAACAATATTTTGACGAGTCATAGTGGTAATCCACATGGCGGTGACATAAACATTGTTCATTGATAGCGTATCTTATTATCTATAATTTTGATTTTTGAAAGCAATGTGCCGACGATTTTTATTCACCTGTAAAAAGAAAAAAAAACACCTCATAGGTTCATACAAGTGTTACGGTTACTTCTTATGCATTAAAATATTGGCAATAAGACCTGTCTTAAATGGAGCCATAAGGCAATTAATGAGGACCTAATTAATGTCTTTCAAACGATACGATTTAATTTAATTAATTAGATATGTATTATTTTTTATGTAGACCATGTATACTCAATAATGTGTAAGCTGTGGTTACCTATAATTGAGTGTGCATAACATGATAATGTTTTTCAATTTATATATTTTCTGTAAGTTTTGTTATGTTACTCGTTGGTGATCCTAAATCAATAAATAAATAAATAATCGAATAGAAATGATGAATACTTAACTATTTATTCTCTTTTTTTTGCCATGAAGTTTCAGAAAAGGTATTTCTTGGATACTAGAACAAGAGACAGATATACAATAATGACACCAAAATAAAAACAAAACAAAAAAGAAACGGGCACACAATTTATAGTCCGGCAGCATCTCAGCATCAGGATCTTTATCCACAAGTAAAATTTCAATAAGCCCCGGGCCATTTTTATTTCATACTACGTAATTTATCTGGTAGTAGACGCACTTCGATTGACAACCTATTGAACATGTAATTATGACACGATATCTTGCGAAAACACCTCGATTCAAACAGTAAAACGCCCATAACTTGAGAACGGCTGAACCGATTTTCATCAAACATAGCCTTAACTAAGAACACACTCGACAAAAAAAAAATATTTACAATGCATGTCCTCGAAAAGAGCGTTTTCCAAGCAGTCAAACTGTGCGGAAAGTGTCACTTTTTTACTAGTGCTTTTTACTTTCCTGTACTTTTTTAATTTTTAACTCCAACGTCAGCCCGCCGCATACAGTATTTATTATTTGAGAAAAGTTTTATAATTAGTTAAGTACAGATTATCATTCATATAAAAGGTAAACCAAAACTAATACTTCATTTAAGGCGTTTTAATTACTCTAGATTTAGATTTTGATCAATAAATTAATTTTAAATATTCATTAAATATGTTTGGCAGAATTAATATTTTGCTCGTGCCTTTTTGCGTTACGACGTGACAGCTATTTGCACATGCGCAGTAGATATGCCCGAGGAACTATTAGTTTGTCGATGGTGTGGTTGTTTATTGTAAGGAATCATTAATGGTCACAATCGAAGAACCAATACTTCAAGACTGTGTGAGTAATTGTTTGGTTATCAAAATTGATACAAGTACAGCAATAATCACTGTTTATAGGTCCCCTTCTGCAAGAAATTTAGACTCTTTTCACGCATCCTTAAACCAGATCTTTGAAGCACTAAGTTCATTTAAGAATGTTATATTAACAGGTGATATAAATATAAACATTAACTCGGAAAACTGCGACCCTGGGGCCCAAGATTACCTTAATATCTGCTCATACCATGGTTTTCTCCCCGCACATACTTTGCCTACTCATCAGAGTGGTTCCTGTCTGGATCATATGATGATCAAATCTAACTTTTCATATGTTACGCTAGTTACTAACTCAACTATTACAGACCATCACGCTGTTCTACTAACCCTAAACTTAACGCTGCCTAAGCTAAACCGTCCCCAGACGAAAACGCAATTAAACATAAACAAACTCGAATGTGATTTATGCAATCTTGACTTTAACCCAGTTTACAATACTGCTGACGCTAATTTTGCTTTATCGTACTTAATAAAACATGTTCAATTAGCAATATTACGTAATACGACTTCTATTATAGTAAACAAAAAACTTCGTAACATCAAGCCTTGGATGACTCCTGGCCTAATTCGGTGTATAAGACACAGAGATAAACTTCATCAGAGATCTAGGAGTAACCCTGATAATCTAATCATTAAAATAACCTATAAGGGATACAGAAATTTTTGCAACAACCTCCTAAAGAACTTAAAAATTAATTACGATAAAAATGAATTAAATAGAGCAGGAAACAATAGCAAGCAACTTTGGAAACATATTAAGAACGTCACCTATAGGACGAAACAGCGTGAATCAAATTCGAGCTTGCTGCTTTCTAATCCATCACCTCTCTTGTCAGCCAACCACGTTAATAACTTTTTTGCAAATGTTGGGAAAACTCTTGCCGAACAGATTCCAAAACATTACTGTGTTCTACCATCTTCCCAAAATAATAGATGTCCTTTAAAATCTTTTGGATTGCTGGATACTGACGAAGATGAAATAACCCGAATCATATCTGGACTAAAGGATGACTGTGCAGTTGGATGGGATAATATAAGCAATAAGATCCTTAAAACCTTTAAGCATATCCTAGTACCTCCCTTAACGCATATATTTCGTATTTGTTTATCTGAAGGTATTTTCCCTAGATGTCTGAAAAAAGCAGTTGTAATCCCTATCTTTAAATCTGGAAACAAAAACTTAGTAAATAATTATAGACCAATATCTTTACTCCCTTCAATATCTAAAATACTAGAGAAAATTGTTAACAGTAGACTAGTTAATTATCTAGAAAAAAACAAACTATTATCATCTGCGCAATTTGGGTTCAGAGCCAAACTATCCACAGCCGATGCGGTGCATAGTCTGACAGATTATATCGCAGAAGAACTTGGCAAAGGAAACCAGACCCTGGGGGTTTTCCTTGATCTAGCCAAAGCCTTTGATACGGTGTCCGTTCCTATGCTTCTAAAAAAAATAGAAGCTTTAGGAATAAGGGGAACACCGCTGAAACTTTTTGCTGACTACTTAGATGAACGATCTCAATGTGTTAAAATAGACGACATTATTAGCGATGAGCAAAAAAATACTGGTTATGGTGTTCCTCAGGGAAGCATTCTGGGCCCAACCCTATTCCTGATTTACATTAACGATCTGTGTAATTTAGATATTAAACAAGGCAAACTCATATCATATGCCGACGACACGGCGTTAATCTTTACCGCGAAAACCAGTAATGAATTGTACGAATATGCTCAACAAGGTTTCAATACTGTGACAAATTGGCTACAAAACAATTTACTAACACTAAATGCTGACAAGACAAAATATATTCACTTCTCCATGCGCAAGCCTCAATTTAACATTGCTAACTCTCATCTGTATGCCCATAAATGTGGATCCCACCCAGTCAGCATGTGTAATTGTCCATTTATCCTCAAAACAGGCAACATAAAATATCTCGGGGTTATTATAGATGAAACACTCTCATTTAGACCTCATATTGATAGCTTAGTTAATAGAGTGCGCAAATTAATTTATTTTTTTTAAAAGTTGAGAACGATTGCAGAAACAAAATTGATCAAACAAGTCTATTTGGCCCTAGGTCAATCTGTAATCAATTACTGTATCACCTCATGGGGTGGGGCACCAAAAACGAATCTACTGCCTCTTGAAAGGGCTCAGAGAGCAATTTTAAAAGTAGCCTATTTCCACCCTTTTCTCTACCCTACTGATCTTCTTTACAAATCCTGCAACGTGCTGACTGTTCGCCAGCTTTTCATTATGCATTTAGTATTAAAACAACACACCATGCTTTCCTATAACGCCGAATACATAAATAATAAGAGACGAAATGATATTGTCTGCGATTCTAATCCAACCTCAAAATATGTATTTGTAAATAGATTCTTTACATTCTTAGGACCATTTCTGTACAATAGATTAAATAGAAAATTAAGTATCTATAACTTAAATTATTTTAGCTGTAAAAAGACTATTATTGAACATCTGCTTCGCATCTCTTACGGAGAGACAGAAGATCTCCTGGCTGTAACAAAATAATAATTTTGCTTTGTCTTTAATTTAAGTACTCATATACAAGCTATGTCATTGTTAATTTATTATTATTATTAGTTTTAAGCACTTTATAGTCTGAAACACAGGTTCAACCTAGTTCAGGCAAATAAGTAACTGTCTTCTTTTATATTTTTAAGATATTTTTATTGCAAAATGTGCCTTATGTTATAAATAAACGATATTATTATTATTATTATTATTAGTTAATCTGTGGATATGCTGAGCGCCCTTGAATAAGCGCCATTTTATTAATTTCTTGCTTGGTTCAGATATATATTTTTTATTTCCTCGCACAATGCATAGTAAAATGTTGTATGATACACGTGCGAAAGATGATTTCCGACTCGTGTCGATCTATCCACTCATCGGAAATCACCTACTTTCCGCACTTGTAGCATAAATAACTATTTAAATCGGGTCTTCCGTTTAGGAGCTATGATGCATGGTCGAAATATTGAAATGTCATAATGTAAGAGATTGATTACGTGATTTTTAGATATCCTTGACAATCCCATACATATTGAGGTTTTTCCAATCATTATCATTGATAAAATGTCACTTTTCTAGAGCTTCTTATCAAACTTGATAACTTTTACAAAATGTTATGCAATTTCTTAATGAAGACTGCTATTGAATGATTCAATCAGGAAGTGGTACGCCACACAACCTGTACCTCCTCCTCCTAGGCAACAAATGATCTAGAACCCAATTAAAACACAAGATTACAAAAAAACATAACTTTATTTATAGTTCAGCTCAAGTTTAGCCGCGACTATTTTGAGATCATGGTACAATATTACGCAATAGTTTTGAAAATTGCTGTATCATGTTAATAGTGTTAAAAAGTGAGTTATTTTAGTGATAATGTATTACGAACGAAGATTATGGCCTTATAACTGGCTACTTATCTAGTTTTACTAGTACATTATGGTACAAGTGTGCAATGTTGGTGATTACCGCTGAGGCGCCATTGAGACCCGAGCCGTAGGTGAGGCTCTTAAGAGAGCCGAGGACGGTAATCATCAATACACACGTGTATCACACGACATTTTTACCAACACACTTGTGAAGAAAATAATACAAAAAAATCATTTTCAACAGTAAAAACGAGTTGTGAATTTTTTTTCACAGTGGTGGGCAAAATTAATCAGTTTTCCTATGCACGCGCATTTAACAATGGCGATCGGCCATAGACTAAAAGAATGAGGTTTCTTTTATTTTTGGCTTTTCGTGGACAGTGTTTTAGCCACGTACAAAATAGGGAGTTTGAATTTTTCTTAATTACAGAGCAAATAAAATTTATATTTGAATGAAAGTTTTATTTAGTAAGCACATACAAGAAAATTTTGAAATTATCCATTTAAATACCAATTTGCTTGAAATGAGCAAGCAATAGGTACATTAATTTATTTGTACTATTGAGCAAGATCTTTTTTGTATCGAAACTTTTTTAAGAACAAAGCAACTCAACCAATAAAATAAAAAAAACCCTTTAGCTCACTTGTGAATAATAGCAATGAAAAAGTCACAGTTTGATAACAGGTCTCATTATGTCTTTAATTGCGGTGAAATTAGAGCCACTTTATGAGCAAGTGTGTTGAAAAATAACTAATTTCAAGTGAACATGTTATGAACAATATTTTCGGTATTATCTGAAAACTATTGAACCAATCCCGATCGGTCACTCCTTCTGTCTGTCTGTCTGTCTGACAGATGATGTATTTCTATTGCCGCTATAACAACAAATACTAAAAACAGAATAAAATAAATATTTAAGTGGGGCTCCCATACAACAAATGTATTTTTTTTTCCGTTTTTTGCGATAACGGTACGGAAACCTTCTTGCGCGAGTCCGATTCGCACTTAGCCGGTTTTTTTTAAGTTGATTAAAAAGAAGTGCAAAGTATTGAATCACTACATAAAATAATTTAGAAAACAGTGGAATAGTTCGATTTTTTTTTCACTCATGAAGCTGTGATTTTTTCCGCAGCTAAAGACAAAGACAAAGATATTTTATTTCAAGTAGGCCACCAAGCGGCACTTTTGAACGTTACATTTTACAAATAATAATAGTTGATTCTACCGTGCATTCGGAAAGTAGCTTGTAATGGAGAAGAATGTACAAGAAACTCCATACTTAATCTTTTAAAAAAAAAAAAAACTTTTTACAATATTTAGGTACATAAGTACATACCTTGATGAATGAAATTGAGTTTATACAATACAAATATATTTATACAGTCTTCAGAAGGTCCAACAATAATTCAAAACAATAATGTTCTGCATATCACTTGTTTTTGCGCCTTAGTGGCTGTGGAGCAGGACTAGCATTTAGCCAAGCATTTTTATCATTGATGTAATCCCCCAACTTATAATATGCCAGCCTGCATAGTGTGCGTTTAAAAAAAAATTAAATTTCGTCTCATTCAGTTCAAGAATGTGGGGAGGAATTTTATTGTAACATTTTGTACAGTATCCCATGAAAGATGAGGCTACTTTAGCCAGTCTGAAACCTGGTTGAACTAATTGGTCCCTATTTCTAGTAACATAATTATGTCTGTCGCCGTTTTTACTAAAAAGATGTAAATTCTTTCTTACGTACATTATGTTTTCATAAATATATTGACAAGGAACCGTCATGATGTTAATGTCCTTAAACAGTTCCCTTAGAGAATCGCGCCGGCGAAGATTGTATATCGCTCTGATGGCTCGTTTTTGCAGAATAAAAATTGACTCAATGTCTGCAGCCCTTCCCCATAGTAAGATACCGTAAGACATTATACTATGAAAATAACTAAAATAGACTAGTCTGGCGGTATCCACATCCGTTAACCGACGAATCTTTCCAACAGCATAAGCCGCCGAACTCAGCCGCCCCGCAAGGGATACCAAATGAGGACCCCATTGCAACCTTGAGTCCAGCGTGATCCCCAGGAAAACCGTTTTATCGACGAATTCTAGCTTCTCCTTGTTTAATATAATGTCACAATCAGTACTTTTGACATTCGGCAAGGAAAATTTTACGCACTTGGTTTTTTTACCATTTAAAACTAAATTATTGGCAGTGAACCAATCCTGAACCTGCCGTAGAGCGTTATTTACGTCGTCAACCTGAAAAGTACGTCTATTTATTTTAAAAATTAAAGATGTGTCATCAGCAAATAACACCATGTTAAGTTTGTTTTCCAATAAACGGGGTAAATCGTTTATGTATACTAAAAATAAGAAAGGACCTAAAATTGAGCCCTGGGGTACCCCCATTTTAACGTTTAACCCGGACGAATTCACACCGTTTATTTGAACTAATTGCTGTCTATCATTCAAATAAGATTTAACTTAACTTAACGCTGATTGACCTAGCCCGTAATGCTCAAGTTTCAGAAGTAATGTTTCATGATTAACGCAATCAAACGCCTTCGACAGGTCGCAGAAGATACCGTTGGCATCCTGCGAATCTTCCCACGCATCAAAGATGTGTTTTAATAGAGCGACACCAGCGTCAGTAGTACAACGTCCTCTGGTGAAACCATACTGTCTATCATGCAAGATGTTATTCGTATTAAAATGAATGAGCATTTGATTTAGCATTATCCTCTCAAATACCTTGCTGAAAACCGGCAACACGGATACTGGTCTAAGTAACTCGATATTCTTTTTTTTCATTTAGGAAAACACTGGCCATGCTTTTTTTTAATTTGTGAATAATTACTTTTATTTTCGTTATAAAATGTTTGTTTTATATCTTGTTATGTTAATTAGTTGTAATTTTCATAAGATTCAGAATTATTTATAGGTAATTCACGAATAAAGAGAAATTCCATTTCTTTTTCATAGGACCTCGCTAATTCGGACAGGTAAAAACAAGGCCATTTGCGGCTCAGCGAGGCGTCCGGATTATAATAATTATGAAAAAATTTAATGGTGGAAAATACATGTCTAACCTTGGGTTCTTTAATTAATTATAAAAAAGTACAAGCAAGACAGAAATATGTACATGTAGAGTATTAAAACATGGAAGGAATCTGCGGGCTTGGCAAATTGTTAAAAAAAACAGACGTTTAATTTTTCTTGAAAAGTCTGTAATATTCTTCTGCTTGTAATTTTTACCTTCTTTTCGAAAGCTCCGCCAACATTGGCTGTCCGAATTACAGCGATCATCGAATAAGACCCATCCGGATTAATGAGGCCCTACTTACTGTATCTATGACTTGTCCGAAGTAGGTGAATTATTAGTAGAGTCACGGGGTCTCATTGCTAAGAAAGAAAAATTTGGTTCAAATAAATGTCACTAGATGGCGCGACATGTACACAAAATTCAATAGAATTATGTGTAAAATTAAAATTTTCTGGAATTGAATATAAAAATTGTAGGTATGTTCTTGTTTAATCAACACTCCTTCGTAGAAAATTATGGAATATTGGGCTCTTAATTCAAATTTCAAAGATTATTTGAACGGATCATTTAAAATTGGTGCCCATAGATCGCGCATTTTCAAATTTCTGAGGCATTCCACTTGATTGTTAAAATTTTCATTGTAACACATTTTGGTGCAAAAAAACTGCAAAAACGTGCAAAAAATACTATAAAACGAACCTACACTGTATTTAAAGCTCTTGGCTTTGTGGAAAAATTCACGGCAGTAAGTAGTATTTATAACGAAATTAAAAAGAAAACTATCACAGCTAAGTAGGCTTTACAAGTTTACGAGTAATGGCTTCGACCAACTTGTAAAATGTACTTGGAATAGTAAAAATTAAATACAAATGCCATTGAAAAATTACTTAAATAACGTTCTAAGCTGTGAAAAACAGAGTAAATATATGCTTATAAACCATGTAAAAATATACAAAAATAAAATCATAACAGGCTTTACAAGTTTACGAGTAATTATCGACCAACTTATAAAATGTACTTGGAACAGTAAAACTTTTGTACAAATGTCATTGAAAAATTACTTTAATAACGTTGTTAGCCGTAAAAAACAGATAGTAAAATATATGCTTATGAACAATGTAAAAATATACAAAAATAAAAATCATAACATCCTTAATAACAATAATTTCTAATTTAATAATGGAATAAGCTCGAATAACGACGGAGTGGGCGGAGTCGTTGGCAGTACCGGTCCGTAGTCCATACGACGCATGCGCGCGGGGTTGTCTATTTTGTGTTAGTTCAGAAGTATTTTCGACGTTTTGTAATCTAAAGTCAAATTAGATTCGATTGCAAAGCAAAATCCACTACCCGACCATAGGTGGACCAGTTTTTAAACGTGTGATCCGCTGAAACCGTTTTAATGTTCATGTAACAACAAAAAACCTTCTTAGTCCGCATTATTATGCAACTTCGGAACTCTATTACTGCGCGTGGCCCGACACGCACTTGGCCGTATTTTTAGTATATTATACGCATTTTACTTTGGATTAAAAATCACAGATTATTGTTAATTATCATTACAATCTTATAGATAGTGGACAGCCACTCTGCCGACCACTTGCCCATTTTGGGTAAAGTCGATTTTGTCGGAACTGGCGCCTTGCCCATTTTGGGTATTTACAACCTACTACTAGTCCGTACTTGCTTTTTCCATAATTTATGTCACTAAACCGTCTGTGGGTGTTGCATCTCTATTTAATCTTTTAGTTTATTAGACAAGTAGGACAACAAGTAGACACGACTAGGTAGAAACAAAACAATTAAAACATTAAAGGTTTTAGCAATACAAAATCAACAATTAAATAATAAACAATTTTCTATATAATCAACATTCAAGTAAGAACCAGAAAACTTGCTATTTATATAAAACTACATTTTTACACGAAATCACTAACTACCAGGATAAATTATGTATTATAACAAATAGGATTAGGGTTTTTTATTTTGCGCCTACCTCCATAGAACTAAATAAATAATAAGAAACGGCTTTTGTACCTGCGACCCTAGTATTAAATTGCTTGTAGATAGTTTTTGCGTATCATTTAATCTCTATTAGATAAATTACCCGCAAACGCTACACCATTAACACAAGCAATAAAAAGAAAATCCACATAAAAAAAATGGTTAAGGTTCCAGAATCCAGTACGTATTACGTACATTACAGAACCGTGCACAAGAATGATGAAACATGTCGTGTGAAAAATGACCACAAAACAGAACCGGGCGACATAAAACATCGCGTGATGTATGCGCGAATGGATTACCATTTGTACTAACAAACGTGGAGGTACGATATAAATTGGATGGCAATTTGGTTTTTATAACCCTTTAGTAGAGCTTAAATTGAGAGTAATGAGTAATGATTAACACTACCTACCAGTGGGAAAGGCACATGAAGCATACGCTAGAGTGGCGACTGCTTATCAGAAGACGCAGCGAAGGAAGCTGGAATCGAGACGCACAGGACCGATTGAATCGTTACTGGTAGCGTTACTTGGGCAAGGCCTACATCCATTGTACATCTGTTAGCTAAAATGATGATGATGACATCTAGATTGAAAAAGTAGTTTTGTGACCTTAAAAAAAAACCGTCCAAGTGCGAGTCGGACTCGCGCAGAAAGGGTTCAGTACCATTATCGCAATAAACGGCAAAAAAACACGTTTGTTGTATGGGAGCCCCACTTAAATATTTGTTTTTAGTATTTTATAGCGGCAACAGAAATACACCATCTGTGAAAATTTAAACTGTCTAGCTATCACGGTTCATGAGATACAGCCTGGTGACAGACAGATAGATAGACAGACGGACTGTGGAGTCTTAGTAATAGGGTTCCGTTTTTACCCTTTGGGTACGGAACCTTAAAAACCCTAAAATTCCCTTCAGTGTTCTTTAGGGACTAAATTTAGGCTTAACAATAATATACTATCTATATAGGCTATAAGGTATAGGTACACATGGAATGCGCTAATAATCTATCATGAACTTATTTTTATTGTTATTTATTATTGAAACCACTAACGAGCTGACTATCTGCTGCCAATCTTTTATTACCATATTAGATCCGACGTATAGCTCTATCAGTCCTCAATATAAACATATTTCGCCGATAGTTCATCATCAATCATTCATCACGTTTCTACCCGATACTCCTAAAACGAGGCTTTCATTGCATAACAATGTAAAAGGGCCATCAAATCCGACTATCCCAAAAGCTAGGATTCATATTGTTGGATACAGCGCTATTTTCTGCTTTCAACACGCTGAAGTGTTTTGAGGAGGCATTAGCAAAAATGTATAAAGGAAATTGGATTGCTCTGCTTATAATCAGGGCAATTCAAATATTTATAATTATGTTCTATTCGATATAATAGCTGTTGTTTATTTAATTGAATACCAATATAATCAGATCTAAAAGAATTATGAATGGAAATAATTTATTCGAAAAACATTCACAAGATATATGCTTAGAAATGTTTTAAACAATCGTCATTCAAAGTAAAAATTTCAGTGTCTTTTTTTTCAACATCTATTGCTTCAAATGGAACTGCCTTTAGCCGTTGTCTCTACCTTTTATCGTCTTGTTTCAAAGAAAGTTGAGAAACGCCGCTAGCTAAAACAGTAACCACGAAAAGAATTCTAAAAGACCAATTTACAAAAATAAAAATAAATCATTTTATAATTATAACAAAACTTTTAACCACTTTTTCAACAATATTATTTGCTTATGACAAATATGCCGCTAAACTTCGGATCATGATTTATGTGAATTTTCTCGTTATGGTGTTTTGTAATCACTCGGTAAATATTTGTACCGTCCATGGCGAATAAATTGTCACATATTTTACGTAAACAAGCCATTGTTGTTCCAGTTACGGCAATATATTTTACACGCTTGCCATGACGGACGCGTGTAAAAAACCTACCGGATTCTATTTTGTTTATTTGTTTGGATTTAAGACTGCAGCGGATTGGTTTAATTGTACCCTAGATGTATTAACTTTCCTTTTAAGCTTTAATTGATTAATTCCTCTGCTATATGTGTTGGTATCGATAGGGAAGTATTTCAGAGTTTTGACACAGACTGACTTTGTTGTTATTAACGAAATCTGATGGTAAGTTCATCCGCCAGAGACGAAGAAAGCTTCTAATCCATCAATCTGACTAATTTTAGAACGAAGGAAATTGATTTTACTGAATAATCTTTATTAAATAGAACACAATTAATATTTTAATTTACTGAATAAACGTGTGTTCAGTAAAATGATTAACAGCTTACAAAGTGTTGAAATCAGCGCCGAACAATTTTATAAAGGCAGTTTTGTATTTATTTAAGGAATCCGAACTCTACCTGGTACCCAAAATATCGAAGTATCTCCAATTACATGGGAATTTCATAGACGGCGGGTGTAATTCGTGTCCCCGGCGCGGCAGCATAATGATATAAAGTGACCCGACTGACGGCAATTAAGTAGACCCTGCCTTGCTATACCAATATCTGTCTACGAATATGTATTCATGATATGACGGGAAACGTACTGAAGTCACTGATTTACCTTCTTTGTTCTACATGAATTCTGTTTTAGCGAAGTGTATTCATGTTTTGAATTGCTTTCTTTACGAATCATGGATAACATCAGATGTACAACATTTTTTTCACCACTTTTGGAAGTTGTAATGGAATTCGGGATAATTTCTTAATTATGTTATATTTAATTTAAGCGAAGGCCTGTCCTAAAGCCAATATTTTTAATAATTAACTACCTACTACAATGCAGACGTAACCTGCAAAAGAATTAAAACTAAATTAGAACAACAAGCACTCGAATCTTCGTGTCAAAGTCTATTCAGATGAATATGAAGCGGGTACCTTTGTAGGTGCTTGTAGGTAGCGCTTACCAACAATAATTCTCATATTTACCTATAGTAAGTTGCCTACTTGTTCTGTTAGTAACACACCCTGTTGGTGATTTATACAGTTTACAATAGGGAAATTCAATTCCGACGCCTAATGATCTAAGTTTATATCACAATTTCAATAGAATTTCGATTACAAACTACCAATGACAATATATTTCTATCTAAAGTAGCACCTTTATTAAGTTTAGGAGGTGTTTTATCGTATATAACCTGCAAATGACGTGTGCCATCAAACGTCTATTTGGGGGAAGCCTCTTCGCCGGTTATAGGAAAATTCAATGTAGCGGTTGCGTAATTTCGGTTTTCCGGGTTGGCGCTCTTCGTAATAGTCTTATATCGCCGCTAACGTTAGCGTACTTTTACAGTTTCCTGTGTGTGTGCTGTCGAATTAGGGGGATAGCTACGAAACTGATCCAGTCTGGAAGGCTCAATAATTGTGTTTATTTAAGATGATATTGTTGAAGGAGTTTGTGATGATACAGTAGTTACCGTAAATTTTCCTTGATCATACTTCATGGATTTGTGAATTTTTGTTTTGATTGGTTGACTATGTTATGTTTGGTAAAAAAAAAAACAATGATCATACTTCAATGATTAATTCATGATTCTAGGAAAATTATCTATTTGTACTGTATATTAATAATTCTATCTATAAATGTCTGAATCAGAACATATAAGTAAACGTCCGTAAAAACCCGCAGATAATGATGTTTTTAACGGACTTCAAAAGGAGGTTCGCAGTTTGACCTGTATGGGTGTATGTTTGTCCGCGATTTGCTCACGATTTTTTCCCGATTTTAATGCGGTTTTCAGAAAAGTATGTTATATTCTGGTGAAGCTTTTGGAATACAACAATTAATGGATACTCCGAGACGTCGCCCGCATAGATCCCATATATGTATGTACCTTTGTCCACTATTTTCTTCGAAACTAGTTAGATCATGATCATTTTTTTTTATTAGATTAAGTATCTCTCAACTCTTACTCTGATAGTGCAAGTTTCATCAAAATCGGTTACACAGTTTTCAAGATATGGAGCGTACAACTGAACTCTTTAGCGATGTTTGTCGCTGCTTGCACGAATGTTTAAATTGAGTTACTATCGGTATTTTGTCAATCCTTTAGGTACCTTACTATGGAACTTGCTCAATTTGTAATAATGGTGAACCAAAACTAGAAAGAGAAAAATAAAAACTCGTAAGTACGCAAAAAAAAATACTGACTTCAAAAACAAAACACTTAAATGTGCAAAACGATAAAAACATGAGGCATGCAAAACACCGACATTCGAAACGAAAGTTATTTTGTGTTTTGTTTTTTTAAGTCAGTTAATTTTTTTGAGAAAAGGTTTTTTTAAATAACATCAAAGACAATATAAATAGACGAAGCTGGTAATATAATTGTTGTTAACAAGCCAGTGCCTGTTAATAACATCACAAAGGCAAGGATAAGTTTTATTCTTCATACCCACGAGTCTGCTGAGGAATGTTATCTTAAAATTCCATTCACGAAAATTTCCTCGTTTTAATTAAATGATTAAGATAAGCTCAGCTCGATAACATGCTTATTAGTTACGTTATGTTAACAACAGTATTACTATACAAATTCCAACAACAAATGTATATTTGTTAGCCGCTCACATTCTGCGTCGTAAATATTGTCAAATTATTGTTAGCAGCATTTACATACATTCAGGTACTTTCAAGTAATATAAATTACGGTCCGGTACGTAATTGTACCGCTGTACCGTAAATCATTACGGTCGATGGTGTCTTGGCCTTGTTGTTTTATGTATAATACAAATATGAAAACACTATGATTTCGTAATCAAGGTAGCTAGTGGGAATTCGCGGGCAACTATTCGTCTTTCTGGCAGACTTTGTCAGCTGTACAGATCTTTAGAGAACTTTTTATCCAGACGATATGAAGTTTGTATCCTGTTTTCGGTTGACCTTTAAGCCTCGGATATTGTTATAGGTACCATACCTACTTTAGTTACGTCTTGCCTTCAGGAGTAATTTCAAATAGTAATACAGTGTTTATATAAAATTGATATTAAAATCAGGAGTACCACAAGGCTCTCATTAAATACCAATACTGTTAGTGTTGTTTGACAAGATGTGGGAAACAGGAGTACACAAAATAAGAATGCTTGAATGCTACCTATTTATAAACATTTTATTTAGAAAACCGCGTAAATACGTATATTAAAAATACTTTTCATTTGGTACGGTAATTAGTTATGTACATCTAATAAATAACTTCTTTTAAACACAGAATACTTAGGAATAACTTAGTTATAATTAAGGAAAACGGTATGGTCGTAACGCCTAGTTTTGAACTTAGACCTTCTTCGGCAAAGAAACGACAACGTTCTTCACTTCTGTGTAAGCTAGGAGAGCGTCCATGCCACTGAAAAAAGAAAAATACATAATTATGCCATCGTTCAGATAAACAGGGATTAATTTTTCTTTCTGTTCTTTTTTCAAAGTTGAATAACATCGATAGATATAACTTCATAACTTCTGGATATTAAAACCAATGGACATAAAATTCATGAAATTTTTGAGTCTACTTACTTTTCGCGACCAAGTCCAGAGTCTTTGAAACCTCCGAATGCTGATTGCGGGGTAAGTGCTAAGTATGTGTTGACCCTGTAAATTTAACAAAGTTGTTAATAGAGTAATTATTCAGTAAGAGTAAAAATTTAGAACGCACACACGAATTTAGACATTTTGTGTTCAATATTATTTTAATAGTATTGATTTTGAAGTTATATTATTTTTTGACATGTTAATTTAAAATTCTATTCTTTACAATATCTTCTTGACATTTAAAATCTTTTTATTTTTGACATTTTTATTATTAGTTGACATATTTTTGATTAATTGTGGTTTTAAATTTAATCAATTGACTATCAATATCAAAATTTTTTGTAAATGTTTATTTGATTTGGAATGTCCCTTTAACTAACACTAGTTATATAGGTATTTGTTACTAACAAGAAATGGACTGTAAATTGTCTGAATTTTAGAAAAAAAAATTTTTTTATAAATTAATCTATGGTAGGTCTGTCAATATTACTATGATATTTATTATTGGTTAAATTAACACATAAGAACACACATAATTAACAGATAAGTTAACGTAATATTCTTTATTTTAATAGATTTAGAATAATAATTCTGACTTAAGACCAATTCTGTCAACTTACCAAACTGTGCCAGCCTCAACATATTTGGTGAACTGGAGGGCGTTAGTAACATTTGCTGTGAAGATCCCAGCTGCTAAGCCATAGCTCGTGTTATTAGCCCTGTCAATAACTTCTTCTAAAGTATCAAACTTCAGAATGCTCTGCACTGGGCCGAAGATCTACAAATAAAGAGTTAAAAGAAATTTTAATTTAGTTAGAATTGTTCGTCTGTACTGTAATCGTTTAAGCAGAAATACTTTAGAATAACTTTTTGTTAATTTACCTCTTCCTTTGCGATTGTCATATCATCAGTGACGTCAGCGAAAACTGTAGGTTGGATGTAGTAACCAGAGCAACCGATTCTTTTACCTCCGCATAACAACTTTGCGCCTTCTTTTTTGCCCTTCTCGATGTAACCTAGTACTTTATTCATCATTTCACCGTCAATCTGCAAGTGAGAATTTTTGATTAGATTAATTAATTCAATAGAAGATCAGTAAGGAAAGCCTGAGGTTTAATTAAATGAAAAAGAATAGGTCCTAACAATAAATACAGTTTTCTCTCCAATTTACCTGAGGGCCGTTCTGTGTGGTGGGATCCGCTGGGTTGCCGACCTTAATGCTCTTAGCGTGCTTGACAGCTGCTTCAACAAACTTGTCGTAAATACCAGATTGAACAAACAAGCGGGAAGCTGCTATGCAAATCTGTCCTTGATGGAAGAATATTCCATTCGCAGCGTAGAGAACAGCAAGATTTACTGTAATAAAAAAAGGAAATTTATGTATTTCATTAATACATGGAAGTCTGGTGTAAATAAGTGGTAGTGGTAGTCTGTGGTTTTCAAAAGATTTAATAGCTTACAATCAGCATCATTCATGATGACCAGAGGACTCTTGCCACCGAGTTCAAGTGTGATTCTCTTCAAATTGTTGGCTCCAGCTGCTTGTTGAATTAATTTGCCGACCTGCAAGTATTCGTAATTGTTGAATAGGTATTCGTATTTTATGTAATAAGTGAATTAAACATCATTATTTAATTAAATCGAAATAAAAAAAATCGCTCATTAAGCGCCCTTGACCTAACTTCCTTCTTGGTCGGAGTTTTTGTGGCCAAAATTGCAGTCGGTCGTACGATCATTCGTGTTGGAAGATCATTGTCTCGTGCTAGTACGACTTACCTCAACTGATCCTGTGAAGGAAACCTTGGCGACGTCTCCGTGGTGAGTGAGGGCGGTTCCAGCACCAGGTCCGAAGCCGTTGACAATGTTGACCACACCTTTGGGCACACCAGCCTCTACCAGCAAAGCTGCTAGCGCTAGGGCAGTTAAAGGAGTCTGCTCCGCTGGCTTAACTACGACGGTACATCCTAAAAAACATAGACACAGTTTAGGCATAGTTTATGGAATGAGTGATCCAAATAAAATTGAATGTTTTATCAGAGGTAAATTCCATACAATATATAACAAGTGTAAACAGAAAGTAACAATAAGTTTAAATAAACGATATCAATGTAAATTGATAACGGATAAATTAAAATATATGTCAAATAAAAAGAAAGAACTTCTGGAGATATGGAAAAAGGATTTGAGTAATAAACAAAATAGACAGATTTATAATAGATATAAAATAAAACTAATAAATGATTGTCTAAATCTAAAGATAAGTATTTTAAAAAGGATATATGTAATAATTTTAATAATCATAAAAAATGTGGGAAGTAATGAATAGACTTACAGGCAGTATTGTAAAGGCTATAAACGATATCATCTTAAGATCTTTTATATTAAAACCTCAATTAATATCAAATAAGTTTGCTTGTGACTTTGAAACAAATGTAAAAAAGTTTTATCTGTATGTACTCAGCCACTTGTTGACACAAAGTTGTACGCAGATTTATCTAATGTCTCTATTCGACCTAGCAAGATAGATGACACATTGATGTATAAAATAGTAAGAAATCTCAAAGACGAAAAAAGCCTGGAGTTTGATCAGATTAGAGCAAAAGATATTAAATTCTTATCTAAAGAAATTACACCTGTTCTAACACACTTGATTAATAGTTGTATATCAAAGTCTGTTTATCCTGATAACTTAAAATTGGTATAATAAGAAATATACACAAAAAGGGCAGTTATATGGATACCAACAACTATATACCAATAACTATCCTTTCTTGCATAGATAAAATTATTGAAAATGAAAATACTTTGGGAACGTTATGAGCGATTTTTGTCAAGCAATCGCATAATTCATGAAAAAAAATTTGGCTTTCAGAAAACTAAAAGTACCACGCAATTGTAATCACATTTTACAGATGAAATCAATGATCACCTTAATATTTAAAAACATGTAATCCTAATTATGATAGATTTCAGCAAAGATTATGATACGCTAAATTATGAGGTACTTTACACAAAAATGCAGCAGAATGGTATACGGGGTCCAATGCTGGACTGGTTCAATGATTATCACAAACAGAGGTAAAATGTAGTTAGTATAGCGGGGGCGCTCAGCGACACAGTTCCGACACAACATGGAACGGCTCAAGGATCGATCCTCGGTCCGACTGTACCTATATATCGTTAACATATACTAGTACCTAGTATATGTTAACGATATGTGTAACTTATTCCAGCATGCCTCTGTCTACCAATTTGCTGACGACACATGTCTTATCACAGCTCACAGGGATCTAAGTACCAATAACTAACCATCTTGAGCTTCTTGGCGTTACTTGACAACGACTCTCAATTTTGGCCCATACATTGAGGCAAAGGCTCAGCTGGCTGCCAAAGAGCTGGAGATCCTTGCAAAGGTGAGAAGGTACTTCACGCCAGAACAGCTGCTCAGCTTGTACCAAGCGCAAGTTCGATCATGCATGGAGTACTGTTCTCATCTCTGGGACGGATCTGCCAAATACCAGTTGATGCACTAGAGCCGATCGAAAAGCGGGCCAAGAGGCTCATCGATGATGAGGCTCTCGTTAAGTCAAAGCTTCAGAGCCTTGAACATCGTCGCCGAGTTTCCAGCTTATCGGTTTTTTATCGATTACATGTCGGGGAGTGTGCGATGGAATTGCATGATCTAATTCCACCCAGCCCGTTTCATCATCGGACTACCAGACGTACGGCGATGCGCCATCAGTACATGGTTGACATGGGATACGCACTAAACGTTTTGAGAATACTTTTATCATGTGTACAGCTCAGGAGTGGAATTCCCTGCCGGACTCTGTGTTTCCCGATAGCTACAATCTAGGGGTCTTTAAGTCAAGAGTGAATAGGTTACTTCAAGGCAAACGTGTTCCATCGTTGACCACATCATCGCTTACCATCAGGTGAGATGGTGGTCAAGTGCGAGGCAATGTAAGAAGAAATTGTTTTTTTTTTTTTTACATTCAACCGTCAGATCCACCGATGTGGCAATCAAACCCACGACACGCAAAAGCAGTAATTAGAAGTCGGCAAAAAAAGCCACTCTTAGCTATTTTGTTCACTTTTTTTTCTGTTTTCACTTACATTTGATTCGAGCTTCATACCCCGCACAGTATATAGAAAAACTTGGTTTGCAGAACGGTAGGCAACTTTTAAATTATGCAGACAAGCCCAAATAAGACTCATTAGGTCACGACAAGCTACTGCTATGCACCTAACTGTGTGCGTAACTTTATAAATCATATAATATATAACTTACCAGCAGCTAAGGCAGTGCAAACTTTGTTGGCGAATAGGAAGATGGGACCATTCCATGGCAGAATAATACCGCACACTCCCACAGGTTGTCTCAGGGTGTATGAGAACACCTCACCATCTGTTGAGTACGAATGAAACTTGTAGGGAACCAAGATTTTTAATTATAATTCGTGCTTTATTTTCTTGCGGATTTGTTTCTTACCAGCAGCTAGGGTGTCGCCTTTAATTTTGTCCGCACAAGAAGCGATGTACCGGATATGATTGACAGCACCTCCAATAAATATACTGGCGTTGTTGAGAACCATGCCGTTGTTGTAAGATTCCAACTCTGTAAGGTACTTTGCGTCTCTTTCTAAGAGGTCACTGAACTTGCGAATGATTTCTCCACGTTGAGAGGCATCTAACTGCCGCCATTCCGAGTTGCGGTGGAATGCACGCTTTGCTGCGGCAACTGCCAAGTCAATGTCAGCCTGAAAATATTGATACAGAGGTAATCTCAAATAGCAACTTTCATGGATCACACTATCACATTTCTTTTCAAAAGGAAGATCGTGTTATTATGGTTAAAAGAAAAAAAATAGAGATCAAGCGTAATTAGAAATTACCAAGGACTTATTTATTCATTTTTTTATTTATTTATATATGCTTTATTGTACACCAAGATAAAAAAATACAAAAGGAGACATTAAAATTAAACAAACATACAACAGGCGGCCTTATCGCGTTCTGCGATCTCTTCCAGGCAACCTTGAATGGATAGAGATAGCCTGGACACGATATGGGGTTGCACTTAGTTAAAATTTCAAATTATTATTATTACTAAGTACAATTAGGTACTAAAAACAAACTACAGAAATAGATACATACATACATCTAACAATACAAACAGGAAAACAATACAGCTTAAACAAGGACAGGATCACAGAGACAAGTAATGTTCCTTTATAAGTTTTTTAAAGACAGGCAACGACTGAGCACGTTTTATTGGGTCAGGCAATGCATTCCACAAATATTCATAAATTCAAAATATTCACATTTTGCTGAACAACTTAGCAGAATAACTAAGTGAGGTAAAAAACAACCGGCCATAACATGCAAACATAGCTATTTTCCCTAAAGACATGATGTATGGTCAGCAGCAATTATAGTAAATGAATGTGATGTTTCGAAAATTTAAAGATGAAAGGTACACATATATTTTTTGTGCGGCACTATATTTTATTGTTTTGCTTCAAATAAATTGGTATAAGATTAAAATGATGTTATTTTTAGATTGAATAGATTTCTAATACTTAAAGGCTAGCCTTTAAAGACTTCCAATTTCTTTTTGTACGTTTTTAGTTAGAACAAAATTCTTAATAATTCATTACGATCTAGTCTAAAAGACTAATAAGCAATTTAACTCTAACTTAATATGTTACGTGAAACTAAGAATAAAGAATAACTTTCTTAGAGTCTGATTTAATTTAATAACACTATGTTCATGTGTTATATGTATAGCACAGCGTTGTCACTATTATTTATTCACTTTACACTACATTAATTCAAAAGGTTTAGTTCTTTTTAGTCTACGTACTAAGTCTGTATTGTCTAGCAGTTGGATAGCCTCAACATTTACGTGTCGATTAAGTCGTGTTCGTGTGCTTCAACAAATTTTTGGATGATGGTGGTGAAGAATTCCGTTTTAAGGTCACGGTGAAGATTGTAATTTCTTATGCACCAGAATGCATTTACAGCATCCCTGAGCATTTTATTTTGGGAATGTTGGATTATTTTGACGATGCTTTGTTTATTACAGCCCCAAAGTGTGATAACATACGTCCAAATTGGCATCAGTATAATTATGCTTGTATATGGTTGTTTTATTATGTATTGATAGACAGGATTTCCTTCCGAGTAACCAATACATAATTTTATAACGTATGTCGAGTTCCTGTCTTTTCTATTTGACATGAGCTTTCCAACGCAACTTGGCGTCTTCCACCTCCAAATGCAACGAAAGGACTCATGTGAAATGGAGAGATTAGACGGAGAGGATGCCATTATTATGCATTATGCTATTATTACGGTTTGTCCTCTGGGTACAGAGGAACAACCGTAATTTAACTAACTACCTTTTACTGTGTTTCAGCTTGGCAGAAGGAAACCCAAAAATATTTTTCAGCGTCACTTTGGATGTTTAAATAATGTTAGGTGAGCTTCTTTTTTTTATGCTGACTGTATTTTTTATGTATAGATCGATGTATGTATATCCTGACATTCTTATATGCATTCAAGTGCTTTGTTTTTGCACTTGGTAAGTGGTATCAATTATGTTATTAACGAGTCATTCAAGGATGTTGCCAATTATTAATCATTCTTCACTTTTGCCTCGGATAAAAATAGTAAACTCAAGTATTTATCAACTAAATATACAGGTGCAGAGTACTTATAACCGGCTTGTGTGTATGACTAGAAGTATGAATGTAAACAAAACAAAAGGAGTACTTATGTCAGGGTCGTAACATTTGGCGTTCTATATTTTCCAGCCTACCCCCATGGGAAAAGGCGTGAGCTTAATATTATGTATGTACCTATAAAAGTAACATGAAGGAAACTCATTTGTTGAAAACTTATAAATCGCATGTTCAAAAACGTGAATTTACCCTACTGACACAAAATCGCGCCGCCGCCGCCGCCAGCGCCACTTACATACTTTGTTAATATAATAAATGCCATAATAAGTATTCCTTCAAGTGTTACAATAGTCAAAGACTTTATTACAATAGTAAAATCCTAGAGTGCATTCGTGACAAACGTAGTGGTGGCCCGGTGCTTTCGGCCGCGACTTACAAGTTGTAGGTCGTGGGTTTGAGCCCAGGCAGGCGCTTTACTTTGTGTAAATTATTTCATCAGCACTGCCCTCAAAACGGTAAAGGAAAACATCGTGAGGAAACCGGCATGTCCTAGAACCAAACATTCAAAGACATGTGACATCCACCAACCCGCACTGGGCCCGCGTGGTGGATTACGGCCCATTCCCTCTCACAGAGAGGAGGCCTGTGTCCCAGCAGTGGGAACATTAATAGGCTGATGATGTGATGATGTGATTCGTGACAAAACATTATTATAATCATATTATTAAAGCATTTCCTGTACTTTATCTCTTAAGATAAACTGATTTTTTTCCATTGAATATACTGACTTAGGTAATGATAAACATCACAAAGATATTGGATAATCATTTGTTTGATCAAACAACAATAAATTATGTAGACGCATAACAAAATAGAAACAGAACAACTAAACCGAACATACACACAATTACAAAACATATGTATTTTGCGTTACTGCTGAATGTGAGGTTCGGGGTTAGATTCACAGTTAAGACATAGTGTTGTTGGGTTTTTCCATCTGGACTTTCTTAGTATTCGTTTGGAGTCTGGAGTTGTTCCCGGTTGATAGCAATAGGCTCGTCCCTATAAGGGACTTTAACATGACTGGTGAAATCGGGTGTGTAATCGGGTGTACTGTTCGGGTGTATAACTGTTCAGGTGTGTAATCGCGTTTACTGTTCGGGTGTATAACTGTTCAGGTGTGTAATCGGGTTTACTGTTCGAGTGTATAACTGTTCAGGTGTGTAATCGGGTTTACCGTTCGAGTGTATAACTGTTCAGGTGTGTAATCGGGTTTACTGTTCGAGTGTATAACTGTTCAGGTGTGTAATCGGGTGTACTGTTCGAGTGTATAACTGTTCAGGTGTGCAATCGGGTGTACTGTTCGGGTGTGTTATCGGGTGTGTGTTGTTGATTTGATTGTTTTACTCTGGTTTTCCGGATGAAACACCATGTTATATTTATCTATCAAGAGAGTCTACAACTACCACTAAGTTCACCGTGTTGCATTATGTCTCTGTGCGATTGCGTGGGACGGCTAGGTGCGGACAAAGTTTTTGAGGGATAAATATCCTCTTTCTCGACGGGTCATCTATCCTAAAAGTTATTTATATGGATTAGGCAACTATCCCCTATATGGGCTTGATGTCCCAAAATGTAGAGGTCCTCAAAAATTGCCAATAATCTGGTAATATCAAAGATAATGTTTATTACTTTCATAAATTTGATAATAATAAACTGAAGTTACCCGTTATAGACTTATAAGAATCTTGATTTTTGTACTGATAGATATAAAGTAATTTCAAAAAGTATGGCAATTAGCTGGGTTTTACCCTAAACATGTGCACCACTGCATAACCATTCGGAGAATATAGGCGATGTTATGTTTCTTTTAATATCAGCTGTTAACGCCAATGTTAGCAAATGGAGTGGTGTTAATGAAGTAATTTTCCTTCAGTAGGTACATACCTTGTCACCTTCAGCGACTTTGGCGATGACGGAGCCGTCATGAGGAGTGTAAGCGTCGAAAGTCTTGCCGCTCTTCGCATCCACCCACTCGTTGTCAATGAACAACTGAAAAGTACAATAGATATGATTAATACTTCGTCTGAGTGTTTTTCACAATTTGCCGTAGAAACTTCAGCAGGCCCAGTTTTTCATTTAAAATTCCCGAAATTAAAGTTTTCTTTAAACATTTTAATCGCTTAACCGATTTAACCATAAAACCGTTCCTAATAAATACAGATCAGAGAGAGACATTCTCGCATTTACATAGCAAGGATTATGCGTTTTAATCAATTTTTTGTAAATATTTTTGTTGACGGATACTCATAATAATGATAACAAACAGTTATTAACAGATATAGTTTGTATTATCTTCTATTATTACTTTATGATATCATATCATCAAAATGATAGTGAATTCAGCGCGGCGATGCGATACAAGAGCCAACAACCAAGGCTGTGCCAAGGCCACATCCTGATGTCTCGACCGGTTTTATTCCTCATTGATAGATTTGCTGTAAGTTAACTGCAGTTTTACTAAGATTGGGATTCAATAGATATAAAAAATATCGCTGGAAACTATTGAGTTTAGTTTTTGAGTATGGTTGCAGTTTTATTATTTTATATCCCACCCATACGCACAAAACGTTTTGGGGACACTTTTATTATGCGTGCAGCTAAGGAGTGGAATTCCCTGCCGGAGTCTGTGTTTCCCGATAGCTACAATCTAGGGGTCTTTAAGTCAAGAGTGAATGGGTTTTTTTCTAGGCAAGCGTGCTTCATCGTCGACCACATTATCGCTTACCATCTGGTGAGATATTGGTCAAGCGCAAGACTATAGATAAAAAAAAATATAGCTAAGCTCAAATAGATTTTTATAATGTATTTATTATACATTTCCTCACTGACATTATAATTGAATTGATCGATTTATGTTTAAATATACTATTACTTGATACTAATGTGAGTTATTTAAAAGTTAATTTTGTTGGGAAGTCGTTTAAATACTAACTGTTACTAAATAGTTTTTTAGAATAAAACTTATAATAAATGTTGAGAACAAAATCTAAAGTGTTATAATTTGTGGTTTTCTCATTTCGTTTTTTAAATATTAAATTAAAATTATGAAAACTACAAACCTTCGTGTATTTAATTTCAGGAACCATTTTCTTTTTGTCACAGTTAAAGAACTTCATAACTCACAAGCACAGCACGTCTGTCGCGACTCACGCGACGCTTCAGAATGTGTCTGATGGCCAGACCGAAACAAGCTTATATTAAATAACAACATTTTGACGAGTCATAGTGGTAATCCACATGGCGGCGACATATACATTGTTCATTGATAGCGTATCTTATTATCTATAATTTTGATTTTTGAAAGCAATGTACCAACGATTTTTATTCACCTGTAAAAAGAAAAAAACACCTCATAGGTTCATACGAGTGTTACGGTTCCTTCTTGTGCATTAAAAGTTACAATAAAAACCTGTCTTATATGGGGCCATAAGGCAAATAATGAGGACCTATTTAATGTCTTTCAAACGATAATCAAATTGAAAGATTTGAAAAGATGAATACTTAACTATTTATTCTCTTATTTTTGCCATGAAGTTTCAGAAAAGGTATTTCTTGGATACTAGAACAAGAGACAGGTATACAATAATAACACCAACATAAAAACCAAACAAAAAAGAAACGGCTCCACAATTTAAAGTCCGGCAGCATCTCAGCATCAGCATCTTTATCCACAAGTAAAATTTCAATAACCCCCGGGACATTTTTATTTCATACTTTGTAATTTATCTAGTAGTAGACGCACTTCGATTGACAATCTATTGAACATGTAATTATGACACGATATATTGTGAAAACACCTCGATTCAAACAGTAAAATGACCATAACTTGAGAACGGCTGAACCGACTTTCATCAAACATAGCCTTAACTAAGAACACACTCGATAAAAAAATATATATTTTAAATCGGGTCTTCCGTTTAGGAGCTATGATGCATGGTCGAAATGTTGAAATGCCATAATGTAAGGGATTGATCACGTGATTATTCGATATCCTTGACAATCCCATACATATTGAGGTTTTTCCAATTACTATCATTGATAAGATGTCACTTTTCTAGAGCTTCTTATCATATTTGATAACTTTTACAAAATGTTATGCAATTTCTTAATGAAGACTGCTATTGAATGATTCAATCAGGAAGTGGTACGCCACATAGCCTGTAACTCCTCCTCCTAGGCAACAAATGATCTAGAACCCAATTAAAACACAAGATTACAAAAAACATAACTTTATTTATAATGCAGCTCATGTTTAGCCGCGACTATTTTGAGATCATACAAAAAATCATGGTGCAATATTACGCAATAGTTTTGAAAATTGCTGTATCATGTTAATAGTGTTAAAGAGTGGGTTATTTTAGTGATAATGTATTACGAACGAAGATTATGGCCTAATAACTGGCTACTTATATAGTTTTACTAGTAAAAATAACTAATTTGCCATTGCATCGAAATCGGTTCATAACTGCATGATAACCTAATTTCAAGTCAACATATTATGAACAATATTTTCGGTATTATCTGAAAACTATTGAACCAATCCCGATCAGTCACTCCTTCTGTCTGTCGGTCTATCTATCTGACAGATGATGTATTTCTGTTGCCGCTATAATAACAAATACTAAAAACAGAATTAAATAAATATTTAAGTGGGGCTCCCATACAACAAATGTAAATTTTTTGCCGTTTTTTGCGATAACGGTACGGAACCCTTCGTGCGCGAGTCCGATTCGTACTTGGCCGGTTTTTTTTGAAGTTGATTAAAAAGAAGTTCAAAGTATTGAATCACTACATAAACTAATTTAGAAAACAGTGGAATAGTTCGATTTATTTGCTTCACTCATGAAGCTGTGATTTTCTCCGCAGATAAGTAACTCGATATTCTGTTTGTTTCATTTAGGAAAACACTGGCCATGCTTTTTTTACGAATTTGTGAATAATTACTTTTATTTTCGTTATACAATGGTTGTTTTATATCTTGTTATGTTAATTAGTAGTAATTGTCATAAAATTCAGAATTATTTTTAGGTAATTCAACAATAAAGAGAAATTCCATTTCTTTTTCATAGGACCTCGCTAATTCGGACAGGTAAAAACAAGGCCATTTGCGGCTCAGTGAGGCGTCCGGATCATAATAATTATGCAAAATTTTAATGGTGGAAAATACATGTCCAACCTTGGGTTCTTTAATTAATTGTAAAAAAGTACAAGCAAGACAGAAATATGTACATGTAGAGTATTAAAACATCTAAGGAATCTGCGGGCTTGGCAAATTGTTAAAAAACAGACGTTTAATTTTTCTTGAAAAGTCTGTAATACTCTTCTGCTTTTAATTTTTTCCTTCTTTTCGATAGCTCCGCCACCATTGGCTGTCCGGATTACAGCGATCATCGAATAAGACCCGTCCGGATTTATGAGGCCCTACTTACTGTATCTATGAGTTGTCCGAAGTAGGTGAATTATTAGTAGAGTCACGGGGTCTCATTGCTAAGAAAGAAAATTTGGTTCAAATAAATCTCACTAGATGGCGCGACGTGTACACACAATTCTTTTTTTTATTTTTATTTGTGATGGGTTTGGTCTTGACTCTAGTCTAGGTCAAAGGAAACAGAGACAGAGTCGACGATGGAGTGAGCTTACCCAGAAGAAGCCTGTCCACTCTAACTTTGAAGAGATTCGGGTTGAATGCGTTCGGAAACACTGACGCAGGTAGCGAGTTCCATTCATTCGCTGTGCGCATTATGAAGGATGTTTGGAAGCGTTTGGTGCGAATTGGTGTAATGGCAACAAGGTAAGGATGATAACTTGCAGTGCGTCTAGATGTCCGATGGTAGAAGGGGGCTGGTGGGATGAGATCTTGGAGTTCTTCAGCACACTCACCGAAGTACAGTCTGTAGAAGACCGACAAGCAGGCAACCTTGCGGCGATGAGCCAAGCTGTGAAGCCTGGCACCCGCCAGCTCAACGTCGCCAATAAGCCTCCTGGTTCTGCTTGCACCGAGTCAATAGAATTGTGTGTAAAATTATTTTTTTCTGGAATTGAACATAAAAATGTATGTTCTTGTTTAATCAACACTCACTTACAACACTCCTTAGTACAAAATTATGGAATATTGGGCTCTTAATTCACATTTCAAAGATTATTTGAACGGATCATTTAAAATTAGTGCCAATAGATGGCGCATTTTCAAATTTCTGAGGCATTCCACTCGATTGTTAAAATTTGCATTGTTACACATTTTGGTGCAAAAAAACTGTAAAAACGTGCAAAAAATACTATAAAACGAACCTTCACTGTATTTAAAGAAAAAAATATTCAAGAATCTAGTCAACCCTTTTACTTGCAAGTCGCTGCTAACACCATCTATTGCCGTGAAACGGGATCGAACGCGATTGATGTACTTACAAAAATAACAAGATTAATCAGATGAAAAACGCTTGTTACGTCGGCACGGTTTCTTTGTATGGGATGAGGTATCTGTATCCTAGTATTATATTATCTGTGGTAGAGTCAAATAATGTATAATAAATGCAAAAGTAACTCTGTCGCTCTGTTTAGTGCCCGTACGGATTTGGATCAAAACTTGACACACGGGTGGTCTACCCGTGTGCATGTATATCTTAGATTAGGATTATTTTTATCGTGGAATTATGGGATCCGTGCCCACTCAACCCGATTAGACTCGACCCGAAGAAGAAAACCTGCATATTTCTGTTTTAATAGGCGTTAAAACGTTTATGTATAGTCAGGCAGAAAAGTGTTGATTTAACGCTTGCACCACAGAGAATGTAAAATTTGAATAATATTTGGATAAATAAATCAATAATTACACAATCAACAATTAGTACAAGTAAGTACTTATCCTTTTTAGGGTTCCGAACTATACAAGGAACCCTTAAAGTTTCGGTCTGTCCGCCTGTCCGCCCGCAGCTTAGTTCAGAGACTCTAAGTACTAGAAAGCTATAATTTGGCATGGATATACATATTAATAATTCCGACAAAGTGGTACAATAAAATCACGAAAAAAATTTTTTTTGGGTTGCCTCCTATAGACGTAAAGTGGGGATGTTATTTTTTTTCTCGTCTATCCCATGGTGTGGGGTATCGTTGGATAGGCCATTCAAAAATGTATGGGTTTGTTAAAACCATTTTTCGATTCAGAGATCCGTTTGCGTAAAATTAAGCTATAAATTGCAATTTTTTGTTAGAGTCAAGTGTCCCCTCCCCCTTCCAGCGAAATGGTTGCTCTTGGCTATGTGAAACAATTGACGGCAGTAGTATATATAACGAAATTAAAAAGAAAACTATCACAGCTAAGTAGGCTTTACAAGTTTACGAGTAATAGTCGACCAACTTATAAAATGTACTTGGAACAATAAAACTTTTGTACAAATGTCATTGAAAAATTACTTTAATAACGTTGTTAGCCGTGTAAGACAGATAGTTAATATATGCTTATGAACCATGTAAAAATATACAAATATAAAATCATAACATCCTTAATAACAATAATTTCTAATTTAATAATGTTTAAGCTCGAATAACGCATTGGAGTGGGCGGAGTCGTTGGCAGTACCGGTCTGTAGTCCATACGACGCATGCGCGCGGGGGTGTCTATTTTGTGTTAGTGCAGAAGTATTTTCGACGTTTTGTAATCTAAAGTCAAATTAGATTCGATTGCCAAGCAAATCCGCCATAGGTGGGCCAGTTTTTAAACGTGTGATCCGCTGAAACCGTTTTAATGTTCATGTAACAACAAAAAACCCTCTTCTTAGTTCGCATTATTATGCAACTTCGGAACCCTATTACTGCGCGTGGCCCGACACGCACTTGGCCGGTTTTTTTTAGTATATTATACGCATTTTACTTTGGAGTAAAATTCACAGATTCTTGTTAATTATCACTACAATCTTATAGCTAGTGGACGGTGGAGTGGTGGTATTTATTGGATCAATCTTTGTACGTATATATTAGGTTAACATGTAGGTACTAACTTCTAAAATAAAAGTAAAATATGATTTACTAAATTATCTTAAAAAAAATAAACATTAGGTATCTTAAAGAATACACGACTAGGTAGAAACAAAACAATTAAAACATTATTGGTAATACAAAAACAACAAATCAATAATAATCAATTTTCTATATAATCAACATTCAAGTAAGAACCAGAAAACTTGCTATTTATATAAAACTAATTTTTTTATACGAAATCACTAACTACCAGGGTAAATTATGTATCGTAACAAATAGGATAAGGGTTTTTTTTTTAATATGTTTCTTCTAGGCAAGCTTACCTTCGACCACACCATCGCTCGATAGGGGTCAAGCGTGAGCCTATATATATTATAAAAATAAGAAATATTCTATGTATAGTCAATTAATAAGTTATTTAGAATTAAATATATACAAATGGCACTGAATTGGTAGTAAAACATCTGGTATTATTCTTCGGGTTGAGTGCTTTTGATTAGAAGGATTTAACCGCTTTTTGTCACCACATTTTAGGTCTACAACTCGCAATATACAAGACTTTAAAATCAGGCTTCAAAGGAATCGGGCATTTCAAAGTCCTCAATTGAGATACTAAAAGCCACAATCAGTAAACTCTGAAAGGTGGTTTCAATTTAGACAAATTAGGAGCCATAAAACAAGTCATCAACATAAGTCAGGACTATTGAAGATCAGGTAGCTTCGTGACTAAAGGCAATTTGTTGATAGGTACACTTAAAACGAATTTTATTGCCTTTCGATACTTAGCTAATGGGGAAACTTTAGGGAAAGTGATTCCCTAAAATCGTGTTCCCGGACATCTGGCTGTCCCGGTTACGCGGTCGTCACCCAGAGGATTCGTGTGATGCAAAGAAATAACTTTTAATTAGTTTTCGTTTGTAAATCAAGTTTTGAAAGGTAGCAGCGCTTTTATGCTTTCATAGGGACTTGTTTTGAATAAGCTCGGTACCACTCTACCACAAACGATGAATATTTTAAAACCAGCAAAAGTTGTATTGAATTTACAAGCATTAAGCAACTTTTTGGTAATAGACCGCTTCTGGAACCTGTTTTGCTTTGTGTGCCAATAAATAAATCAGTTTCAGCTGCTTACCATCCGGTACAGGTCGCAAAAGTCGGTAAAGGAAAGGGTAACAGTTGTGCTAATAGATATTACGATTGGCATTGTGCCATTAGGTACACACTGCGATTTTACTAACTTCTAAATAAAATTCAAAAAGTAGGGGAAATAATTAAGGAATAAGTGAACCTTTCTTTATTCTTCATTTATAAATTGTTTTTCTTCCAACTATGCTTTAATTTCATCACAATCACACTAAAAACTCAGTACAAAGCGAGTCTTTATTGCTCTAGAGCAATAAAAATGTATGAAATTTCATTATTGCACAGTTTTTTTTAATCGCACCAAAAGGTGCCAATCTCAATGGATTAGCTCTATTCAGCCAGCCGATATCAATACTTTTTTTTTTACGTACGTATTATTCGTTTCTATCCTACTTGTTCCAAATTTAAAAAATGATTGCTGCTAACTCTGATTTAAAAATGAAAGAAATTTAAAAAAGTGGTTTTCGACATCGCCGCGCCCATCTACTTCCCGTGATAACGAATTCATTGTAACAAATCAGCCAGGCCCATCTAACTCGTCTGATAGTATTATTCAGTCCCAAGTTAAACAAACGAATATAAATTTGCCCAACAAAACTTAACCTTACGTTTAATAATTGCTCAAGTATAACTTTTAATTTCAATAATTAAACTTCTATTTCAACTGTTTGATATGAGTTTCTTTTATCTACTATTCCTATAGGTAATAGTTGAAAGAAAAGCAGATTATGCACCTCGCCTTAAGTAATTTATATTGCCCTCGTGCCTGTTAGATTAGAGCCTTTTAGCCGTTAGAAATCAGGCACTCGGTGCAATAATAAATTACTTTGTGCTCGATGCAATAATCTACTATTATACAGTTTATGTAGCTTCAACACGTCAATATTAATATCTGATTCACTCTTGGCCGTCTTCCAGTATTTCAGGTCTCTGTGTGTTTTTAATAACAACCGGCGGTATTTTTCGTTTACGAGAATTTTCCTGAACAAATAGGGGATGTTTCTGGGTATAGCCCAACTACCGCAAAATATGATAATTATAAAATTTCTCTGTCACTCTAGGGTTTGCTGTAAGAGAACTCAGAATTGAGTTAAGCTCGCCTTTGTACATGCACTTTATTATCACATGTTTGTAATGTTGTTTCTTTTGGTGTACAATAAAGAATTAAGAATTAAGAAATATATTTCACATAGAGCGGTTGTCATCGTAGTGTATAGCGAAAAGTGTGGTGTACAAATACGAGATTTCATTCACGTAATCGAATCCAATGTGTAGGGAAATATTTTGATGAGTTGAAAGGTTCCTTTTGAGAGATTTGTTTTATAAAAAATAAAAACATTTTTATAAAAATAAACTACCGACTTCCAAATAAAAAACTACAAAGTGAAAAATAACTTTACAATGCATGTCCTCGAAAAGAGCGTTTTCGAAGCAGCCAAACTATGCGGAAAGTGTCACTTTTATTACTAGTGCTTTTTACTTTCCTGTACTTTTTAATTTATAACTCCAACGTCAGCCCGCCGCATAGAGTTTTTATTAATGAGAAAAGTTTAAAAAAAATATTAAGTACAGATTATCATTCATATGAAATGTAAAACAAAACTAATACTTCATTTAAGGCGTTTTTAATTACTCTAGATTTAGATTTTGATCAATAAATTAATTTTAAATATTCATTAAATATGTTTGGCAGTAGATATGCCCGAGGAACTATGAACTATAAGTTAATCTGTGGATATGCTGAGCGCTCTTGAATAAGCGCCATTTTATTAATTTCTTGCTTGGTTCAGATATATTTTTTTATTTCCTCGCACAGTGCATAGTAAAATGTTGTATGATACACGTGCGTAAGATGATTTCCGACTCGTGTCTGGCTATCTGTATCACTCTTTTATAAAGCGCTTATATACTTGTAATAGAAACCGAGGAGTTCTCGGCCCTCAGTACCTCTGATATATTTTTTTTGATTTTTATGAACACTGAAAAATTTCTTGATCTAAGCTAACCTAAATCTTCAACCATGCTCTGCTGGTACTTGAGTGAAAGTTCTGACTATCTGTATGTATCACACTTTTATAAAGTGCATATATAGTTGTAATAGAAACTGAGGAGTTCTCGGCCCTCAGTACCTATGATATATTTTTTTTGGATTTTTATAATGAACACTGAAAAATTTCTTGATCTAAGCTAACCTAAATCTTCAACCATGCTCTGCTGATACTTGAGTGAGAGTTCTGGCTATCTATATCACTCTTTTATAAAGCGCTTCTATATTTGTAATAGAAACCGAGGAGTTGCCGGCCCTCAGTACCTCTGATTTTTTATTATGAACGATAAAAATGTCTTGATTTTTATTAATCTCGATCTTCAACCATGCTCTGCTGGTACTTGAGTGAGAGTTGTGGCTGTCTGTAGCACATTTTTATAAAATGCATATATACTTCAAGTAGAAACCGAGGAATTCTTGGCCCTCAGTACCTCTGATATATTTTTTTTGGATTTTTATAACGAACACTGAAAAATTTCTTGATCTAAGTCAAACTAATTCTTCAACCATGCTCTGCTGATACTTGAGTGAGATTTCTAGCTTTCTGTAGTATACTTTTATAAAATGCATATATATTTGTAGTAGAAATCGAGGAGTTTTCGGCCCTCAGTACCGCTGTTTTTTTTTTTTGGACTTTTGATTACGATCGGTGAAAAATGTCTTGATTTTTATTAATTTCAATATTCAGCCATGCTCTGCTGATACTTGAGTGAGAGTTCTGGCTTTTTCTGCTATACCTTCATATAGTTCTTTAGTAGTTGTATACGAAACTGTATTTCGTATCGCTTCATATAAGTAACGCCAGTTTTGGAAAACATATTGGTTTATATTGGTTTCTGTAATGAGTTTAATATGTTTGTTATTTTTTTTGTGTGTAATTCTGCAGAACTGTTTCTAAAAGGTATCAGGAACTATAGAACTTACCTTTATGCACCTAAATCACTTTTAAAATTTTAGTTTTGGAAAAAATGATCTGCCACCGGAAGTTAGCAGATCATATTTTCATGTGACTTTTTTCTGGGAAAAAGGCCAGAACTATTTCCAAAAAGTATCAAGAACTCTAGAACTATGCTGCATGCGACTAGAACTCATATTTTTTTATGCTCTGCTGGAAAATGATCTGCTAAGTTCACCAGCATGCACACCGTGACGTCACACGATATTTCAACGCACTGTACCTATCGTCGTAATTTTTTGTTTACGTGGCATAAGAACAAATACGTGTCTAATATTTTAGGTTATCTAACTGACGGACTAATTATATATTTTTTGTCAACATCCCGTTTGACACCAGTCTTACCAAGGGGTTACCAAATTAATTTGTTACCCAGTTACTGGGTTGTGGAGGTCAGATAGGCAGTCGCTCCATGTAAAATACTAGTATTCACCTGCATCTGGCTAGATTAGATGATGACACCGACAAAGTTGGAGACAGGCTATGTTATCACGTCTCTTCTAAAATGTTATATATTTTCGGGTGTTCCGTTGTAAATTAGTAAAAAATAAAGCTAAACACAGCGATCTGACGCCCTATTTTAATTTCTTTACTCAACTATTTACTGGCGCAAAACAATTCATACCTAAATTATTTTATTTGCACTTTTCAGAACACAGTGTATGTTAACAACTTGCGCTAAATAGTTTCATAGTTACCCACGATAGTAGATAAGCCTTTCAAAGCAGTTTTACAACCTACCTTAACCAAGTAAGATGCTCTCTCATAAACCCAGAAACTCTATAGAGGAGTGCTGGCTAATGAGACTATAAGTAAGATGAATACAACCTTATCCTTTAGGGTTGCTTTTCTACCAAAGATGTGCGAGAAAGCGTAGCGGCACGTTTGAGGCATGTCCACCAATGAGATTTCTTCTTTAGGGATTTAATTCTCACACGAAGTCCGTAGTGACGTGCGCCATATTGGCCGTCATTCCAGTCAGGGTTAGCGAAACCCTGATGTAAAAGGATTAGCAGACCTAGGTATATTTTTAACATACCCAAGGAAAGGTTGTGTGCAAGGGGCAGTCGAGGGATGTGTGCGATCGATATACGATATACAGTTAAAAAGAGCCCGCTACGAGTCCTCGCGCCGCCTACCTAGCACACCTTTGGTGGAAAAGAAGCCTTATCCTTTAAGTCTTTGCCGAGATAAAAGCGGTGCAAACTTTATTATATATCGAGAACGGAGTCATAATGAATTTACATGGCATATCTACATATCTCTATTCACAGCAGCAAAAAGAAAACGTAAACAAACGTCAAACGGTTTTAAACCGACTAATTTAAAAAATACAACCTTCCAAAGCAAAATGGTTACTTTTGTAGCACTGTTTAATTTCTTATCATAATAGTGCCGAACTCTAAGCTTTCGAGATGCTTTTGCTTTTAATAATGCCATTTTTTTTGTATGTGTATTAAAAATATTGATATTGTTGTAAAATACAGTTAAGAAAATAATAATTTAGTTGTTTGACATATTTGTGCATGTGTGTATTTGGTTGTTGTATGAAATAAACATCTCATGATGATTTTGTTTTAGATCTTAGTGACATTAAAGAAGGCACTGTAAAAACCTTGTTTATGGTTTGTTTACCTTTTATTTTATGCTCCAGTGAATAGAGTATAGCTACAATAATTGCGTTACAAAGAACATAGCAATTTCTTAAGCTTGTAAGCCATTTATAAGTCTTTTTAAAAATGAGCGGAGCCACTTTGTAAGTAAGTCGTGATGTTTATTGTTATTGTCCTGAATACAAGCGGGTAAGTCTGGCGGTAAATGACTTATTCCCGTATTCAGTAATACCATGAAGTGCCTAAATATTATTGCGCTGTTTGATTTTCAACGCATTGAGAATATAACAGTGGCATTTTGTTAAGGTACTCATTAGGGTGTCATCTAGTGTTAGTGAAAACTAACACGAGATTAGCAGTTTATCAAACAGCGGGATATATCTGCCCATCCTCTATGCGTAATAATTTATTTCCTTCACCTATGAGAAGATTACCCTCTTTCTTTCCATAAAGAACTAAACGTTAAAAGTAGAAAGCGAATTGCGTTCTTATATTTCTCCTGTTGTGTGACACACAAACAAAGTGCCTGAATGTGATAAATTATGAGCAAGGTTGCGAACTCATAACTTCACACTAGATATCTTGAAACCTAGGTGTTCTGTTACAAGCATTTATCTCATGCACTGGACAGTCTGGGAGAAAAATATTCAAGTCCTATTGCAAACACTGTAAGGCTGCTAAATGGTAGCCATTTGTAGCATTTGTTTTCAGTCATATTCGCTGGATTGACCGGATATTTTGCCAAAAATACCTACCACTACAGATATTTTATGCAAATCAAATATTAAATCATTAGCCTATTATAGTTTAACAATCTTATCTTATCTTATGGAGGGGCCGAGAAAAAATAATAAATAGTTTAACAATAGTCTTCTATTTCGGCAAAATCTGATTTTGTTGGTCCAAAACTGGTAAAATAATATAATTATAGATGTTGATTAACTTTCTAGATTAGAAAAATAACATTTCAACAGAAGTGCCAGCACAATAAGTACAAGTAATTCTGTTCTTAGTTAACAGGTCACGACTCACGTTGTATATTACAGTATTTGTTACGTTATACTGTTAATCCCTTATCTGTAGTGGACAGCTTGGTAAGCCAATACTTAATACCGAAACACTGTCGCCCCAAGATTTATCTTTCTGTCTAATCAAATACATTGTGCTCTGAGAAACACAATTCTCTTTTGTCACTTACAAGAAAAGAAAAAAGAAAAGTCTTTACGGAGTAAGAGAGCCTCGTAAATCACTAACTTTAACATTGTACAGTGTTATTAACATAAAGAGCTATTGAAATGACTTTGTTTCGCAAAGAATATAAGTTCAGTGTGTTGTGAATGCAATAGTAAGTTTCCTTATTCCGCTTTTACCTATATCCTGGGGCAAAACGACCTTTCAGCAAGTACTTATGACGTAAAAGAGTCGCCCCTGGCTAAACCGAGACAAGAATTTATTATGTATGTGCAAAATTCAAGTAATACGAAACAGCAAACTTTCCCCACTGTGAAGGAAATAAGGAGTTTTTCAAGGAACTAATATTTATTGCTACAATGGACTTCTTGAGGCTCTGCTATTCAATGTAATAGTTTGATGTGAGAGTTAATTTCATTTACATAAATATTATTACTAATTAGAAACATTAATTAAAATCGTAATTACTTCTTTAATAACCAAATAGGTACGAAACCTTTTTAAGGAGATTTCACACCTGATTCATTTTCAATAACTGGAGCCCAGGGGTAAGGTAACGCGACGGGGGTCCCATTCCATCCCATTTAAATCAACCACATGGGGTGATAAAATGGACAGGGGAAATAATTTGCACGTAGCTAGGAGCTTCCATCTTTGAGACATATAGGTCGGTTTGTTAAATTGGCAACAAATTGTTTTGCGACGGATATTGTCGCCGTCCTGTCTGCACGTCTGCCCGCTTGGACCTTCCCTTCGTGTCTGTCAATCTGACAACCTTTTGCTTAAGTCTGTAACAAGTCAGAGACGAAGGACAGTGGTTTGTCACAAACATGACTGTGTTTGGTAGAGAAATCTGGTTTTGTTTTTTTGACCTTACTAGGTATAACGAAGAACACTGTTTTTTAATAGGGAAATAATAAAACTGCCGAAAAACAAATTAACTTCGAGCGACCTGTGGTTGCCTGTTATACTAACTAAGCTGTGTTAAAATGAATTACCGAAAAATATTATAAAGTATCGAAAAAAATAATAAGTTTCCGAAAACATATGATTAATATATTATGTCCTGCTAAACTAACCGTTTTCTTAAGCTCTATAAAAACCAGCTTAATTTCTACTATTGGTTATAGAATATCTTAGATAGGCTTAGATAGGCTTTTTTATCATAGATAGGCTTGAATTATAATGAAAATAACTACCTACCGGTAGGTAGTTCGGGTGTATTCGTGTTTGCAACGAATTAGTAGAACTTAGGCACCCCGACAGGGATAGGATAGGTTCGAAGGGGATCTGGGGGGTGACCATAAGCTCTTAGAGCGGTATCAATTTGATATCGAGTAAGTGACAGATGTATACCAATCAAATGCATCTGTCCCTTATTCGATATCAAATTGATACCGCTCTAAGAGCTTATGGTCACCCCCCTGAAGTCAGCAAGCAAAGCGAGAGAGAGCGAGACCTTTTCTGAAATGCTGTATTGATATTTTGGCATTTTCAGTATTTTATTCGGTGGTTTCTTTAATTGTATTCTCATATAATTAAGTTGTCAAAAATTTTTTACTTATACGAGTATAAAGCAGTAACTTCATATTTTGAGTATGCTCACATTTAAATATCTTTTCGTACCCTTATTAAAATACTGTATTGTTGTACTAGTTGTTATGTGCACTGTTTTGAAACAAAAATTTATTGTCTGAATAATGTCATTTATTTTTATTTATTTATAATAAGCACACCAACCAATGCCACTTACAATTCAAATAAAATAGCATCTAAAATCGGCATTTCAGTAACCATGCAAATAACAGTTATGCATGACATTTACATAATGAATGTTAGAGACATGAAAAAAAACCAGCCATGTGCGAGTCGGTCTCGCGCACGAAGGGTTCCGTACCATTATCGCAAAAAAACGGCAAAAGATCTCGTTTAGGAGCCCCACTTAAATATTTATTTTATTCTGTTTTTAGTATTTGTTGTAAGAGCGGCAACAGAAATACTTCATTTGTGAAAATTTTAACTGTCTAGCTGTCACGGATCATGAGATACAGCCTGGTGACAGACAGATGGACAGTAGTCTTAGTAATAGGGACCCGTTTTTACCCTTTGGGTATGGAAACCTAATAAAAAGTGTGTCCAGTAGACCTAAATCCAGAATACTACAAAAACAAAATAAATTGGGCTATATAGTCGTAAATTTTTCGCACTTTATAAAGGAAACGTCTGTATGAAGCCAAACTCATAGAGAAAACTTTGATAGGATAATCCGTTAAGTTAGACCTTTCATTATATAGCCTAGCCATACGTGTTAGGAGTCTATTAAAGGTGGAAGAATTTAAGATTGATGTAGGCAATTGAAAAATGCAATGATGTCGCTTGCTACGTCGGCTAGTCCTAAAGTAAAAATAGTTAAGCAATAGCGCATCTTTAAAACCATTTATAATTTTGTTTAGTATAAGTAAGTCAGAAGCTAAACATCATATAGTTCCTTTTCGGATCCTAGTCTTCATACATATATACCTAAAAAACGGGCCTGAACAGATTCAACATTATTAGTAAAACTTGAGTAATAGGGAGACAAAATAGTGGAACAATACTCTAAGGAGCTCCTTACCTTGCGATATAGAGTAGAACAATCCATACTAATATTATAAATTCGAAAGTAACTCTGTCTGTCTGTTACCTTTCACATCTAAACCATTGAACGGAATTCAATTAAATTTGGCAAGGAGATAGATGGCATCCTGAGAAAGGACATAGGCTACAACAAGAAAATAAAAATTGGTAGTTAGGTAGTTAGGGTAAGTTAGGTAGTCTAGGTAGGTGAGTAGGATAGGATAGGGTAGGGCAGGTAGGGTAGGTAGGTATGTACTGTAATTACGGAAAGGTTATGACATGCGGATTATAAAGCCAAGCATTATTTTAGCCATAGCAACTATTGTATACAGTTATGATATGCTTGTTAACTTTTTAAATAGGAACGATAATACACAATGCAATGAAAACCGCAGTAAGTAGTTAAACAAACAACCATAGACGCCTGCATTATTTCCCAGCGACGGCGACGTTACAGCTGATGGAGTTTATTTGGCAAATAAATAACATAGCTTTGTTGGTATAGCAGTAATACAACAAGAAGAGAAACAACATTTCCCCCGAACGACGATACGGTTAAAAGCTTGTATAAAATAAAACAAGAAAGCTATCCGCTTGTTTGATTTATTCGCCAGTGATTGAGTTACAACGCTGTCAGCTGCCAAGTGTGACTGGAAAAGTATTGTAACTTGTATTTTATTCGTCCATTTATCAAAATGACTCGGCGACAAATTGGGTGACAGTAATATTGTTATTTTAGAGAAGAAACTTGAAGGAAACAGCTTCTGAACGAAACATGAAACTTTTCAAATACATTATAATGAAATATGGCGAAAAGTTGATCCTTGCCGCGTCGACAGTTCAAATATTTGCATTTTTGCGTCTCTCATTCAATATTTTCTGCGAAAATAAATTAGTCAACGAACGGCAGGAATGTACCTAGCGCATCGGCGATATTGGGTAGTATTTTTCAATAATGAATTACAGTCCGAACATTTTGAAGTTTCATCATTTGTATGAAAATAATAAATTGTTTCCACAAGACTGAATCACAAAGAACTAATCATTGTTAATGTAATACATTTTTACAATGTATTTAACTGCTAGAACATTCGCAAGCGTCTTTGATCTCTAAATTAGTAACATAACAAAGTACTAAAACCACAAAATCACTCCACGTTTCGAGTCAGCACAGGAAAAAGTTAACAACACTAACTTAGCATAATTGAATGAGTAATGAGTTTCCTTAACAACTCTAATAAGGAGACGGCTCCATCTTTTACGAGCGTTGCAGATTCTACAAGATGTCTGACTGTACTTAAGATACACGAAGTTATTATTGCAGTATGGAGATGAGTAGGTTAGTACACTTATAACGTTAACGCATTTTACTACGTGATGGTGCTTAGGTAGTAATTTATGTTTTCATCACACATACCAAACACATCATATATTTAAACATCCTGAAAAGTTTAATGCAAGTATATAGATATATTTTGATGATTATATATATATTGTGATCTGGATCTCCGTGAGACGTTTGTGAGTATGGGAATAAGATAGATTGAAGTTGCCTTCATAAACGTTTCTACTTCGATCAACTGTTATATTATGACAACAAATTATAAGTAAAGATAAAGTAAGACAGAGTTAGTTTTCATTTACCAAATGGAATTACTAATTTGACCCCTTCATCAAATCACAGTGCCGCAAAATCCTGAGAGGATTCTGAACTTGCTTAAATTAATTTCTTGCTTCTTTAATTGAAAGTTTTTCTTTCATTAGCTCTATAGTTAAAAATGCTGACTTTATTACGCTTAAAAGCCTATGATTTTTTTGAGCTTATTTCGTCTTGTGCACTGAAAACCTCGTGCGTGTAATACTCTTAATTTTAGAGGCGAGTTTCGTGTAGCTAATAAACACTCTGGGTTTTTTTATAATGTGTGAAATTACAGTAAATAATATCATCTTTTAGCTATCTAACTGTTAATTTTAATAACGCATTTCGAGATTTCCCGTCAAGTCAAATACAATAAAAACCAATGAAAGGTGCCTTAATAGATTTTCACTGCACGGCAACGATATGAGTATTTCAATGAAGCACGACATTACACGATCGAGCGCAAAATTAAAACATCAATTTCCCTTTTCTGTCATTGATATGAGACGCCATTTTGTGAAGCTATTCGCGTGCACCCTTTCACCTATCGGCTCGGTGTATTTACCGGTTTGATGTTCAACGTTGGGTTTCCGACGGCTATGATCACCTCTGTGCCTACCCTCGCCCTTACTTCCGGGGCAGGGACCGGCAGAGAGATGATACTTCCGTTGTTATGGAACTGAAAAATGTGGAGTTTGACTTTGTTAGTTACGTTAGCGAGAGTATGCTTTTAACTTTTGTATAGGTGATCTGCACGTAAGTCGTTTGCTGATATTTTTCAAATGGATCAACTGCTTTGTTTTCAGCAATCGACTTTACAAAACACATAACCCCCCATTTCATGTCCAAGCAATTACTGTCCATACTAGGTTGCCTGGAAGAGATCGCGGCATGCGATAAGGCTGCCCATTGTATGTGTATTAGACTTAAGTTTCTTTTTATTTAATGTATTTTATGGTGTACAATAAAGAATATAATAAATAAATAACATAAAATCATGAATGTATTCCCCGAAGGGTTTCGCCGGTTATGTTTAATCCCTTGAGTGCCTAAAACGTGGATCCACGCGAGACATTACGGCACACGACCAGTCATGCCATGTAATAAGTTAAAAACTAAGACAGAATATTGTACTGTAATGCCTCATCATCATCAACTTTTTTAATGTTACCACTGCTTGGGCACAGGCCTCCTCTGTAAGAGGGATTGGGCTTTAATCCACCACGCGGGCCCAGTGCAGATTGGTGGATGTCACATGCCTTCGTATTTTTGGTTCTAGGAAATGCCGGTTTCCGCACGATGACTTCCTTTGCCGTTTTTAGGACAGTGGTGATGAAACAATTTATGCAAATTAAAGCGTCTGCCTGGGTTCGAACCCACGACCTACGACACGTAAGTCGGGAGCCGTTACCACTGGACCTAATTGTAAGTATTTGTTTCAATATTATCATTTTCATTCGCGATGTATCTCTCTTTAGCTCGTAGGTACTATGTCTACGATACTAAACAAGTAAAAAAACAATGCACTGTTATAGTACATTACTGCAGAATTCAGTAAGTAAGCCTTTTTGGCCAAGTATGAGTTAACCAGACCGAACCGCAGGTTAGGTCCGGTTATATACGAAGCCAGGGTGGCCTTTTCACTGGTTGAGGCTTGTATAATACTTTTCTCAAAAATGAAAGAAAGTTTAACAACAAATTCGTTTAATTAATATTGAATCTTACTCATATTAGGGCAAACTAACAACGAACGCGAAATAATACTTAGAAAGAGAGGTAGCGCATATAGGAAACATATATCGTTTGTGAAGTTTGCGTTTTGTTCGTAATTCGTACGTTTTCGCATTGTTACGGTTTTAAGTTTTGACTTATTCGTTCTCGCACGCTAGTAAGGTTTTTATTAGATACAGTTTTTGTAATATCGGTTATTTTGATATAGATATCGATATGATATGATATCTAACACATATCCGATATAAGTTACCTTTTGATATATCGGACCAATCCCTACTAGTGTCCAGTAAGTAAATTACATACTTACTTACTCTGGACAGTAGAAGATTCCAAATTTAAAATCTCGCTCCTTACTGGACAGTTGTGAATAAGTCTCCGGTAGAATTCACTTTCTGGATACTTTTTAGAGATGTTATGACAACATTACATACTATTTTTGAGAAAAGAATATTTTGTACTGTGAAAACATTGTAAGTACAAATAATTATCACATTGACTGTCGCTCACAAGTAACGAAGTCTACTCAAATTGCTATTAAAAGTTAAAGTACCTAGGTGTTACTCACACCTGTTTTATAGACTTCAAGTTGAAGAACACTTCAGGCCATGTTCACACACTTCAAATTCAGACAAGAACTTTGTTACTTATAAATTAACTTTCGTATACAAACAGGGCGCTTTAGCTTCAATTAATTTAGGCAAGCATACATCTAGATGAAATTGTAGGACTTTTGTAAGTCTACATATACTTGTTTGTTGCCCACTTGTCTGAGATAGCTCGATCCGATACTTTGCTAAGAAGCCGATCAATTTTACTATATCAAGTTATTCGAGTGATTGGACATGTTTGGGTAAATATCGCTTGATGTGCGAGAATGGGTTGAGAAAAGAGTCCGAGATATTCTCAAAGGATTAATTAATGGAGCGGTGAAAACAAATATTAAAAAAAAAACGTTTTCCCTCATTAAACGCCTAGAATTAGTTAAAAATATGCTGTTATTTACGTACGAGTAAAAGTTGAGATACAGTAAAGTGTCAAGAATGTAGTCACAATTTTCTTTGTAGAAGAAGTTAAACAGTTCACGACTGATTTAATCTATGGTATAGTACTAATTTGGTGTTCAACGAAATAATGAAATATTTTGTAAAAGGCACTTATCACCCATTTGCAAGTTTATTTGGGGTTGCTGCAACAACATTCCATATTCTCTATTAGAAACCATCTGAATAGCCAAACTATACATACATAATACTAGCTGTTGCCCGCGGCTTCGCTCCCGTGGACTACCCCACAGGAACCGTTTTCAGGATTAAAAAATAGCCTATGTTACTCGGAAATAATGTAGCTTTCCATAGGTGAAAGAATTTTTTAAATCGGTCCAGTAGTTTCGGAGCCTATTCGGTACAAACAAACAAAAAAATCTTTCCTCTTTTTAATGATTATTAGTATTAGTATATTTGTATTAGTATAGATATACACCACAATATCATCTTTTACGCAGATCGCTTTGTTGATTTTGGTATGATGTAATACTACCTATGTAACATGACGTAAATATCTATATATATTTGCCATATGCATTCTCTAAGCTCTAAAGTCTGAATCAGCCCCTAAAACAGGTCGACCCTTCAGCAAACGTGAGAAAAATGCTAATTTTATTTGGAGCGCCTTAATTCGGAGTGGTTCGGTAACACTGGACACATTCACAGAGCCACGGGTTCTACACTGAGGTAGTAATGAAAAAACTTTAAAATGAGCTGGCTGCCTATGAGCTTTAAAATTGAAGTATTTTAATTTAAATACCTCATATGCAGTTTTTTTAAAGCTGTCGTTAATATTACGTGTAGCTATTATGTTTATTTTATAGAAATTATACGAGCAAAGTTCAGGGCTTTAATATCGTGAAATCCTATAAAACACTAGGTTCTTAACTTAGAAACAAAAGTTTAAAAACCACGATTATAATAATGACTAGTGCATACAGGGGTAATCGCCGGTTGGTGTCACATTTCATCCTACATGTCTAACAAGGCCTCTGGAAGTTGGATCCCTTTCAAAGGTCCCGAGAATCTCAAAGATAATAATAATAAAATAATAAAAATCATTCTTTCTTTTTTTTCCTCTCATAGAGAGGAGGCCTGTGTCCCAGCAGTGGGAACATTAATAGGCTGATGATGTGATGTGTGATGTGAATAAAAATCTTTATTTATACAAAAAACCTTTAACAATGCTTAAATACGGTCGCATGAATTTCAGTACATAAAGTTCATAAAGATAGAGTAAGTACCCTTACTCCCAAACTGGGAGATCCTGTAACAGGAGTCAAAGACTTCCACTTGCGTCTGAACTTTTTGATTTACAAGGATGAAATTACAGAATCTTTCTATTACAAATGTTTATCTCCTGTGCGTTTTTCTGACTTAGTTTAGTGGGAAAACAGGAACACGCAAGGCAAGAAAATACCTTGTGTATTTACGAGTAAATAAGTAGCATGAATTGTTGAGTAGATTTTCTTTACTTTAGGACTATTTATATTTATAATAAAATGTAACTTGCCCAGTTGACTTCACAGGAAAAAAAATCAAACAAGTTACACTAATAAAATTTCACGAAAAAAGATTTCTTTGTTTCTAACACAAAGGCAATTAAAGATCAAAATAGCAACCTTTTAAGGAAACATTTATTATTTTTACCTTTCTTATATCGAGTAGAAGTAATTCTTATTTTACCTTCTCAAAGTTGTGTAGGCTTGACTGGCAACACAAACAATTCTTTATTCTAATGTTATACTAAAATAATACGACTTTCCTTAATACACTCGCATGCCGAGTTCTTTACAAGCCCCTGTGACTGTTATTCAACCATTGAGTACCTTTCTTTTGAATAACAATACTTATTCTTCCGTGAGATAGGTAGGTATATTATGTCAATCTTCCTACGGGTAAATAAGGTATAAGTTAAACAGAAAAATAATGAGCCGCTTACATTGGGATTAATCAAATGTAAAGCAATACGTATGACATCAACAAGTAAGTGCTCGTTCACACAGGGGTCCGTTTTACAGGTCCGCTTGATCGCTTTATTCCGTTCTAATACCAACATTCAATACCACTGGTATTTGTTTCAATTCATATTTGTTTTCTTTTCCGAACGAATACCACTCTTTAAATAATTAAATTTAATGTGCGAACAAATACTTAAGACTTGAAACTGGTACAATCATCTCAGTCAAACTTAATCAGATTTCTGTATGGACGTCGGCATAGTTATCGAATTTAATTTACACCAATGGTTCTTGGTGTTTTATTTTCACACATTAAATTAAAATGAATATTAGCACATTAAATAGCTATAAATAAAAAACTAAAAGATCTCGTCACGACAACAGACTAGACGAAAAGTGAAAAAAAGAATGATTAAGTGATGACTGACTGATTTGAATAAACAAAAAGTTGATTTTTTGTGATATTTTACAATTGTTATAACAAGTGATTTGTTTTTGTAAAAAAAGAATGATTAAGTGATGACTGACTGATTTGAATAAACAAAAAGTTGTTTTTTTGTGATATTTTACAATTGTTATAACAAGTGATTTGTTTTTGTAAAAAAAGAATGATTAAGTGATGACTGACTGATTTGAATAAACAAAAAGTTGTTTTTTTTGTGATATTTTACAATTGTTATAACAAGTGATTTGTTTTTGTAAAAAAAATATCTAACGTAGTTATTATTAGATAGGTAACCGTAAATCATTACGTACCTATCGAATGATAACTATATCAGGTAAATTTTAATATAAATTACTAGCTGTTGCGCGCGGCTTCGCTCCCGTGGACCACCCCACTGGACCCGTTTTCGGGATTAAAAAATAGCCTATGTTACTCAGGAATAATGTAGCTATCTATTGGTGAAAGATTTTTTTTTAATCGGTCCTGTAGTTTCGGCGCCTATTCGGTACCTACAAACAAACAAACAAAAAAATCTTTCCTTTTTATAATATATATATATATATGTAGTATAGAAGAGTTGATTTTCTGAGATATTTAGAAAAATTTTAGATTGTAAGTGAATGGTTCTTGTTTTGATGCAAAAAAATAATTATACAGGTACAAAGACTAACATTATAATAAAGTTGATTATTAGTCATATTTTGGCAGAAGCTAGTAAAAAATAAATATGAGTTGAAACAAATACCAGTGGTATTAGTTGTTGGTATTAGAACGGAATAAATCTTATCGTATACGTTTTTGTTCGGCGCTGACGCATGTTGTTTTATGAGTGACTTCACATACATGACAATATTCCGAAGCCAGTAAAAAACCGCTTTGACATAATATACATCTGTCCGTTTTACAGGTCCACTTTATCGTATACGTTTTTATTCGGCAATGAGGTAGGTAATTGTATAAGTGAGTTCACACACTCAACAGTATTAAAATGCTGATCCGTTTCGATCAAAGACACGTGGGGCGTGCCATTACCCCTAGTAGCGACGGATCCGTTAAAACGGTACTGTAAATGTGGTGTGAACATTAACCCCAGTAGCGACGGTCGCTTTAAAAAGATCCTGGAAATACGGATGTTCAGTGTGAACGAGGCCCGGCGGGAACTGTTTATGCTGATAAACTTAGGCAAGTAGCATAAGTTTATCAGCATAAACAGTTCCCGCTGCTGGGATACAGCCCTTTCTCTATGAGATGTAAGGAACCGTAACTCATCATGCGGACGCAGTGCCTATTGGTGGATGTCACAATTTTTATTCACCTCTTTTCTCAAAACTGTGAAAGAAAACATCGTGTTTGTTACAACGGAGTTTTCTGTAATATTTTCGACCAATTCACAAGGAAAACCTTCAATGGGGCTTGTAGCATTCAATTCACTTGAAAACCGTTTATATACAAGTTGAGTATATGTGATGACGTCCACCATCTAGGAAGTTAAACATCCCTGTAGGAAGTAACCAATGACGTCACAAAACTAAGGCAGTAACAGTCCTTTAGTAAGACACTTGTAATGAGGGTACAGAGATCGAGTTAAGTGCTCTCGCTTGATGAAATTTGAAAGTGAAGATACGGAGATAATTTACGAGAAACGGTAAGTAACGGAAATATCGGATAGAAGGTAGGTAACTTGCCTTTTATTCGTTCTTTGGAAGAAAAGTTCCGGAGAAAAGGATCGCGAACGACATAGGACCTACATCATCATCATCATCAGCCTATTAATGTTCCCAATTCTGGGACACAGGCCTCCTCTCTGTGAGAGGGAATGGGCCGTAATCCATCACGCGGGCCCAGTACGGGTTGGTGGACGTCAAATGTCTTAGAATTTTTGATTCTAGGACATGCCGGTTTCCTCACGGTGTTTTTCTTGAGAGCAGTGGTGATGAAATTTATTTATTTATTTATTCAAAATTATGTAAGTAACACCTTAACAGCTATAACGCCAATGCGATGTTACTACCACAAAGATATTAGAATTTTAGAAATACAATTAAAAATACAATTTAAATTACCATTAAATACAATTTAAAAATAATACAGGACCTGCATAATTTAGGTAATAAGGGCACAAACACACAGTATAAATCATCAGCGTACAAACAACTTATAGGTTCTTAGATAGGATTATATTAACAAAATATTAGAAAGTAGAAAGAAAAATAGTTTATTTGCGCCAGGCAAGGCGCATACAATAAAAAAATATATATATAGAGAACATGACTTTTTCTTTCGGTATAATATTAATATCAAGCTTGTTCCGAGGCGAGGCGATGCCGTTATGATACTTGCATTGCAGTTGGGAATTTTATACCAAGAATGCCGAACTGCTCGAGCTAATACAGTGATGATTGCACATGTACACGTACTAAACAGACATTGCCATACAATTTATACTAGGAACATGAGCTATTCCTTATAATCATCATTCTAGCTACCCTTTGCCCACTATGTTGTGGCAAATAGTCTAACCGAATAAGCTAAATAACAGTATTTTTGCTTTTTAGGGTTCCGTACGGATCAAACGGAGCCCTATTGCTGTTACTCACGTGTCTGTTTGTCTATCTGTCCGCCGTCTCTCACACAGGCTTTAGAGCCAAACGTTTGGAGCTATAGATTTAGAGCCAAATATCTGCAAATTTTCACAGTATAAGCATTTTGTTGACCCAAAGCCATATTAATTGTCAAAAAATGTGTTTAGAAAGAAAGAAAAGAAAGAAAAAGTATTTATTTGTGACCCGCACAGGACACACGAGAAATCAGCTTAAAATTAAACAAAATAAAAACTCCGTGCGAGACCAAAAAGGCTCCTATCTCAGCATGTGCAGCGATATCCAAAAAAGGAAATAACGCTGTGCTGATATTCTGATAAGACCAACTGTTGATGCCACGGACACACTTACGGAAACGGAAAATACTTAAATAATACAATGAAATAGAATAAATAAGTAACAAACAAAATAAAATTAACGCAGAAGGTGGGTCAGAGTATGTGTGTGTGTTTTACGGCTTCCCATACAGATAATGTAGGGAATGAAAAAAATATTGACCTACCCCATCAGTCTTTTTTACAAAATTTTGTTTCGTAGAATTTTTTAACTTCCCATTAACCTATGAACTTTAAATTTGGTGATAATTAATGTTTATTATTACGTATGTTTAATACAGGCCTTCGGATCACAACGCCAAGAGGCGAACACTGGGACACATAGCAGTGCTGCGACTCTTGGATCCAACCAGGTCTATTCTTATATATAGTATAGTATAGGGGTTTATTCTTTAGAGATAGATACTGGTTCCTGTCGGACAGGTGGGAAGTGGGACAAGTACACGAATTACTCACCTTGATTCCCGCGAGAGACCCCTGGGGCCGTTCAACCCGTGGGTGTGGTCGGGTGGTGTGGGGTTATCAGTAGGAAGTTTTTTTTTTTTTTTTTTTTTATAGTCTATAGGCTCGCGTTTGACCACTATCTCGCCTGATGTTAAGCGATGACGTGGTCTACGGTGAAGCACGCTTGCCTAGAAGAAACCTATTCACTCTTGACTTAAAGACCCCAAGGTTGTAGCTATCAGGGAACAAAGACCCCGGAAGGGAATTCCACTCCTTAGCTATACGCACAATGAATGTATTAGCAAAACGCTTTGTGCGTATGGGAGGGATGTCCACCGTGTACCGATGGCGCATGGCCGTACGTCTTGTAGTCCGATGATGGAAAGGGCTAGGTGGAATCAAATTGTGCAGTTCCGTCGCGCATTCCCCGAAATGTAACCGATAAAAAACCGACAGGCTGGCAACTCGGCGTCGATGTTCGAGGCTCTGGAGTTTTGAGGCGACCAGGCATCGTTGCCAATAAGCCTTTTGGCCCGTCTGTCGATCGACTCAAGTGCATCAAGCTGGTATTTGGCAGATCCATCCCAGAGGTGAGAGCAGTATACTCCATGCATGACCGAACTTGCGCTTTATACAAGTTGAGCAGCTGTTCAAGATATATATAATAAAGGACAATAAGGAATAAACGATGTCTTCTGTACCGGAAACTCCTGCATCCATCAGGCACGTTGTCGACACAAAATATCCCGCTGCGCGCGAAATATTCACAAAACCAAATGCGCAGGCGCCGCTCAACACCAATCGCGAATGACGAGCGCAATTTTCAACAAAGATGGGTTGATTATTCAACAATTACAATATAATTAAACGAGAACCCGGTATCACGTCTAGCCATGACGATTACATTTTTACGAGTCTCTGTCAACGTCAAACTCATTCGAAAACTGTCAATTCAAATGAAAGCGAGCTGACGTTGTATTGCAACAAAATAACAAAAGGGAACGAAACGTTTCGTTCCAAACAACGTATATTTTACCAACAAATACCAATATAAATCAGAGTTTTTATTTGAAATGCCCTAATTTTTAACTGACTTCATAAAAAGGAGGAGGTTCTCAATTCGTCGAAATCTTTGTTTTATGTTTGTTCCCCGATTACTCAAATACACCTAGACCGATTTCAAAAATTCTTCTTTTGTTTTGAAGGTTATACTTCCTTGTTGGTCCCATAGTCATCATGTCTGGATCTGATGATGGGATCCTAGATAAATTGAGGGACTCCTCAAATATTATAGGCATACATATAGCGATTTTGGTGTCTTCATCAACAATGCAATCATTTGCACTCAGAAAGTATTATTTGGTGAAGTGGAACTGATGAAGAAGACCACAAGTGGCCACTGGAACTCCTAAATGCTACGTATGTCACGGGTATAAGATATTTGGAGTTAACCGACTGTGATAATGCAAATACTTACAAATAAATGGTACTGATGAAAATGGCACCATCAAACTGATCTGATGACGAAGCCGGAAGGTAGGCACTGGAACTCTGATATAAAGTATGTATGTTTTTTGTTACAAAAATATACATATTTTATATCAGAATATAAAATATGCTAAAATAGATAAATATAACTCCAAATACAATTAATTATGTATCAATATTATTGCCGCAGCTCACAACAACCTCCTAAAAGGTATTACTCAAACCGGATAAATAGTTACTTAGTATAATAGTCGCCCATTCAGTATATTTTTCACCCGGTTATTTCCCTTTTTTTATGCGTTACTATATTTTATTGTTTTTTTTTTCAAATAAATTGGGATAAGATAAAAATTATGTTGTTTTTAGATTGAAAACATTTCTAATACCTCTAAAGATTTTCAAACTATAAAAAAAGATTTTCGGACTGATGTGAAATAGAGAGATTAGATTTCTCCTCTGGGTACAGAATTTAACTAACTAACCTTCACTGTGTTTCAGCTGGCTAGAAGGAATAGATTTTTCAGCGTCACTTTGAATACTTTTCCTATTATAACCAACTTGATTTTGCGGTTTGGTACGGAACCCTAAATGTGCGAAATCCGACACGCACTTGGCCGGTTTATTTTTTATTCTTTCTAGTAGACCTAGAAACATTCCCTAATATCACCAGTGATAGTACAACGCAACCGGATGCAAATGATTGAAATTGCATTTTGCTTGAATTTCCATGCCATCACCAAGTCGTATTGAGCGCCGCATCAGTCCACCATCGCCTCACTCAAATTGGAAGGGGACAAAAGGACACTTTAGCAACGTTGGCGATCAAACCATACATGAGTTACTCCTGTTTACAAACATCCAGACTATCTGGTATCGGTAACTCGGGTATTTTGATAGAGCTGTAATACTACTCTGATCAAGTTGATCAAAACTCGGAATGCAATTTGGTGAACGTGGAAACCATGCATTGCGTTCCTCGCGCTTTGATTAACCAAAAAATATTTGTCTGATGGAGATTTTTAAAGCTAGTCAATCTTGTTTAACTCTTATAACTTATAAAATGGGATTTACGAGCGGAAACTGTTAGACTTTATTTCTTTAAGTAATTTAGCTCAATACAACTGTGTGTATAACCATAAAAATAAGATACTCGATCTTGTTTTGACCGATACCACAATGAAAAGTTAAACTATATCAGAAAGCCCTCTAAGTAATATAGACTCATATCATCCCCCCCTTGAATTCAAACTGCTGTTTAACTTGCACGAGGAAACTTTACGCCCTAACCAGGAGTCAAAATTTAACTTCTATAAAGCTGATTATAGTAAAATTATTCAAGAATTAAATAAAAGTTTCATGGCAAGACTTATTTTCACAATGTGGCGATGTTGACGCAATGGTAGACTCTTTTTACACAGTAATTACCCGGCTGCAAGGAAAGGGATATGTTTTTTTATAATGTTATTGAGATATACGTACCTAAGACTAAGCCTAAATCTTGTAAATATCCAGTTTGGTTTAGCAGGGATCTTGTTCGCCTACTAAAGGAGAAAAATAAGTACCATACACTTTATTCCAAATTTAAAAACACCCTATAAGATAAAATTTCATACCGTTTACTAAAAGACAGAGTTTCAAAATTAATTCATGTTAATTATAGGCAATATAACGAGCCAGTTGAATCTTCGATCACTTCTCTAACCCTAAGGTCTTTTGGTCATTTTTAAAGCATAAACGTAACGGTAACAGTACGTACCCTTCATCAATACATTACGGCGAAGTCAAAGGTAGTAACGGAGCAGATAATTGCAATATATTTGCCTCATGTTATTCAGCTGTTTATAACCCTTATAATGGCAATACTGTTGATGATTTGGCTAAATAAGGGACTGCACAATGTCATCATACTGATTTTCTGACCCAATTGACACTTACTACGGATTCTGTAATTAAAGAGACTTGACCCTAATAAAGGGCCAGGACCAAACGGACGCCTTCCATTTTTACAATTAAATGTTGTGACTATTTGGAGAAAGCTCTCTCTATGATTTATAATAAATCATTGAGCACAGGTTGTTTTCCGAAGACTTGGAAAAAAGCACGAGTAGTACCGATTTTTAAGTCTGGTGACAAATCCGCCGCAAATAACTACTCCGTCAGTATCTATTCCGTCTATTTTTGGCAAGGTATTCGAAGCTTTAGTATACCCTATACTTTCGTGGCATGTGAAACAAACGTTGACGCCAGAACAACACGGCTTCATGAAACCGTTCTACTAAAACCAATCTTGAAAACGGTCACCGCGAGCTCGTCATTGGTCCAGTCGCTTGGCTCAGAACCGACCAATGATGAGATAGGGGTGACCGTCAGCGCCGACGGTCAGCGTCAGTCAGCGTGACTCTAAAATCAGCCTTAGCCGACGCCATAGATCGTGGATCACCTGTAGATGTAATCTACTCTGATCTTAGCAAGGCGTTTGACAAAGTGGATCACAAAAGGTTAGTTAATAAATTAAACACAATCGGAATTGCAGGCATCTTATTGCAGTGGTGTGAGTCTTACCTTGTTAAACGCACATCTAAGGTTGTGGTCATCGGTTATTCGTCAAACCTGTTTCCGACACCCTCAGGCGTCCCATCTGGGCCAGTTGTTTTTTTAATATATTCATAAACATAGCGTCTTGTTTTGTACACTCAAAAACATATTTATACGCGGATGATCTAAAAATTATAAAAAAATAGAGTCCAATCAGGATCCATATAAACTCCAAAAAGACTTAAACCCTTTTTTCCCAATGGTGTTTGGACAATAACATGTTACTTAATGCTGGCAAATGCAATCACGTGCATTTTTCTAGGAAAAAAAGGACCGTATTTTCGTAATTATAACATTAATGACCAAATTATTTTCGAGAAAGAAGTAATTCGTGATTTGGGTGTTTATATGGAAAATAATCTTCAGTTTAATGTTCACGTTGATAAAATAGCTTCGTCTTTAAGATGTTGGGTTTCATTTTGCGTAACTGTAAAGATTTTAAACGCGCCTCAACTAAAATTGCAATCTTTAACTCAATAGTCAGGTCAGGCTTAGAATGTTGCAGTCTAGTTGGGACTCCATTCTACGAAATATATAAACGTCGTTTAGAATCAGTGTAGAAAATATTTCTTTGGCACTTGTCATATCACTGCAACATGGTCAGAAATTTAACTAGCTACAACTCACGCTTGGGGAGAGAAGCTAGGGTGTGTTTTGGTGTGAATCGCTGTTGGTGAGAACAGCATTACCTATAAAATGCCAAAAATACCTTCTGCTGTACTCGTGGCGGAGTACCGTATAAAGCAGAGCCCTAGCCAGTCCGAGTCATCCACGTCCCCGTCGTTCTCCCTGGGACCTGCTGCAACCGCGCCGCCGCGCAATCGCTTTTCTGTACTCGATGCTGCTACGGACTCATTAGACGAGGAGTGGAACCGCATCAAAGTGGTCTATACAGAGACCAGCTCCGTCTTTCTAGGGCACAAATCAACTCACTCTCGGGAGGACTGGATGTCACAACGCACGTGGAACCTGATCGATGATAGAAGGAATCTAAATCTGAGACTGCTTGCGACCCATAACGACGTCATACGAGCAGACCTTAACACGCAGTACCGTCAGAAACGCAAGGAAATCTATCGCAGTACCCGCAAAGATAGGAGACGGTGGGCTGATGGTATTGCTGATCGTGCTCAACAAGCTGCAAACTCCGGCAACTTGAAAGAGTTGTACAATGCTACCAAAACCTTGGCAGGTAACAGCAACTCGAAGAAAAAGCCGCTAAAGTCCAAAAATGGTCAGCTCATTGTGACATCAGAAGGGCAGCTACTTCGCTGGCGTGAACACTTTGAAGAGGTCTTCTGTTTGTCAGCTACATCGACGCCTGACGCGCTGCAAGTCAGTTCCCCACCATCCCAGCTCCTCAACATTAACACGGAACCACCGTCAGCCTCTGAAGTTGCGGAGGCAGTCCGCTCTTTGAAGACAGGCAAAGCACCAGGACTCGACCTGATAACTGCGGAAATGCTACAAGCCGACTTACCCACCGCAGTCGCCGTCCTGACACCGCTCATTGAAAAGATCTGGATCACCGAAGAACTCCCGGACGAATGGAACAAAGGTCTTCTTATAACTGTTCCTAAGAAAGGTGATCTTAGCCAGTGCGATAACTGGAAGGTATAACGTTGCTCTCGATTCCCTCTAGGGTTTTTTGCAAGATCATCCTGGATAGATTGTCAAAGGCGGTGGATCCTCTTCTACGCAAGGAGCAGGCTGGTTTCCGCTCGAACCGCTCCTGTACGGACCAGATCAACACTCTCCGTATCATACTGGAACAAGCATCAGAATGGCAGAGGGAGATTTATCTAACTTTTGTAGACTTCGAAAAGGTCTTTGATACGCTGAAGTGGTCTAGTATCTGGTCCCGCCTACTGGACATTGGAGTGCCGCCGAAAATAGTCCGTCTGTTGCAGAGTATTTACAAGAAATACTCCTGTAAGGTTACTCATAACGGCCTTATATCGGATGACATAAGAGTGCATGCGGGTGTCCGCCAAGGCTGCCTCCTGTCGCCGCTCCTCTTCCTAGTCGTTCTTGATGGAATTATGCTTTGCATCTATGATAACAGGCGCCGCGGCATAGAGTGGGGATTATCCAACGTCTTGGAAGACTTGGATTACGCCGATGACCTATGCCTGCTGAGTCATACCCACGCCGATATGCAAGCAAAGCTAAACGATCTACGTCAGGAAGCGGCAAAAACGGGGCTCAAAATAAACATCCGGAAGACCCAAGAAATGAGATCTGATGTGAAGAACCACTCACCGTTGCTGATTGGCACAGAGGCAGTGGAACGCGTCCACAAATTTACTTACCTCCGGAGTATCGTGTTAGAGACTGGGGGTAGTGAAGAGGACATCGCTTCACGGATCGCTTAAGCCCGAGCAACCTTCGCGCAGCTGAGACCTGTTTGGCAATCGCGGAAACTGACCCGAAGGATTAAACTCAAAATCTTCGGGTCCAATGTCAAATCCGTGCTGCTCTACGGGTGCGAAACGTGGAAGGTCACAAAGGACATCTCACGCCAAATATAAGTCTTCGTCAACCGCTGTCTTCGTCGCATTCTCGGAATTTACTGGCCCGAGACCATCTCCAATGTAGAGCTGTTGGAGAAATGCCACGAGAGCCCGATCGACCGCCAGATCAAGCGTCGCAAGTGGAGATGGATTGGCCACACGCTCAGTAGGGGTCCCGACCACATACCCAAGCAAGCTTTGGACTGGAATCCCCAAGGGAAAAGAAAGCGTGGCCGTCCCCGTCAAACCTGGCGTCGCACCGTGTTGGCAGAAGCGACGAGCATCGGAATGACATGGAGCGAGGTGAAGCGTGAAGCTCAAGACCGATCGCGTTGGAGGACATCTGTGGACGCGCTCTGCCTCATCTAGGGGGACATTAAGTCAAGTAAGTCAACTCACGCTTGAAATTTTCAAACTTATGAGTCTGGAAAATCGCCGTATGATCCTAGATCATCTGTTCTTATACAAAAATAGTATTCACTCACATTGATTGTCCGAGGTTGCTGAGTCAGATAAATATAAATGTGCCTTGCAAACTTGCTCGTAAGTCCTGATTTCAGTTACTTTGCGCTAAGGGCTTTAAAACCAATCTGGTTCATTTTTCAACTATTAACAGACTGCAGGTTCAATTAGGTCGCCTGTCACGCTCACCCAGTGTGGATATAAATATGTCTTACTCTTTACATAAAGTTAAGTCTGTCTTGCATAGGGCATTATCTAAAAAGAGAATGGAATATTTTAGTTTATTTTTTCTTTTTTACTTACATAAACATAAAGATTTGGTATAGTTTTGTTTTAATTTTTTTTTTTTTATTTGTTGGCACAACGTTGAATAAAATTGATTGGATTAATGGAGAAAAACCAGCATTAATTCATGAGTTTTCATTTGTATTCGTAGGTCCGATTTATGTTACAATAAACTGTATTTATGTAACAATCTATCTAAAAAAGTAAAATCTGTTTTATACCTGTTCTACATTTCCTACTCCTTTGTTTAATGCATGCCGTGGCAGCATTTAATTAAGGCTACACTATAAAATGTAAAAATAGGAGTACTTCAACATGTATTTTTGGTGTATGCTTTGTTGGTTGTCCTGAATTAAATAAATAAATAAATAACCTCCTCTTCATACCTATACAAAAATATTATGAAGGAAGATATTGTTTATTATAGCCTCGGCCTAATTTACCCACTGGCTATAACATCCCTACATTCCGAGAATAGCTATATCGGTAGTGCTCAAGGCTTTATTGGATATCATTAGAAACACCTTGCCAACGCACGAAGAGTTACTAGGCATTTATTTAAAAATACTGAACTAGTTTTTTGCACAAAGAAATCAAATAACATAAGTATTTCATTCCAAGATTGGGGACACAAGATCTTGCTTAGGTTCGGTATCATTACATCACTGACTCAATAAAAAAAACGAATCGTAAAAATTTATCAAATCTCTAATGTGACTGAAAAAAGATTTGACAACTACGTATGTCCATAAAAACTGAGTCTTTTCTTTTTTTCAAATCAAGTTTCAAAAGCTTGTGGCATTCATTTCAGAGCATAAAATAACTGTGAAATATTCTTACAATGAAAATCAGACGAGCTGTAATGAGGACGCTGAAAAAAATGCATTTAGACTTTTTATTGCAGGATTTTGTGAGAAATGAGAGGTAAAGAATTATGTAGGTGCTGAGTGAAATTGCTAGCTTATTTTACGCTCTATGTGTTCGTTTTAATGATCTAAATGAAATGGTATATTTACCCCTTCTTATAATATCTATAATTTACTTAAGTATTTACTGTGCACCTCTCCAAAAATCTTAATCTAAATGAAATATACATGGTGCCTGCAGTATAGGACACAGAAGCGAAACAGTAGGAAAATTTAGTTCTGTAATAACTCAGAAAATCAAGTTCACATAGATATATTCCAGTGATCCAATTTCTCCAAAACATACTCATATCTTTTCTCTGATGATTAAAAAACTATCATCATTATAAACTAAAATTATCATGCAATGACCAGCCTGATTTTACTTCCTGGGAACATCAGAATTCAGTGAACGGCCTTCTATAAGCTATCTTACTCCAGTGACCGGCATTGATTTTTCGTTACAATGGATGAAATTCTAAAAACGATATTCAGTTCAAGGGGTATATATACGTCTTAACCATTGTAGGTATAGTCGAACAAATAATTATACAGTTATGCAGACAAAAATACTCATCTATCAAGTATACACAACTTTTTTTACATGGTTTTTATGATATATTTGTGACATACCGTGCGTGATCCAACATGCAATTAACCGGTTTTCTTAAGCTTGACACACACTTGATTAAGGCAGAGTTTGGTGAGTGTAATCAAATGTAAAGAAGTGTTAAGTCCATAGTAGACGAATTATTTTTATTATTATGTAACGCATATAATCAGGTAATTGGCAAACTCACAGTACTGTTTAAATGTAGTTTTTGCAAGTAAGCTGCTTATATAATGATCTCTTTGTTTTACTGTACCTTCCCTCTTCTTTATTTATTTACCAGAATTCTACCCTTCAGAGAGTGAACCAATTATTTTGTTTGTCTAACTGCGATTACGTGAATTGAGATGAAACAAACAACTGCTCGGTTCTAGAAGTTTCTTTCACGAAACGTGAAGTTTATTTTTGAATTGGCGATCGGGATCACAAAATACAAAAATATTTATTTGATCTCGAACATTGTACCAAACATAAACTGAGGCAGCCCCAGCCATGCTATTCTCTAAGAGACAGTTTCTTGGCTGTGCTCGTTGACGAGCTCGTCTTCGAGACAGTCTCGAGATCGACCGATCGTGCAGCGCTGATTCAAACGGTATTCTCTAGCGCGGTTATGGTCGTCGACGAACTGTAGACTGACATCTCCCGTCATAATTTCGTAGACGAATTAGGGCTTGAAACAAATTCTTTAAATTACAATCGATAAATCTCGACTGAGAGTTTTATGGCCTTAAAACATATAATATAGGTATATCTTTAAGTATTTTAAGTAATAGAGTGAAACTACAAACGATTTCATAGTTATAATAGTTTAACTAATGTATTTTTATTATTGCATCTTAAGGCTGAATGACAATTTCTTTGCCTATTTCGTTAGTAAAAGCAACGCGCTGTGTGACGCTGCCACAAAACGCAAAATCGCAACCGACTCTTTTTGTTTGATAATTTGTTGTTTGTTTTTATTTAAAACTATTTACTTAAATGATTATAACATAGTTGTGTGACTGTGTGAAATGTAAGTATTTTAATATACTTAGGTTTAGTGACAATATTATTGTTCTCCAAAAAAGTGAAGTGAAGTAGGTATAATATGTTTATCTCTAGATCAAATATGATAGTACTGCGTTGAAATAAATTTGCAGGATGTAAAACCAGGGCTATCTTGGCGTAAGAACAATATGACAATGGAAAACCAGCCGAACACAAAACAAGTGATGAAGTTTTTTAGAAAAGTCTTACTAGGTATGTTATAATTTGTTTATATTTCGTATTACACTTTGAGGCTAGATGGGGCTAGATCACTTGCAGTGCCTCAAAGCAGAGATGCCTCAATTGCCTCTTCATGCATTGTTGGTTGGTGCAGTGTAAGAAGCTCTAGATAATTAAATAGTGTTCTCACTTTTCATTCCCAGGTAGGACCAAGTTGTTGGTGTTTTTAAAAGTAGCCAAAAAATCAATTAACCAGCAATACTATGTGTCTCCCTATAATATCTGTTCCTTCAGAAAGAGAGAGTGATGCTGTTATACATAGTATCCTGCATATTTTTTTACCTCTAATAGTAATTTATTGCATTTTTATGTTCACAGCTCCTCGCAGGTGTTGTTTGCTAACGGTATGAGGCCATCTAATCCAATGCTCATTTCACAACAACCTTCACAAAGGCAAATGGAGATACACTGAAGATATTTATAGAATAAAATTCTAATACTGGAAAATAGTTCAATAAATAAATCTGAGTTTTATCGTTTTGAGTTTTTTTTATTAGTCAATATGTATATTATGTCTGTTTATTTTCCATAATAAACATATTAATCTGTTTTGCAGTCTTAATGCACAATTTTGCTTGTACAAACAAGAATTTGGCTTATTAAGATTGAGTATCTAGCCGGAAGGAACCTGTGAAGGTTGCGGTGTTCCGCTGGATGTGAGATGCACGCGACCGGTCAATGTGGCGACGCTTGGTGGAGGCCTATGTCCAGTGGTGGACGTCATTAGACGTATATGATGATGATGAAGCCGGACCAATAAACATGATTCACATCACAACAAATATTATTTAAATATATTTATGACATATAATTTTAATTAAAGATCCTACTAATTAACCTATGCAATCCATGCAAAAGTAACTGTCTGTTATCTTTTCACGCTTAAACCGCTGATGGTACCTATTTTTTTTTTTTTTTTTTTTTTTTTTTTTTTTTTTTTTTTTTTTTTTTTTTTTTTTTTTTTGCGTGGAGAAATGCTCATGCATACTGCACTACCACGGGGAGATAGTGCAGTTATGTGGGACTCTAACCCACTAAAACTCCACGGTGTCCTCCAGTGCCGCTTATGGCGGGAACACGGGCACGCGTTAGCACTCACCGCGAACCCGCCGCGGCTGTCCGTCACCGGACCCTCCTCGGGGGATTACCCCCCATCACTGGCGCACCAGAACACACTGTACGCCGTGACCACCCCAGGGACCAATTCAGCACATGGGTGCCAGACGACCCCGTGTATGGCACCCTTGGTCCCACTGTGACGGGTCGAGGTCAATGGCCCCGCCACCTACCATTTTGCGGCCGCAGGGGATAGGGAGAGCGGCTAACGCTATACCGACACTCCTCTTCCCCTGCGGCCCCACCGCGTCCGCCATCAGACGGTGGCGACCCCGTCTAGGCCGCGGAAGGTAGGGAGAGCGGCGCACCGCAATACCGGCACTCCTCTCCCGCCGCGGCCTCCGACCCTCAGCCGCGATATCGTATGGGACCTGGGAATCTCCATAAGACATCGCGGCCCGCCTCAGTTGCGATGTCGCCTGTTACCAAGCGGCACCGCAACCTACTAGTTGGCCGCTACGTCGTCGGCTTAATCGGCAAAAGCCCTGACGAGCGGCCCCTCCTCGGGTTCCTCTTCGCTTCACCGTGGGTGACCAAGCCACGGTTACTGAGCCCCCCCGCCTCGACAAAGCGGGAACCCACCGGGGGGGTCCGCTGATGGTACCTATGGAAACAGTTTGAGACCGTAGGTAACTATCCTATGTCCTTCATAGTATAATTTTTATCATGGAAATCTTCCTTAAGTTTGTATGATGAATTAATAATATCTCTAGTAAGGCGGCCCACAAACCTACAATATTTTTTCTTGAAATAAAAAAAATGGCTATTCGAAATACTAATGCTACGCAGACGTAGTTGCAGGCAACAGCTAGTTACATAATATATAAATTAAAATTCACATTAAACATTTAAAACGCCTGTACGCTAAGAGCTAAGTCGTTTTCCAATACTTAGGTATGTTATTAAAGCCTGAAGTTAACTATGGATAAAGTGTCTCTATCCCAGGATATTGTTATCAACGTTGCTAATTCTCTCGCCTGTCGAGCTAAAATCATTAATTTTCTCAGCTTCTTCTAATATATGTAGCTTTAGTTAACCAAGCTAACAAACTGGCAAGCTGGTAAAAAAATATTTTAATACAATATTTTATTAGCTTCTGCCAGTGGCTTCAAACACGTGAAAAGTGTTTTCTTATCCCAAGGGTACATTATATTGGGAAGAAAAGTATCCCTTATGCTATTCCTTTACCTAGCTATAATCTATCTCTATGCAGAATTTCACCCAGTGCCGTTCTGGCGTGATTCAAAGAGTATGTAACACTGGCGTGATTGAGTAACAAACATACATCCACAAACATTTAAACCAACAAAACTGCCCATCCAAACTTTCACATTTACCTATAATATTAGTTAGATTAAAATCCAAGAAGAATTACGTTACGCGCAAAAATAGTGGCTTTTGGATTTGACAGATAAAAACGAGGCTGTAAGCCAGGCTGCGAGCGTCTTCGACGCTGTTTTTTCTTACGGAATACCAAAATGTATGAAGAACTGTCAACTTGCTCGACATTGAGTAGTTCTAACTCACGGCCGTCACAGCTTAGAGCGCTAGTGTCGCTATTCGCGGCTTAGCGAATACCAAACTTAGATTCGTCGCTGGCACCAGCACTGCGCTAAAGGCTGTATCCTTAGAGAATAGCACTGCAGTAAGTTACAATAGAACTTATGTCGGCGCTGTCTACTATTCTGTCACTATTCCCTTATGTGGTATCTTAGAAAATGGTGAAGCTAATGAACAGAAAAAAATAAGAAAAAAATTAAATACAATAATAATTAAGCCACTCTCGATGTGTAAAAGGAGTGCACTTATTTGTGTGTGCGTACGTGTGTTTTGTGCGTGCGTGTTTGTGTGTGTGTTTGTGAGTGTGTGTGTGTTTGATCTTAGAGCGGTATCAATTTGAGATCGAATAAGGGACAGATGTATATGACTTGTATACATCTGTCACTTACTCGATATCAAATTGATACCGCTCTAAGAGCTTATGGTCACCCCCCAGACCTCTAAGCGGCTCGCACTTCTTACAGTATCGCGACAACTGCTTAGGGGTCTCGTCGATGCGCATGTTTGTGTGAGTGTGCCGTTTCGAGCGTTTGTTGGTTGGTTCCGTACTGTTTATCCATATTTATACTGTGACGATGTTCTGTTTGCCTGTTTAGAACTACAGGTTTTGAATAGGATATTATGTATCAAGAAAATTGAAGATGAAATTGAAAGTAATATATCTATGGCGAAGATTTCACTACCCGTTTTGGTGTGGTAGTAGCAAACGCTACTGCTGTGCATGAGGTACTAAATTCGTTGCCCGGAGTGTGGCTTAGTGCCCGGTTGTTGACAGGAGAAACCTCTGTCTAACCCTGCGGGAAAAATAGGCGTGACTTTTCATTAGAAAGACTTCCGTACCGATGTTATTATAACCTGTCGTAATTACTTAACTTCACTAAGTAATTAAGTGTTTTATTAATGTGGGAGTAATTGTGTATACCTACGCAAAGTCCTTTCAACTATGTCTTAATCAAAGTTGAAAAGGTTTCGCGTTCAAAGGCTCTTAGTACAAGGACCTTCATATCGCCGAAAGGTATTTTATGTCAGAAAATTTTGTAAAAATAAAAGCATAACTACCCGGTTTTCTTTTCGCTTTAGCAATTTAAATTAGCCGTCCCATTTAGTTTTTATTTAAATGAAACTTTTTCAAACTCTTAAAATAAATCAACAATTTTATTTTCGGTACAGAAGTTTTAATACAATTTCTGAAATCTGCTTAAACAAAATTATAAATAAACATTGGACCAGAGAGGGATAGATGTGGTTTAAACTTATAATTCGTTGTATTGTAAAATTATAATTAAACCTGTGGGTCGTGATCCCCGGAGACGCCCTGGGCGTCGGGAGTCGCAAGCTGATTCCCTGCTAACGTAGGCGCGGGCTTGCGGATGGCGATTACAAGTAACACATTAAAGCAGTATAACGACTGACTTACAGCATTTCTGTATAGTTTTCGCATTTTGATTTAATTATATAGTAGCATTAGAAACGATTATACGGCTACTGTAATGTTTATTTGGGCACAAATTATAATTATAAAACAAAATAAAACAAAAACTTCTTTATTTCAATTAGGTCACTAAGCGGCACTTTTGAACGCAATATTTGAAATTTATACATAATAATAATTGATTCTACCGTTCATTCGACAAAGTAGCTTATGGAGAAGAACGGACAAGAAACTCAATACTTATATTTTTTTAAAGTGTTTTACAATATTTACACATTATACATACATTAATTCATATACATGAGGACGATGCACCCAAACTATACTTCGTATAGAAATAAAATATTACAAACACTACCAGGCAAATTCATTCATTTGATAGATAGGAACATTGTTCTCACATACTTAAAAATATTGCAAACAAGGAAAATTACCTAATTCAACAACAACGGAACAGTGTGCGAGTCAATTTCATAAACAAAAAAGAAAAGAAAAATGAAATAAAGCATTACTATAATTATGAATATATCGCAACAAGGGTGGCCGATAGATGCAAACCGCCAGGAAATCAAGATCCCTTAGGTTAAGACATCGTGTGTGGGCAGGTTGTTGGGTAGAATCGTGAAAATGAAATCACACAAATTATTCGATACACTGGGTTTATTAAAATAATCACAACTCACAGTTACAATCTTGCTTACTAATATAACGGATCGACACTAATTCTACGGCATGTTAGCTCTAAGGTGGTCAGTACTCAACTGCTATATTCTGTGTACCCACCACGCAAGTGGTTAGAGAAAGCGCGCCAAAACATAGTTGTTCTTGATTTGCCGACAGGTGGCGTGCTTGTGATTTGTTTTAACGTCCGTAATATTGACTAAATCCGACAAATATAATATAAATTAGCCAGTTTGATTTTGTCTACACTGAAGGTTGCCCTATGGAGCAAGACCAGCATGTTTCCAAGCATTCTTATCTTGAATAGTATCATCTAATTTGTAGTATGCTTGTTTACGACTTAAGATCCTAAATGGGGGCTTGTGACGTCAATTCAATGTAAAAAGTGTACCAAGGCATGACCTCATGCGATATTTTAACGCACTGTATCCTCATATTAATTGTTAACGTGACAAAAGAAAAAATACGTGTCCAATATTTTTTGGTAATCTAACTGACGGCCTAAATTTTTTTAGTCATCATCCCTATTGCATTACAAAAGCATTAGACTAGCATTAGGCCGTGATGATTCACTTTTATGCTGTTCAGCAGTACTAGGCTTTTACTTACCACTTAAAAGTCCTAATACACAACAAAGGGCATAAAATACAGCTCAAAGCTATATAACGGATTTATGGTGCATTATAATAGTCCAAGTTTGTGCTATTATCTTACTACTTAAAAATGCTATTGTAGGCCCTAAGACACTAAAAACAGAAGAAAATTGTATAGCGCATTGACGTGGCATTATAATGGTTCTTGTTTATGCTTAAACAGCATTATACATTTATTTACTATTTAAAAATGCTATTGTAGATCCAAATGTATTAAAAACTGCTGAAAGTTGTACAGCTGCATTGTTGTTTCCTGCTCTTAAACTAAAGGCAACAAAAGCATTTTGATATGCCATTATCCATCCATTTTACAGTGTATGTATCTTAATGGTTTCGAAATGCCAATATAAAGCGTCAAGATGCTTAGTGAGCTTATATACTTACTTTATACTTCACTTTACTCGTAGCACTTACTGTGAGCAGAGGTATTGTTGATCTTTGTTGTCGTGTCAGGACTAATTTTACGTTAATTTAGTTGTTTTGGTTATATTGCTCGTTAACATTATATCGGTGCCTCTCTTACTATCTTGTGGGGTGTGCCGTATTTTGTCTGCGCCATCTTGGAACTCGTATAGCGGTGTCCCTCTCCTGTGAGTTTGGATAAATTGGACGAAACATTGAGAAAAAGACGTGCGTGTGGCGAGGCTCGAACCTGAGGTCGCGTCGCGGTGGAGCGACGAGTGTAGCGATTTAAGCCATTGAGCCATCCGTGCGCGAAATCCCAGCGGCGAATTTTCCGTACCGTAACCCGTATCCACGGCTACAAACTTTATGCTACATGCCATACCTACATCGCGCTTGCGTTGACTGATATTATTAAGCAAGTTGGTATCATCACCGTCCAGGTACGTACATTGCTATGTTTCCTTCACCTACCAAATGCACATCGAGTCCGGATCTGAGCGATAATATCACCCAAAGAAAACGGAAACATGATAGCGAGCTTACAGACGCCATTGCAGAGTTATCTGCTGTATTTAAAAAATCTATAAGCGACCTGCGCGCTGACATAAATAATCAGCTTTCGGGCATTAATACGAATATTAGTAACCTTAGGGATGAGTTGAATACCCTATCTACATTCGCTAACCAATTGAAATCTGAAGTAAGAGACCTGCGTACTGAATACTCTCAGGCCAAAAAGGAAATATCGAGTCTGACTGCAAGATATGATGATCTGTCTGAACTTGTGGCTGAGCTTAAGACTACTGTAAATTTTAACTCGGCAAACTACGTCGACAGTACAAAGCGTATTACTGAACTTGAGGCGAGTACCAGAAAATCTGCGGCGACATCAGTGGCTCTTTTGGAGAGTAAAATAGATCTGCTTGAGCAGCAGGCAAGACAATGTAATATCGAGCTGGGGAATATACCGGAAAAAAGAGGTGAAAACCTTGTCGCTGTGTTGGAGTCAATTGCGTCAGCAATTAATATGCCACTAACTGAAAACGATATTGTTGCAATTCACCGCGTTCCCCATGCTCATACGAAAAATAGTCGTCCTAAGAATGTCATCGTCAAGTTTGCTTCCCGCTTGCTTCGCGATAATATGCTAAGTGCATATCGACTATCCAAGGGACAACTTACATCTGATCGCATTGGCCTCGCTGGGACCCCATGTCGTATCTACGTCAATGAGCATTTAACTCTCCGAAATAAGGATTTGTTATGCAAAAGTCGTGAGGCAGCCAAAATCAGCAAATTTAAATACGTCTGGATCAGACACGCGACCATCTTGGTTACGACCTCCGTAGCGTAACGAAGGTTGAGTGGGTGAAGCGAAACTCAGTGCCAGTGTGTAGTGGTAGGTGTAGGGTAGGTGTAGGGTAGGTGTAGGGTAGGTGTAGGGTAGGTGTAGGGTAGGTGTAGGGTAGGTGTAGGGTAGGTGTAGGGTAGGTGTAGGGTAGGTGTAGGGTAGGTGTAGGGTCAACAACACGCGAGCTGCTTGCAGCTCGCGCACCACGCAAATACTAGTTTAAATATATTAGCGCATGCATATGATATCATCGTTTTCACCGAGACTTGGCTAACACCGACCATCTCAGATAACGAATTTATTGACCAACGTTATGTTGTGTTTAGGTGCGATCGTGATCGTTTATTTACAAACAAAAAAGATGGTGGTGGTGTTCTTATAGCCGTCTCTCGAGAATTGAAGCCTTCCTGTCTGTCATTGTCTCCTCCCTTAGTCTTACCTGAGCATATAATGATCAAAATTCCTTCTTGTAATGATACCTATAATTTAATATGTGCTACATACATACCACCGAACACTACAGATGAAATATACATTACTTTTCTTAATTCTCTTTTAGTGATGTTTGATGATGCTCGTGTAGACAAAGCTATTTTAGTGGGTGATTTCAACATGCCACAACTAAGCTGGATCAAAAAATCATCATTCATGGAATGCGATACTAATAATACTTCCAATGTAAGTCGTCAACTGTTAAACTTTTGCTCGCAACTAAATATGAGACAGTATAATCATTCGACCAATTGTAACGGTCGCATCTTAGATATTTTTTTATGTAATAGTCATTCTGTAACGTTCTCCTCTGATGATCCCCTCTTGCCCATTGATAATTATCATCCTGCGTTTTATACTCATATACCATTTGCAAGTACAACGCGTAAGTCGAAAAGTAAAGTTCCAAATAAACTTAATTATTATAAAGCTGACTACTCTAGGATTAATAAAGATATTGACAGTGTTGATTGGGATGGTTTACTGGATAGCTTGACGCCTGAGGAAGCAGTTTCTTCATTCTACGTGAAGCTTTACGAAATTATTGGATCGCATACACCCACATGTAAACAGAGGAATCGTAACTTTCCCCACTGGTTCACAAAATCACTTATTCGTTTATTTAAAAAAAAAACTTATGCATGGATAAAGTGGAAGAAACGCGGAAATATATTTGATTATGAAAAATTTTCCCTTCATAGAGCAAGTTTCAGAAGAGAGGCTCATAAATGTTATAAAATATACATGGAGTCAGTTGAAGATAACATTAATACCAATATCAAGGCCTTCTGGACATACGTCTCCAACCGTAAAACCACAAATAAAATTCCTGACACAATACATTACAAACAAAATTTCGCCTATGATCCTACTACAACATGTAATTTATTTTCTAGTTTCTTTCACTCGGTGTATGAACCCTCCACATTTGATCTTGATTCATGGGAACCTCCGTCTGCTAGTGGTGCTAATGATATAAATTTATTCAAATTACACTTTTCCTTAGAAAGTATTCGTAAATAATTAAAAATGCTGGATTCTACCAAAGGACCTGGCCCGGACGGTATACCTGCGATATTTAAAAAAAATACCCATAATACATTGTGCTATCCTTTATTTATAATATTTAACAAATGTATATCATGTGGTGTCTTTCCTGACGTGTGGAAACGCGCAAATATTGTACCGGTACACAAAAGTGGTTCTAAAAATGACGTGGAGACGTATCGTCCAATCTCAATATTGTCAGCATTCTCTAAGCTTTTTGAAAGGCTTGTTCATGTTGAGATTTACCCATTTGTTCGTCGTGTTCTAATAAAGGAGCAGCATGGTTTTGTCAAGGATAGATCTTGCATAAGCAATCTCTTAATATTTACATCACAACTTTTTGAAAATATGGACAATAGGCAACAAACTGATGCAGTATACACTGATTTTCAGAAGATCACAGACTGCTACTTAATAAAATCGCATTCAATGGTATCAGAGGGGACCTCCTACGTTGGTTTGTTTCTTATATAACTAATAGGACCCAGAAGGTGGTGATTGATGGCTTTGAGTCCAGCTGTATCCAAGTCACATCCGGAGTCCCACAAGGTTCAATTCTAGGACCTCTATTATTTATTCTATTCATTAATGACATTAAAGATTGTTTCCAGAATTCAAAATTTCTCTTATATGCGGATGATTTAGAAGTTTATAAAAAATTGCAAATGAACAAGACTGTATTGATTTTCAACAGGATCTTGACCGTTTTTCTGACTATTCTTCTTCTAACAAACTTCACCTTAGCCTGCCCAAATGTCATAGTATAACATTTACTAAAAAGAAAAATGTTATTAATTTTAATTATCGACTTGCTAATAGTATTATCAACAAAATTACTTGTCTTCGTGATCTTGGTGTGCAGTTGGACTTGAAACTTCATCTAGATAGTCATGTTGACCGTATGGTTAATAATGCATACCAGATGTATGGCTTTGTGATGAGAGCATCTAGAGAATTCCATCGACCCTCCACCTTCTTGCACTTGTACAGGTCCCTAGTTAGACCACAATTAGAATACGCAGTGCCTATCTGGAATCCCTATTATGCAAAGTATTGTGAAATTATAGAATTAGTAAGTACCTTCGAACCATGGAGTATAGATGTTTTCGAAAAAAAACGTCATACAGTCGGTTTAAAAAAAATATGGTCTACTTACATTACAGTCAAGGCGCACGCTCCTTGAGACAATGACTCTATACAGTATATGCCGAAATAAATTTGATTGCCCCGACTTGGTGAACCGTTTGTGTTACCTGGTTCCTCCAGTGCAGGGGCGGGAGGTGCGCTCCAGGCAACTATTCGCTACTATCTCTTGCAAATCTAATGCTGGTGTGCGCTCACCACTACGCCGTCTAGTCGATACATACAATAAACTATTTTGTGCAACTGACATATTATATGTAAGCAGATGTACCTTTAGAACTAACATAATCAACATTTTGAAGGATCAACAGTAGCTTCTAATGTTTCTACATAGTTATCCTGACTACAATAACGTTTGCTAATCAGTTTGTCTTAGTATAAGTAGTAATCTGTGGAAAATGTAGTGGGTAGTATATTTGTTAAGTCGTATGTTTAAGACAATTTGTATACTACTGTTTGTTTTCCCTATTATAATAAATAAATAAATAATAGTTTATACGGATCTTAAGGTATATAAGTTTTTAAGCTGACATGGTCACAATCATTAGAATTAATATTTGTGTCGGGATATTTACCATGTATATTTTGATTTTTGTTGGGAGCTCAATATTCTCTCGTTAGGATCTTAAGTTCTACTTAAGTTTACTATTCGTTGGTTAAAATGCTTCCTGTGTGCCTATGGGGGTAGCTCGCCGTCCGATAAGTACCAGGCCCGAATCGATGGCACGTAATAAGTTACGTCAGCAAAAACTGACGGGGTCCTCTAGGGCTAATGCCAGTCTGGGTCGCGGCTAAAGAAAGAGGTTTACCACGGCCCTGGCTTAAGTAAATTAAGGAACCCGGGTGGGTTTTAGTTAGTAACAGTACGGAATACCAGAGGCCCTAAACAAGTGACATTCTATCATCGAAAGCGTGGCCATAGCGATTTTTCAAAAACTGGCCAAGAGCGAGTCGGACTTGCGCACGAAGGGTTCCGTACCATTATCGCAAAAAACGGCAAAAAGATCACGTTTGTTGTATGGGAGCCTCACTTAAATATTTATTTTATTTTGTTGTTATAGCGGCAACAGAAATACATCATCTGTGAAAATTTCAGCTCTCTAGCTATCACGGTTCATGAGATACAGCCTGGTGACAGACGGACAGACAGACAGACACACAGACAGACGGACCGCGGTGTCTTAGTAATAGGGTCCCGTTTTTACCCTTTGGGTACGGAACCCTAAAAATGTATGGGAATGTCAAATGCTATCGAAATGTCTTGTGATCAAGCCCTTTCATTTTGGCATTTTGACCATCGCATCGCTGATATCGAATGACACTTGTTTAGAGCCTCAGAAAAGTAAAATGCAAGGATTAAAGGTCCTACTCTCAACGATTGGTCTCTTGAAATTTCTTCGACAAATCTTCAGAACGCAAGGGAACGACTTATGTTTCGGAAAGATGCAAAGCACAAACGAAGTTTTGCGACGAAAAAGGAATACGCTCGCCCTCTCGCTGCCTTATTACGATCCAATGGGGTCGCGAGATTTGGTTTACTTAAAAACACTTTACTACAATAAGTAGGTACTTCTATCTAACTTAATTACGAAAATGGTGTGAAATTAATATATCGGCCAAAAGTCGATATTACAGATAGCAATAAAAAGTCGGCCATTAGAAGCAGATGCCTTGACCCTGTGCCCATAAAGTGAACCTAAGGAAGTTTTACGACTGGACTCCGTAATTGATTCCGCCTTGTGTTATTGTAGCTTAGATCAGATATATCGGAGCGTATTTTATTTTACAAATGTTAGAAATGGATAAATGGTAGAAATACAGTTGATAGGTAAATATACCTAAAATCGCCGCCAAATAACAAAAAAAATAAAGTCATTGATTAGACTTTGTACCAAAAAGTATAATTACGTAACTTGAAACATGATTTTTTGTTTCTATTTTAGTCTCAAATAAAAAAGGTACAGTACAACTATGGGAGTCCGTCGACAATTTTTTTCTTCAAGTCGTTGTTTTAAAAAAATTGTATTCGTCCACTGTTTCTCTTTTACTTAGTATTTATAACTTCTGAACAACTTAATATGTCAATAAGTTCCATACAGTACAAGTTTACTATTCTCAGCAATCATCATCGCATTTCAGAATACAAACGAATGCTAATTTCCATGTTAATCAATTATTACATTAATCGTGTATAATAATTTGAATTCAGAACTAAATACTTTTTTGTTGTTTTGTTATATAGAGTGAAATATATAGAGCTGTAAAAATAGCAGCTTTAAAACTTTTCTATCAATTTTTAAAATAAATTACATTAGGTTTAAAGAGTATTAACAACTCTATATACTTCAAAGTTGATTGAGAGCGTCCACCAAGTGCAAAGGGCAACTGATATGAATGTAAAATGCTGCCGGTTCATGAGAGGGTAGTGTTGTCAGTAGCTTTGGAACAGTATTGTAGCAATGAATTTAAAACCAATATTGTACACACAAGATCTCAAAGGAATAATAATATGGGGCGATTTGTAGTGCCCACTTTTAATAATTATTATGGCAGAAGATGTAGAAAATTTTTAGTCCCAACTATTTTTAATGACCTTCCTTTAGATATGAACAGTTGTATCACAAAAGCATCCTATAAAAATAAAATACACAAGTACCTCCTTAATACATTTTGTCAAGGTCTCATTCTAAAAAACATATGCTAATATTATATACAAAAAAAAAGGAGCTACGTCTGCCAACAAACTGCTTTGCAGTTTGGCAGGGGTAATATTTAAATTGTAACAATTTTTTTCTGTGAATAAACACTTTTTTCATTTTTTCATTTCATTTTCATAGAAATCCGACGACTGACGAAGTTGGACGAGGGACATTAAGAATATGTTTGTAATTTATAGGCGTAGAAACATTTTATCTGTTTAAGGCACAGACACCCCTAAGTTGCTGATTTTAAAATGAGAATCACGTCTAAACGGCTAGTCGTATTTCTTTGAGAAAATATATGTTACATTAGACCATTTTTTTATAATTTAATTTAAGAAAATTTCGAGTTTTATTCGTATAACATAGTGTAATTAATTTGTAAAGTTATGTCTAAAACGGACAAAAACACGCCAATTGCACCAAAAACCGCTGGGCGTATTTGAATGAAATTGACACCATCTCAAAGACATAATTATCTACATTTCGATCTAAGGCTTTTTTTTAACTCATAGAATTATAAGGAAAGTACAAGAACTACTAAATTTTGGGTCGCGTTTGTGTGAAACGGTTCGCGTTTTGTTCCCTCGGTCCGCGCGTTTATGAGATATTAACTCATTACTTGCCCCACATTGGGCCCGCGTGGTAGATTAAGGCCCATTTCCTCTCTCACAGAGAGGAGGCCTGTGTCCCAGCAATGGGAACGTTAAAAGGCTGTTGATGATGACGAACTCATTAATGAGTGTCACGTGAAAGAAAAAGAAAGAAAGAAAGAAAATAAATTTATTAAAGGGACAGGGACGCCACTTACCGCGATCCGTATGTTTTGATCGTGTTAGCGACACTGCTTTCACATTTTTTCGTATCGTTTTGAAATATTGGAATACATTGGTAGAGAGGTGTTAACGACTTTTATTTTTTTGTTATTTGTCTGGCGGTGACTTTAGGTAAATATAGTATACCTACAGTATCAAAAGATTTTTAACCTTCTGAATAATTTAGTGCAGCCTACTACCAACTAGACTAAACGATAAGCAATGTTGATTTAAGCTCATAAAAGCGTTATTATCACAATACCTAAATATTCTGGGCGTGATACCAGGAACACATATGCACCACATACAAACAGACGATTGTATCACTATCAGCGAGTATTTTGTGGATTCCACAACGTACTGACTCCATTTACTCGAGCCACATACCGTCGCAGCTCGTGAATAAATTATTTCAGCCACATGGTTCGATCTTCGAGGTTAAGCAAAATTTGTTTAGTTTGTTTAAGGCGGTTCCTGGATCAGACCGAGGCTCCGAAAAATGGTGTCTCCGACCGTACCGTGTTACCCAGTTGCTTGGTTGTGGAGGGTAGATAAGCAGTCATTTCATGTTAAATATAAAATGAGAGACACTTTAGAAAAAATAAAAACTTGTACTAAACTGCATCCAGTTAGTCCGGAAGCCAACTCCAACATATTTGGGAAAAGGGTAGGCAGATTGAAAGACTGGCAACACTTGTGCAACTTGCACAACTAACTAGTGCGAATGTGGCACGTCTGCACAAAGCGTAAGTAGGTCACGCAGACGCTACCGAAATTCTGTAACTACATGATGTGTCCAATATTGTATGTTGTGCTTATTCCGCTACAGCCTGGCGGTATTAGTGGGACCCGTTGCTGGGCAGAATACAATCCCGTTTGCGTAAGGCGAGTGGACCGTGTTGGTACCTAATAATATTCGTACTGTGATAGGTTACTGAACCACACGACGCTGTTATTTAGTTAGACTCAGTATATCAATCTGTTTAATGCCTTCAATTTGCTACAGAGAAAATGAGTCGATATGTAGAAAAGAGAGATGATAGGTACTTAATCATAGAGTTACTAACAATTTGGTGTAACCATTTTCAGTTTCAGTTTAAGGTTTAAACTATACTACAGCAAACACACGTTTTTTGAATTACATTGCCATTGCTTAATGATATGCTTACAACAAGGAAAAAAATGCTCAGCCTTTATAGAACGTTGAACCTCAAATTCAGAACCTATGAACAGTCTTTCTCTCGTGCTAATCAATAATGGCCTGTACGTCCGTTGCACGACTTCCATTAACTTTTTATTTTTTCCCCGAGTGTACAATCGTACCTATGCGTTCTAGCATCGCGTGAGTTTCTGCTTTTCCCACTGGGAAAAAGATGGGAATCCAATTCAGTCGTATGAAACTTACATTTTCTTCTTTCCCTTAGGAGTCATATGCCTGCTGTGGTTTCAACGATTCTACCGTCTACGTGTAGAATTTCTGCCGTATCCGGTGTTTGAAAAGTTGTGAACTTGCTTCGACGGTTCGCACTTTAAGTTTCGCATTTAAAGTCAATGTGGAACGCTCAACTAGGCATTATACTTGTAAATACACAGATTTAATTCATAGCAGTGTAATTTCTAAGCTATATCACGAATACTTTTCCAAATATTTGGGTCTCATTATGTATAAAATTGAATTGATAAATAAGCCAAATGTCCATTCGTTTTCGTGCTAAGATCTCAAAATTAAATAAAATATCACTTTATGTAATTTTCCAGTCTTCAATCCAATCAACTTTCCTGAGATAATAAAGCAATAATATTAAAATCTGGACTCCAGACTCTCTGATTCATAATATCAAAGCAAAATGAGACTGTCCAAATAATCTACTTTGTAAAATGAATACTATTTTGCTATCTAGAATTTAACTGATGGCCAGTTCATGAAATTTAGCAGATTTTAAAATAATCTTGTTCTTTGAAATTATCTGGAGTTATCTATAAACACTTAAATCACATCAGCCGAAAGAGGTCCACTGCTGGACATAGGCCTCCCCCAAGCGTCACCAGATTGACCGATCCCGTGCGTCCCGAAACCAGCGGATCCCCTCAACCTTCATCAGGTCATCGGTCCACCTGGTGGCAGGCCTTCCAACGCAACGCCTTCCGGTTCGCGGTCGCCACTCCAGAACCTTTCTGCCCCATCGGCCATCCGTTCTGCGAGCAATGTGCCCTGCCTACTGCCACTTAAGTTTGGCAATTCTTCGGGCTATGTAGGTAACCTTGGTTCTCTTGCGGATCTCCACATTTCTGATTCGATCACGCAAGGAAACTCCGAGCATAGCCCTCTCTATTGCCCTTTGAGTGACTGTAAGCTTTATTTTTTTTTTGTAAGCGACCACGTCTCAGAGCCAAATATCATCACTGGAAACACACACTGATCATAGACTTTCGTCTTGAGACACTGTGGTAAGTTGGACGAGAAGATACCGCGCAACTTCCCGAACGCTGCCCAGCCGAGTCGGATTCTACGGTTGACCTCTTTCTCGAAGTTGGTCCTACCCAATTTAATCGTTTGTCGCAGGTAGACATAGTCGCACACAACTTCGAGTGTAGAGTTTCCGACCTTGATAGGAGTGGGTGTAACATGGGCATTCAACATCACCTTGGTTTTTCCATGTTCATCCTAAGACCCACTCTTTCGGAAGCTCTACTGAGATCATCGAGCATTGTACTGAGATCCTCCATGGTCTCAGCCATTACCACTATATCGTCGGCAAACCGAAGGTGAGTGATGTACTCACCATTGACGTTGATGCCTAGCCCTCTCCAGTCCAGAATCTTGAAGACATCCTACAGTGCAGCGGTGAACAGTTTCGTCTCTCAGTCTCCCCTGTCTCACACCTCACTGCAGAAGGACGGGTTCCGAGTTCTGATCCTGAAGTTGAACTGACATGGTGGCGTTTCTGTATAAACACTTCAACACTTCGATGTAGCGGTAGTCAATCTGACACCGTTGGAGAGACTGCAGTACAGCCCAAGTCTCGATTGAATCGAAGGGTTTCTCGTAATCCACAAACGCTAAACAGAGAGGCAGGTTGTACTCTTCGGTCTTCTGTATAACCTGCCGCAGCGTATGTATGTGGTCTACGGTGCTGAAGCCTTTACGGCATCCGGCTTGTTCGAGAGGCTGGAAATCGTCAAACCTGTGTGCGAGACGATTCGTGATGACCCTGGAAAACAGCTTGTAGACATGGCTAAGAAGTGAGATGGGCCTATAGTTCTTCAGTCAGGCATTGTCACCCTTCTTGATGAAGAGCACCACCACACCCCTGCACCATACCTGTGGCGTTTTCTCTACGAGTATGACGGAATCAAACAGCTTCTGAAGTACTGGTTTTCCACCCGCCTTCAGGAGTTCGGCCGTAATTCTGTCATCACCCGGTGCCTTGTTGTTCTTAAGTTTTTCTTTTTCAGAGCCATCCTAATCTCATACAGGCTGAGATCTTCGGTGTAGTATCGGGTTAATCTAGCTCTAGGGTCATTCGCTAGATTCGCGACGGGTTTACTGGTTCACGTGTACAACTGCCCATAGAATCTCTGGATCTCCCTCAGAAGTTCCAGTTTGGCGGACATGATCCTGCCATCATCGGTGTTCAGTTTCGTAAGCTGGCTCTGCCCAATAGACAGATCTCTTGCAACGACCTTGGAGCCCTTATTCCGGTCAATAGCGTCTTTAATACTTTCGGTATTAAAGCGGCGGAGGTCGCTTTTCAAGGACTTTGAGATCCGTCCATTTATCTGCCGGTATTTCACCGCATCGTCTGAAGACTGCAGGATCATTTCACGCCTCTCTTTCATGAGCTTGAGAATAGGATCAGAGAGCTTTTTGTTCCGATCTGTACGGCGGGTCTTGAAAAACTTAGACCCGCAGCTTCCACGAACCCATCGCTGTATTCGTCCACGGAGCTGCCTAGGCACTCGAAACGATTCTGGAGTTCGAGCTGAAAGTTCTCGGGGTTTTGGACTTGGATCTGTGCTGGACGGAGCGTGGACTTCATCAGTCGAGACCTTTCAAGCTTTACATTAATGTTCAATGTGCCTCTTACCATACGGTGATAGCTCCCGGTTTTCACCGAATTGATCACAGAGACATCATTGAACATTTGCTTCTTGGTTGACATGATGAAGTCTATTTCGTTTCACCACGTCCATAATCACCACGCTTGGCAGGCGGGTTGGCGATCACAGTTTGTTGTTAAAGTGCACAGAGAACGCTGCTGCCCATTCTATGGTGTGTCCCTTAGTTGCCTCTTACGACACCCTCGGGAAGATATGGGATGGTGAAATTCTTTACTTCCATCACCATACAGTACCAACGGTAACACTTAAATACATAAAGTTTATGGCTTGGCTAAGCATTGAAAATCCATTGTTATCTGTAAACCTGCATCAAGAAGGATGGCCCATTCTCGACTGATCATGATAAAGTATCAATTTGCAATTTGCATTGACTGCCCATTATTAAAACACCAACAAGCTATCATTAGCTAATAAAATAATTGTAGGCACCATTAATGACCCAATCGTTTGCCAAACCAAATTAAAAGCAAATTTGCTTTGATTAAGTAATTTCTTGAACTAACTAGTCGGGATTCAAATTAATAAACTGTACTTAGTCAGGCAATCATAGCACATTCCAGACTCCTTAGTTTAAACTTACCGGCTTTACAAACCGTCGTTCGGCATTTATCTTTATTTCACCTTTTTCTACACGCTGGGACAAAGTAGATAGGTGAAGAAGGGCAGCTTCGAACAAAGAGTGAAAACAGGACGGTATACATATGCAAGCTTAAGTAGATCTTTTTCTCTTTTTAGAGGCGTTTGTACCTTCCTACCCACAGAGCAAGTATTGCGCGCATGCACGGCTCAACCATTGTGCAGCGATCGCCAAGCTTGACTGAAGACACGCACTATAAAAATGTGTAATGATGTCTTTCCCAAACATTTTGAACTTTTGGCAACAGTTGTCACTGATAGAATATCAGTTTGTCATATAGTCACGTGAAACGTGACTATATTTTTACATTCGTTTTTGCTCATTTATTGTAAGGAGCTAGTCTTCTATACTAATTTATTCTGAGTTGCTGGAGTAAGCTGCAATTAAACATTTAATTAAATTGCACGTCCTCTGTGTTTTTTTAGGAGAAACTGGATTCACGTTGTGTTTTATTTAACGGTAGGTACATGTTTAGTTAATACGGAGAAGAATTTGAGTAGAATATCGTGTTGTCTCTCTGTTTTGAGATCGTATTAAAAGTCTGAAAATACTTTAAGGGCTTAGAAAGAGTTTAGAGAACCACCATCAATTTATTTACTCAGACAACTACATATTATAACTATTATTCACTTCTATGATCCTACCCTGTATATAACTCAACTTGGTCAATAATCTTTATATACTCTGTTTGAATCCCAAAAAATAAATCCTAATATCAATAATGTACTTAGCGTCATTTTAGACATCAAAAGAAAGCCATATTGACATGATTTCATTTTCGTAGCTAACGAAAATTGATACGCAACACATTATTTACCGTGTCAGTCGGAAGAATCTCTCGCTCGCATTTGAACCGTGTAATAGATATCTGAAATATTTTCTTTGTAAGAGATTACACGGGTTGACCGAACCCTTATCACGTGGAAAGCTAGGTTGACGTCACCTCACTGGCTGGCCCACGCTATGCCAACATCCATAAAAATGACTTGTTATACCCACAGAGCACGGAAACGCTTCGGCGGCCATTGCTAGAGACGGCATTGTGAAATCTACCAAACAAAACAAGTTTCAGTGTATGTCATTTACTCATTTAAGTTTACGGCTCGTGACAAATCCGTCTATTGACCGGTTTCTGATTTAAGTATTCGACGTAAAGTATGAACTGATCTTTTTTTTATTTATTTGTTATAGGTTCGCGTTTGACCACTATCTCGACTGATGTTAAAATCTCGATCTCGATCTCGATCTTGATCTCGATTTAAGCACCTGTCAGTCATGATCATCTGTCACTTTAAGTTTTCTGCGTTTCTGAGCAAGGTTTGAGTTTACGTAGTCAAAATCATGCCAAAGTATGCCTTATGTCGTACAAAAAACCTTCATATTTATGTTCAACAGATGTTCGATGGGGCAAAAAAGTTCTGGAGTTGCGACCACGTAACGACATAGGTAGCGTTGGAAGGCCTCCCTCTAGGTAGACTGATGACCTGGTTAAGGTCGCTGGTATCTGATGAATGAAAGACGCACAGGACCGTACTTAGTGGTGACGTTCGGGGTAGACCGGAATCTAGCAGTGGACGTCTTTCGGAAGAAATAATGATGATGATGAGTGAGATCTTCAACAAGAATGTTTAAAAAGTGCCAGTTTTTGTGTTTGTGGTCTCCAGTGGCTTTGCCTGCGCGAATAACAAGAGTTATCCAACAGGAACTATGGGTTTGAAACTTGGTCACTAACAAAATTCCTTAGAGACAAGCTCGCCAAATACCAAAGAGCCATGAAGCGCAGCATTACAGGGTTCAAAGGTCTGGACGTGATTAGAAATGCCGACCTCGAGACGAAACAAAGACCAGCAAAAATGGAAATGAACCAGTTATATGATGCACGATAACCAAGGGAAATGGAGCAAAGCAGTGACAAACTGGTACCCAAGAGTTGGAAAAAGAAGTCGTGAAAAACAGTGTCAGAAAGACCGCTGGTGTAGGCGAGTAGATCAGGACAGACGCCAGTGGAAACTGTTAGTAGAGGCCTATGCCAAGAGGTACAATGAGATTAGAGACATTTTATCTAAACTAATAATATAAAGAGGTAAAGTTTGAGAGTTTGTGACGTTGTAAGGCGGTAATCTCTGGATCCTCGAACCGATTTTGAAATTTCTTTCACCAGTAGAAAGCTACATTATTCCTAAGTGTCATAGGCTATAATAAATTTTCAGAAAAATTAGAGATCCTTATGAAAATTGCAATAATGTAAGCCAAGGTAGCAAAATGTTGCCTATAAAATTCATTCTTTGGTGTGCGCTGAGAAAACTATTGATGATAGATAAAAATTATTAGGTAGGTAGGTAGGGAAGGTAGAGTAGGTACGGTAGGTAGGGTAGGCAGGGTAGGCAAGGTAGGCAGGTTAGGCAGGGTAGGCAGTGTAGGCAGGGTAGGCAGGTTAGGCAGGGTAAACAGGATAGCCAGTGTAGGCAGGGTAGGCAGAGTAAGCAGGTTATGCAGGGTAGGCAGGGTAACCAGTGTAGGCAGGGTAGGCAGGTTAGGTAGGGTAGGCAGGGTAGGCAGGGTAGGCACGCTAGGCACGCTAGGCAGTGAAGGCAGGGTAGGCAGGTTAGGCAGAGAAAGCAGGGTAGGCAGGGTAGACAGGGTACGCAGGGTAGGCAGGGTAGGCAGGGTAGGCAGGGTAGGCAGGGTAGGAAGGGTAGGCAGGTTAGGTAGGGTAGGCAAGGTAGGCAGGTTAGACAGGATAGGCAGGGTAGCCAGTTGACGGGAGCCAAGCCCCGTGGGTCAGCTAGTAAACTATAAAGATGTATTATATAGACTACAGTTTTATATCTCTGATTTCAGAATAAAAGCCTTTGTTAATAATGAATATTTTTTTATTAGTATAGGAGTAGCCGCAGTCGTTCCATATAAAACAATGGTAGCCGACCCAAAAGAGGTAGATGGAAAAGCTAAAATAGCTTAAAAATAGAGAAAACGACGTTTTATAAACATGAAACCGATTTATTTGCCCCGAAACCCCCTTTATACAAAATTTCATGAAAATCGTTGGAGCCGTTTCCGAGATTCAGATTATATATATAGATACATATATACAAGAATTGCTCGTTTAAAGGTATTAGATTAGTAGGATCCACAAGACAAGAAAAGGTTACTACGATGAAAATGTGTACAGAATTTGGCAGTAACTTTGGTATGATAAAATTTTGGTACGAGTACTATAAAGATGACAAAAACAACATGATTAGTCTCATTTGTTTTACTAGGCAGATATTATATTGTTTCTTAACACATATTATAACACATTCCTCCTTTATAAAAGCTGACACATATACAATGGCACCGATCCTGGCTAATATTGTTCGAAGTCGGTACTTGCCCGTGGTCCCCTTAGTCTAGTCCCCCTCGGGGTACCACGAACAATTTTTTTTGCCCGTGGTACTCCAAGGGGGACAAAAGGGTACCATGGGCAAATTATTTGACCCGTGGTACCCCCGATAGTTTTGTTCAGAGTAGGTAACACGATAGTTTTGTTCAGAGAAAAAAAAATACCACTGACTTCCAATTAAACCCTTTTTATTTTTAACTTTTTAGTTGTAGGTACCTACCTAATAGGCAACTTTTGGGGTGGGTATGGGATCTACCTCCTAGCGGTCCACCCCGGGCAACGGCACCACAGGCTTGCCTGTGGTACGGCTGAACGATCCCACTTAAGCTGTGGTAGGCTCCGCAAGGGGCCGCCTGGCTCGCGACCACCATCCCACCGGAATCCGGCGCCAAGCAGCTTGCTGTGTTCCGTCGGTGTGTGGGACTGCCAGTGCCTTTGGGGGAGAAGGAGGATGTTAATTGCGCTGTTCAGAACCGGTCTTGGTCTCTGGGCAAAACTGGCCGGGTTCGACTTCTTCCCCATAAAACTCTAACACAAAATGAGCAACAAAAAGAAGAATAAGGTGAAACAACGGCTGCACTTCCTCCCACTAAAAGTGCACCTCACTAACATCAGGGGGCTGCACTCTAATCTCGATCCGGTCCACCACCACCTCGAGACCGAGAAGCCGCACCTGTTTTTCCTAACGGAGACGAAGATAACAACCCCGTCGGACGTGGCGTACCTCAACTACCCGGGTTACTCTCTTGAACACAAGTTCAAGAAGCAAGCTGGGGTCTGTGTGTACGTCCGCGATGACATTTGTTGTCGTCGTCTCCGTTGCTTTGAGAGATCGGGCTTTTCTGCCAAATGGCTACTTGTGGACACTAGCGTGGAGAAGTCTCTCTACATCGGCGTCTACCGATCGCACTCCGGTGACCAGGAGACGACAGCGCTTTTTAATTGCCTCTTGGAATCGGCTGACATAGCCCAGCAACGGTACCCAACAGCGAAGCTTAATTTTCTGGGGGACTTTAACGCCCATCATAAAGAGTGGCTGTACCCACACCGGAAAACTGACCATGCCGGGTTGGAGGCGCGCAAGTTTTCTCTTTCGCTAGATCTAACCCAGCTGGTGAATGTGGCAACGCGGGTACCGGACGTTGACGGCCACACACCCAATTGCCTAGATCTTCTCCTGACAACTGATCCGGACAGTCATTCGGTGTCGGTCTCAGCCCTGCTGGGAACGTCTGACCACTGTCTGGTGAAATCCGTTTCGACTTGCTCTCCTCCAGATGAGAGCCCTAGAGGCACGAGGCGAGTATGGCGATACGAGTCAGCAGACTGGGACGAGATGCGGCACTTTTTTGCGTCTTTTCCTTGGCGGCATGTGTGTTTCTCCTCGGGTGACCCCTCGAGCTGTGCGGACGCGGTTGCGGATGTGATTCGGCAGGGAATGGAATATTTAATTCCATTCTCCGACTTTCCGCTCGGTCCCAAATCCCGACCTTGGTATAATGCTGAATGCGCCCTCGCTGAGGCCCGAAAAGAGTTTGCCTACCAAGCCTGGGTCGGGGCCCGCGACCGCAAAGTTAGAGCGCGTAGGGTTCGCGCGAAAAAAAGAGCCTTTAATTCTGCCGCCAAGTTCTGCAAGCGGGTTCTGCGTCGGGCACGTTTTGACCATATTGGACGTATTGGGGCCAAGCTGGCATCGCACCCTCCGGGTAGTAAACAGTTTTGGTCCCTGTCTAAAGCGGTCGAAACGAATTTCTGTCGGCCCACTTTACCTCCGATGCTGAAACCTGATGGGTCGCTGGCTCACTCTGCGAGAGACAAAGCAAATTTATTTGCATCTCTTTTTGCTGGCAATTCACGTCTGGACGCTGGCTCCAAGCAACCACCTACTGTACCTCACTGTGACTCTTCCATGCCGGAGATCGCTGTGCACGCTAAAGAGGTCCGGAGAGTATTGTGCAGTCTAGACGTGAACAAAGCCAGCGGGCCTGACGGCATCCCAGCGAGAGTGCTGAGGCAATGTGCGCCAGAACTGTCTCCTGTGTTGACTCGTTTGTTCCGCCTCTCTCTTGTAAAAAGAACGGTACCGAAATCCTGGAAGCTTGCAAATGTGCAACCAGTGCCCAAAAAAGGCAACCGTGCAGACCCTGCCAATTACCGTCCGATCGCCATTACCTCCATTTTGTCCAAAGTTATGGAAAGGGTACTGAACAGTAAGTTGCTGACCTACCTTGAAGACAACAATCTCCTCAGTGACCGTCAACATGGCTTTCGCCGGGGACGGTTAACTGGCGATCTTCTTGTGTATGTCACACACTGCTGGGGCGAAGCCATCGAGAGACACGGCGAAGCACTTGCTGTTTCGCTTGATATCTCGAAGGCCTTTGATAGGGTCTGGCACGCGAGTCTACTCAGTAAGCTTCCTGCTTATGGCATCCCCGCTGGTTTTTGTAGCTGGATATCAGACTTCCTCAATGAACGGTCGATCCGAGTGGTCATTGACGGCTGCTCCTCTGACTTCATGACTATTGATGCCGGAGTACCTCAGGGGTCTGTTCTCTCTGCAACTCTTTTCCTGCTACACATCAATGACCTACTTCAGCCTGGTATTATTGGGTACGCAGATGACAGTACTGTTGCAGAGAGATACTTGTCCAGCGCAAGAACCAGCGTGGATGAAGTTCGTTCCTTGAGAGAGGCTATGGTGGAAAGGACAGATTTGACCTTAAGCCTTGTCTCCCAGTGGGGTGATGACAATCTGGTCTCCTTTAACGCCACCAAAACACAGGCGTGTCTTTTTACCGCAAAAAGGAGTATCTTCGATCAAACTCCTACTTTTCGGGGTGCGTCTGTTCCTGTGACTGATCGGCTCGAGCTCCTGGGCATGGAGTTGACATCCAGCCTCAACTTCGGCGCCTCCATTGAGTACAAAGCCCAAATTGCGGCCAAAAAGCTGGGCATCCTAAATAGAGTGAAGCGATACTTTACGCCTGGACAGCTTTTAACCCTTTACAAAGCGCAAGTCCGATCCTGCATGGAGTATTGCAGCCACCTTTGGGATGGTTCAGCTAAGAATCAGCTTGCCGCGCTTGACTCGGTGGAACGCAGAGCCAAGAGGCTCATTGGCGACGTTGAGCTGGCGGATGCCAAGCTACACAGCTTGGCTCATCGCCGCAAGGTTGCCTGCTTGTCGGTCTTTTACAGACTGTACTTCGTTGAGTGTGCTCAAGAACTCCACGACCTCATCCCACCAGCCCCCTTCTACCATCGGACATCTAGACGCACTGCAAGTTACCATCCTTACCTTGTTGCCATTCCACCAATACGCACCAAGCGCTTCCAAACATCCTTCATAATGCGCACAGCGAATGAGTGGAACTCACTGCCTGCGTCTGTGTTTCCGAACGCATTCAACCCGAATCTCTTCAAAGTTAGAGTGAACAGGCTTCTTCTGGGTAAGCTCGCTCCATCGTCGACTCTGTCTCTGTCACCTTTGACCTAGACTAGAGTCAAGAGCAAACCCATCACAAATAAAAAAAAAAAGGCAAGTTGTTTAGTAAGTTTCCTATAAGGCCAGAATAGATTACCCGAATGAAAATCATGAAACTTGAACAAAACCGATCAAATGAGAGATCTGCTTACCCCTTAAGACCGTACTGGCGTGATGTTATATTATGAAATGGTATAAACAGTAAACAGACATGCGATTACAGCAGTCCCGAGAGATTTGCCGTTATTTATTGAAGAGTTCTGTTGTATATCTTCGAAGTTCTTTATCAGATCTCCACCAAATTAAAATGGGACCAATTTCGGAACATACTCTTTCAAAAAAAAAAAAATTCAAAATCGGTCCAGAATTGACGGAGATATCGGTGAACATACATAAAAAAACATACAAGAAGTCGAACATAGAACCTCCACCTTTTTCGAAAGTCGGTTAAAAATAATTACTTACTATTATTTACGTTATTCTCCATTACATAATGTGATTAGTCACTTTGTAATGTAACCGTACATTATCAAGAAAAACATTCATCTGTTATGAAATGAAGATTAGGGAATTTCTTAAAATATTAAAGAAAATCTTAACTAAATCCCTAACTAAAAATGATTAGTCCAGAGATTAGTACTTTCTGAGATTTAAGGCCCAGTAATTTAATTCACGTTTAAGAAATTCATGGACTTAAGTTTTTACTATTTTCTCTTTCATTCTTATTTTGTTTCGCAAGAATTAAAAATTAAGCTCGCGCTTGACCACCATCTCACCTGATGGTAAGCGATGTGTGGTAAGTCGTGTGTGATGTGTGTGTGTGTTGCGTATTTTTATATTCTTCCAGCGTCGACATTCCTTTTTATAGAAAAATCTCATATGAAGTGGGTAAACAATTATTTATTTGTATTTCTTTATTCGTCAAGCAACAGTTAGTTTTTTAAATGTTTTTTTTTTGACAAATTTAAATGTTTGGTATGGGGTACCAAGGGCAATAAAAATATATTTGTTAAGAAGATTGTTATTCAGGGGGTTCCACGGGCAAAAATAATTGCTCGTGGTACCCCAAGGGGAACTAGACTGAGGGACCACGGGCAAGTACCGTTCGAAGTGTCTAGTCGTCCGCTAAACGGCAGAATGAAATATATATTTATCGGGCGATTAAATTATTTTATTCATCCGATAATCGGACGACTAGCAACAGCCAATATTGTTATTATATTTGCGCCGTTTGAGGTTTTCTGCCCCAGCAGCAGCCACCCCAGCAAAGCCCGCCATGATAAGAAGATGGGATGGCGCAAGGGTATCGACACATGTTGCATCCCACACCAAAGACCCGACAAGAACTCGACGTATGATGTCATTAGTGCTGGCGTGCCGTACTATCCGACCAGCGCTCCTACTGCAGGATAGGCTATAGTATCTGAGGCGGTCGACTGCTTCACCACATTGACAACGATGTGGAGTACCCAGGTGCAGACATGCAGCGATCCGGCAGGTAGTGTCACTCAACTTAAGTTGGGTGACGGTAATGTCCGTAGCCAGAGGCCCGACTCCCACTCACCCACAGCCAGTAGGCGAGCACGCTCAGCAGTATTGGTGGACGTATCTATGAGTTTATTCCGTACCAATCTGCAGAGCGGCTTATCCCACTGTCTTTGGGAAGATGGGTTTTCGGGCAACGCCGTATTCGGGCAAGCCACTTTCCAGGCGCACACTGCGTCGGTCGAGTACGGCACTTCAAAGTAAACCAGTGACGGGGATACAATTTTGTGGTTAACGTTTCAGTGCTGTGGACTGAAGGCAGGAACGCCGGTAGGCTTATACTAGAAATTTAGCAAAAATTCAATTCTTTATTTTTATTTTCTTCTTTCTTTCTTTAATTCTTGAATTTGGCAATCACAAATTATATTAATATTTTTTTCTTACGATAAGACATCATTGACAAAACAAATACGGTTTCCATGTCAATCTTAAAGTCATTGACTAGAACCTACGATCCGTTTCATAGTTTCATAATAAGGTTGCATACATTTCAAATAAATTAAAGATTTTTCATTTTTTTTATTTTTATTCGAATGATGTTATATAATACTAACGTACTTTTTATGGCTGTATAAAATGTATGTAAGTAAATTTTATGCAATCTTGTGATGTCTCGGGTTTCGTTTGTAAAACGGAACGTAAGGGTGAAAGAGAACGTGAAAGGAACTTTTACAGATCATTACTTAAGTAGTCTACTTAACTGATTTAGATGTATTCTCTAAACTAAACTAAAATTATTTGACAATAATCAACAGATTTTTGCTACTTTACTTAAATCAGAAACCGGCCCTGGCTATGACAGCTGATAATTCTGCACAGCGCACTTTAATCTGGCTCGAATCGAATAGTAAAATCCAGACATATTATTATCTTTTATATCAATTACCATTAAACGGCACTTTTGAATGTCTTAATTTATAGTTAATAATTGAATATTAATAAAGTTGATTCTAGTCATCCATTCGCAATGGCACTCAATTTGGTTCGATAGTACTAGTAATTCTAGTAATGGCGTTTTTAATTGATTCCGTGGTCTGTGGTCTAAACCCTTCATCTATAAAAGCCACGACATCAAAGTACCAGGTTCTTTAGCCACCATTTTGATACTAAAGCCAAACAAGAATTTAGGTACTTACTGGCCTACCTAAGCCTTTCCCAGTTATGAATTTATCTGGCAAGATGTAAACAACGATATTTAGACCGCCTTGCGACATGAATTATCTGAACGCGGCTATATTTTTGCTGCGAGGTAGCTTTTGGGGCTGAGAAAATGTGGTTTGCGTTGGCCGGATTAGAGTTGGGTCACAGATTCTGAATTACCTGAAATGATTTCTTAACTGAACATTTTCTTGGTTATCCTGATTTCACCATTGACGCAAAACCATAAAATCTTTATATTTTTCACCCTCTGTATAAAAGTCAATGACGCCACTTAACAAAACTTCGGAATTGTTTTTGCTCTTCCTATGAGTAGGTTAAATGTAAATGTAGAGATGATACTGCCGACATAAATTCTCTGAATTATGGTGTGGAATCTGTATCAAAATCAACAGAAACAGAAAAACCTTCAACCACTTTTGAATGTTTTAATAATAAGGAACAATTTCCCCAGCACTGTTGTCTCGTTGTTTTTGCCTCAGTAATATTAGTTTAATCTTCTTGTCCAAGTCTCCAGAATTCACCACAGTGCTTACGAGGTCGACAGATTGTAACATTCTAAATATTAAACTGCACTCTCGAAATAGCAATTTCTTCGCGAAGTATCTCAACTTCAACTTAATTTTAAATTTATAGTTCGTTGGTGTGAACTACAGTTTCTAGCTTCGGTCTTTTATGTTTAGAATTCTGCGGTTAAAAGATTTTATAACGTTAAAATGTTGGCAAACATTTTCTTTGAAACGGAGTTCGTAAAACTAAAGAGAACATTTATTTGGCATTCGACTTAGGAGTAACTGGTAAAATGTTCGATCAAGACACTCAGACTTAGCAGTCTTAATAACGTTTTAGTTAATTAGAAAACTTGAGATCCTAGAAACCAAAACACAGAAAATGAGATTCGAAGTTTGGAACTTAAGCGCCAGACAGAGTTTCAAATCCGCACAATATGTGTGATGTTATCAGTTGCTCGCGTCACAAATCCCGAACTTTATCGTGTAAAACTGTGATTTGCTTGTGATAATTGACTCAACTCGCCACATTGGGTCGACATCGAGCCCAAGTAAGTTTATCATCCCATTTCGCTTTTCATAATAGTATTATGCTCACAACGTATAAACGACTCGCGACAAAGGGTGAACTAGATAAGAGGTAATTTGCTCGGATTTCATCGTTATCGGGAGACTTTAAGGCTCATAAATAGTTAAAGAAGTTCTTCCGTCTCGGGATTGAACGTTGCGGGAAAATCTTTTTATACCCGCGGATAAGAGACGCTATTTGTACTTATATTGGGGTAACTCAAGATACTAGTACCTACTATTTGACAAGACTGCTTAAGAGTTTTCTTAGCTTCGTTTTTAACAAGGTTGATGCTTGGCAATCATAAACAATTGTCAAAGCTTATTGCCAAATATTTTACACGTGCAGCCTGTGAACCAAATACTATCAGCGCCTTACGGGTCCAATATAATTACGGGTTCAGGATGTTGATGGGACTGCTCCGTTTCTGCAGTGCATCAGGTATGTTTGCGGCATCTCGCGTCGATGATTTCCATGCCCTTGTTAGATTTAAGGAGGAACCCCATATAAAAGTATCGATATTTACGAATATAGCAAGCTTGGAATGTCAAGATGGTCGCTGGTTATTTACTGTGTATGTGATGTATAAGGGAAAGGTTTTATGAATAAAAGCACAGAAAGACAAGACTAGGTATTTATTTCAATTAGGCTTGTCAATTAATTCATATTGAGGCTCAGAGAGCTTACCGCCCGTTCGCTAAACTAGTTCTCGTGGAGAAGGGCATGAAACTCCACGGAAGCAAGTATGGTTGTAAAAGTATTTATCTTTTATATATTTTACAACCATATAAATATCGTTTATCACAATACAGATCTTATTATATTATGGCCATTATATGATGAATCTTGTAACATTTCACAATGTTGCATAATCAAAACAAAAGGATAAGGCAAAGAACATGACTAGCCCTTAAATCAATTTATAATCATTATGAATAAGGGCCACAATATGAAATAGACTTTCAACACAGCCATTAATCAAGTTATAATATCAAATAACTTACGTGAAGCTTGTGTAGTCCATATTTCACAAAATATAACAATTCAGGAAATAATATCACTATCACCACAAAACAACTGGTCTGTACTGGCTTGTAGTTCCCAACAAAGTGTGTCAACTAACGAATTACACACTATTTATAGTAACGAGTCGAACTGTCAAATGTCCCCACCTTTTTCTACATTTCTTTAAATAATCTCACAATTAGGTCAATAATCAATTCTTGAGTAATGAAACCTTTTTAAAACTTATCAAGACAATTGAGGAATTGAATATCGCCTATTTAGTCATTCTTAATCAATATTCGAAAGAATATTGATACTAACTGACAGTCTTGTACTAATTGTCTCAAAGGACTTATAATATTAAAATGGCAATATAAAATCCAGGATACATCACAATGATCATTATAAATTACGTAATATTTTATTGGAATATCATCACTATGGTTCATTTGTAAGTTTAGTTATTTCCTGTACACACAACAATATTTACTCAGGTGGGTACTCTAACAATTGTAGGTATTTGACAACACAATAATAATTTAGGTAGGTACTTAGACATTTGTCGGTAGATGCTTAATAAATTTGACAGTTTGTATTTTGTAGCAAAACATTGTGCTTAAAAAGTGAAAGTTCATGATTAAATGACGTCACACGTACTTCCAATACTAACACCCTCGTCAGGCAGAGATCTGTTTCTTTGCTCTGCAGAGTGCGGGTTAGCTCCAACTACATTCTAAAAATCATAGCCCGGAGGTACGAAACTCCGTTATTAGGGGATGTTGTTCTGAAATGCATTCGGAACAACAACCTCGATACAAAATTTTTTTTTTTTGATAATAATGATAACTACTAACATAGGTATAAGTTTTCTCGTGTACTAACCCCTATGGATATTACTTGTCCGAAATAAAGATTATTTTATTTAATAAAATCCAGAAACATTTTACATGAATAAGATGTGCACCAGCGCTGCCTTTTGCAATCTAATACAATCATTCATTCTTTTGCTAATCTTAATGACCTTTTGGATTTTCATTGTAGCAGTCATAAAAAAATTCCATCATCTTCATTTCAGTCCAAAGACATCCACTACTTGAGACAGCCGCCCCCAAGCGCATCGACCAGTCCTTTGCTTCTCGCATCCAGCGGATTCCTGCGGTATGCAGGCTAGACATTCAATGGCCGCTACATATTTAGCGTTTATATCGTTGTTAATATCTAACAGAATTAAAATCTTCATCGTTGTTCATTGGTTTTAACTAGATAGGTAGAGGACACTTCAAGTTCATAAAATTTGAGAAGGGTGTCCTGACCTTTACGTCACTTGTGACAACAATTTCGAATGGAACTAAATTAAAATAATAAGCTCTATAATTTACAAAACAATTTACATAGTGAATTTAAATTTAAATTAAATACGACTGCGCAAACGTCTACTATTTAACTTCAAACAATTCTCTTTAAATATTTAATTAACAACATGAGAAAAATAAAATTAGGTGTAATTTTATTTATTAGTACAAATTGAATGACAATGCCGACTCAACATCATTTCTTTTATAAGAAACAGTCTTGGATTATTAAGACAATTATATTTGAATAAAATAAGCAGAATTTTCCTCAGAAGCTATATTTCCTTCTGAGTAGTAAGGAGATTAGGATCTCGTTTGTTAACTTGCCTTTCTTAATCCTAATTAGCCATTTAACTGAGTCCTTATCATCGGATCTGAACAGAAAGTAATTCTTATAAAGCAACTCTGCGTCTTATCTGTCTACATAAGATTTAGTTTTATTTCTATAGACGATTCTATATCTCGAGTGCGTTGTATATTTTTATTTACATACTTTACTTTCAACTGTTAAATGTTAGCATCTTATTATTTTAAGGCTTCTGTCTTGTCTATTACTTGCGAAGATATTTTGATTCCATTTTTAAAATTTGCATTGGACTTTTGGGTCTAAAAATTTATAAAATTCAGATTTTAGCGGCATCAGAATTAAAGCAGCCGAATAAATATCCTTTTCTGCGAGCACGTTTTAGCGCGCCCGTGCGAGTGCGCTTGACCTTTCGCGAGCACTTTTCATACGCACTACCGGTAGTGCGTAAAACGTTTAAGAGGTAATTAATGTGAGTTGACTTTCAAAATACAGTAGGTACCTACATGAAATATAATATAGTGCGATGCCAGTAACGTAAAATATTAACGTCAATTATTTTCATGTTCAGTTCAATCTGAAGTGCATGGTTCGTTGAAAATTCGTCGTCATAAAGACATCAACTTAAAGTGGGGATAGTGCGCACAGTATATTCTACTTATAGGAACAAAAATAAAATTGAATCTCATTGTATTTTTTAAATAGTTCACTACTTATTATTTTAATATTCTTCTTGTAATACCTATAAATCATCAGAAAAACAAGCATGCTCATGTTAGTACATTGAACTTTCGTACAAGCTTTGATAGTAACTATTTTCTTTAGAACATCTACATTCCGCTTCATAACCTGTTACCGTTAAGCATTTGAGATATTGCTTTTAAATTTTCAGAAGATTACTTTCAACAAATTGCACATTACATTATATTTTATAGCATGAAATATTAAAAATAACTCTCTCTCTCTCTCTTCAAAGGAACACCTTGTGAGGGAGGGATTTCAGTCTGTAACATTATGTTATATGTAGATGAAAACAAAGTCCAAGAATTCATAAAAAAATATTTCAACCCTTCTCGTTCAATAAAAAAAAAACTCTACACATAAGTAGGTACAGTACAACTATTTTCTTAATGTCCCTCGGCAAACTTCGTGTGTCGTCAGTCATCGGATTTCTATCACTTGCCCTTTGCACTTGGTGCAGACAGGACGCTCTCAATCAACTTGGAAATATTTTGAGTTGTTATTACTCTTTCACCTTAATCTAATTTATTTAAAAAATGAGAGGAAAATAGCTAAAGTCGAAGATTGCCGAGGGACATTAAGAAAATAGTTTACTGTTCTTGGTATTTCTGCTTTCTACACTGAGTAGAAAGAGGTTAGTTCAATCAATCAATCTAACCGGGCGAAGCTGAGTATCATGTATTATACATAGAGTGACCACCTACCTTTTTATTATAGATAAGCTTACGCTTGACCACTATCTCACCTGATGGTAAGCGATGGTGTGGTCGACGGTGAAGTACGCTTGCTGTAATTGCCCTGTAATTGGGTATCATGAAAACCCTAGCCAAGATTTATTGCCTTCTGATCTACAGAGTCCCCGTATGAAATGAATGGTCACCCATTCACGGGTTGACCTTGGCAAGCGTTGCTTAACATTAGATATGAAGAAAGAATGAAATAAAGAAAGAAAAACATATTTGTGTCCCGCACGAATAAAAAAGAGAAATAAGCAAAAAATTTAAATATAATAAAAATAAAATAATAAACCCCGAGCGAGACCAAAAAGACTCCTATCTCAGCATGTGCAGCGATATCCAATAAAAATATATTTCAAAAAATCAAAAACCCGACATCTGGTTTTGGTCAGCCAGCTCGCGAATATGTATCCTCTAACTGCACATTGAGATGTTCTCCTTGTTTACGCCTTTTCAGTTCGCTTTTCAAGCAGTCAGGTTTTTGATTTTTTGAATTAACTTTTTTTTATTTATAACTTTTTAGTTAATTTTCTTTTCGAATTAGTTACATTTAAACATGTCAGTGTTATATATTTTTGAAATCACCCATTAAAACCCTTTATTTTGATACCCCACACGAAGGGTACGAAATAAAAAAAATATTTTCCTTTCCCTTCGTGTGAGGTTTCAGAATAAAGGGTTTTAAGGGTTGATTTCCTATTTTCCAATTTTAATGTAGCCATGACACTCGCAGGGTTAAGACGAATCGATTGACGTAAGAACCATCAAAATCGGCCGACGCGTTTGGTCTCTAGAACGCCACATTACATACATACATTCATCGACTGATAAACACATTACCCTCCTCCGGCAGTCGGGGAAATAACGCTGCGCTGATTATCTGATAAGGCCCACTCTTGATGCCACGGACACACTTACGGAAACGGAAAACACTTAAAAAATAAAATAGAATATATTAAATAGATCCACCCTTGCTATTGTTAATATTTAGCCACGAGCTCCTCAAGCAAAGAAGAGGTAAGTTACTATCGGGTAAATCTTATAATGTGGAAAGTCAACAAAACGTGCTACGTCTCCTTTAAGATAAGATGTAATTTTTCTGTTCGTATCAAGTGTGGCCGAAAGAGGTGTTGAGCACGTTTCGGATACGAGACGATGACGTCACGTCTTCGTTTATAACCCTCTTGGTGCCGAAACTGAAATAGCAATGTGCTAAGAAATATGGGGTTTGTTTTTTTTATTAAATTATGTGTCTACGTTCTTATTTTTCTTCTTTGTTGATAGTTTATTAAGATAATAACGTTACACCGTAGTTTAATGGTGATAACTGGGTTATAGAGGTCAGATAGGCATCATAGAGGGGGAGTGGGCAGGGTTTTTGGAGAAGCATCATCATCTACAGCAACACTGCCCGAGTGACATGTCAAATTTGTGCTCCGTATTTTTTAATTATATTTAATTAGTATTTAAGTGTAATTAGGATATAATTAGTAGTAAAAACTCAACAAAACGCTATAAATACTCAGGATTATTGTTTTACTGGAAAAATATCGAGTTATACAAAAGTTTGTGGCACGGAACCGGTAACCTATCAAACAGCTGACGACTGCAGTCTAAAGTGCTGAACTATGGATATTCTAAGGGCAGTATTGTTTATATTAAGCACAAAAAGTGTAAATTTAACCTTGTAACACGTTCTTGTTAGTTTTAACGTATACATTCTGTTGATCTAGTACTGTGCAGTGAATCTAAATAGTTTTGTTGACATCGTAGAAAACGAAACAAATCCAAGATCCCAATGTGCATAATTCTAATAATATATTCAGATAATTTAATAATAAACATTAACATAGCGCTATGATCGTTATTTTGCATAATTTAACTAGAAAACTACAATAAAAAATTCATTCAAATTCTGGGCATCCTACTTACAATAAAAAAAATAAAAATCTAAAGGCAATCATTAGCAACTAAAGTCAGTAATAAATAGCTTTATTAGCCAATTTACCAGCCTACCTCATTTCTCTACTGAATTACACTAACTATTTCCTCCGTTTCCAGCTTTGTTTTGTTTTGTTTTTCCTCTATTTTTCTATCCTTTTTTTTTTCTATTTCTAGTAACCTATCCTGAAACCATGCCTCCGATGACCCGTAAGGCTAACGCACAGGACTTAGAAATTAAATTGAGAACAGCACTCCAGGAAATTAATGACACACAGAGCCAATGTCGGGATATGTTGCAAGAGAGAGAGGATTGTGATGTAGAAGTTGAGAAAATTGTTTATAAAAACACAATCCTTAAACGGGAGCTAGTTGAACTTAGTCAGAAATACCAGAATGTTGTGGATGAACGCGACCAACTGAGGGTAGTCACGGATGGTTTCAATAACTGCAGTTATCTTTATGAGGAGGCTTTAAGTAAAGTTAGGGATCTAGAAGAAGAATTGATTCACGCAAATTCTCATATTTTTAAATTACAAAAAGAACAGAAATCAACTCAGGTAGATGAAACTTGCCATTTGTATGATGAACTTATTAAATCAAATTTTACACCTGATTCAATACCTACAATTGACCTAACTGAAGATTATTTAATAAACCAGAGAAATTGTTCCAAAGTTAGTCATAACAAACTCAAAAAATATGCAAAACTAAATAAAATAATTAGAAATTGTAACAAGTTTAGGAAACAACACAAATTCTTTATTAAAAATATTCCACTCACGAAAGAACGTGTTGACCTAGTTATTAAATTAAATAATTATCAAATTAAATTAGAAGACAGCAAAAATATCTATGAGATTGACACACACCGCTTACAGACAGAAATCCAGGTACTTGAGAACAGACTTAGTTCTCTTTACAATAAATATGTAAATTCAAAATTACAAATTAAAGAACACATTTTGGCCGCAAATGAGTTAGTGATGTGTCAATGTAACTGCCAGACAGTTTCAAATCAAATTGCAGTCCAGCCTGATGCTGCGGAGGACCCGGTCCAAGCTAAGAGGGTGCCTCAAGACACTGTCTTCGTACAAGACAGTTGTAATGTAGCACAGGATTTGCCTCAATTAGACCGGCCTGAAAGTGCTGGCTTTTCATCTAGTCATAGAAATTAAGGTTTTCATTCGGTTATGTGTTCGGATGGTGTTAGAAAAGGTTTAGGTAAATTAATAAATGGCAATCAGAGTCATTCCACTTTTAATTATTGCATGCCCGGGTCATCTTACAAGCAAACCATGGAATCTATGACAAAGAATATATATAAACCAGATACCAATATAACTGTATTTGTAGGTAATAGTATAAAAGTAAAAAAAGATGACATCACTGAGTGTGTAAAAGAGATGTTAAAGTTAAATTACAATAAAATACCAATAACGGAGTAGTTACGAGTATATCCACCATCAAAAAGGTACCTTCTTGCTCGCAAAAATTTAATTAAAAAAAAAGGTCTGAGCAGAATTCTCTGAAATTATTCCACCAGAATATTCAGGGTTTTTCTTCGAAGGAATTGGAAATCGAACTGTTTTTAGAAAAAACAATGTTTGAAATTGTTTGTTTCAATGAGCATTGGGTGAAAGATTAGGCAATGCTAATCAATTATGAAAATTATACTGTGGGCAGTTGTTTTAACAGAAATATTATGTTGCGTGGGGGTTCACTTATATTAATTAAAAATGGTATTAAATCAAAACCTCGTAAAGATATAGTAGACCTATTAGTTGAACATAGTGTTGAACTGTCCTGTGTTGAGCTGGATAAGCATGTCATAGGGTGCGCTTACAGACCCCCTAATTATAAGAATTACTCTATATTCGAGTCAGTGATGGAAGATGTTTTGGCAAAACTTGCAATGGGTAATAAACTAGTATTTGTCTGTGGTGACTTTAATATTAATATTTTAGAAGATAATTCAGACAGCAGTAGGTTATTAAATGTCTTTAAATCATTTAGTTTGTCACATGTGTTTATGGAACCAACCCGAACTACACTGACTTCTGCTACATGTATTGATAATGTTTTTTTAGCTGCAACTACTTGGACAAGGCCATTATAGATTATCTGCCTTCGGATCATAGTGGGCTACTGGTAGCCTTTGAGTCCATTATGCTAATAAAACAAGTGCAGATTCAATCCAGACCAATAACATTAACAAAATTAAATAAATTTAACAGCACTTTAATCAGCAAGTTAAGCGACCAGGACCTCACAGTGAATGATGGTAATATTTTGTATGATGAAGTTTTCTCAGTGGTTCAAAAAAAGTTCAATAACACTTTTAAGAAGAAAACTAAAACTATATGCCCTAAGTTTTTATTCAGTGACTGGGCGACTACAGGACTTAAAAAAGGAAGGGAAAGACTTTACGAGCTATATGGCTTTAAGCCTTGTATTAACACTGAAACGTTTAATAAGTATGTTGCTACTTACTCAAGAATTTTTTTAAATACTTGCAAGGCAGCTAAGGTCTTGTACATTAGCAATAAGGTTAAATTAGCAGAAAATAAAATCAAGAAGGTTTGGAAAATTATAATCAATGAAACGAATAGGAATAAAAGAAATAGTAGTGATTACACGCTTGAGACCACACACGCACTTATTAAAGATAACAAAAAAGTTGCGCAAGAATTTGTAAATTTCTTTACCAACATCCCAATTAAAACTACTGAAACCTTAAATTCTTCGCCCTCGCTTGCTTTTGGATTTTTATACGTGAACGTTTCTGCCTGCCCGATTGTATTTAACTTTTCACGTATAAACCCTATGACAGTATGTCCACGCCATCTATCACTGAAGAGATGAAGAGGATATTGTTCATTCGGTCGTTCACCACTCAACCTCGGTCATTCGCTCACTCGCGCCTCCGTCATTCATAATGTCTTCACTCTTCCTTTGCGAACCACCAAACAGCCACGGCTAATTTTGTAATGAATATATATTTTTAAAACAATATAAACATCATTGAAAATCATCAAGTTGCGTCATTTTGGACAAAAAACCTCCGCAATGATCCTATACACAGTAATAAAAGCTTTTAAGCAAATCAAGATCAAACCGACTGAAGATTTGTGGGGAATGTCCATCAAAGCTTGTACCTCCATTATTCAGACTATAGCGCCGTACTTAGATTTGATTTCTAATTTGTGTGTGGATCAAGGAGTCTTTCCGGATCTAATGAAATATAGTAAGGTTATACCACTTTTTAAATCCGGGGACAGTAAAGACACAAATAATTATAGACCAGTATCCGTGTTGCCGGTTTTCAGCAAGGTATTTGAGAGGATAATACTAAGTCAAATGCTCATTCATTTTAATACGAATAATATCTTGCATGATAGACAGTATGGTTTCACCAGAGGACGTTGTACAACTGACGCTGGTGTCACTCTATTAAAACACATCTTTGATGCGTGGCAGGAGTCGCAGGATGCCATAGGTATCTTCTGCGACCTGTCGAAGGCGTTTGATTGCGTTAATCATGAAACATTACTTCTGAAACTTGAGCATTACGGGCTAGGTCAATCGGCGTTAAGTTTGGTTAAATCTTATTTGAATGATAGACAGCAATTCGTTCAAATAAACGATGTGAATTCGTCCGGGTTAAACGTTAAAATGGTACCTCCATTTTAACCCCCAGGGCTCAATTTTAGGTCCTTTCTTATTTTTAGTACACATAAACGATTTACCCCGTTTATTGGAAAACAAACTAAACATGGTGTTATTTGCTGATGACACATCTTTAATTTTTTAAATAAATAGACGTACTTGTTAGGTTGAAGACGTAAATAACGCGCTACGGCAGGTTCAGGATTGGTTCACTGCCAATAATTTAGTTTTAAATGGTAAAAAAACCAAATGCGTAAAATTTTCCTTGCCGAATGTCAAAAGTACTGATTATGACATTATATTAAACAAGGAGAAGCTAGAATTCGTCGATACAACGGTTTTCCTGGGGATCACGCTAGACTCAAGGTTGCAATGGGTTCCTCATTTGGTATCCTTTGCGGGGCGGCTGAGTTTGGTGGTTTATGCTGTTGGAAAGATTCGTCGGTTAACGGATGTGGATACCGCTAGACTAGTCTTTTTTAGTTATTTCCATAGTATAATGTCTTACGGTATCTTACTATGGGGAAGGGCTGAAGAAATTGAGTAAATTTTTATTCTGCAAAAACGAGCCATCAGAGCGATATACAATCTTCGCCGGCGCGATTCTCTAAGGGAACTGTTTAAGGACATTAACATCATGACGGTCCCTTGTCAATATATTTATGAAAACATCATGTACGTGTTAGTTCAACCAGGTTTCAGACTGGCAAAAGTAGCCTCATGTTTCATGGGGTACTGTATAAAATGTTATAATAAAATTCCTCACCACATTCTTGAACTTAATGAGACGAAATTTAAAACTTGTTTAAAACGCACACTATGCAAGCTGGCATATTATAAGTTGGGGGATTACATCACTGATAAAAATGCTTGGCTAAATGCTAGTCCTGCTCCACATCCACTAGGGCGCAAAAACAAGTGATATGCAGAACTTTAGTGTTTTGAAGTATTGTTGGACCTTCTGAAGACTGTATGAATATATTTGTATTGTATAAACTCAATTTCATTCATCAAGGTATGTACTTATGTACCTAAATATTGTATTTTTTTTTTTTTAAAGTAAATGTGGAATTTCTTTTACATTCTTCTCCATTACAAGCTACTTGCCGAATGCACGGTAGAATCAACTATTATTACTTGTAAATTTTAATGTAACGTTCAAAAGTGCTGCTTGAAATAAAATATCTTTGTCTTTGTCATCATCATCATCAGCCTGTCAAAGTATATTTTTATTGAAAAGAGTGTACCTCAAAGTTGGTTCAATTTAAATTTGAAAAGTAATATCCACCCCTAAAGGTAGAAAAAAAGGATTTATTGATAATTTGCCCACTGAATTTTCAATTGTGAACCGATTATTATAACAAACTATTAACGGAGATCTAGTTACAGTCATTCTACGGTTTAGTTAATTAATTTGCAAGTTTGTTTGTTTGGCGACAACTCAAAATGCAAGACTAAATTTTTTTTTTTAGTTTTTGCTTTACAGTTCGTTATTTCGTCGATTCAAATTTCCGTCGCTTTTTGGTTTACTTAATTTCAAAATAATCGGTACACAATTGAAAATTCAGTGGGCAAATTATCAATAAATCTTTTTTTTCCACGTTTAGGGGTGGATTGTACTTTTCAAATTTAAATTGGACCAACTTTGAGATACACTCTTTTCAATAAAAATGTTTTTTATGGAAATCTATAAAAAGTTATACATAAAATTAAACATGTCGAATTGAGAACCTCCTCCGATTTTTACGTTGGTCAAAAATATTTTTATTCAGCTACATTCGCGTATACTGGAAGGCAACCCTAACGCAGTTGGGAGGTCTGATGATTATGATGACCTAAGTGTGATTAGAATGAACATGATTTCATAATATATAGATATAATTTTTTTCCTGCAAGCAGGAATACTCTATTCTCGAAATAAACAATGAATACCTTATTCACTCTACATTCACGGAACATAAAGTTCACAAGACGGCTTCCTATTGTGATATGCAAAGAAAAGTATAAAACTTTTATCTACAAACCTGTAAAGAAGTGAGACACGACATTCAAGTTTAGTCCCGCCTTCATATTCGCAAGTAAGTGCATCGGTTTCCGACGAATTCACGTCTTGAATTGAGAAGTTGTTACCTGCTTGAAAGGGGACAGAGAGCCGTGTTTGGTACGTAACAAACTTCAACGTTTCGGCTCGACACTCAATATCGCCAGTTTATTTGCTAGTAAAACAATGTGTTTAACATATATGTTGCTGTTTGAGTGTTGCTACGTTTATTGCTTGGGTTTCCTAAGATAGCGGCGCGGTCATAGAGTAGCCGCAAAATAACTGCTATATTGCTCTCTAAATATACCGTAATTATATGATTTATTAATTTATTTTACGCGACAACTACAATTGTTTACATTGTTTTTTTAAGTAATGTTTCAGTACAATCTTAGGTGAGTATACCAATTTAATACAGGTTAGTACCGCATGCACCATTAATAATTGCTACTATGTATGTTGGAGTGGTGGCACCGAAACCAAAGCTGTTGACATAGTATTTAGGAGGCTCTTAGCAGTCGTAGATATTTTGCTACGAGACGCTACGGCGCGTAGGTCGATCGTGCTACAAGTACAACCGCGAATGCGAATTATACGCTTCAAACTGTAGGGTACATTTGTTAATAGAAATGAAATATAAATTTTTGAATATCTATTTTCAGCGTTAAAAGAATCGGCTTACAATTTCCGAACAAATATGAGTAACTCTAAGAACTTCATCCATTATTTACTTAAAGATAAGTCACAAAGAAAATATATAACGTCCGTAAGTAATATAATTCATTTATTGTCTCTATAAAGAATCAGCAAAGAGAAAGAAAGCATCTCAAAGGATATACTAAAGAGATACGTGAGTCGCAGTAATTATGTCCAACGGACGATATTGTAAATGTCTAGGCAATTGTAAGAAGATACAGTCTGTTGCACACTGACTGCCCTTTGTGTTAATCTTCCTTTCTTCTTTACCTGTGACTTCGATTTTGTAAGAATAATTTAACCTGGAGAAAATATTACGGCTGCATTTAACTTACCTATCTTCAACGATAAAATCGTCTGCAACAATCCAAATATTTTCTAACATATAGTAAAGATTTGTAGTTTTTCCTTTAAGTGGGTTACTATTAAAATTTAAATTAAATTGTTAATTTGTTTTACTTTAATAAAAACGGCTATCCATCACTAATCTCCCACAGCTGTCCAGACATACTGAACAAAAAAGTCATCAAATACGAAATCGACAAGAGCATAGTTAGATACTAATATTATGCTGTTAGAGATCTGTATAGTATAATTTTGTCGAGAAGGAAAAGTTAGGTACAATAAAATAAGGAATACTCATACAAAAAGTCAGTTTAAAATTCAAATTTAAAACGGTACGGTTGGTACTCAAACTTGATCTCCAACCTGGGGGGTGACCATAAGCTCTTAGAGCGGTATCAATTTGAGATCGAATAAGGGACAGATGTATCTGACGTGTATACATCTGTAACTTACTCGATCTCAAATTGATACCACTCTAAGAGCTTATGGTCACCCCCCTGCTCACTTGAATACGTTCACACTCACAATTTATCACCAACTTAAAATGCCAAAGAAAACATCACGAATAATCTAACGTAACGTCATGTTATAATAGAATGTAATGCTTTCCTAACGTTCACAAGAGAGCCAACACGACGGGGATATATCGCGCTCACGTTATCCAACACAGTGATTGACATTTCATTAACTGTACCGAGAAAATGAAAGAAAGAGAAAAAAGATTTCGTTAGAATCTGTCAAAGTAACCCGCGGCAATAAAAATTACATTTGCTGCAAATAAATTTGTGAAATATGTTGAATTGCAGCAAATAATTTCGTGAACTACTTTGGTGTTAGAAATTATAATAATTTAGTTGTTATTTGGGTAAAACACATAGCAAGATGCAAGGACACTCACTGCCTACCTTACTCAACCTGTCAAGCTTGAGTAAGGCAAGCAGTGACTGAATGGAGTCCAAGAACTGGTAGAAGCAATACTGGTCATCCGGCAGAGAGATGCGTCAAAAGACATTGTTGTCCCCGCACGTAGAACCTGTATTAGGGTGGCATAAGAACGTGGGGATTGGCACAAGAAAATAAAGAAATAAGACCACCAGTGGGGTGCAGTCAGGGTGCGGATGTTGATAATGATGCCGCATATTAAATGTAGATCTTAAGTAATATTATACAGAAGCACAATTTACTGTTTAAAGTTATGTATGTTTGTGTATCTAGGAGTACTGATCCTATGAAAATACTGAATTCGGTTAGTTATAGAAAGCTATACTATACTCTATCGTTGAGTATCATAGGCTACTTTTTATGCACGATTTCTGGGATAGGCAATGGAAGTGAAGTCATGGGAAAAACTAGTACAAAGTAATAGCGCTTCAATTTGCAAAAACTAACGTAAAAAAATCTGAATTTTACGGGCAACATTGAAAGCATAACCTTAATACAAAATTATATTATCCCGTGAGACAACCATCGTAATATAATACGACACAATAATAACATTAAGAATAGACCGAATCTGCGATATCCCCGCGACACATCCACACACACCCTTGTCATTCAAAGACCGGCCAACTGTAAAATTAAATTCACATTTCATCTCGTTCATTCTTTCTTTTCTTATGCTTTGTTTATCTCTTGCTGCAAAGCGCAAATTCCCATTTTATATTAGTTCTTTTTAAAATGTATGCGATCAATATTGTCTGGGAATAAAATGTAACTAGTTTTTGGCGTAGTAAGATAGGATTCAAACGTTTTGGTTAAAGTATTATGCATGCGTTTTTTGTAAGAGGTGGTCTAGATGACATTTTTGTTTGGCAACCTAATATTATGTCAGGATATATTTTTGTTTCATTAAAAAAAAAAAACTTTACTCTTCCGAAATATACCTAAAAGAAAGGTTGTCAATCCCCAACACTCGCATAGATGAATTTAACTAAACTTATAATTTGACAAATACATGACCGAGATTTTATTTTTATATTTTTCTGATAACTGTCTCGAGTTGGCCTATAATATATAATCCTTGCCGGCTTGGCGTTGATTTACGGGACCCCCTGTATAACATAGCGTGTATGTTGATCGATAAAATCCCTTTAAAAGAACTGGACTTAAGGATTCTATAGCAATTTAACAATCAATCGTTATTACTCAGTATTGGCTCCAAAGTGAACCAAATGAAAAAGTACGTAATTGGCATCGCTTAGCATTCTGCTCACGCCATGAGGAAAAACCCCAAGTAATACAAAAGCAAACGTTTTCTTTTGTGTACTGTATAATACAATCATAAGTAAAAAGAACTGCGATGTCAAAGCCTACTTTCCATTTGTTCTACTCAATTATTTTGATTAGAAAAATGTTTGTAGTTACTTCCTTTGATAAGTGAATTCACGAAGTGAATCTGTATTAGGGTCATAAATAAAACGGGTTTTGTCGTGATAAGTTATCGACAAGCAACTTTCTCGTGATTTTGAGAAAACTTTTAATGTTTTTTTGTTGGTTATCCGGGATAAATATATTAGAAAATTTAAGTATCGAATTTTTGCTTCAAATAATTTTTCATGTAAAAATGTTGGAACGCTATTTTGGTCTAATTGGTGGTTTTAATTCGTTCAAATGATGTTATCTTACTTAAAAGCTAGTTAAAACTATTTGAAACCGAATACATAAATTTGAAATACATTATGAACACCCGTACCTATTCTAAAGCCATCTGTTCAAGCTTGATTCTAGATTCAAATCTATTAGATTTCATACTAATCTCTACGCAAATCTAGTTTCGAATATGGGTGTTACAGTAATACCATTTCTGAGCAATAATTTTGCAGTGAAATTTGCTGTTGACTGTAATTTGGTTGGAGGATAGAACAACGGTCAAACGGTCGTGCATTAAACATTTGTCATTTTGTACTAAAAAGTTGCGGTATACTGTATACTGCATATATAATAATATAGTATAGTTCAACGAAAACTTATGGACTTGTGTATTCTTTTCACCCTCACCAGCAGGGCGCAAAATTGGATTCAAAAGTATGCGTTAAGAGTCTGCCAACAAGTTATGGAACTAAGTGCACTGGGTGTGAAACTCACAGACCGCATTAGGAAACCTAAAACAGAACACAATAACAGCTGCAAATCACACAATGAATGGTTTAAAGTGGAAGTGACTGGACATATCCATATCGGAGGAGCAATCTTAAAAAAAACACCACTGAGAAACTCCCAGAAGAAGATTGGAATAAGCTGGATTTCTTATTAGAGTCAGCAGATCGTTTAAAGAGATATAAGGGAAGGGAGGCCTTCACACGTCACTGTCAGTACTATTATGTATTCCGTACCTTTGGGACAGTGGGACCTACGATGGGACAACATAGGCTTATAATAATAAATAATGTTGTGGTAAACAACAACTATGTTTTCAGAAATTCACATAATTAAAACATCGTTACTGATTCTGAGGTCTTACTTGTGATTAGTTTGTTTACCCTTTTTGCCCATAATTTTGGCCCAAACCGCACCCACATCATAATTTATTGTGTTTCTACTAAAGTGGAAACATGTACCCGTTTCATGGTCATACGTCAGTGGTAATAAAACCAGTGTAAGCTGGCCTCGCATTCTATTGAGGCACCACATTAAGCTCAGCCAACTCAAGGTTAAAGTGTTAACAACGACATACGACCTACATTACTTGCCCAATCCAGATGAATATGTTTTATCTAAATAACGGCAGAAGTCCTAAATATTTCTGGCGAATTGTTTTGTAGGTAGCAATAATGCTACCTAGACTTTGATCAATAAATTAATTTTAAATATCCATTAAATATGTTTGGCAGAATGAATATTTTGCTCGTGCCTTTTTGCGTTACGACGTGAAAGCTATTTGCACATACGCAGTAGATATGCCCGAGGAACTATGAACTATTAGTTAATCTGTGGATATGCTGAGCACCATTTTATTAATTTCTTGCTTGGTTCAGATATTTTTTTTTATTTCCTCGCACAATGCATAGTAAAATGTTGTATGATACACGTGCGTAAGATGAATTCCGACTCGTGTCGATTTATCCACTCACTCGCTTCGCTCTAATAACACATAGGATAAAATGTATAAAGATATTGGGTGACATACTAATTCCACGCGGGCGGGCGGAGCCGATGGTGGCAGCTGTACAATTATTATTATAACTAAGGAATATTGTTTGTTTATGTCCCTGAAAGTGCTGATACGATTAGTAAAATCCTATCACTACTAGACATTTTATTATAATTTTTTATTGGGACAGATGTATCTGACATGTATACATCTTTCACTTACTCGATATCAAATTGATACCACTCTAAGAGCTTATGGTCACCCCCCTGGTCCTTTGAAAGGCGCGCGAGTGGCCGAAGCCAACTCGCAGAGGCATTGTTAGGCATGTATCAGGAAATGTGACACCAACCGACGATTATCCCTGTATGCACTACGCAAGTGCACCAAAGGGCATGCCCCCGTATGTAAACGTTTGTCAGACTATTGCAAAATTAGGAAAAAAATGTATTGGGCTATGGGTTTGGTATGTTTAGTGGACCGATCGCCTAAATCTATAGAAAGACTACGAGCCCCTTCCTGACCACTGTTGAACTGCATGGCTAATAAAAGGCAGGGGATGACTTGCACACTCAATTAATGGGGCCCCATAAAGGGTTGCTAGCACTTTAGTGACGTTGCGCCAAGAGGGCAACATATTCGGAGTTGCTTGAGGAGCGGAGAGGTATGTTACGGCTATCAGGAAAATCTCGGAAGTACGGTTAAGATCCCTACTAGCATCTTACTGGGTTAACATCCTACCTCCGAGCACGATTGATCTTGCGAATCTCCACTCAAGCCAGCCAATTAAGGCAAGACAGAGGTGGGAGCTTTGGTCTCCGTCAGATTTCACTCCGACCGGCCAATAAAGGCAAGCCAGATATGAGGAACAAGTCTTCTTCCTGAAGATCAGGTCCGTGGGGCATCTTTATTATTATATACAAGTTTAAATTAAAAACAAAATAAAAATTAGCAATTAAAAATCCTTTTGGTACGTGTCAGGCTACTTTGCTTGGTTACTCGTACTAACAATGCGGGTCAATTGACCTAGCCGTCAGGAGTAAAACGTTTCAAAAATATATATCAATGCTTGACTACACAAATAGGTAAAAATAAACTAACCGATTATCATTATTCTTACCCCCAATTTGTGAAAGTATTTTTTTTTGTAAACAAACAAACAAAGTTATCCCTACATTATGATTGTTTAGACCATTCAAAGGTCCCAATACGCAGTTGTCGTCATATTGATCTGAAGTAACTGCCCAATGTTTTTCAGTGTTGGTTACGAACTTCGGCCACTGCCAACTGACGCAATTTACAGTTAAAGTTGGTGTTATTAAGCTGCTCGGTCTACCGGAAGAGCATTCACTGGGTCTGAGCGAAACAAGCTTACAAATTAATCAAAACTTAAAATCAATCGGTTACAAATTACAATAAATTGTTGTTAATGTGTGGGTACCGCGTACTCTGTATTGAAACTTTTGGTTTCAAGGCTCCCGCAGACATGCGCGACAAAAATGTTCTGCGTAAAATATACCCGTAGAGCAATTGCTATGAAAAACGATCATCGCATCGTTGTGTCATTGTCGCGTCACGCCTGTCTGCTAGACCTTTCAAAAATAGTAGTTAGTGGGTAGGTTCCCCTATTATTCCCTATACAGAGTGTATATTCCAAGTGTGTGAGTGACCAAATGCTCGACCAAACTTTTAAAAACGTGAAATAATCTTAAGTCTAGATAAGACAGTCAACTTTATTTTAATCACATTTTCGTCGAAAAGATACGATAACAGTAATATAAGGTAGGTAGGCATTTAACTTTATATGTGCGTTTATGAAGTCTTAATACATGAGCAATGTTCATTCATTTCTATAAATTGTTTGGCCCCATTGTATCTCAGCTTTTAATAGGGACGTCTGTCGTGAAAAGCCGCCGACACATCGTGGCCTAGTTAGAAATGTTGTTACAACATGTGTTTAGACTTTGTTCAGTTCTTTTCTGCTCGAATGTATTAATTTAGTGTTTTTTGTAGCTTGAAAGTTAGTCCATTTTCTGATGTTCTTGTTATTAATGATAATTATTTAGATTTGATGAGAGAAAATTACATTTAATGATGATGCTTTGACATTTGGAACCCATTTTCCTCTTTGCAGTTTACTAACTAATGGGATAGTATAACTTTCAAAGTGGAACCTAAATAGGAAACACGATTACTTATATATCAAACCGATTGCTCTAATTATAATTCTCGAATTACTTACTACCACATGTTTATTATCTCACATTACCGCCAAATTAGGCAGAAAATGTCCTTCTTAATCATTTATAATATAATTAGAGCAAAAAACCTTTTGTGTCTGTTCCTCATTTGATTAAGCACCATTTCGTTTCAAGGCTCTGGTTTAAGGAGGCTCGCGATTAACTCCTACGCTCTTATTTGGGAGGCTTTACAAATTCTTATCAGGCAATTTAGGATGCGGCAGACGTTGCTAAGTAAAGACTGTAAGTAGAAGCGTGTTTTACATTATGCTAAATTCGGTATCTGCGCTTAAATCCGTGCTTCGCCAATTTTTGCTGTTTGTGTTTCAGAAAGCGTTTCTTTCTAAATAGTATTTCGTAAATTACCTAATTACCTGAAATTTAGTCCAATTTTTTTTCACTTTGCCTTATTATTTTATCCCGAACTCTGATAACCGTTTTACTTAGGTCCATGTATTGGGATTGTCAAAAAAAAATCTTTCTAAAATTACTCATATCGTACAGTAAATCTGCAGTTGAAAAATTATTTCAAAATATTTAAAGAGTGTTTCAATTCAGATGGATTGTGTGAGCAAAAATGCGAAACAAAATGGATTCAGTGATAACATGGTGGTTGAAAATACGGAACGAAAAACGAAGAACACGTGTTGCGCCAATCCCAAGTAATATAGAACAAAGACAGGAAGATGATAATTAAAGATCCTAAGAGTGTCTCATTATGATAAGTTAATAAATTAAACAACAGTATTGTAAACAAAATTCAAAATAATGAGAAGGGTTCAGAAATCTTCAACCTTTAATGAGTCAATTTGTTAAGCATGTTGTTCTGACTTTGATAACAAACAAAAGCTGCTCGATAACTGCGTTTTGACTTTTAATTATTTAACGTTATCTTCTGAATGGAGTATTTCAAGCACTCATAATGTTTACTCACAATGTCCAACAATAGCTGTTGTTAGTTAATCTCAATATCCAACACCGATATTGCTAATTGATGGCGATTTTGTTATTGTGAAAGGGAATAAAGCCTGGGCATTTCCTACTGAATGTCAACATACTACCAATGAAAGTCGAATATTTATCTATTGATACTTCATGTGCCAAAATGACATAGACCTAAGGCCCAAGGCCCAAGCGTCACCACATCAGCGCTGGAATGGTCTGGGGGTAAGACTGAGTAGCCGCTTTGGTGGTTCAGTTTACCCAACGGTGAAGTCCTTTGAGGGGCGAGTCTTAGAGAGATTTGTGAGGAGAGAAGCCTTGAGGCTTTCCTCCTCGCACCTCGCACTTCAAGGTGAAGGGGACTTGTATTTTGCCCTGGTGTAATTGATTATACGCTCGACACAAGCGTTCGAAACATCATGCCACTTAACTTTATCTTGAAGATAAATAGGTGGTGGGGGACTTGCTTACTAGTGAGAAAGTGAGAGTAGCGTGAGCGGGGCTTTTCCTCTTTTTCCTTTTACCTCCAGGGTAGACTATAGAGTCATTATCGGAGAAAATTGTATCATAGTCCTCTGACGCATCTCGGACGTCTAGGGAAACTAAAGCATCATATTCGTTATCGGTGCTGAGGGCTGTGTCCATTTCGATGGGAGATTCGTAGGGATTATCGAAGTGCATCATTAGTCCACGACTTGGACTTGGGAGTGGCCCGCTTTTTGGTCCGGGGTTTAGGAGGAATGGGATATTTCCAAGAGGGGCGTGAGTCTGGGTCGATGGTCGGTGAAGCGTCCTGTGAATGGGTGGGCGACCTGGGCCCGTGACTAGGCCTGACTGGAGGGGAGGGCGACCTTGGCGAGTCCTCAGCCACGCTCAACCCGAAGGCCTTGCTAGGCCCAGGGGCCACGGTCGGGCCCGTAGCGGGTGAAGAGGCAGCAAGTACCTTATTAAGGGCCTTATTATTTCTTTTGAAATTTAGGTTCCTTCAGGAGAGTATTCTGAAAGAACTTTACAAGTAACGGTAAAAGATGGTGTGCCCGGGTGATGAAAGCCTACTCTCCCAGTTGGATGAGACTGGCAGGGTGTGAGTGCCTACGGTGAGCTTCTTCAGAATCTTATTGGGGGACAGGGGCTCTAAGGTACCGGTTAGCCCGCAGAAGTTGGGCCAACCTCCGCCTGTTTACTGATAGTCTGGTACGTAGGGGTAGGCACTCCCTGCCGTACTAGGCGAATTGTAAAAGCAGAGACAGGGGTTGGCTAGACTATCTACCAAGGCTAACTACCCTACTCCCGACTTCAACTGACTGCCGTACCCTGAAAGGGTCTTGGCGGGTGCGGTGGTTCTGCACCCCGCTTGGATTTCGTGACACCGTTAGGTTTCCGCCAAGGTCATCAAATGTGATTTTACCCAGAAGGGGTCAGACAACATGACTTTATCTGTATAGAGAGTTATCGTTCCCTACCCAGAAAAGGGTCTGGACGATCACTAGTAGCGACCTCTGATGGCGGTGTGCGGAGACGCGAAGTGACGTCAAGGGTGCGACGAGATAGGAGGGCGGGGGACGTGGCGAGTGGAGAGCGTGCAGAGCAGCGTGCGTCCATAGGGGTGACCGGCGGCGGAATTGCCCCGCCTTTTCTCAAAGTAGAGCCTTTGTTAGTGGTGTTGGTTGCAGTTCTCAATATCTTCTATTGCGGCTGCTGAGGGTTTGCCTTGTTCTTTTGTTCTGAGAACTCATTTTGTTTAGAGCCGCAACATCATTAACGTTGGTTTCCGATACACTCTTTAACGCTATAATTTGTATTTAATTACCTTTTTCCCGCGGTTTCGGCCCACAGAAACTGTAATTCTTCTGGTATTAAAAGTGAGCGCTTACAATCGGTGAAATATTTTTGTAAAAGGATCAGTACTATTAGAGATTACACTGAAGGAAAATACATAGTAAAAAAACCGGCCAAGTGTGAGTCTGACTGGTACACAGAGGATTCTGTATAAACAGCTACATTCACCAAAATAAATAGATAACTTTAATAACGTTCATAAAAATGAATGCACTGACATTGCTCTAACGAAGGGACAATATTAACATTGCCGTTCGAAAACGTAATTGTCCGCATCATCAATATACAATATGTTTACTTTTCCAAGTACATTTTATAAGTTGGTCGACTATTACTCGGAAACTTGTAAAGTATACTTAGTTGTGATAGTTTTTCTTTTAATTTCGTTATATGTACTACTGCCATGATTGTTTTCACATATCCAAAAGCAAACATTTAACTGGCAGGGGGGGAGAGGCACTTGACTCTAATGAAAATTAGCAATTTAAAGCTTAATTTTACGCAAACAGACCGCTGAATCAAAAAATCGTTTTCACAGACCTGTAATAGTTTTTAATGGCATTTCTAGCGATATACCACACCATAAGATAGACAGAAAAAAAACTTAATAAAAAAAAAAAAAACCCTGCCGCTTATGAAGCGAATTGACGAGACGTAAATAAGAAGAAAAACTGGCTGACCAAAACCAGATCCTCCGACGGCACTGCATGATTTTCACTGCAATGCCACTGTTGAGGTAACAATATCTTGAGCAATACAACGATACGAAAGGTTTTATTGAGCGATGCTTATTGAAACAGGAGCCTTTTTGTCGAAAAAATTCAAGGGAATATTTTCGTTATTTATTTATTGTGAAATCAGGAAACTAGATACAATAAATGGATAATGAAGCATTGAAAACAGGAAAATTGGAACCGGGGTATGTAATACGTTGATAATATATTTTATATTATTATCCTGATTATATTTATATTAAGAAATTAAAGGCAATATAAATTATGATTAATTGTATTTTATTAGGGTGGCATGGGGATTAGCGGACTGATTTATTATGAAATCGACTTCATTAAAATAGGATTTCCTACGAACCTATGTGTACTCATTATGTTTTACAACAATTATACGTACACAATATAACCTTCGCTTATAATTTTAAATCTCAATTAAAATATCTTCAAAATTAATATATGGGACTCAAACACATTAATAATACCGTAAGTGATAATTAACTAATTCTTCTAAACTCTAATTTCACTCTTCTAAAATAGAGATAAAAACATTGTTTCGTTTGTGAAATAAATAATCAACTTAAGTATGATTTAATTCCCAGTGTTGCTAACAGAACTTATGCTAATTGGGCAAAAAGTACAAAAACTTGTATGCAAAAATTGTTTTAAAGTGCCATAACGGGTGCGGGATACGTAAGCGGGAATACTTTAGCTAACATCATAATTTTAGCCAAAATGCCTTCTGTACGACACTAGACTAAATTTTAACATTATTTTTTTCTGGACGGACAGGGAGTTTTTAAAGCCAAAACGTGTATGTTGTAGGAGAACTCAACAATACTTGACGGCAAGTTTGGAGACTGTTTTTATTATATATAATTTTATGGTATAAGTATTTTGTAGGTAAAGATCTTCTGATGTTTGTGTTAATATTTTTTCAAACCTATTTCATGCCTATATCTCATGGATGTAGGCAGCAGCTGCTATAAAAAATACAAAGGGAAACTCCTTTGCCCTTGTTTTTGCTTTTCTAGTACAAAATTTTTAGTTAGTTCAAAATACCTTTTGATCCTTATTAGAAGAAGAATCTATTGATAGTTTTTGAATGTATGGTCCAGTCTTTTACTGCCTGTAATATTTTTTTTTAATCTGTAAATAAAGTAACAAATTCCACAAAAAGTTAATGACAGTCTCCCAAGAACGTTTTACACTACTAAAACGTTTAAAGACCTGTGTTTACTGCTCCGTTTCAAAAACTCACTCTGTATAATTCCTATTAAAATTTACAAGTACCTATTGAAAAAAAAATTGCTCAGTGTTTTACATCATATTTTCCATTTTTGTAATTGGTTAACGTCTTCATATTTTTCACGCAAAAAAAATAGTAAAACGATAAATGAAGGCTTTTTTTATTTAAAGAATATTTTTGTTTAATTAATAATTTCTTTCATAGGTTCACTGGACACAATACTTTCCACAAATAGATGTGATTGGGTATTCGTAAGCTAACTGCTGGACATGATGAGGTTAAACCCTAGGAACCTAATGGATATAACTGATTGTCTGACAGGTACTGTTTATTAAAGTAAACATGTGAGAGAAACCAAATCAAATTTCTGAATGTTAGATTGGCTCCAATCATTTGTCGTTTTAATTAGATACGCCTCAGTTTGGCAGTTTTAATGAGGTTTCTAGAAACTCTACTACACAGAATTAAAACATCATTATTGTCCAACAAAATGTGGGTTTACCGAACGGTAATGGGCAAACTGAGTTTACATAACTAAGTTTTCCCATTCGAGGAAGTTGTCACGTAATATCAATATTACACAAAAGCCAACAAGCTATATAGAACACTACAAGAAAGACAGTAATGAATGCCTTCTCACAGAAGCTGCACGGAACAATTTGGTAAAAGTGGGTAGGTACTTGGTCAAACGATGTCCGTCAGTGTACACTCTATACAAATTACATAGAAAGTTTCTCTTTGACGTGGTCAGTACACATACCTTTTTGAATACTGCGGCGTGTAGTCTCGGCTTTAGTTAAACAACAAACTTTGTACAACTTTGGGAGTTACGAATGTTGACGTTGTATAAAAATATGTGCCATGGTACTGTAACGTAGGATCGTTTCGGGCAAAATAAAGCGCAATATCCCAATATAAAAGTGGTTTATTCTGCTAATCTCCCCGAAAAACGTCGCAAAAAATATAAGTTAAGGTTATACAGGGTTCTTGGTTGCAGTTGGCTGGTCAAATATATGTAAGTTCAATATTTAAAGTTGAGGGTGAAAGAACAAAAAAAATAAAAAAATACAGTAGGCCTGTCACCCTGAAGGGTCGCAGGGCAGCCAGCCAACTCCATACCTCGAAGCCCTGCCTCAGGCGGATGGCCTCAGCCTTAGCCGAACAATTGGTTTTAACCGTACGGTTGTACTGTACAGTCGGCCCCAGACAAACAGTCTCCTTCACAGATAGCCCCAACTCAACACCTCCTGAAGTTAACAGAATAAAAACACATTTTAGAAAATAAACTTATATTAAATACATGTGTTCCATGGTTACACAGTTAACGGTTAAAGGTCTATCCACACATATCAGGGCCGTTCCCGGGACGTGACAGGGCCGGGCCCAGGCATTGAAGATCCTTCACTGGCCCGTGCACGAACGTGTATGAAAGAGTTCATATAAAATGTAAACACCGATATTTTTTTGAGCCCCTGACGGGACACGGCCCTGATATGTGTGGATAGACCTTTACTGTTAACCTAAAACTCCATAAATAAATCCTATCTTACACATAATATCATACAAATGGTTTTACATAGACTAAACATAGTAAAGAACACCCCGCAACACCCCATAGAGGTTGGCATAACCTACATGAATATTCTACTCCGGGGAACACTATGTCCATACTGCTCTTTCATCACAGCATGACACTACACAGCTCTAACCATTCCTAATACATATGGATCCATGATTATGGCAAAGACTGTCCACAGACATACACAAACGCTAGGCCAGATTTAAATAAAAATATATGGGCTTCCGCCCAAGAAACAAAATACCAACCGACAGAGCTTTTTGACAGGCGGATACATACCTGTCGGAGGAACGAAATTCAGCCAGATGAGTTGGCCCAATGTCAACTCCACGCCACGTTGTCCTGAAAGAAACTAGCAAATCAACTCACAAATTCTCAATAAAATGTAAGAGGACGGCCACGAGGTCATTCCTTAGAGCAAGGCAACTTACCGTCGAGGATAATAAGCCCGGCGTGGGAACACAGCCCACGCCCAGATCACACAGCAGCAATAAACAGCACCCAGGTTGGGTCGCACACGGAACACGTGGGCCAAGGTACAATGCTCACATATCAAACACCAGCACACAAGGAGCCCTTGGTCGCCGGGACGCACCTACGTGTCCCAAAGCAAAACCGGCCATTCTCATCAGCAACAATAAGCACATCAGTCCACTAATTTTTCAGGGCTTCGCCCCAAAAAGCGTGTGGCCAGCGGAGGCGGTATCTGACCGCACGCGCGCTGCCAAGAAGATAGAAGAAAAAAAAAACCTCTCAAGAAAGACAAAACGTTCAAGTTGCGTTTAGCACACATCACCCAAAAATCAAAACAAGATTACTTATTTCAAATAACCATTTCAAGAATTTTTATTCTTGAAGAAATCACATGGAACAATAAACTTTCAGTAAAATACACCATTCTAGGTCCCAATCCAATCCGTCACAGCATGTAAGTTCAATTTGTAATTAATTTCCATAAAAAACAGAATTAAAAATGACATCACCGACGGAGCAACGAAACACACTCTTCGCGGCATTTCACAATTCCAACTACAACGCGTTGACATCTCTAGCAAACGTCAGATGTCAGTCAAAACAAAACAGATATAAATTTTAGAGATTAAATGCTAAGTGATTTTTTTTAAATTTGTAATGGGTTTGCTCTTGACTCGAGTCTTGGTCATAGGTGACAAACAAACACACAAACAAACAAATACAAACAAACAATCAAAAAATCATTCCTCTATATAATATAATTATTATTATAATTAGTATTAGAATATAGCGTGTATGTAGCGGGCGGGGGCTGCCCTCTCTTCGATCCTCCAGTTTTTTAGTTTTTTATATACACTCTTAGAGTAGTAGACAAAAGTCAGTGCAGTCGGGGTGCGCCAATTCGGTCTTGGAACAGATTCGATCTATTTTAACTCATTAACTATTTAATGAGTTTCATGTTTAGTTTGTATTTTTAACGTAAATAATATAATTAACTAGTGTATTAAATGTTCACACTTTTGAACTTAGGTATAATGACTATCGACATTTTTAATCACTTAATATTTAAATGACTCGGCATTTCAATCTTAGACATTTTAAGCTTAGGTATAACAATTTCGATACAATCGATATTTAAATTTTGAACATTGACATTTATCCCATACTTATTTTAATCTTCGACGTTCAAATATGTACCCATAAAATTATTATAACTAAGCCAGAACAAATTAGACCAAATGACAGTTATGCTTAGTTTTGTATTCATCATTATCGTTATCGTCAGCCTTTTAATGTTCTCACTACTGGAACACACGCCTCCTCTCTGTGAGAGTGAATGGGCCGTAATCCACCACGCGGCTCCAGTGCGGGTTGTCGATGTCATCTGTTTTAGAATGTTTGGTTCTAGAACATGCCGGTTTTCTCACAATGTTTTCCTCCACCGTTTTGAGAGCAGTGGTGATGTAGTAATTTACCTTTATATTATGCCAAAGTATTATTATGCCACAACATTCTTAAACTGATAAAAATTAAGTGTAAAAGTTATGCCAAACAACATTATGCCTAAAAATGTAATGCCTAGCAGGGACGATTTCCTGGTCCCGCCCCATAAATAATTGATTCTATGGTGGATATCGATGGCAACGAAACCAAAGCTATAGCCACAGTATTAGAGTGGCTCGTAGCAGATATAGCTATTTTGCTACGATGCTACGGCGTAGGCCGATCCTGCTACGAATACAGACGGGAATTCGTGTGCTGTGCTGCAATCTATAGGGCGGTACATTTTATGGACAAATGATGATTAAATTTTAAATATATTACTTCAGCGTCAAAATAAATGCCTATCAATTTCCGAACATATAATGCCTTGAATAGAGTAACAAGAATGTTACTTCTGCAAGAACTTTATCCATTATTTATTATTATATATATACAGGGTGTTTGGAAGGGAGCTGTACATACGCCTAGGGTAGAAACTAGGGATAGTCTGCTACCTACCCCCGCCCATTATATTGACCTTGGCCTCAAGGTTTTTTTTTAATTTATTTTTATTTTTTATTTGACTTTTTTGTGATTTTTTGACTAAAACTACCTGTAGCTCAAAATCTATCCATGGGACCGGTCGGCTAATGGTCTTGTTTTAATCGTTAGAGTCTTAGGGTCCTGCAAAAAATTATTTTACACCAGAAAATTGTGGAGAAGAAAAGTTATGGGGCCTGAAGTACCATAGAATTAATTAATAACTTTAAAACTAAAAGTGATAATTACACTTTTAGCATATCGTTAGAAAGGGCATGGACTGAGGATGTTTTAAAAAAATCAGAAGAACTCCAACCCTGTTAGTTTTTTTTTAAACCCCATAGAAAGTTGCCCTTAAAATTATTTCTTTACCTTACTACGGTACTTCAGGCCCCATAACTTTTCTTCTCCACAATTTTCTGGTGTAAAATAATTTTTTGCAGGACCCTAAGACTCTAACGATTAAAACAAGACCATTAGCCGACCGGTCCCATGGATAGATTTTGAGCTACAGGTAGTTTTAGTCAAAAAATCATAAAAAAGTCAAATAAAAAATAATAATAAATTAAAAAAAAACCTTGAGGCCAAGGTCAATATAATGGGCGGGGGTAGGTAGCAGACTATCCCTAGTTTCTACCCTAGGCGTATGTACAGCTCCCTTCCAAACACCCTGTATGTTATTTTTTTTTGTCCGCCTCTGTACGTTTTTGTGCATGAAGTATTAAATAAATAAATATTTACTTAAAGATAAGTCACAAAGAAAATAAATATCGTCCATAAGTAATATAATTTTTTTACTGTCTCTAAAAGGAATCAACAAGAGAAAGAAAGCATCTTAAAGGATATACTAAAGAAATATGTAAGTCACAATAATGTCCAGCGGAAAATATTTTAAATGTCTAGGCAATTGTAAGAAGCTATAGCCTGTTGCACACTGACTGCACTTTGTCTTAATATTCCATTCTTCTTCACCTGTGATTTCGACTTTATAAAAAAATATAACCAGGAGAAAATATTACGGCTGCATTTAACTTACCGATCTACAATGATAAAAGCACCTGCAACAATTAGTACTTTTACCATGAAGTTTTGTACAGTTTTACCTTTAAGTGGATTTCTAATAAAACTTATATGAAGGAATAAAAAAACACGTCATTGGCGCAGCCGTGAAGCACACAATGTTCTTTATATTTGTACTTATTTCAATTTTCGTTGTATTTCATGTGCCAAATAAATTATGTTTTCTATCTTCTTCTTTCTCTTTTGTTCTTCATCAAACACGAGATCGATAAGATCATTGTAATGTGCCAATAGTACATTCCTAGGAAACTAGTTACTATAATTTTATCAGAAAATTGTAGTTAGGTTGGCTTTCAAATATAAAACAACAACTCGCTACCTGCGTCAGTGTTTCCGAACGCATTCAACCCGAATCTCTTCAAAGTTAGAGTGAACAGGCTTCTTCTGGGTAAGCTCACTCCATCGTTGACTCTGTCTCTGTCACCTTTGACCTAGACTAGAGTCAAGAGCAAACCAATCACAAAAAAAAAAAACATTTACGTCGCGCATTTCTGCGGGAGTCTTGAAACCAAATGTTTCAATACAGAGTTCGCGGTACCTATAACAATTTATTGTAAGTTGTAACCGATTGAGTTAAAGTTTTGATTAATTTGCGTAAGTTTGTTTCGCTCAGACCGAGTGAATGCTCTTCCGGTAGACCGAGCAGCTTAGTAACACTAACTTTAACTGGAAATTGTGTCAGTTGGCAGTGGCCGAAGTTCATAACCAATAGTGAAAAACATTGGGTAGTTACTTCAGTTCAATATGACGACGACTTTGTATTGGGACCTTTGAATAGTCTAAACAATCAAAATATATGGGTTAATTTGTTTGTTTGTTTACAAAAAAAATATTTCAGAAATCGGGGGTAAGAATAATATATAGAATATAAATTTGTTTATTTTTTGCTATTTGATATTTTGTGCGGAGTGAAGCATTGATATATATTTTTGAAAGTTTTTACTCCTGACGGCTAGGTCAATTGACCCGCATTGTTATGCACGAGTAACCAAGCAACGTAGCCTGGCAAGTACCAAAAGGATTTTTAATTGTAAAGATTGATTTTGATTTTAATGAAAACTTGGATATAATACAAATAATAATGCACGGTTGGCGCAGTGGTTGAGCGATTGACTGCTGCGCTGCGTGTCGCGGGTTCAATTCCCGCACGGAACAAACATTTGTATGACCTACAGATAGTTGTTTCGGCTCTGGGCTTTGTGTATGGGAGTCAAAATATTTGTTCCTAGTTTGGGGCAGTCTTAAAAAAAAAAATATATATCTATTAGTGAAAGGATTTTACTAATCGGATTAGCAGAGGAAATAAAGAAACAATTTCCCTAGTTATAATGTCCAGCTGCCATCAGCTCCGCACGCGTGGAATTAGTACCTACGTCACACAATATCTTTATAAATTAAAAACTACGATTCCTGTTATTTAGATGATTTATTATTTAAAATCTGTTCAGTAGTTTTTGAGTGCAAGAGTAACAAACATCCATCAATCCATTGATCCTTACAATCTTTCGCGTTTATAAAAGAAGTAAGATTAGTAAAGATTTGGATTATTAGTTAATTAAATGTTAAGGAAATACTTACAAAACAAAATAAAAGGATGCAAGTGGTTGTTGAAAAATTTAATTTTCAAAGTTGAACGTAATTTTGTTCCCCTAGCTATTTTCCTTGTTGCGGCCAGGGTACGAAACCACGAGCCAGGGTAAGCCTGGCTCGTGGTTTCGTACCCTTTTTCAATGTAGAGCCTTTGTTAGTGGTGTTGGTTGCAGTTCTCGATATCTTCTGTTGCAACTGCTGAGGGTTTCCCCATTTTATTTTGTTCTGAGAACTGATTTTGTTTAAAGCCGCAACATCATTAACGTTGGATGCCGACACACTTTTTTACGCTTTAATTTATATTGAATTATCTTTGCCCGCGGTTTCGCACTCGTGGCAGAAACTGTAAGTTTTCTGGAAGTAAAGCCTTCTTATCTGTGATAGTTTTCCTTTTAATTTCGTTATATGTACTACTGCCATGATTTTTTTACATATCCAAAAGCAACTATTTAACACCGAGGGGGGGGCCTTGACTGTAACATAAATTAGTAATTTAAAGCTTAATTTTACGCAAATGGATCCCAGAATAGAAAAATGGGTTTCAAGTCCGCACGCCCAATAAATAATTTCTACTATGGTATGGAGCGATGGTACCAAAACCAAAGTTATTGTCATAATATTTGAGTGCCTCGTAGCAGACGTAGCTATTTTCTACGATGCTACGGCGTAGGCCGATCGTGCCACAAATACAGACGAGAATGCGCATGCTGTGCTGCAAACCAAAGGGCGGTGCATTTCGTTACGAAAAATGATGATTCATTTTTAAATATATTATTTCAGCGTCAAAATAAACGACTATCAATTTCCGAACATAAAATGCCTTGAGTAGAGTACACAACAATGTTACTTCTGCAAGAACTTCATCCATATTTACTTAATACGTCACAAAGAAAATAAATAACGTCCGTAAGTAATATCATTTGTTTATTGTATCTAAAAAGAATCAGCAAGGAGAAAGAAAGCATCTCAAAGGACATTCTAAAGGATTACGTGAGTTACGGTAATAATGTCCAACGGATATAATATATTATTAAATGTCTAGGAAATTGTAAGAAGCTACAGTCTGTTGCACACTGACTGCTCTTTGTGTTAATCTTCCTTTCTTCTTTACCTGTGACTTCGACTTTATAAAAAGAATTTAACCATGTGAAAATATTAAGGCTGCTTTTAACTTACCGATATTCAATGATAAAAGCGCCTGCAACAATCCGTACTTTTACCATGATGGAAAGTTTTGTAAATTTTTACCTTTATGTGGATTACTAATAAAACTTATGTGTATAACAAAACTCATCATTGACGCAACCGTGAAGCACACAATGTTCTTTATATTTGTACTTATTAACATTTAAGTTGCATTTCAAGTGCCATCATCATCATCATCAGCCTATTAATGTTCCCACTGCTGGGACACAGGCCTCCTCCCTGTGAGAGGGAATGGGCCGTTATCCACCACGCGGGCCCAGTGCGGGTTGGTGGATGTCACATGTCTTCGAATTTTTGGTTCTAGGACATGCCGGTTTCCTCACGATGTTTTCTTTCACCGTTTTGAGAGCAGTGGTGATGAAATAAATTACACAAAGAAAAGCGCCTGCCTGGGCTCGAACCCACTTGACTTACAACTAATAAGTCGCGGCCGATACCACTAGGCCACCACTGCTCAAGTACCATATAAATTATCTTTTCTATCTTCTTCTTTCTCCTTTTTCCTTTCATCAAAGACGAGATCGACAAGATGATGGTTAGGTACCGATAGCACATTGCTAGGAAACGAGCAGTACTATTGACGAATATTTGAAATTGTATAGTTAACCTATATAAGGTTTTCAAATATAAACCAAATAGGTCATATTAAAACCAAATCCAAACTTAAAGTTATATGTTACGGTAGCTACTCAATTTTGATGTGCAATCTTGCTTGACTACGTTTGCACTTACTATTTATCACCAACATAAAACGTCATAGAAAACATCCTGAATAACCTAACGTTCACAAGAAAACCAACACGACGAGGATATATTACGCTCACATTATTCAACACAGTGATTGACATTTGATTAACTGTACCAAGAAAATGTAAGAAAGAGAAAAAATATCTGTCGAGGTAGCCCGCGGAAACGAAAATTACATTAGCTGCAAATCAATTTATGAAATATGATTATTTGCAGCAAATAAATATTCGTGAGCTATTTTGATGTTTGAAATGATTATAATTTAGATGTTATTTAGGTGGGACACATGGCAAGATGCAGTGACATGTGACAAGTGACAGGTTGAGTAAGGCAGGTAGTGATTGAGTGGAGTCCAAGAACTGGCAGAAGCAATACTAGTCATCCGGCAGCGAGATGCGTCATTGCTACCCCCGCACGTAGAACCTAGATTAGGGTGACATAAGAGCGTGGGGATTCATCATAATCATCATCATATCAGCCGATAGACGTCCACTGCTGGACATAGGCCTCCCCCAAACGTCGCCACATTGACCGGTCCCGTGCGTCTCGCAACCAGCGAATCCCCGCAACCTTCAGCAGGTCATCGGTCCACCTGGTGGCAGGCTTTCCAACGTAACGTCTTCCGATTCGCGGTCGCCACTCCAGAACCTTTCTTTCCCATCAGCCATCCGCTTTGCGAGCAATGTGCCCTGCCCACTGCCACTTAAGTTTGGCAATTCTTCTGGCTATGTCAGTAACCCTGGTCATTTCTGATTCGATCAGGCAAGGAGACTCCGAGCATAGTCCTCTCCATTGCCCTTTGAGTGACTGGCGTGGGGATTGTCACAGGAAAATAAAGAAATATGACCAGAGTGCGGACGTTGATGATGATGCCGCATATTAAATGTAGATCAGGAAACGGATCTTCAGGAATAATATACAGAAGCACAATTTACTGTTTATAGTTATGATCCGATGATAATACTGGAATCCTTCAGTTATAGAAAGCTAGGTACTAGCTGGGCAGGCCATGGATGTGAAATCGTGGGAAAAATGAGTACAAAATATAAGCGCTTCAATTTGCGAAAAATAACGTAAATAAATAATCAAAATTTCACGGGAAACATTGAAAGCATAACCTTAATACAAAATTATATTATCCCATGAGACAACCGTCGTAATATAATACGACACAATAATAACATTAAGAAAAGACCGATTCTGCGATATGCCCGCGACACATCCACACAAACCCTTGTCATTCAAAGACCGGCCAACTGTAAAACTAAATTCACATTTCATCTCGTTTATTCTTTCTTTTCTTATGCTTTGTTTATCTCTCGCTACAAAACGCAAATTTCCATTTTATATTAGTTATTTTTAAAATGTATGCGTCCAATGTTGTCTGGGAATACAATGGAACTAGGTTTTGGCGTAGTAAGATAGGATAAAACTTTTAGGTTTACGTAATATGAATGTGTTTTATGTAAGAGGTGGTCTAGATGTAAATTTTTGGCTACATACATATGTTATGGTATTTGTTTTACATTCTTGTTGCATTCAATAAAAACTGTACCTTTCCGACATAGACTTTTTATGTTTCGTAATTTAATAAGTCATCGAAACCTGCCAGCCACAGGACAAGGCGCCTAAACAGAATGACATTCTATCAGCAATGGCGACTGTCAAAAAAAAACTTTTTTACAAAAAAATACTACCGACTTCCAAATAAGAAAACTACAAAGTGAAAAATAACTTTATTTTTGGAAGTCGGTGTCTTTCGTAGGTACCATTTTTTGCGTTATGGACACCGAATTCCAAAAATAAAGTTATTTTTCACTTTGTAGTTTTCTTATTTGGAAGTCGGTAGTATTTTTTTGTAAAAAAGTTTTTTTTATTTTTCTCTTTTTAGTTGTACCTACCTAATAGGCAAGTTGTTTAGTAAGTTTCCTATAACGCCAGAATAGATAACCCGAATATCATGAAACTTGAACAAAACCGATCAATTGAGAGATCTGCTTACCCCTTAAGAGCGTACTGGCGTGATGTTATGAAATGGTATAAACAATAAACAGATATGCGATTGCAGCAGTCCCGAGAGATTTTCCGTTATTTATTGATGAGTTTTGTTGTATATCTTCGAAGTTCTTCATCAGATCTTCACCAAATTAAAATGGGACCAATTTCGGAAAATACTCTTTCAAACAAAACAAGAATTTTCAAAATCGGTTCACAATTAACGGAGATATCAGTGAAAATACATAAAAAAATAAACTTACAAGAAGTCGAACATAGAACCTACTCCTTTTTCGAAAGTCGGTTAAAAATTTAAAAATACGCTATCAATAAGTCAGGTTGTCAATCCCCAAAATTTTAGCACTTTGAAAAAAGCTATTCCCGACTGTGTCATTTTGTCACCAGTCCCCGTCTTTATTGTTCATACAGGATAATAACGTCAAGTCGGAAACTGGCTGATAGGCCAACTCGAGATAGTTATCAGAAAAATATAAAATTAATCTTTTCAAATTGTAGGTATCAGAAAATTAATCGTAAAATCCTGCACCCTGTGACGATCTTTCAAATCCTGTGACTACAAACATTAACTTTTCTCCGATTTTTTTTTTTGTAATGTAACTATGAATAACCTAATCCAATTACAGTTAGAAATTAAAACATAACTGTTGAAATAAAATGTTAGACTTTTGTCCAACATTAAATTCAAAATAAGTACATACTCGTACTAACAGAATTTAGGAACAAAATTAACTTTGCCGTTGGAAAACTGTAGACCCCATACATCGACATAACTCGCGGTCAGTTTACCAACCGCAAATAAGTAACTAATCTTTTATTTTGATGAAGGTACAAGGTACAAATTTACGGTTTTCAGATTTTTTCCTTTACTTTAAACAGACATTCTTCTTGCCAAATTTCATGATTCTAGGTCAAAAGGAAGTAATCTGTAGATCTTGATTCCCATGCGAGTGTAAAATAAGTTTAGTGTCATTAACAGCTGTATCTCTTGATTGCGTTGATGAAGAAGTTTTTTTTTTTTACAGCTGTAAGGAGATAAATTTGAGTATACGAGAATTTTAGCTAGATACCTCCACGCGTTCCCGAGATATAGGGTCTTGACAGACGGAAATACAGACAGATGGACAAAAAAATGACCCTATAAGGGTACCGTTTTTCTTTTTGAGGTACCGAACCCTAAAAATAAGAAGAATATTTGTAGTAATAGGACTTGAAAAATCATCACAGGGTTCTAGTTATTCCGAAAAAATAATTGATCCATATAGTTTGAAAAGTACATTTTTTTATTTGTGATGGGTTTGCTCTTGACTCTAGTCTAGGTCAGAGGTGACAGAGACAAAGTCGACGATGGAGTGAGCTTACCCAGAAGAAGCCTGTTCACTCTAACTTTGAAGAGATTCGGGTTGTATGCGTTCGGAAACACAGACGCAGGCAGTGAGTTCCACTCTTTTGCTGTGCGCATTATGAAGGATGTTTGGAAGCGCTTGGTGCGAATTAGTGGAATAGCAACTAGGATGGTAACTTGCAGTGCGTCTAGATTTCCGATGGTAGAAGGGGGCCGGTGGGATGAGGTCGTGGAGTTCATGAGCACACTCGCCAAAATACAGTCTGTAGAAGACCGACAAGCAGGCAACCTTCGGCGATGAGCTAAGCTGTGAAGCTTGGTATCCACCAGTTTGACGTCGCCAATTAATCTCTTAGCTCTGCGCTCTACCGAGTCAAGCGCGGCAAGCTGATATTTAGCTGAGCCATCCTAGAGGTGGCTGCAATATTCCATGCAGGATCGGACTTGCGCTTTGTAAAGAGTTAATAACTGTACACGCATAAAGTATCGCTTCACTCTGTTTACACACACACTACACGTACATGACCAATATTTTTTTAATATTTTTCTGATAACTGTCTCCAGTTGGCCTATCATCCTTGCCGGCTTGACGTTGATTTACAGGACACCCTGTATAACATAGCATGAACGTTGGTCGATGAAATCCTTATAAAAGCACTGGACTTAGGGATTCTATAGCAATTTAACAATCAAGTTATTACCCGGTGTTGGCTCCAAAGTGAACCGAATGAACAAGTACGTAATTGCCATCGCAGTTAAAATCTATTTGAAACCGAATATATAAATTATTTACTATTCTAAAGCCATCTGTTCAAGCTTGATTTTGGATACTAATCTATTAGATTTCATACTTATGTCTACCCAAATCTAGTTTCAAATACGGGTCTTACTGTTATACCATTTCTGATCAATAAATCTGCAGTGAAATTTCTTGTTAATTGTTATTTGCTTGGAGGATAGAACAACGGTCAAACGGCCATGCATAAAGCATTAGTTATTTTGGACGAAAAAGATGCGGTATACACCGAAATATTATGGACATGTGTGTTCTTCCCACCCTCAACTGGGCGCAAAATTGGACTCAAAAGTGTGCGTTTAGATTCTGCTAACAGGTTTTGGAACTAAGTACACTAGGTGCTAAACTCTTTCACCGCATAAGGAACTCTTAAACAGAACACAATAGCAGATGCAAATCACACAATGAATGTATTAAAGTGGAACTGACTTGGCCACATCCAAGTCGGAGGAGCAATAAAAAAACACCACTGAGAGACTCCCAGAAAAAGATGTTGGAATAAGCTGGATTTCTTATTAGAGTGAGCGATATGAGGGAAGGGAGGCCTTTACACGTCACTGTCTGCCTGTCTGTCTTATTATGTATGTCGTACCTTTGGGACAGTGGGACCTACAATGGGACAACATAGGCTTATAATAATAAATAATGTTGCGGTAAACACCAACTATGTTTTCAGAAATTCACATAATTAAAACATCGTTACTGACTCTGAGGCCTTACTTGTGATTAGTTTGTTTACCCTTTTTGCCCATAATTTTGCCCCAAACCGCACCCGCATCATAATTTATTGTGTTTCTACTAAAGTGGAAACATATACCCGTTTCATGTACTGTAGGTCGTACGTCAGTGGTAACAAAACCAGTATAAGCTGGCCTCACATTCTATTGAGACTCCGCGTTGAACTAAGCTAACTCAAGGTTAAAGTATTAACAACGACATGCGACCTACATTACTTACCCAATCCAGATGAATCTGTTTTATCTAAATAACGGCAGAGGTCCTAAATATTTCTGGAGAATTGTTTCGTAGGTAGCAATAAAGTTAAGGTCCTCTGAGCCTTTGTAAGAGTTATAACTAAATTTATTGTTCCTATTAGAACAATGATTGTATAAGTACAGACAATTTATTTCTCTTTCGATTATAATTACATATTTTTCTCCTGAAATACCTTTGGCAGTAGGCAGGACACATTGCCCGCAGAATGGATGGTCGTTGGTACTGAAAAGTTCTGGAGTGGTAACCGCGTACCGGAAGACGCAGCATTGGAAGGCCTCCCTCTAGTTGTAGCGACGACCTGTTCAAGGTTGCGGGGGTCCGGTGGATTTGAATCGCACAGGACCGATCAGTGTGATGAGTGAGGCGACGCTTGGGCCTTAGGCCTTAGGCCTATGTCCAGCTGTGGACGTCTTTCGCTGCAATGATGATGATGATCCTTTGGCACATGAAGTATAAATAGATAAATATTCGTCTTTCATTGCTAGTATGTTGACATTCAATAGGAAATTCCCAGGCTTAATTCCCTTTCACAATTACAAAATCGCCATCAATTAGCAATATCGATGTTGGTTATTGAGACTAACTAACAGCAGCTATTGTTGGACATTGTTGGTAAACTTTATGAGCGCTTGAAGTACTCCATTAAGAAGATAATGTTAATTAATTAAAAGGAAGTCAAAACGCAGCTATCGAGCGGCTTTTGTTTCTTATCAAAGTGAGAACAACAAGCTTAACAAATTGACTCATTAAAGGTTGAAGATTTCTGAACCCTTCTCATTATTTTGAATTTTGTGTACAATACTGTTGTTTAATTTATAAACCTATCATAATGCTACACTCGAAGAATGTTTAATTATTATCTTCTTGTCTTTGTTCTATGTTACTTGGGGTCGCCGCAACGTTTCATTCTTCACTTTCGTTCTGTTAAAAGTCATCACTGACTCCCTTTTGTTTCGCATCTTTGCAAACACAATCCATCCGAATTGAAACACTTTAAACATTTTGAAATTATTGTTTCAACTCCAAATTTATTGTACGAATGAGATGTTTTAGAAAGTAACTTGAAGGACCATCCCGATACAAGGACCTAAGTAATTCGGTTAATAGAGCTCGGTATAAAATAATATCGGAAAGGTAATTAGGTAATTTCAGGTAATTAGGTAATTCACCAAATCCGATTTAGAAAGAAACGCCTTTGGAAACACAAACAGCAAAAAATGGCGAAGCAAGGACATAAGCGCAGATACTGAACTTAGCATAATGTAAAATACGCCTCTACTTACAGTCTTTACTTAGCAACGTCTGCCGCATCCTAAATTGCCTGATAAGAATTTGTAAAGCCTCCCAAATAAGAGCGTAGGAGTTAATCACGAGCCTCCTTCAAGCAGAGCCTTGAAACGAAATGGTGCTTAATCAAATGAGGGACAGATACAAAAGGCTTTTTGCTATAATTATATTATAAATGATTGAGAAGGACATTTTCTAAATAATTCAGAGTAAATGTGAGATAATAAACATGTGGTGATAAGTAATTCGGGCATAATAATTAGAGAAATCGGTTTGATATATAAGTTGTGTTTCCTATTTAGGTTCCACTTTGACAAAAAAATTACACTATCCCATTTTTTTGTAAACTGCAAAGAGGAAAATGGGCTCCAAATGGCAAAGCATCATCATTAAATGTAATTTTCTCTCATCAAATCTCAAAAATTATCATTAATAACAAGGGCATCAGAAAATGGACTAACTTTCAAGCTACAAAAAACACTGAATTAATACATTCGAGCAGAAAAGAACTGAACAACGTCTAAACACATGTTGTTACAACATTGCTAACTAGGCCACGACGTGTCGGCGGCTTTTCACGACAGACGTCCCTATTAAAACCTGAGATACAATGGGGCCAAACAATTTACAGACATGAACATTGCTCATGTATTAAGACTTCATAAACGCATATATAAAGTAAAATACCTACCTACCTTATATTACTGTTATCGTATCTTTTCGGTAAAAATGTGATTAAAATAAAGTTGACTGTCTTACCTAGGCTTAATTATTTTCACGTTTTTAAAAGTTTTGTCGAGTATTTGGTCACACACAGTTGGAATATACACTCTGTATAGGGTATACTAGTGTGAACTACCCACTAATTACTATTTTTTTTATGTTCTAGCAGACAGGCGTGATGCGACAATGTCACAACGATGCGATGATCGTTTTTCATAGTAATTGCCCTTTTTTTTTTTTTTTTTTTTTTTTTTTTTGCGTGGAGAAATGCTCATGCATACTGCACTACCACGGGGAGATAGTGCAGTTATGTGGGACTCTAACCCACTAAAACTCCACGGTGTCCTCCAGTACCGCTTATGGCGGGAACACGGGCACGCGTTAGCACTCACCGCGAACCCGCCGTGGCTGTCCGTCGCCGGACCCTCCTCGGGGGAGTACCCCCCATCACCGGCGCACCAGAACACACTGTACGCCGTGACCACCCCAGGGACCAATTCAGCACATAGGTGCCAGACGACCCCGTGTATGGCACCCTTGGTCCCACTGTGACGGGTCGAGGTCAATGGCCCCGCCACCTACCATTTTGCGGCCGCAGGGGATAGGGAGAGCGGCTAACGCTATACCGACACTCCTCTTCCCCTGCGGCCCCACCGCGTCCGCCATCAGACGGTGGCGACCCCGTCTAGGCCGCGGAAGGTAGGAAGAGCGGCGCACCGCAATACCGGCACTCCTCTCCCGCCGCGGCCTCCAACCCTCAGCCGCGATATCGTATGGGACCTGGGAATCTCCATAAGACATCGCGGCCCGCCTCAGTTGCGATGTCGCCTGTTACCAAGCGGCACCGCAACCTACTAGTTGGCCGCTACGTCGTCGGCTTAATCGGCAAAAGCCCTGACGAGCGGCCCCTCCTCGGGTTCCTCTTCGCTTCACCGTGGGTGACCAAGCCACGGTTACTGAGCCCCCCCGCCTCGACAAAGCGGGAACCCACCGGGGGGGATAGTAATTGCCCTACGGGTATATTTTACGCAGAAAATTTTCGTCGCGCATATCTGCGGGATCCTTGAAACCAAATGTTTCAATACAGAGTTCGCGGTACCTCATCATCAGCCTATTAATGTTCCCACTACTGGGACACAGGCCTCCTCTCTGTGAGAGGGAATGGGCCGTAATCCACCACGCGGGCCCAGTGCGGGTTGGTGGATGTCACATGTCTTCGAATGTTTGGTTCTAGGACATGCCGGTTTCCTCACGATGTTTTCCTTCACCGTTTTGAGAGCAGTGGTGATGAAATAATTTACACAAAGTAAAGCGCCTGCCTGGGCTCGAACCCACGACCTACAACGTGTAAGTCGCGGCCGATACCACTGGGCCACCACTGCTCTTCTTCTTCGCGGTACCTACACATTGACAACAATTTATTGTAAGTTGTAACCGATTGACTTATTAAAGTTTTGATTAATTTGTGTAAGCTTGTTTCGCTAAAACCGAGAGAATGCTCTTCCAGTAGGCCGAGCAGCTTAATAACACCAACTTTAATTGAAAATTGCGTCAGTTGGCAATGGCCGAAGTTCTTAATCAATAGTGAAAAACATTTGGAACGACAACTGTGTATGACCTTTGAAAAATTAACCCCTATATAATGATTATTTAGTTTACTAAATAATCACCCCTATATAATGATTATTTAGTTTACTAAATAATCATAATATAGGGGTTAATTTGTTTGTTTGTTTACAAACATTTATATTTCAGAAATCGGGGGTAAGAATAATTAATGTAGATTTGTTTATTTTTAGCTATTTGATATTTTGTGCGGAGTGAAGCATTGATATATATTTTTGAAACTTTTCACTCCTGACGGCTAGTTCAATTGACCCGCATTGTTATGCACGAGTAACCAAGCAATGTAGACTGGCAATTACAAAAAGAAATTTTAATTGTAAAGATTTATTTTGATTTTAATGAAAACTTGGATATAATAATAAATATACGTAAAATACGCGCTTGGTCGTGGAGTTGCGGAAACCAGCCCCTTTTAACCAAACCTAAATATAATAAAATGACTATTAGTGAAAGGATGAGAGATTAGGGCTGGTCTGTGTTTGCAAACTTACGCTTTTAGTTTTCAGCGACGAGCCTCGTAGGGCTTGGCTTTGTCGATGCAGTCCTACCTTGTCTGGCTCCTTCAGAAACGGCAAGGCGGCGTGGTCTTGAGGGAGAGCGCTACGGTCGTGTAGATCCTCAAGGCAAGTGCGGTGATTGTTTTTGGTCTAATTCCCTATGAAATAGACGTCACAGAAATCACCGGGCGACGTATCACAGGGGTGGCGAGGTCATGCCCCTGGGTGTCCACCATTGAGCATTAACAATGTTGGATAGCAATGACTAGTTTTGACCATGTCGTGTTTGTTCCGTGCGTGGGGACGTCCTGTATAGAGATGAAGGGATCCTGGTGGTTGAGTGGAGCAGGTTGCACACAACACGCCACTTTGGCCTGGATTTCTTCCGACATGGGCGGTTGTGGGAGTAGCTTACCCACGATCAATCGGCTGAGCTCTCCTTCTGAGAGTATAAGCGAGGTGCGTGGGGTCCACTGATGTCGTCTTTGGACGGCTGAAGTGGTGGTGAAGGTCACGCTGACGGTGTAAGGGAGGGTTGTTCTGTTCAAGCCAGCCCAAACGAGCACCTGATGTCACACTGTAAGCCAGCCCTGCGCACCTATATCTCAATGGTAGCCCTAATGGCCCATTTTAAGTGGTGGGTCGTTTCCAGTTACGGGCTCGATGGAGAGTGGAAGCCGGAGAGTTGAAACTTTTGTTTAATTTGGTCATGGATTTTATAAAAGACTAGCTGTTCCGCGCGGCTTCACTCCCGTGGGCCACCACAAAGGACCCGTTTTCGGGATAAAAAAATAGCCTATGTCACTTAGGAATACTGTCGCTTTCCATTGGTGAAAGAATTTTTTAAATCGTTCCAGTAGTTTTGGAGCCGATTTGGTTTAAACAAACAAACAATAAATATTTCCTCTCTATTACATTATTATAATTATAATATATATATTAATATATTATAGCTGACTCCGGTAAGACTGGAAGCCGACCCCAATATAGTTGGGAAAAGGCTAGGCAGATTATGATGATGATGATATTAGTATTTCCTTTATTCAATATCTTTTCTTATAGTTTACATTTTTAAATATTTTATAAATTAAAAACATTTAAAAATATAAAAAAAGAGGCCCACCGGTATCGGGAACAGGGTCCATGCTACCGGCGGTCAGGGCTCCAGAGAGAGGAATCTCCTTACAATGCGAGCCGTGTCCAACAGTACAGCTTTCTGGATCAGGCCCTTGACCCAGCCGCCTAACGAGAGCCTCCTAAGGTGTTGGTCGAGGCTCGAGGCTATTAAGCCATTGGCTGACACGACTATCGGTACAATGATCGCTGTGTCCACATCCCACATGTCGACAACCTCGCGAGCCAAGTAGATACTTGATTTGCTTATCTTTCTCGGCTTTCACGAGGTTACCGTCATACGGGACGGTAAAGTCAACAATCATTGCAGGCCTCTTGATTCGGTCCACCACTACAGTATCAGGCTTATTGGCTACAATAGCCCTGTCAGTGATAATGGACCGATCCCAGTACAATTTGGTATTGCCATTCTCGAGAACTGTGTCGGGCACATACCTGTAGTACGGCACCTCCGATGCCACAAGAGAGCATATCAGAGCAAGCTGCTGATATATAATCCTGGCTACAAGGTTGTGCCTATGCAAGTACTCTTCGTTAGCTACACGAGAACATCCAGAGATAATGTGGCGGATCGATTCACCCGGGCGGTGACGTGTCCGACAGTTGTCAACCGTGCCATCCTTCACAATAAATCTCCGGTAGTTATTCGTCATGATAACTTCGTTTATAATTACACAGACAAAACCTTCGGTTTCCCCAAAGAGGTCACCGAAACGCAGCCAAGATACGGACGTTGCTTGGTCTATATCGGACCCATGAAGGGCCCGGCAAAAGCGTCCGTGATGCTCCTTACTGTGCCATACTTCCCTGCGGTCGTTAGTGTCAAGCACTACAAGCTTGCGCCAGTTCTCATTCGCCAAGGAGAGCGGGGTGAGTCGCTTGTCCACTGCTACTACATCTCGATGCATACCCACGTCGGTGTGTAGAAAATATTCCCTGATATTGCTTATCTCTCGGTTGTGGAGGTTTTTGGCATTTAAAAAGCCTCGGCCTCCACACTTCCATGGGATATACAATCTCAAGACTGACGATCGTGGGTGATGCATTCGATATCCATATGCAGTCGGCAGTTTACGGACCCGCCTATCCAGGGCGTTGAGTTCCGTTTGAGTCCATTTGAGTATGCCGAAAGAGTACATCGGTACCGGCATGAACCAACCGTTAAAGGCGCGCACCATGTTACCGCCTGAAAGAAAGCTATTGAATACCTTCTTCAGGCGGCCAAAGAAGCGTTCCTTCAACGATTGCTTCATGTCAGTAGTGTTGATACCTAACGATTCCGACATACCCAAATACTTATAGGTTTCGTTTGGAGAGAGGGATCTCAGGTTTATGGAATCCGCGAGTTGAATTCCTACGGATTCCACAGTCTCCCCTCGCTTTACATGCATGACCGCACATTTGTCCACACCAAACTCCATCCTGAAGGCGTTACTAAAAGTTTCAGTTACCTTCAGTAGCTCCATCAGCTGAAGATTGTTGGGGGCAAAAAGCTTCAAATCATCCATGTAAAGGATGTGAGATATAACCTGACAACCTCTCTTCAACCGATAGCCTAGCCCTGAATTCTCCAGCAGCATGCTTAGAGGATTCAGGGCTAGAAAAAACCAAAGTAGACTCAAACTATCGCCCTGGAATATACCTCGCTCGATCCTTACAGGTTCGCTATTCCTCTGGATATTTCGACATCCTGCATAGTGAAGGACTGTGCTCCATTGCCCCATACATGATATGAAAGTGCGTAGAGTTGTATATATCTTATACAATTCTAGCACCCTCATGAGCCAACCATGAGGCACCGAGTAATTCATAGAATTTCTCTTTATTCAAGTATCCACGACTCAAAAGATGGTTAATAAAACTTACAACTATGTTAGTAACACAGACATTAACAAACTGACACTACAAAAACAAAATAACAGTGGATCACCGTTGCGACAACCCATGTGAGATGGCACAACAGCGACCCACGAAAACACAGTCTAGGCGACACGAAATCATACTTAGGATACTGTTGGAGCTGCCCCACACCCTGCGCACCATGGATGCGTACCTTTTACGCATGGTTGTGTAGAAACAATCTACATGCGCATCCGCAAACATCCCCGACGCACTACAGAATATTAATAGGGCCGGCCTTCTTATAATCTATCCAACATGTCGACTGATCCTTTCGAGAACGCCGAACTTGTTGGCTAATGGCCATATCTATAAGGAGTAGCTCCTTAGTACCGCGGGACCATACTACCTGCCTGGTAGTATGGTGTGTTAAAAGTAATGGTAATAAAGTTGTAATTGAAGAATGTACTGCGCATGAGAAAGTTCAGATTTACCAAAAATCTGATTACGGAAAGTATCTACAGTAACTGGTAAGGTCACTTTATTCTTATAATGATTCATTGGAAAAACATTACCCTTTTGTGGTTATACTGTTGTTGGTTAAGCAAAAATTACATTTTATAGCCGTTGAACTTCTACTACACTACAATACACAATGTTTTTGCTTGTTAAAAGAAATAAAGTGAAAAAAAAGCAATTGATTGCACATTGCAGATTCAAGATTGTTTCAAGTTGTGGATAATTAAAGCTTATGAAATTTAGTATGGTTATCTTTGCTGTTACTCTTTGGCTGTGTATTCATCATACAATTTACTAGTGATGATTGATTTTTATTTGCTGTGTTTGTTACCTAATTGTTTGCCTATCTTGTTGGTCTGGTGATTGCTGGTGCATCTGCTGGACATGGGGTCTAAGGTTCAATCTCTGGACAACATGTAGTGGTATCCTATTGCTTGAAGCTTAAACTTGGTTGGTGAGTTAACGGTGCGCCATACACCTCTGCTTGCAGACATCGATTGGTGACTGCGTACATGTTATTTTGTGTTATAAAATTGTCTTAATGTAAATATAGGTATCCAAATGTGTCATAACATAATATAATGGTTAGTGCTTTAGTGACAGTATCTCAGAAATCTTGTAATTTCTTCATATTGATAGTATGCCTATATGTGGTTATGTTGTTCATTAATTTTTATTGCCGTTTTGATGGCGCAGTGGCATAGCCACTGGATGCCGCGCTGTGTGTCGCGAGTTCCATTCTCATGTGGAGTAGATATTAGCGAGGCCTGCAAGTGATTGTTCTGGGTCTGACTGTTAGTGAGTGTTGAATTGATATCTGAGGGTAAGAAGCAGTCCAGTCGTAGAGCTGCAGTCCAGTTGCTGTCCAGGCAAACGGTGTACGGCAGCTTATGTGGTGGCATCCCTGTTGTTTGGAGTATGTGACATGGTATGGTGTGTTAAGCATCTGAAAGGTATCTGGCACCATTGGTGCTTGGAGACCGACTTACTGTCTTATGGGAGGTGGTAGCCTGGTGCCACTGGTGCTTTGGTGACCTGTTATTTGGAGTATGTGACATAGTATGGTGTGTTAAGCATCTGAAAGGTATCTGGCACCCTTGGTGCTTCGAGACCGACCTGACGTATGTTGCGAGCCAGTTACGTTAGGTAGGTTGGTGTTGTACAGGTGGATGGTCGAAAGGGCCCAGCACGCCCGGTCCATGCCACACTGTTATTAGGTGGGTGGTCGAAGGGGCCCAGCACGCCCGGTCCACGCCACGCGTCATCCAGGTGGATGGTCGAAGGGGTCCAGTACGCCCGGTCCATGCCACGCTGGGAATAGGTGGGTGGTCGAAGGGGCCCAGCACGCCCGGTCCACGCCACGCGTTGTACAGGTGGATGGTCGAAAGGGCCCAGCACGCCCGGTCCATGCCACGCTATTAGTAGGTGGGTGGTCGAAGGGGCCTAGTACGCCCGGTCCATGCCACGCTGTGTAGGTGGGTGGTCGAAGGGGCCCAGTACACCCGGTCCACGCCTCGCGTTGTTCAGGTGGATGGTCGAAGGGGCCTAGCACGCCCGGTCCATGCCACGCTGTTAGTAGGTGGGTGGTCGAAAGGGCCTAGCACGCTCGGTCCATGCCACGCTGTGAAGAGTTGGTTGGTCGAAAGGGCCCAGTGCGCCCGGTCAACACTGCATGGTATAATGAGTTGTTCATTGGTAGAAAGGGCCCAGTGCGCCCGGTCTACATTGCGTGGTATGATGAGTCGTTGGTTGGTTGAAAAGGGCCTAGTGCGCCCGTTCCACACATGCTAAGATGAGTTGTTGGTTGATCTAAAGGATCTTGTGCGCCTGGTCTACACCGTATAGTATCGCAGAGTATGCATGTCAGGAATGGACGAGCGGATCCAAATGGAATGTTTCTTTCTTTGGTGTGTGAGATATGACGTGCCAATATAAGGATTGCTAAATGCTCACGGACTCGCTATAGTCAGGAAGCCGTGCAAGGATTTCGTTCTGACGAGTGCCATGGTTTCAAATGACTTTGACAGATAATGTCAACTTGACGTAACACTAAGTACTAGTATTTGGCGCGAAGATGGGAGAGAGGTCAAGGATCGAGTAAGAAAATGGCGGGTTGGATTGAGTTGTTAATTTGTGATAAAACTTATGGAGAAATACAGTGAGAGTGACTGTTTGTTCGTGTAGATAAAACTAAGTGCTTAGTGGAATGTCGTATACCTTCGTTATTCGCCAATACATAACGTGACCTCGTGACATTGTGACCCTACATACAAGCGAAGAAGTTGGTTTGTCTAACTCGTATTAGCCCGAAAAGAACCCATGCAATATTGGCTTTCCTGACAATTACACAGTCTTTCCTACATACTAATATCACGCAGGCGGAGCCGCGGACGGCAGCTAGTTAGTTTATAAGGACACAAACTTAGTAGGTGTGCATATTCCATCCATCTTGAATAAAGATTACAAACCGTCTCCAGATTCTCCAGAGTCTCCTTTCGACATAACTTTAGAGAATCAATTTGAATTTGAATTTTGACCTTCTTCATTGATTAAAGTAAATTACTTGAGACCTTGTTATTAGAATATATACGCTACATTTAGTATCAAATAGTTCTGGATGGTTGTTGAACCTTGTGGGAAGCCTGTGGTATCGGTATTGCTACCCAATATATACCGATGACCGGTTAAGTATTTCGTTACCTACCCAAACGATTAAACTCTGAAACTAAGGGCCTGTTTCACATAGTCCGAATAGACTCTACTCACTGAATATATTAAAAAATGGAACAGAATTTGTATGAAATTATCTGCCATGTAAGTTATAGGGCATTTAATCATAGGTGGTAAAACTATGTCCTCAATCTTGTATTCAATGTTCTGTTTTTGATTGTTGAGGCCTAATATTGGGTATACAATTACTATCATTTCGGGTACAGTTAGCTGCACTGTATTTTTTTATAACTTATTCTGGCTTACTCTTTTCCCAATCATTTCATGATAAATGATTTTATTCCTATAAGTTGGTTTGTACAAACACTTTTATTTCTGTAAGTTGGTTTGTACAAACACTTTTATATGTTGATCATATTTTTTTTTAAAACAAACTTTTCTTCTTTCTTTAACAGCTGAGAAGAAAGGCCGAAACAAACTCAGAGGTCACAGTCTCTTTTAAAATCCAAAGAAAATCTTGGTTAGATCATGTGAAGAGCATGTAGACTGATGTCTGAAATGGTCTTTTGAGGATAGAACCAGCCAGATTGAGTGAACCTGTCCAGTCAGTGCACGCATTTGTCAATAACCGTGCAGCTCAACTCGGAATTTAAGATTTATTCCGTTCTAATACCAAAAACTAATACCACTGTATTTGTTTAAAAACGTATTTCGTTTGTATTCTGAACGGATACCATGGTTTAAACGATTACCAACACAAGTACAAAGATATAAGGTACAGTCAGTAAAAATGCTTTGTGTGTTAATTATAAGACCTTTAATTGAAAAAAAAAACAGTTGAATCCAAAATAATAAATTTACGTTAGCAAACGTCTAGTTCAATAATAAAATATGACTAATAATCAACTTAATTATAAATGTTAGTTCCTCCTTGTACCTGAATAAAATTTTTTGCTTCTACATCAAAACAAGAACAATTTATTTACAGTAAAAAAAATCATAAAATACAAAATATCTCATAAAATCAACTCTTAATTTATATTAACAGGTTCACTGTCCAATCAGTAAAACAATAGTTAGTATTAGTATTCTATTACGATCACATAAAAACATCTGAAAATTCATTTGATTAGGTTTGACTGTGCTGACTGTACCAACCCAGTTACCTAAATGGTTTGTAGTTGCTAGATCTGGTAATCAGAATTTTGACCTCCTTACTATCCGTACTACTCTTGATCAAAGATTCTACAAACGAATGGTGGAACCAAAGGCTTCACATGCTTTCTAAGTCCGGTCTCCAAATATGGTGAAAAGCCACTCATCCACGGTTCGACCTCAGCAAGTCTAACTAAATCTTCAATCGATCCGTACACCTATTTTTATTTGGAGCTCCATTACTTATCCACGAACCATACATACTAAACGAAATACTCCCAAAAAAAACAAGCCCGAATTTATCCGGGTCATCGTAAAAAAAACTCCCGTGTTTATGGATGAGTCATTTGATTCCTCACAAAGAAGTGTGAGCGAACGAGATGTCTTGTTAGGAGTTCCAATAAAATTCTCAGTGGATTCATAAAATATGTAATTTGATCAGGATCAGTACTAGAGTCCGAGTCCCCTGGGCGAAACCGATCGGCCATCGAGATACATTGAAAATAGAATTGTCTGAATGCCACTGTTGAGGTAACAATGTCTTGAGCTACACAACGATACGTAAGGTTTTATTGAGCGATGCCTATTGAAAAAGAAGCCCTTTTGTCGAAAAAATCATGAGAATATTTTCGTTACGAAATTATTATTTATTTAATGTGAAATCAGGAAACTTGATACAATAAATGGATAATGAAGCATTGAAAACAGGAAAATTGGAACAGGATTATAATAATAAGATGGTAGGATATTTTGTTTAATCTGCTTATTATTAGGTATATTGAGAATTTGAGATAATAACTTATAAACGTCAGCAAAAAATATGGTTAATTGTTTCTGGGATTAGCAGACTTGTATATCAGGAGCTTATGAAACATTTATAGGAAAACAGAGTAAGTAAAATTGAAATTGATTACTTGAATCTCTTACATTCCTACGCGTATATATTAAACTTTACAATAGTAAAAGATTAATTATTACTTACCTACATAATGAGATCTCATCCATGTTTATCATTTTAAAAGGTTTTTTTTTCATAAAATTAATAAATTGGTCTCAAACAGAATAATAATGCAGTTGGTATTTAATTCTTTAAAACCATAATTTCAATCTTTTAAAATAGATATAAAAACGATGTTCTGTTTGTGAAATAAATAATCAACTTAAATATAACTTTATTCCCAGTGTTGCTAACAGAACTTATGCTAATTGGGCAAAGAGTATAAAACTTGTATGCAAAAATTGTTTTAAAGTGCCATAACGGGTGCGGGATACGTAAGCAGGAATACTTTAGCTAACATCATAATTTTAGCCAAAAACCCTTCTGTACGACACTAGACTAAGTTTTTTAAATGATTTTTCTCTGGACGGACAGGGATTTTTTAAAGCCAAAACTTTTATGTTGTAGGACATCTCAACAATACTTAACGGCAAGTTTGGAGTCTGTTTTTATGATACATAATTTTATGGTATAAATATTTTGCAGGTTAAGATCTTCTGATATTTGTGTAAGTATTTTTTCATACCTATTTCACGCATTTGTCTCTTGGATGTAGGCAGCAGCTGTTATAAAAATACAAAGGAAAACCTTTTTGCGCTTGTTTTTGGTTTTCTAATACTCAATTTTCAGTTAGTTCCAAATACTTTTTGAATCTTATTAGAATCAGGATCCACTGGCAGTTTTTAAATAAATGGCCCATTCTTTTTACGGCCTATGTTATTTTTTCTAAATCTTTAAATGAAGTCAAATATATAATGACAGTCTTCTAGAAACGTTTTCACGTTACTAAAACATTTAAGGACCTGTTCTTACTGCTCTGTTTCAAAAACCCACTCTGTATAATTCCTATTTAAATTTACACGTGTACTGATAAAAAACTTGCTCAGTCTTTTTCATCATACTTTCCATTTCTGTAATTGGGTGAATTTTTCAAATTTTTCTAGCAAAAAAATTGAGTAAAACGATAAATGAAGGCTTCTTTATTCAAAGAATATTTTATTTTAATTTATAATGTATTTCAGAGGATCACTGGACACAATAAACTATCCACAAAGTTATTTTTCGCTTTGTAGTGTTTTGCTTTGGAAGTCAGTTTATTTTTTATGTTGATAAGCTTTTTTATTTTTCTTTTTCAGTTTTGGTCCCTTATAATACCATGAAAATCATTTACAGCCTAAGGGTTTCTCATAAAATATAAAATTGTTTATTGTGTCTCAAACGGTTACATTTACAAATGTACAAGTAATCTAAACATATAAAAGAAGAAAGTGACTGACTGACTGACTCACTTACTGACCATCAACGCACATCCCAAACGGCTGAAGCTTCAATCATGAAACTTGACACGTAGGTTCCTTTGGTAGTGTAGATGAGCACTAAGAAAGGATTTTCAGAAATTCCACCCCTAAGGACGTGAAATAGGTGATGAAAGTTTGTATGAAAATCCATCAGTTTTAAAGTCAGGATCATTATATTTTGGGTTTACGCTGAAGATTAAAAAATATTTTACACTTGTCTCAGCGATTTTGGAGATTCCACCCGCATGAGGGTGAAAAGGAGGATGAAGTCATGGAATAATGAAATCGTCTAGAGACTTGAAATTCGCACATAGATACTTTATACTGAGCAGGCAACCACTAAAAAGGATTTTTGGAAATTCCACCGCTAAGGGCGTGAAACAGGGGTTGTAAGTTTGTATGAAAATCCGTCAGTTTTAAAGTCAGGATCTTCATATTTTGGGTTTAGGCTGATAATTAAAAAATAATTTACACGTATCTCAGCGATTTTGAAGATTCCAACCCCGTATGGGTGAAAAGGGGGATGAAGCCATGGGAATCATGAAATCGTCTAGACTTGAAATTTTGCACATAGATACGCAGGCATCCACTAAGAAAGGATTTTTGGAAATTCCACCGCTAAGGGCGTGAAACAGAGGTTGAAAGTTTATATGAAAAGCCGACAGTTTTAAAGTCAGGATCTTCATATTTTGGGTTTAGACTGAAGATTAAAAAATAATTTACAAGTATCTCAGCGATTTTGAAGATTCCACCCGCATGAGGGTGAAAAGGGGGATGTAGTCATGGGAATAATGAAATCGTCTAAGGACTTGAAATTTTGAACATAGATACTTCATACTGTGTAGGCATCCACTAAGAAAGGATTTTTGGAAATTCCACCGATAAGGGCGTGAAACAGAGGTTGAAATTTTATATGAAAAGCCGACAGTTTTAAAGTCAAGATCTTCATATTTTGGGTTTAGGCTGAAGATTAAAAATTAATTTACAAGTATCTCAGCGATTTTGAAGATTCCACCCCCATGAGGGTGAAAAGGGGGATGAAGTCATGGGAATAATGAAATCGTCTAGAGACTTGAAATTTTGCACATAGATACTTCATACTGTGTAGGCATCCACTAAGAAAGAATTTTTGTAAATTCCACCGCTAAGGCCGTGAAACAGAGGTTCCGACAGTTTTAAAGTCAGGTTCTTCATATTTTGGGTTTAGGCTGAAGATTAAAAAATAATTTACGGCAATAATGGTACGGAACCCTTCGTGCGCGAGTCCGACTCGCACTTGGCCGGTTTTTTAATAAGATTAGAGCAAAATGTGCGATAACGCACCCTTTTAATGTCATTTAAACCCTTTTAATGTCATATTGATCATAACGTATAAACATTAAGATGAAAATGACATTAAAAGGGTCTCTCCTCGACTGTAGTTGCAATTTATTTCTAAGCCTAATACATTTTATAGTACGCTTACAACTAGGGAGGGAGACAACTTTAGTGTTTTAGAGAAGAGATGACCTATCTATCACTGCGTCTACTAAAATGTTTGGGTTTCTATATGCATTAAGAAAAGAGGTTTTCGTATTTACAAGGAGTTTGTAGACATTCTCAAAGTCAGTCACGGTCTTGGATTTGACTATAAGACTTGGTTTGGTACGTGCGGGATATGTTCAATAGTACTGTTGCATGATTCGTAACAGTCGTGTTTAAAGTGCAACAAAAGCCGAGTTTTTTAATTTATGTAACTTAAGAAGCATATTATCGAGGCAGTTATTATCCCTGGTAGACAAGCAGTATCCTGCGAGGAAACCATGTAAGGCTTTACATGGTTTCCTCGCAGGATACTGCGACTAACAGCACTACCTGTAACTATATGGTATATTTAAATAATTGTATCTCTTAGTCCGTACTTGTAATGTTTCTGCTGGTTTCCCTATTAAGTTAATATTTATATCTCCTGTAATAATAGTGTCCCCAAGTGAGTAAATAGTTTGAAGGTATTTTAGCAAGCGAGGCAATTAAACTATCTGCGGATACATTAGATGGAGACCGATAAATACCAATGATGGTGAAATTAAAGATAGTGTTTTGTAAAGCTGAGGCATGTGTCAAATTAATTTCTGTTGCCTGGGGTAAATGGCAGTTTTTATATTGGCGACTTTGCCATCATTTTGTTTTAAATGTCTAGATGTTTTAAACGAAGTATAGTTATCTAGCACAGGTATTTGTTTATTAGCGTTCATTCTGCTAATTTTAAAAGTAGGACATCCACATTCATTCTATTTTGAGACAAATTTATCTGAAGGTCATCAATATTCCTGTATATGAGTCATTAAGGTTAAGTTATAATTATTATGTTGTAGGTAAATATTTAAGTGTGCAGTATCATAACAATTCTATCAAGCCTATTTTATTACGTAGTTCCGGTGCCTACCTTCCGGCTTCATCAACAGATCAGTTCGATGGTACCATTTTCATTAGAACCATTTATTTAATTTTGCTTCATCACAATCATTTAACTATTCGAGATTTCTTATACCCAAAACATACATTTCATTGAGAAGTTACAGTGGCCATCTGTGGTCTTCCTCTTCAGTTCCTCTTCACATCAAATGATATGCTCAAAATGCAAATGCTTTGCCATGCATGTTGATGAACATACCAACATCGCTACACGTATGCCTATAAAATTTTAGGCGAATCATCGATTTCTATGGGATCCACTCATCAGATCCTGACTTTGTGACAATGGGCCCATCTTGAGAGTACATCACACACATCATCAGCCTATTAATGTTCCCACTGCTGGGACACAGGCCTCCTCTCTGTGAGAGGGGATGGGCCGTAATCTACCACGCGGGCTCAGTGCGGGTTGGTGGATGTCACATGTCTTCGAATTTTTGGTTCTAGGGCATGCCGGTTTCCTCACGATGTTTTCCTTCACCGTTTTTGAGAGCAGTGGAGATGAAAATTATTTACACAAAGTAAAGCGCCTGCCTGGGTTCGAACCCACAACCTACAACTTGTAAGTCGCGGCCGATACCACTCGGCTACGACTGCTCTATGGTATAACCTTATAAACAAACAAGAATTTTCAAAATTGGTCCATTTTTTTTTTTTTTTTTTTTAAAAACGTTGCCCTACACTAGGAATTTCTCCTGTATTATAATTGACGGAGTGATCCGTGAAAATACATTAAAAAAACATACATACAGCTGAAAGTAGAACCTACTCCTTTTTGGAAAGTCAGTTAAAAGACATGATGGGGTTAAACCCCTGCAACCCAATGGATATAACTGATTGTGTGACAGGTATTGTTTAATAAAGCAAATTTGTAAAAGAATGTCAGATTGTCTCCAATCATCTGTTGTTTTTATTAGATACTCCTCAGTTTGGCAATTTTATTGAGGTTTCTAGAAGCTCGCACTACTACATGGCATTTAAACATAATTATTGTTATCAAAATGTGGGTTTACCGTATAACACAGTTTGTCCATTCGAGGAAGGCATCAAGAAATATAATTGTTTTTTTTTTATTGTCTATAGTCTTGCGCTCTAAATCAAAATCTAAATCTTAATATCAAGCCCACACAAAATCCATGTCAACTGCCAACAAACTGAACCAAAGCTACAAGACAGTAATTAATGCCTTCTGACAGCAGCTGCACGTAACAATTTGGTAATAGCGGGTACTTGGTCAGACGATGTCCGTCAGTGTGCACTCTATACAAATTACATACAAAGTTTCTCTTTGACGTGGTCGGTACACATACCTTTTTGAATACTGCGGCATGTAGTCTCGGCTTTAGTTAAACAACAAACTTTGTACAACTTTGGGAGTTACGTAATGTGGACTTTGTATAAAAATATGTGCCATGGTACCCATATGAGGAATTTGGAATATTACTTCGTTAGTTTTCCCTTATAAGTTTTCTGCATGGCAGAAATCGGCCGCATAAGGTGTCAATGTCTGACCAAAAAACCTTTCAACTTATCATTTACATCTAACTTATCATAGCACCAGCTAGAAAAACAACTGCAAAAATTACCAGTTAATCAAAGAAGAAATCTTACTAGCAAAACTCTCTTTTCCAACCTAACGTCAAGTTTTGAAATTATGAAATTCTTACGTAAATTAAATCCTCCTAGTCACGTATTTTTTGACGACACGTCTGTTTCAGTAAAAAACATAGGTATGACACGCATCAAAAGTGACAACACGTGAAAGGGGATTTCCACGGGCATTTGCCTTCATCAAAAGTCTGAACGCATAGTTCCCATGCCATGGGGTTTATTGTGTGTACAGAAACAGAAATTCGGTAAATTGTTATTTTGTGCGTCAGTATTACTTTTCCATTGGCAGTTTTATAATAAGGTTTGTAAACATTTTTAATGAAGCACTGTTAATCTGAAATCAATGGTGCCGAGACGTTTAAAGCCTCTTAAAATGGAAACAAAACAAAAACAATCTTTAAAATTAAGATTTGAAATATGCCCGCAGGTGGGCATTAAAGTTAAAACCACCCTTTGAAAGTTTTAGAGAGGTTGCACCCTCTACGAGCTAAGATGTGCCCACTCCACCATTTTTAACGTAAGTGCCATAATTTCGAGACATTTTTGGATCGTCTAGATGTAAATCTTATTCAGCAAGTTTTTCCTTAGATGTGACACATTAATAAAAATATTGATTAATTAAGAAAACCTTAAAATAAGTTTTTAGAAGTTGGTAAGCTAATTCTAATTAAATCTCCCTCCACTTCAATAGATCCTGTCGCCAATTTAACAGAAGAAATCTCTCGATTAATTTCGATAAATAAATAGCTATATTGATATAACTTACAATTTAATTGAGCCGAGTGAAGGAAATAACTTAGTATATGAAGGTAAGTCTCTTTGCAATATGGGTATATGTTTTATTGGAAATCTTCAACATTATATATGTTATTGAGAAATATTATTTTTGAAACATTTTAAATTAAATTGGATGGCTTTGTTCTTTTACCAGACAGTTGCTGCAATGCCAGATTATGACGCAGCCAATTTAACTTTTTTCTTCGACTTCCTTCCTCGAAGTTCTTTCTTTTACATTATTCTGTACTTGTTAAAATATTCATGAATTCTTTACAATCCTTTTAAAAGTAGGGTTGAAAACAAAAATGAAGTACTGAGTACTTCAATGTTTTGTATATATTTTTAAATATTTCTAAACTTTCTACCTTACCAAAATACTCAAATTTATATGATTACAGATTTGAATAGCTTATACAATAAGAAGTAAGGTGCGTTTCTTAAACAACAATAAACCGTGAAATGTGCTCCCCTTTTTTATTACCAGGCTATTTAAACGGCTTTTATATTAATAAAAGCAATTACCGTTAAGGATATAAGAAGTAGCGGAGACAGCGAAAAAAACAACAAGCAACGGGGAACTTTCCGAAGATTGAAAGAACAAACTCCAAATAAAAAGTCGGAAACTCAGCAAAATAAATACGGAATAACAAACAGGTGTTTAGCGAAGACGCTCGACGCTCCCCACACTCGATCCTTCTTTTATTAGCTGCCTTGAGCCCATTTAAGACCGTGTGGTACTTAAATGTATCGCATTTGAATGCGTGGGCGTCGTAAACTGCCAACGAAATGTGTTTAAATTGAAAATTTTGTCAGAACAATGGAACGTGAACGGTACGCACAAATCTATAGGAATATAATAAGCAATTTATAAACGGTACCGTCTACAACTTAATTAATCATTACATCGCATCGTATTATCGTTTGGCAACGTTGCATGAATTGTAAAAGGCGATCTGGGTTGGGGTGCTCCCAAACTTTATGGTGTTCGACTCGGCCCTGTTTAAGGAAAAAAGAACAAAGTTTCCGACTCCCTGCATATTAATATGTCTGCTGGAGTATTAAACTGTTCACCATTATTATATCTCGTTGTATTCCAGAGGGGTTCGGAGAAGTTTTATATATAGACATAGGGCTGTTTATTGAATAAGGTTTTTACTTAAGAGATAAGCGAATGTGAATGATTTTCTTTTTCTAATCCTCACTTCGATCACTCAATAGTAAAGAATATCACGTATCGATACCAGTAAAAGAGCTTAGAAGTAGTTTACTTAGCAACAATAATTAGTTAAGTAAACTGTCTTCGGTTCTCGTTTCTGCACACGTATGCAGTTCCTGTTTAGAGTGTGTTTGTTTAGAGACTTCATCCGCCATCCTCATTTCAATATTGAATAATATTAATTGCCCTATTTACTTATAGCTTTTAAAGAAGAAAGAAACGTTCTCGTGAAGTATCTAGAGTCATCCTATTTTTTGTACTGATAGCTGATTTAGATGGATTCTCGATTATGAAACGTAAAAAACTCGAACGCTTCCTAAATTATTTGACAATAATCAACCGATTTTGCTGGTTTACTTAAATTAGAGCTTAATTATCCCACGACACAACAAGCACGAAGAAACAGAAACAACTCAATATTGAACACTATATCGTATCTAAAGTAGGAAAGATTCTGAGAAGGTAGGTACTAGAAACATAGATAGATCTCAGGTGGAGGATTTATTAAATTTATTATTACTTTTAATTCTAGTGAAATAGGTAGTAAGTCCTCTTGGCTTTTTAATTTAAGTGTAAAAAATTTCTTGGAAGTGTTCACATGATCCTTCAAAAGGAAAATAATTGGCAAATTCCAGCATGTGTCTACTCGTAAATGTTTTCTCTCCCGCCAGAAATTCTTTGGCGTCTTAGAAATATTTGTTAGACGGTCCTCAAAGCTGCTCTAAAATGTAATATCTTTTTATCCAAGGAAATAACTAGTTTTATTGTATGGGAACAAAGTAGTAGTCGTAGGTCTGGTTGGTTGGTGGTTAGCGTTAATGCCTCTCACTAGTCATTCGAATTTATTTTAAATTCATTTTATGGTCGTTTTCGTGAGCTGTTGTAATTCATTTATCAACTCGCTGAAAATACGTACAATATTTTTATTAATATTAAGAAAAGTATTTTTAAACTTTCATTTTATTGTCTGAGTCCATAATTTTCAAAAATAATCTCTGTGTCGCACGAACCCTCATGAGAAAAGGCGTTACCATACCTTCCACCTCGTCCTATGTTCGGGCCGGATAACGTTAGTTGTATATTTAATTAACTTTATGTTTCGTGGCACATAAAAGCTCGCCGGGCCGCAGAAAGGCTCACCGCAGGTTGAGTATCCCTGTTCCAGACGGCCTTCTGAATTATATAAAGTAATAACACGCTTTTGTACAGGGGTGGTGAACATTTAGGTTGGTAATAGTGCTATGGTTTGTACTGAATGTTGTTGTAAGATTTTTTACGTAAATTATTTTGGGACAACGTCCTTTGAAATACGGTAGTAGACACGCATTTGTTATAGTGATGACATTCAACTTTGTCGACTTTTGATGTTCTCAGTATTCTTTTTGTAGGAGGAAGAATTGAAAACCAGTCGCGGTAGTAGATCAGCGATTGTACGTCATTCAATCAGTTTTCGTGCATAGTTGCAAAATCCGCGTGTGAATGCACTGAATCCTCTACTATTGGGTTTTTGAGGGTTTTCAATTTTGTTCCAGATAGACTATTCTACCATCAGTAAAAATTACAAAATCTCTATCCTGCTTGTTCATAAAACCTCTACACACATAACATAACGCCTGTATTTCAAAGGGTTAGGCGGAGCTGCACCTTTAGTAACACCTACATTTTTCCAGTTTTTCAACTTTGACCAATTTTGTGACCCCTTTAAATTAGTTTTTTTTTTATTTTTATTTTTTTATATTTTTATTTTACATAGGCTTACATGGGCACTTATAAAACGTCGACAAAAGGGGCACGGTTCGGGTTAGTCGTTTCCTATGGAGAAGAACCGGCAAGAAATTCCATGGTTACTCTTTTAATTTTTTTTGTGTTTACAATATTTCCATGATACAGCATTAGTACTTGGATATGGGGGGACAACGTAGGCCCGACAATAAGTAGTACGAAATTGAAAAAAAACAATCAAAAAAAAAATGTACGAAATAAAAAGTTAACAAATGTTAACAATCATCTAGAAATCTAGAAAGCCTACAATGTTCACACATTCACAATCGGTAAAAGAATCTATACAAAGGTAAAAAAACAAACACTACACTAAATTTAACATGTGGCACAAATACTGTAATCAGTGCTGTAACTATTCTTAGCAAAGGGCTATAATGATGATTGAAAAATATTGAAAAAAGTCTAATTAGAAGAGAAAAAAAAATGAGATTGAGAATAGTTAGAGATATCCATATATTTGTGCCGTTTATGTGTTACCAGGGAAGCCGCAAGCGCAGAGGGTGTCAAAGCCAAAATTTTTATCTTCAACGTAGTCCTTGATTTTATAATATGCTTTTTTAATAAGGACACGTTTGATGTAGTTTTTGAACTTTCCATCGGACAGTTCTATAACTGACTTAGGCAACTTGTTATAAAAGCGTATACTGTTTATAAGAAAAGACTTGCTAGTTTTCGTTAATCTGAATTTGGGTATTACAATTTCGTGCTTACTGCGTGTATTTAAATTATGGAAGTCACTTCTAGTTTTGAAAAGCCCTCGATTTTTGCGGACATACAAAATACATTCCAAAATATAAAGTGAAGGTAGAGTCAGTATATCATCTCTTTAATTTTTTCTCTGAGGGACTCGCGAGGACCCATTTTATAGATCGCGCGGATTGCCCTCTTTTGTAATATAAAAATTGAGTCAACGTCAGCTGCTGACCCCCACAGCAGAATGCCATAAGACATAATACTGTGGAAATAAGCATAGTATACTAGTCTAGCTGTGGCTACATCGGTTAACTGCCTTATTTTCCTTACTGCATAGGCAGCCGATTAGTAGGTCAATAAACCGAGAAAGCAAATTCTCGCCCTACTGTTATTAAAAGTTTACAACTAAGATAACGCAGAATAAACTCCCTTCTTCTGTAAATAACTTCTCGTTGGTACTCTTTCAATGATACGAGCCTCTGAGGGATCAATTCTCTAATCCGACCGATCTCATAGCAAAAAACTTGCGGGTACTCGAACTGTCAATACTTTACGTCGTCACATGTCGGACTTTTCCGCAGTAGAAACGTAAAAATAATGGCTTTATTTATTAAACTCTCATCTATTCTTTTTCTTTATCATATCTGTGATAGCAGTCAGTAATATAAATTTCTACGTTTTTCCCGCGACTCTGCTGCCGTGGTCTACCACATATACCGTTATCTTTTTCGGGACAAAACTGTAGCTTCCTATAAGAGCAAGATGTTTCGCAATCTGATCAGAAGGCTAAGAGATTTCCTTTCAGAAAAATACTTTCATGATTACAGATTTTCAGATGGTGCTTATAAAAATATCAACCACAAGATGCAACGTTACACATGCCAAGCTTAGCTGACATCAGCGTTGAAAGGCCAGCTCAGACGAGCACGAGTTGAAAGGTTTCGACTGAATCTCTGGGGCATTCAGATACCTGTCGTCTATTTCACCAGTAGCTCGCCACCAAGCTGCTTCGCAATATTAGTGAGGTTTGGGAATATTTAGCGTCTGGTTGAACTTTTACACGTGAATGAATCGACATTTGTTCTGGAGAGTTAATTATAGCTTATTTTTCATTTATTTGTGTCAATATTAATCTTATGACAGTATTCACTTAATTCCTAATTTCAGCAACGTATGAATGCATGAATGGCAGTCAGGAGTGTTTTTGACAGATTTATCATCAAAAAAATATCAGAAACACAAAAGTGAAAGACCGACTGACATGCGTGTAAATAAGTGGAGTTACTGTGAGTAGAGCCCACGAATAATATACCATGACCTTCTTCAAGAGACAGTTCATCATATTCATCATCCGTAGCCTGACTTCACCCACTGCTGGGCCTAGGCCTCTCTTTTCTTATGTCAATCCGAACGGTCATGTGCCACCTTTATCCAGGTTCTCACCGCTATGGTAAGAATATCGTCTGCCCATCTCGTTGCCGGACGACCAACATTCCTTCTGCCTATCCTTGGATGCCACTCGGTCACTGCCTTACTCCACCTGTCATCATCGCACCCTGCCATGTGTCCTTGCCCAACTCCATTTTTAGTTCCATAAAACGTTTTTCGATATCGAAGGCCCTCGTATTTCTTCAGATCTTGACGTTTGGAACTCGGTCTAATAACTTTATGCTAAGCATAGAACGTTCTGTGGCTCTCTGTGCAACTCTCAGCCTATACACAGCCTCTTGCGTGAGCGACCATATCTCAGCACCGTGACAGTAGTCAAAACACATTGATTGAAGTAGCGGGTCTTTAGACATTGTGGAATTCAGAGATCATTCACTTCTTTCAAATTTAAAACTAGATAAGTTAAACCGGATATGTGTGAGCCAGACCGTGAGGTAGTATCACATATCCGCCTATCGAAAATAATCACTCTTGTTTTACTATAAAACAACTTGTATTATCTAAATCCCACGAATCATATATACGACGACCTACCTCAAGATCCAGTTCACTTCTTTCAAATTAATAACTCGATAAGTTAAACCAGGTATTTATTTATTTAATACTTTAAGCACATAAACGTACAGGGGCGGACTTAATGCCTTAGCCAGACCCTGAGGAAGTCACACATCTAGCTATTGAAAAAGTTCACTCAAGTTTAACTTAAAAATAACTCGTTTTATCTCACAAAATGTGTCAACATCCGATCGAAGATAACGACAAGCGTCCATGGAGTTTCACGAGATCGAGAAATCCTGTAAGTGACGTTGATGACACACCCATGTGCCCTTGCCGATTAGACTATCGAGTATGACGAATCTTATATTCATATTCTGGCCCCCTACTGTGACGTGTCATACCATCATGAATGCATTGTGAAAAAGGGATTCTGCTATTTGTTCAGTAAGCTTTATTTCAGTCTCACAAAAGAATCCGGTGATTCTTTTGTGAACTGAAACGATCGCAAACGGTTGGCCCGTCGAATATGACACATGCTTCAACGATAGTCCGGTTTTTATGATATTATCAGCCAGAATTTAACTTATCTATAGAAATACTATTAGTTTGATGTCTTGATACAATCATTAGGTTTGAGATAAATGGTAAAATATCTACCTAACCAAGTTATAAGTTTTTTCCTTAACTCATTATTTATGGAAAAATGTGTAGATAAATAAAAACCTTGTCCAGTTTAAAATGATATCTAACTATTAAAAACCGGCCAAGTGCGTGTCTGACTTCGCACATTTAGGGTTTCATACCAAACCGCAAAAACAAGTTGATCGATATAGGAAAAATTAGGAAATTGCCAAGAAAAATCAGATTTATTCATATATTGACATTTTTTGTAAAACCATACGTAATATTAAACACTATCACCAAATTTGAAGTTCATAGGTCAGTGGGAAGTTAAAAAAATATTCGGATCAAAATTTTGTAAAAAAAGCTGCAGCTCATTTTTTTAAACAATATTTATTTTACAATATACATTACAATATTTATCTACTCAACGAGCTCTAATCAACGATACCCCACTCAATAGAATCGGTAGTTTTTTTTTTGCTCCTGACTTTAGCTGTACGGGAGTTACCCTCCATAAAAACATTTAAAATATTTTTTTATAATTTGTATGTCGTTGGGTCAACAAGAAAATACTTTGAAAATTTAAAGCTACATCAACCGTTTGGCAGTAAAACTTGTGTAACAGGCGACGGACAAGTAGATAGAAATATACGCTACCAACATTTTATTTTCTTATTTATTATACCTGGACCTCAATATATCTTTATAGACAGCATAAAGGGAGCCGTACTGTGCTCATTTCAGCCAATAATAGGCAGTCTTTCAGAGAGGCTAATATCATCCTAGATACGCACTTTTGCTCATTATTAGGACGAGTAAACTCTATTCATTCGCCAAATACAATCTTGGACAAGATAAATGTTTTTTCTTGGAAAATATTATCGTTATTAATTTGAATTATGACTGTTACAAGAGTTACACAAACATAAATGTTTTGTCAACTAATAAGTAAATATTTATTCCGATTGAATCTGTTTTTTACCCATTTTTTTGCTTTTGGAAAAAGAGGGTAGTTATAAGGTTGACGTGTGTACCTGTGTGTTTTTTTTTTGGGACAGTCCCACCGCACTATTCCCAAACCACTGCAACTCCTGAAAGCCAGAATCAACAGTGGTGACTACCAGAAAAGCGCCGAGGCAATGAAGCTCGACGAAGTCCCGGAGAATGAATTTAACTGTCTTGGATCCCGCAAGGAAATTAATCAGAAAGCCTGTGTGTTTGTGTATATGTGTATCTGTCTGTAGCATTATACCTCCTAAACGTACATCATTATACAATATTTTATTTTTCTTAACCCCCGACGGAAAAAGAGGGGTGTTATAAGTTTGACGGATGATGTGTGTATTTGTTACTTTGTGTATCTGTCTGTCGCATCATAGTTCTTAAACGGATGAACCGATTTAGATTTTGTTTGTTTTTATCTGAAAGGTGGCTTTATCGAGAGTGTTCTTAGCTATGTTTGATGTAAACCGGTTCAGCCGTTCTAAAGTTATGGGCGTTTTACTGTTTGAATCGGGGTGTTTTCGCAAGATATCGTGTCATAATTACGTGTTCAATATAGGTGGTCGATCGTTGCCAGTAATACTCATACTAGATAAATATTATGTAGCGTGAAATAAAAATGAGTTGGGGCTTTTTTTATTTTACTTTTATTTCTTGTCAAGTAACGAGTTAAATATATAAACAAAATTTTTTTCCACACCTCTTTTGTTACATTAGATTAGTGCATTTTATTGAAATTATTAAGGACCGTTGATGATAGTGTAGCTTTAATGTTGTTTGTAGGTAATCGGAATAGTAGGTACTTTCAAAGAATACCTGATACGAACCAACAAATAAAAATATATTTATGATACTAGTTTTTAAGTACATACTCGTTTTAGTAACTACGAGTATAATTATATCGGTATATTATTATTTTGCAAATATGGGTAATATACAATAGTTGTTATGATATCAAAGCTCAGCCATATTTTACCATTCGGCATGCAAACATTTACATTATTTATGCAACATGTTCATGTTGCATAAATAATGTAGTAAAATAAAATGTAAGTTCTTACATTTTTAAAACTAGTAACATTATGCGAATTAAAATTATGCCAAAACAAATCACCCTTCTAGATAATTATGCCAACATAAACTGTATGCCAAAAAGAATATGGCAAAGAATTATTATGGCAAAACAAATTATGCCAAAACAGTTATGCCAAAGTATATTATGAAAACGAACATTATGCAAAAAAAGGGATCCCTCGCGACTTTCTTAGTTTTCATTAAAAATTATTGCCAATCTCGCTTTAACGAGAACCATACCACAAAAGCGTAAAATATTTTTTTAGAAAAGAACAGTCTTCTCAGATAAATAATGTTGAAACAAAACATTAAGTAGTAAACTGCTTGTTATTAAAACGCAAGTGTCAAGTTAAATAGAGCATTCGCGCGTGGTCCGATAAAGTGGAAGGATAGGCTAGGAGCTTGCATCCTGTTTTATAAAGGCATTCAGACGATAAATGTAAGGTTCACGGTAGTTTAAATTCTGCAAACTAGAGAAGGTAACATGAAAAAGACAATCTAAACCATTTTAGTCGAATTTAATTTATCTTGATTTCAGTGTAACACGTTCCATTTTTCCGTCAATAAATTTGCCTATAGTCTTTTCCCAGCTTAATAGATGTTGGAATTGACTTTTTGTCTATCAGATGCAACTGCCTAACAGTATTTTTGGTTGTAGAGTGAGTGCCTATCTGACCTCCACAACCTAATAACTGCATAACACAAGGCAAGTTACTCCTTGGCAAGTCACTTTTTGCCGTAAACTGCAATATTTTTTCTGTCTATCTTTTCATCAAATCAACAAGTAATCAAGCAACAGATTACTTCGCCAGAAAGCCAGAAAGTCATTATATAAAAACATTTTAATCAATTGCGTACTTTATGACAACGCGGGCTCTCCGCCTATACTATAAAGGCTTGCACAGTGCGCCAGAGTGTCGCGATGGGCACGAAATGACTCGTGAACCGATAACGAACAACGTGAACAGCTTATGAAATATACTAGTTTCAGAGTAGAGTGTCTATTAAGTTTGACTTGGAAATGTAATGAAATGGTATAGGCGTTTTACATTGAAATGTTTTTTGCTTCCGTGGCCTTTTTAAGAGGAACCGTGGATTTTTCTGGGCTATTAACTAGTCTATAGGACTCAGCATAGTGTAGGTATCAGTGGGATAATTTTCGTAATCGGATCAGTTCTTCCAGCCAGAGATTAATCTATATATATAAAAGCGAAAGGTCACTCACTCACTCATCACGAAAACCACTTGACGTATAAAGATGAAATGAAGTGCGCACTAAGAAAGGAGATTTGGTAATTCCATCCCTAAAGGGGGTAAAAGGGGGGTTGATAGTTTGTATGAAATTTCTACAGATTGTAAGTTGGACCCGTGTAATTTTTGTTTTACGCTGTTGGTTGATAAAAAAAAATGTATTTATTGGTTTCTGGAAATTCCACTCCCAAAGGGGTAAAAAAAGGTTCAAAGTTTGTATGAAATTTTTACAGTTTGTAAATTGATCACGTAAAATTTTAGAATTACTTGTTGAATGATAAAAAAAATGTATTTATTGGTTTTTAGAAATTCTACTCCTATAAAAATATATAAAATATGGTTGAAACTTTATGTGGAATTTCTTTGGTTTGGAAGGTAAAACATCTGAAATTGTCGGTTTACGCTCTTAGTTATGAAAATAGCAATATTTTTTTTTTCGGAAATTCTACCACTAAGGGATTAAAAAGAGGGTTTAAAGTTTGTATAAAATTTTGATAGTGAAACGGATAAATAAAAACCGGGCAGAGCTTTGTTCAGATCTTGTATTCACAATCGAAAGAGACAAATAAAATGATGGGCAATCGCTTATATTAACACGATCCTCGTTGCTGATATGGCTTGACTGGAGGGGAGGCTTCAATATGGCGGCTTAGCTTCGGCGGGCTCGGCGGGTATTGGTCGGTTGCACGTAGGCCGACGTCACATCCGTTACATTCGGCCATCCTGGAATCATTGCTCCCGCAATGGGAGCAAAACACATTCATTAGCTTTCATATAAATCAATCAGGTATTCAGTGTCACTACTATTGTTACTGTCTAATATAGGTGCTTTACTTCTATATGGCCTTAGCGCATTTACAGTCTAAGCACCCGTGAGCTTTTGGAACCACGTTAACCTTTTATGTCTAATCCTGTATATATAATATGCCACTACTTTACATAATGTATTTTCAATATGGACTTAACAGATTCTTGCAAACCATTGTACCACATTCAATGTAAATAAATTATGGCTATAATAAATATGTTATGGCTATGGGTTTGACATTGACTTTAGTTACTATATTATGACCTGAATAATAGTCATCCAGTTAGTATTGACTCTAGCTGCACTAATTGTAGTCATAAAAACAACACTTTTGTACACATTATCACTCTTGCGTTATCTGAAGTTTTATTTTTACATTCAATATTTGACATTCAAAAGTGCCGCTTAATGGCCTGGCTTGGCTGGCTTGCCTTGCTTGCCTGGCTAGGCTGATTTGGCTGGCTTGCCTGGCTAGGCTGGTTTGGCTGGCTTGCCTGGCTAGGCTGGTTTGGCTGGCTTGCCTGGCTAGGCTGGTTTGGCTGGCTTGCCTGGCTAGGCTGGCTTGCCTGGCTAGGCTGGTTTGGCTGGTTTGCCTGGCTTTACTAGGCCCTACCAGGCGTAATACTAGGCCCTACCAGGCGTAATACTAGGCTCGACTCGACTTTACTTTACTAGACTCGATTTTACTTTGCTAGACTTTACTTTGCTAGACTTTACTTTGCTAGACTTTACTTTGCTAGACTTTACTTTGCTAGACTTTACTTTGCTAGACTTTACTTTGCTAGACTTTACTTTGCTAGACTTTACTTTGCTAGACTTTACTTTGCTAGACTTTACTTTGCTAGACTTTACTTTGCTAGACTTTACTTTGCTAGACTTTACTTTGCTAGACTTTACTTTGCTAGACTTTACTTTGTTTACTAGGCTCGGCTCGACTTGGCTTTACTCGGCTTGGCTTTACTCGGCTTGGCTTTACTCGGCTTGGCTTTACTCGGCTTGGCTTTACTCGGCTTGGCTTTACTCGACTTGGCTTTACTCGACTTGGCTTTACTCGACTTGGCTTTACTCGACTTGGCTTTACTCGACTTGGCTTTACTCGACTTGGCTTTATTCGACTTGGCTTTATTCGAATTGGCTTTACTCGACTTGGCTTTACTTGACTTGGCTTTACTTGACTTGGCTTTACTTGACTTGGCTTTACTTGGCTTTACTTGACTTGGCTTTACTTGACTTAGCTTTACTATAATCATAAGCCCGCCAAGCATTATAAATGGTTTGATTTCTACGTTTAAAGTAACCAATAGCATGTGGACAAGCAATATCATTTAATGTGTACCCAAACTGTTTAACAAACCACGTTTGCTCGTGAAGGCCTTAATATGGTACCTCATACCATGATTGGAAGAACCAAATTATATATAATATAATTAATTTACTCGGCTTGGCTTTACTCGGCTTGGCTTTACTCGGCTTGGCTTTACTCGGCTTGGCTTTACTCGGCTTGGCTTTACTCGGCTTGGCTTTACTCGGCTTGGCTTTACTCGGCTTGGCTTTACTCGGCTTGGCTTTACTCGGCTTGGCTTTACTCGGCTTGGCTTTACTCGGCTTGGCTTTACTCGGCTTGGCTTTACTCGGCTTGGCTTTACTCGGCTTGGCTTTACTCGGCTTGGCTTTACTCGGCTTGGCTTTACTCGGCTTGGCTTTACTCGGCTTGGCTTTACTCGGCTTGGCTTTACTCGGCTTGGCTTTACTCGGCTTGGCTTTACTCGACTTGGCTTTACTCGACTTGGCTTTACTCGACTTGGCTTTACTCGACTTGGCTTTACTCGACTTGGCTTTACTCGACTTGGCTTAACTCGACTTGGCTTTATTCGAATTGGCTTTACTCGACTTGGCTTTACTTGACTTGGCTTTACTTGACTTGGCTTTACTTGGCTTTACTTGACTTGGCTTTACTTGACTTAGCTTTACTATAATCATAAGCCCGCCAAGCATTATAAATGGTTTGATTTCTACGTTTAAAGTAACCAATAGCATGTGGACAAGCAATATCATTTAATGTGTACCCAAACTGTTTAACAAACCACGTTTGCTCGTGAAGGCCTTAATATGGTACCTCATACCATGATTGGAAGAAACAAAAAAGCAAAATATATTTTTCAGTGTCCGAATCGTCACGATAGAATCGATAGTACGAAAGTGTCGACTCGGCAATAACTAATTTGGAAAACTCTTCGTCCTACAATCATTACCAACAATCAGTACACATGGACACATGTACATGGAGTTTCTTGTGCGTTCTTCTCCATAAAAAGCTACTTTTCCGAATGCACTGTAGAATAAATTTTTATTACTTGTAAATTTTAATTCACATATGTATGACGTTCAAAAGTGCTGCTAATTGAAATAAATATATTTGACTTTGACTTTACTGGATTCAGCCGAGTACCAGTGTTTTACATGGAGCAACTGCCTATCTGACCTCCTCAACCCAGTAACTGGGAAACACGATACCCCTTGACAAGACTGGTGTTAGATTTCAAGCTTCTGACTACCCGTAACGACTGTCAAAGATCTTCAAAAGACAGCCGGGACCAACGGCTTAGTGTGCTTTCCGAGGCACGGAGGAATCTCGGTATGCTGAAATGGTCACCCATCCACGGACCCACCTCGTCAAGCGTTGCTTAACCTTGAAGATCAACCCGTGCGGCTGTTATTATTTAGCCACGAGACAACTGTACAAATACCCCTTTCTTTTTAACAAAACTGACCTAAATGGTTTACATGAATCATAAGCATTGGTTCAAACGGTTTAGGAATTTAGATGTAATGTTCGTTCTTTCATACACGAACTGCCCTTGCCATATGCACAATGAAGACGTGCGTTCATGTATTTTCTAATGAATTGAGTCATTTTTGGTAACCAATATACTAATTTATTAAAATCATGGTGACCAAAGTCATAATGATGCATTTGCACTATCTTATCTATCTACCCAAGCTCCGAAGCTCCTACCAGTCTACTGCCATTTAGGGTTTTTCTATAAAGCTTCTCGTCAACAATCAAGTAATTGCTTATTAGGTCCGGATCGACGGTGTTGGTTTTTAGCTGGTTAATTAGTGAACTAAAGCTTGTCGTCATGGCATTGTAACGTATATAACCAGTATCAGTGACTTAGAGACTTTTTTTTTAATTCATTGTATCGACTGGATTTCTGCCAAGTGCACCTACATGTTTCATACGATGGGCCGGCCTATACTCAACACTAATGTTATAAAATTTTATCAAAAACCACTATCCTGCGATGCGTGGTCGTACCTTGGACCACTGCACAATCAGTAACAACCTTTACACCACATATTTACCTATAACATACACGCGAAATCTACGTACGAGTCCAACAGCGAGAGTTTGAAGCTCATAATAATGGTCCATGCTATGCTCACTTGTAACCCGACTGGTCGTAATGAATTTTATTTGCAGTTTGTTTTTGCATCAATATACCGGCGACACCTAACTTACACGCATCCGTATGTACTTATGTAGGTAGCGCGGGGTCATACAAAGCGAAAACAGGCTTAGAACCCGAAATATTTTGCAATCATTCAAAACTAATCCATTAACGGGTACACAATCAACGCGAAATTTGGAATACACTTCTTAAAATAACTGCACAATCCGATAAATTGACGTACCCACATGACACACATTACTAGGCAAATGAAACTTGAAACTGCCAACTCGGCTGTCTGCCACTAGTGGCAATTTGACCTGACCATTTAAGCGATTTGTTTTTTTTTCAAAACTAGTATATTAACGAGTATTCATATTCAACTTTCAGTATTAAGTCTTTTTTTGTTAGACATTTTATAAAATAATAACACCAGAATTTAAATCAGTTGAGGGTAGAAGTAAATCTTCTAAAAATGCCAATACCTACTTCTTTTGGGTATCGACAGATCTACCGGCAGATTATGCTAGGTACTATATTAATAAATCTCACACTGAAGGTCTCTTTTCTAAACTAAATGGAACCTGCTAGTTCTAAAATTTGTTTTACGAGTATCGTCTGGATTAATTGCTAACTTTGGACCATACTGATACGTAACATTTAAAGTAATCTTTGCCAGATAACTCGAGAAACTTAATCATCCATATAAGGTAACGTAAATCTTTCATTTTACAGGGACAATTAAAGCGCGGTAATCAACACAGAGGCACAAAGTATGTAAGCGGCGGCGTTCTATTTTGTGACAAAGCTTAAAATCGACGTTCTGTTTTTACTTAGATCACCGGATAAACGTAACTGGATTCAGATTCCAGTATCTAAGGATGTCTCATGTCTATACACGGGTTGATCAGTTGTGTGTACCCGAAGCAAAACAATACTTGTATTTGGTTAATCTATTTATTCCCACTGCTAAACTAAGTGGCTATGGCCTGGCTAGAATAAGAGTTAATTATAAGCACCTCGGATCAGGGAACAGTAAATAAGCACATACATGAAGTCATGCCTTTTTTCCATGAGGGTAGACAAACTACAGAACGCCATCTGCTACTATCCTTATACTCTTGTTTCGTTTACGTAAAAACATAGTCATACACGCACATACACGGATGCTGGTTATGCAAACTAGTTTTATCTTTATTATTGAAAATATGGCGACGAATAAAACAAGTGGCTATGGCCTGGATAGAATTAGAGTTATCGATATTGCGGATATGGAAATGAGAAAGACAACGTACCTGGCAAACTGGCTGTGGCTCCTGGCAGACTGGCTGTGGCTCCTGGCAGCTCTCGGCCCTTGTTAGGACCTCTCCTTGCAGTCACACGCAGCACAGGGTTTGATGCAGTCTTGCTCGGCGTGCAGTTGGGTCGATGGCAGTGTGTAGCTCACGCAGTAAAGCTTGTAGTGTCGTTCCGTTGGTGAATAACACAAACTTCTTCGATTTTTCTTCAGAGTAAGGTGATCTTGCGGTTGTGGCGTGGATGTCTTATTAAACAAAGATTAATTTTTGTTCATACCACTTCTGAGTGAAACGGATAAATAAAAACCGGGCAGAGCTTTGTTCAGATCTTGTATTCACAATCGAAAGAGACAAATTAAATGATGGGCAATCGCTTATATTAACACGATCCTCGTTGCTGACATGGCTTGACTGGAGGGGAGGCTTCAATATGGCGGCTTAGCTTCGGCGGGCTCGGCGGGTATTGGTCGGTTGCACGTAGGCCGACGTCACATCCGTTACAATAGTTTGTAAGTTGGACACCTGAACTTTTAGATTTATACTCTTGGTTGATGAAAATAATTCATGTATTTATTAGTTTTTGGAAATTCCATCCCCAAGGAGGTAAAAAGGGTATGAAAGGTTGTGTGAAACTTCTACGCTTTTAAGTGAGACAGGTTAAATTAAAGATTTACACTTTTGGTTGATAAAAAGAATTCATGTAGAAGAAGCATGTATTTATTGGTTTTTGGAAATTCTACCCCTAAGGAGGTGAAACGGTGTAAAATTATTAGGCTTATATATTTGTAACTTGGCATAAATACTAATCCAAGTAAATAGTAAAAGTTTTAATTATTAGTTTTTCAAAACTACTCTTAAAATACGATTTACGGGGTGTTAAAGATTTTTGAAGAATTTTACTGTGCAGGGCTTCTTTTCATGATGTATGTGGGGACCACTAAGAAGTGATTTTTGGAAATTCAACCTTCAAGAGGGTAAAACTAAAAAATTCATCTGTAGGATAAAATACGGATCACGCGAACGAAGTAGTATCCTAAATATCAATAAATTTCACCTCTTATAAAATTTGATTAAATTGAACGTCAATTCTAAACTACTACTGGTTTACATAATTCTTGTCAAAGAACGTACACAAGGAAAAGCCAATAAATAGCATTCCTAGTAATGATGAAAGCTTATTGAGCAGTTTGGGTACCCTACACGCTAATGTGGTTAGCTCTAACTCGCTTTAGACGAACTAATTTGGTCGAGGACAAACTATGTAGTCGATCCTGAAATTGGGTTTGGCCAAAGCAGCAGTTTGTATTGCACAAAACTTCTTACTATTTATTTATCTTACTTATAATTATAAATGGAGTTTCTTGTACGTTCTTCTCCATAACAAGCTACTTTTTCGAATGCACGGTAGAATCAATTTTTATTACTTGTAAATTTTAATTCATATATGTATGACGTTCAAAAATGCCGCTTACTGGCCTAGTTGAAATAAATATATTTGACTTTGATACAAAAGTTTGGATCGATGTGTGTATGTTTGTTACTCAATCACGCTGAAACGGCTGATATCACAGGGATAGATTATAGTCTGGAATAGCATTCTTACACTATAGACTTAATTACCTTACTATTCGATGTGATAATCTGTATGTTAAGATGTTTGGATTTGTTTATCAATCACGTCCAAACGATGGCACGAATTTGGATGACATTTGCAACGCAGGTAAACCATGGCTTGGATTAGCAGTGTTTGTTCCGGTAGTACGTCCCCGTGGAATATTTTTATGCACGTGTAGCTACGGGCAAAAACTAGTTATGTAAAGGAAAATAAAACTCCTCTGAAGGCATGTTAGTTTCCTATAAGTGGCTACGGATAGAAAGCCAAAAAACTGCAACTGTATACCTTTGCGGTTTACCAAAGATTGATCGAATATGTAATCCTATTCGAATCTAGTGAAAGGGGATCTCAAGGGTCTATTTAGGTACACGATACGTCTATCGGATCTGTGATTGATGGACGTAATGATATGAGACAATATAATTACCTACGCCTACGTAAATGTCAAATTACTAAGACGAATCGAGGTTTTCGGATGTTCAAAGACTTTTATAAAAACTGAAAGGAAAAGATAGAGATATTACAGACAATATTATTGACATGTTTTTGTACTGTCCCACCCAGGAGCCGAATGACCAGGAGAGTACTTTTGTCTCCTCTGACTCCTCAATCAATTTTTTTTTTCTTTGATAGGCTTGCGCTTGACCACTATTTCACTGGTGATGGTAAGCCATGATGTGATCGAAGGTGTAGCACGCTTGCCTAGAAGTAACCTATTCTCTCTTGACTATCGGGAAAAACAGACTCTGGCAGGGAATTCCACTCCTTAGCTGTACGCATTATGAAAGTATTTCCAAAACGTTTAGTGCGTATGGGTGGGATGTCCACCATGTGCCGATGGCGCATCGCCGTACGTCTTGTAGTCCGATGATGAAACGGGCTTGGCGGAATCAGATCATGCAATTCCATCCCACACTCCCCGAAATGCAACCGATAAAAGACCGAAGGCTGGCAACTCGGCGACGATGTTCAAGGCTCTGGAGCTTTGACTCAACCAGTGCCTCATTGCCAATGAGCCTCTTGGCCCGTTTTTCGATCGACTCTAGTGCATCAAGCTGATATTTGGCAGATCCGTCCCAGAGATGAGAACAGTGCTACTGTAATTTAGTAAGATTAAAGAATTTTCAACATAACTAAGCAAAACATTTGCAGACATAGGCAATCGCGTAGCAAACATTTGGCTGAAGTTCGATACAAAGCCTACAATCGTTGTTAGCATAGGTATAATAAATGACAAAGGGATGAGCTATTGAGAGGGTCACGTTATTGACGCTCTAGGACCAAGAGTCACGGTTGTTATAATTACTTGACGGTGACTCAACGATATTTGGAGGACTTCAGTAAATATTGCTCAAGACGCAAAAACAAATGACTCAGACGACACAGGTTAAATAAAATGTATTGTTTAAAATTTTCGATATTTTTTTTGCGAATAGAATTTCAAACGAGTTTTGAGTGACACGAGTAGAATTTTAAACAACTCCTAAAGTTTTAAGTTGTTTATAGTAAGTTAAATGCGTGAAGAATACAGTAATAAGGTAAGCGACTAAAACTTTGACAAAATAGTAGTGATCAGTACGTATTTATTGTAAGTTTATAGTAAAGGCAATGGACCTTCACTCACTTAATTATATATTTAGGGATATGTAACATTACTTAGAAAAAATAAAGGTTCTTGTATTGTAGGCAATATACAAATTGGTATCCGAAAAAAGTTAGAATAAGTATGCCACAATGATACCGAAGCGACCAAATCAAGGCACACAAAATCATATTTTTTTTCTACTACAATAGAAGTTATAGAATTTGATATTAGGCAGCAAACTAAGACTAAAATTGGATGGTAGTGAAAATACAAATAAATAAAACGTCATTAAAATTATTTCAAAACCATTCTGTTAATATGAGCTTAAAATGCTTTTATTACTTTATTAGAATAAAACTTACTCCTTAAGAATTAAACTGAATCTTAACAGCTAAAGTCTGGAAATTTCTTAAATCCATAGGAGTTTGGAAATCTCGCCAAGAATCGATTCCTAGAGACCTTGATCTAGATCAACTAAATCAGCACTTCTCATCTTCGTCCTCATGTAATGGGACCTTGAAAGCAACTACTTTGATCAATCTTTCAAACCTTCCAACTCCGGATCATTCCCCATTTATTTTTAGTCAATTCTCTGATTATGATGTTAAGAAGAGCATAGTGTCAATTACCTCTAACGCAGTTGGCAGTGATTGTGTCAGTCGAAAAATGATACTCCCTGTCCTTGACGAAATCCTTCCTGTCCTTTGCTATATCCTTAACTACTCACTATCCCATGGGGTCTTTCCATCAGCTTGGAAAGAGGCCAAAATCACTCCTTTACCCAAAAAGGCGAATCCTACTTCCTTTTCCGAATACCGTCCTATCTCCATCTTGCCTTTCCTCTCCAAAGTCCTTGAACGCCTTGTACACAATCAGCTTAGTGCTTTTCTTTGTAAGAATAGTCTGCTGAATCCTTTTCAATCCGGATTTCGTCCTGGTCACAGCACAGCTACTGCCTTAGTGAACGTTACGGATGACATACGGCTAGGCATGGAACGAGGACATCTGACGGTTCTTTGCTTGCTAGATTTTAGTAATGCATTTAATACTGTCGATTTCGATATCCTGCTTGGCATACTTCGCTAGCTTAACATATCTCCAACGGCGATTGACTGGTTTCGTAGTTACCTGTATGGCCGCCGGCAACGTATATGCATAGAAGAATCTAACTCTTCTTGGTGTTATACAACTGCCGGTGTACATCAGGGTGGCGTTTTATCTCCTTTACTCTTCGCAATATTTATAAACGCTATCTCCAAAAAACTTCTCTCCTCCTACCACCTTTATGCAGACGATTTACAAAAATATACAAACAAGCTGCCCTTGCAGAGTTAGCTGATGCAATTAATGCAATAAATAAGGATTTGGCTACAATTTGTGAATGGAGTGAGGCAAATGGGCTTCAGGTAAATCCGTTGAAGACCCAGGTCATAGTTGTTGGTAGCTCTAGGATGATTCCAAAAGTTAATTGGACACAACTTCCTCTGGTAGAATTTAACGGAACTACTATTACAATATGTGAGAAGGTTAAGAACCTTGGGGTTTGGATCGACAGATATCTGTCTTGGGGTCCGCAGCTTCAGGACATAAGCCGCAAAATTTTTGCATCTGCCAGGTCCCTTAGACGATTGCGAAACTTTCTTCCCACTGCCACTAAAATTGCGCTTGCACAGTCCCTTCTGCTTCCTATCCTTGACTATGCTGATGTCAGTTATCTCGATCTCACCCAGGCACAACTAGATAAACTTGAGCGTCTTCAAAACCTTTGCATAAGATTTATATTTGGCCTGCGCAAATATGATCACATTTCTGAATTTCGGACAAAGCTCAAGTGGCTTCCCATACGTCTTCGCCGGGATTCTCATATTTTATTTCTGCTTTACAGTATTCTATACAATCCTACAACCCCCTCTTATCTCAAAGAACGTTTCAAGTTCCTTCATGACACACATAATAGATATCTGAGGTCATCGGAAAACTTGGGACTAGAGATGCCGATGCATTCCACCAGCTTTTACGACAAATCTTTTACGGTTCAAGCGGTGCGGTTGTGGAATGCTTTGCCCGTGTCAATAAGGCGTGCTCAATCTCTGTCCATTTTTAAAACGATGGTAAAGAATCACTACCTCTCTCTTTAATAGTTGTTATTCTTGATTTCTATGCTTTTTTTTTTTCCATACCTATTACTGTATATATTTGTGTATATAATATAAATATATATGTATTTATTTTTATTTATAAATAGTACACCAAAGACTACCTACAGTACTGTCTTTCCTTTCATTTTTTAAATCCATCCAAAGGTTGTCTTGAAAAGATCGCTTTTAGCGATAAGGCCGCCCATTGTGTCACCCAGTGTAATGTTTTCTTCGTCTATACTTTCTGTAACTTATATGGTGTACATAATAAAGAGTATTCTATTCTATTCTGAATCGTGTTTTTGGTGACAACTGGGCGAAGAAATTTTAATTCAGCGTCTAGTCTATTTATATGCAAATCTTTTAAAAACTACGCCTTTTACTGGATATAATAACTAGCAGAAAATATGAGTTTTATTATCGTGATAATAACATTCGTACGTACCTAACTCTTGGTTTTTGCATACAAAACAATAAGTTTATTTTTCTTGTTGAAGGTCTCCTTTCGTATTTTATACGTATCTAAGAGATTCTTACTGCCGATAAAATAATGTACCTAGTTCACAGAGTATTAGACCAAAAGTCTCTCTCAATTGAAGATATGAATAGATGAAGGTCATAATTATGTCGTAAAATTCTAATATCAAGAAAATTGAGTTCAAAATTTCGCAAATACATTTTAAGATATTTTAAAACGCTTTATGTTTATTTATCCAATAAGGGTCTAGCGGCGCCAACCATTTAATATTTTTGAAATAGGAGAAAAATTAAAGAACAACATGTATTTTTAATACTTTATTTTAAGAAAAACTGAACATTACTTACTACTGAATTATAATCAATTCGACTTTAATGTTAGTTTTTTTTCAACTGACACAGTACCATATTTTCCATGGATTTACTTGACCCCTATTATTTAAATGTCATCAGCCTATTAATGTTACCACTGCTGGGACACAGGCCTCCTCTCTATGAGAGGGGATGGGCCGTAATCAACCACGCGAGCCCAGTGCATGCAGTGGTGCGTGTCACATGTCTTCGAATTTTTGGTTCTAGGACATGCCGGTTTCCTCACGATGTTTTCCTTCACCGTTTTTGACGTGTACATGACACCTTCATCAAGTAGTGAATTTATAAAATAGCCACAAACGTTTTGTTTTAAGGTTTAAAATTGTTCGTATGCATATAACACCATAATTCATGCATAGAACAACAAAAATCTGAAAATGCGACATATCACCTTCATACATTCAAGCTTCAATATAATACCTACTTATTAAAAGCTTCGACCGAACAAAGATCATCGACAAAACATTTTAATACGCATTCTTGCGTTTCCTCTTCGTCTTAATTTTTTCTAAGTTAGGGATTGTATTAACATAAATAGCTTTATTAATTTACGCCTGAAAGCTGGTCATTAAGAAGATTGTGGGAGGCGGAGTGACCAATCACTGTCCCTTTTTGCGCTGCATTATTTCTTTATCATCTAAATATTTTCTTCAAAGCCGTATCGATCCATGTCAGTCACAAAAAAAATACTGCCTACATAGTAATTAAGCTTAGTTAAGTAATTAGGTTGGTTTTCCTGTGTTTGTGAAGTGTGGCTATTAAAGCCAGGCGGTCCCTCTCTTTATGAATTAAGGCTTTTGAGTTACAGAACGACCTTTACTGTCTGATAAAATAGTATATTTTGATGGAAGTTTTCGAAGTTTTGAAGAACCGAGAATGTAATGACACACGCTCGCATGTATCTAACTACCTTTTTTTTTCCAAGTATTATATTCTCTTTAGCCACTATATTGTTTTAGTAACATCAGACAGGTGAACAACCTGTCTTATGTCCAACTTGTCATCATCTTACAGTTTCTGGTTTCTTGGGTAACTATTTTGCTTCATTTGATCCCCTTGTAATTAAACATTTTCACTTTAGCTTTCTGATTTTAAGGATTACGCCCTTATACTTGATCTCATATCTGATAAAATATATCTCAGAATAAAAATATATAAAAATGCTGCAAGCTGTTATCCGCCTAACTTCTAAATAGCAAACGAACTTAAATTGCATTGCGGAACTATCGGTGCCCATTCAGTGGAGAGCGGTTGCACTGAATCGCCGCCGCGTCACCGTTTCTATCATAAATCGTTAAAAGTTTATCAAAACTGATGCAGTTACCGCCGTATCGGGCTCGAATGTTCAAGGGATGTTGTTCGAAAATATCTCGTTGCGTAATGTTTGTTCTTTATAATGTATCGCATTATTTATTCGTTTAGGTAGAAGTTGAAATGTTGGTTTGGTTTGTCTGGATTTATTTAGTGCGTTAGATGGTTTTGAAATATATTTTATTCAAAATATGTACAATATTTGTTTGCGTCAATTATTGATAAAGCAAAATTATGTATTCAGCAGCCTAAGTCTAAAATGTCTGAATTCGAGACAGACGCGTCGTCGCATGACTCCTAAATTCCACTAAGGCGCAAAATTCGCAAGATCCAAATACGTACTTTATGATGTACTCACTATTGTAGAAAAGCTATGTAAGTTATGACTAAGAGATAACTGTTTGCAGAATTACCCCGTCTAGACACATTATTTAGGCCCTGATTAACATACTTTCTCTAATTAAACAAGCCCTTTTTCTCAGTTTATTGCACCTTGTTCTGTTCAGCCCAAACTTAGTCCAGCTTAAACAAATATGATGTAAAGTATACATCACCATCTTTGTTTGTGCCAACTATTTTGTGCAGCGGTTCCAAGTTAAACTTTTATGTCAAAACAGTAGTGGAATGTTTGCAAACTTCTCCCGAGTTCGGTCGCTCAGCAATGAAGGTATTCTGGAATTTTGTATTATGTGGTTCAAGTCTTCAACGTAAGTATGAGGTGGAAGATGTTTATTGAACAGAACCTTAGAGCAGTTTACATCAAATAAATGAGTATCTAACATATCTAGATAATGACGACTATAAACAGAATTATTTTGATAAGACTTTCTCAAAATGTCTGACGTTATTTTGCTCCTTTGAACTTCAAACTGATATGGCTTTTCATTTAGACAGACATTTAATTTCACTGGCATAGATATATGACTTAGTAATGCCTATATTAATGGAAAATAAATTCTCGAAAATCAGAGTATCATAAATATTATAATATTTAAGTTCAATGGCGTTGCCCTACACGTATAAAGGGGTCGGAATAAGGGTCACAATAACTTAATTAAAGAGACTTCGTTAGGGATGGAAAATTGATGATTAACTAACAACTTGAATGTTAAGTGAGTAGTTGACGCGTGGGCTGCCTCCACGCTAAAGACGAGGTCACCTTTGACTATTATTTATTGAGAACCTTTCATATTAAATTGTCGGATCGTTGTTGAAATTTCGCACTCAAGATTTCACTTTGTTGGGGTTACACCAGCGTTGAATAGGGATAATGTTGAATGGTAAACAGGCGTGTCTTGATGTTGATATTCACAGATACTATAAAGGGATTGGCATTTAAGTACGTTTTTATCTACATCATTAATTCATAATTCTTTGAATGATGTTCCTTGATAAATTCGAACTCCATTGTAGGAAAATTTTGCTGTAGTTTAGTAGGTACGAGTAACGTTAGTATTGCTGTCTGCAACTAGTCCAATAGCCAGAAGAATATGCCCTTCGATAATTCAAAAGTTATTTATTTTCGCTGAGTGGATACCTTATTTGAATTTAATGCTATGTACAAAAATGCTAATAGTTTAGAGTTATCCAATAGCCATAAAGTTGGTATTTCCTATAATTGCGTGTTAAAACAATAATAGGAAATTTAAATTTAAATAATTTACTATTTCTTTATTAGTACTATCTAAACTTTATATTAGTGAAAATGCTAACAGATAGGTACAGTGCAATAATGGAAAACTGAAAATGACTCGTAACTCTTTCAATGAAAGATTTAAATTTTTCAAATCTTTTTCTATATGCATAGAGGGATCAGTTATACCTCACAACAAAAGTGTTATGCTGCACAGGTAATTGTATTTTTACGTTACGATATGCTGGTATATTGAATTTAGGTTTATAATTTTGCGCCTACATATTCGTAATAATAAACTCTGTCACCATACAAAAGTTTAAACTTTTATGTGCTATGCCTTTAGTTTAATTAACAAAAATAGAACTAAAATATACAAGATCGACCACAGAGGCCCACATCATAAACGGACTCTTCCGCTGATTTTAAGAAGAAAAATATTACCGCGCAAGTTCTTATTTCAAAGTGACGTCTAGTATCTAACAGACCGTTCACTGTTATTTTGCCTATGAATGCAACCTTATTGCTACGGAAATAAAGACCACCAGAATAGGTAATCTGGCATGTGTTATACTCGCCTTTACCGTAAATTATTAAAATTATGTCTGATATTATACGACTGCCCCATATAAAAAAGCAGTAGGTGACATTTTTTTATAATGGTTTTATACCCAGATAATCTTATTTATATTATTTTAATGAGTTTTACTATACTGCGATGGACTGTGTAATTTTAACCAGGAAATTTAAAATTTGGTGCTTTATTTAATAAATTTAAATTTAATACTCGACTGCAAGGAAAGGGTTAAGTTTTTCGTGTGTATCTTGTATGTATGTATGTAATACCACAAAATATAAAGTTTACAGACGGATCACACTCGCCATCCTCGAAAATGTACATTTTTTACTTGCCGGACTCAGTAGGGTTGCTACTATATTGATTCTGAAATAAAAAACATTGTAGGTGGTATTTTACAAAAATAAATACATCGATTCGTCTAAACATACATCATAATATCATGCTTACATACCTTAGAGTTAAGAAGGTAACACTGCCTTTATGGTATTAGGTCTTAAGACTAGCGATGCAGTCAATTTAGTTATGTGACAGTTGCACCGGTTATAAGATGCATCTAGAATAAAAATGCACCTAGAATGCTGTTCATCTATCACTCTGAAATAAAATGTCTGAGCTTTAATAAATGTCTGGAACACTGAAGACTTTAGTTTTTGCGGCGCTTCTTTAGGTTGAAGATATCTGATCAGTATCCTATTTAACTTACGAATGCCTGAAATAAAACTTCGGTACTGCAATCATTAATGGAACGGGAAAATACTTCATCTCTTCCTATCAGTGGTAGATGCATCGGATCGGGTGGCGGAGGGCGTGAAATGGTCTGCAGCCATCATAGAAAGTGGACCGCAGGTAACAGACTTGGGGAGACGGTTGCCTGAATAGTTAAACGCCTGAGACGGCGCGGCGGTGCCTCGAGATCGGAGTGCGCCTCTTTAGAAGAATTGCGGCCGTGCACGGCCGCAGTGGGTGACACGATCCGCATGACGTACCCTTATTGACATAATCTACACCTGTCAATAGCCAAGTCAGTACAATATTTAACAAACAAACAAACACAATCTTAGACGCCTCCAAAACAAACATTCCCAATGGTAATGGCTCCTGGTGCAAATAAATCAAGCTTCAGAACTGTCCTATTGTTTCCATCGGCGCGCCTTCCGGTGATCTATCAAGGAACCCGCTAATTACTGCAGTGCGTGCGTGTTGATTGATTATGAGCCTTAAGAACAAGGGGGTTAGCGCTACTTATTCTGTTTGTTTATTAAATTTTCTTTGGAACTGTCAAAACAATTGTTATGCTGTTAAAGCGTTTTCTTACTGATTTAACAATGCTTGACTGGTCTTTTGAAATGTTATAGAGGCTACCTGTAAACGGAAGGATGGATACTCTTACTGACTGATTACTCTACCTACTGCTGAAAATAATGTGCAGTATGTAACATAATATGTACGAGTCATGGTTCAAAATAACTTCAATTGTACTATATCCATCGTCACAAGGTCAGTCCCAAAATACACCCAACACTTAATAGGACATTTCGACCCCAAAGAAATAGAACTTTATATTTTATCTATTTCTTATCGCCATCATTCGGGCAATAACAATATTACACGGCCAACTTTGAACGTACCATTATATTTTACGCGCTAACCGCTAATAAAGGTAACCATTTCTTTTTTAAGATATTTTCATGTCGTAAAACCTTCGGCAGCATCAAGGAACACTAATTTTACTACTCTTTTTTGTGTACCTACTTAGCAAAGTTTTAGGTTGATCGCGAACAATTTGGCCTAACGATAATGACGTCATAAAATGGGTATGTTCCTTGGTCCCCTATTATGGCAGTACCTTATCTACCGCTGTCAGTGGCCAGTTATTAATAACAGGCATTATTACTACCGTGTTATGTCATTTGTTATTGTTCGCTGAATTGATTATTTAGATAGAACTAACCCAACTCCGGCTGTGATAGAAGACTGGTAATTATTTTGATGTAGGTGTGTTTGTAAAGTTTGATTCCATGTAATCATCATTAAAATTCAATGGTTATGTAATGTTTTATTTCAAACATTTTACGTTAAACGTGTTCATCCTTCTCTTTCTGTTATCCTTTGTATACGAACATATTTTACTAGCTGTTCCCCGCGGCTTCGCTACCGTGGACATCCCCACAGGACCCATTTTCGGGATTAAAAATAGCGTATGTCACTCTGGAATAATGTAGCTTACTATTGGTGAAATAATTTTTAAATCGGTTCAGTAGTTTCGGAGCCTATTCGGTACAAACAAACAAACAAAACAATATTTCCTCTTTATAATATTGGTATAGATTATCGAAAGCATTGACGGTTTTCCATATTGGAGCGACAAAAATTCAGTTTTGTATATGTTTAAAGATAGCTGCATAAGAACGAGAGCACTTTTTAACCGACTGCAATAAAGGAGGAGGTTTTCAATTCGCCAGAATCTCTTTTTCTCTTTTTAAGTATGTTCCCAAATTACTCAAAGACTGATTTGACTGATTTGGACTGATTTGGAAAATTCTTCTTTTGTTTGAAAGAATATGGTGTGGTCCCAGGGTCATCAGGTCAGGATTTGATGATGGAGTCGAGGGAACTCCTCAAACATTATAGGCATACATATACCGATTTGGTATTTTCATCAACAAAGAATTTTCTCTCAGGAAGTATTATTTGGTGAAGTGGAACTGATAAAGAATACCACTGGAACTCCTTAATACTAAGTGTGTCACGTGTATAAGATATCTCGAATAGTTTACCGGCTATGATAAAGCAAATAATTCTAAATAAATGGTACCTACTAATGGAAATGGTACCATCGAACTGTTTTGATGATGAAGCCGGAAGGTAGGCACTGATACGCCGAAATAAAACAATGTATTCTAGTCGTGTTTGGGCTTTTTGGAATTTTCATGAGATGTACTTTTGCTATAAATAATTTTCATGGTAATTGGTGCCTACAAAATTAAAAAGTGATACCTAAGTTAAAACTTTTTAACCAAAAAATCACAAAAACGGAAACAATTGTTTTCCGTTTTTTGTGATTTTTTGTTTATCAAAGACACCGACTTAGGAAAACAAAGTTATTTTTCGCTTTAGTGTTTTGTATTGGAAGTCGGTTTGATCTTTTTTATGTTTGCAGTTTTGTTTATATACCACTCACCTTTTTGCTTACTGCGTATGATATTTCACTATAATTCTATATTCACCTAAAGTTTGGACATGTTTTCCTCCCCTGATTATACGACGCAAGGTGTGCGGTAACTACCTCCCAATTTAGAACATCAATCATTTAGAAAAGGGATGCTTATCGATTACTGTGACGCGTTCGTCGAGCTAGCGAGCGCCCTTCGCACAACACATTAGGGATTCAATCATTGTTTGCCCTTCCGGTTCGTTTCTATTTCATCGTTGTACATAACAAACTATTTGGAGAGTTACGGTAAAATATTTGTGCTGGGAAATATTTGAAAATTAATCCCGAACATTTATATATACTTTAATTCTTACGCTCGCCCTAGAGATGCATTATGTAGGTCACATCTTAGATCCCTCCTTAAATCCCATCCTCATAAAACCAGCTATTATTCCTATTTCTTCTCTGTCCATGCTGTAAGATTGTGGAACTCACTTCTGCCTAGCATCAGAGATCTAGATACTATCTCGCTTTTAAAAAACGATTAAAAGAGCATTATCTTTCCTCTCAAATCTGCTCTTTATAATCATAGGTATTTATATTTAATATCTATATATTTTAGAGTTATGTATTTATTTAAGTATATTATATCACTTACACTATACGTGTATGTATTTATATCTTAGGTTAGTCGTTCACTTTTCTTCTCGATTTTTTTGTTTGTTTGTACCGAATAGGCTCCGAAACTACTGGACCGATTTGAAAAATTCTTTCACCAATAGAATACATTATTCCTAAGTGACAAAGGCTATTTTTGAATCCCGAAAATGGGTCCTGTGGGGTGCTCCACGGGAGCGAAACCGCGGACATCAGCTAGTTAATAATAAAATAAATAGACCTTTAATTTGACTCGATTTCATTTCAAGATCTTTGTCAGTCGTTGCGGTGGTCAGAAGTGAGAAATCGAATCTGACGTTTTGCCATACCGTGATAGGATACCGTGTTACCTGCCTATCTGACCTCCACAACCCAGTTGTGGAGGTCAGATAGGCAGTTGATCCATGTTCAATTCTGGTATTCAGCAGCACTCTGTTAGACTGTAAGTCAACCCCAACATAGTTAATAGGATAGGCAGATTGTTTAAATTTTACTCGACCCTATCAAGTCTGAAACGACAAGGTTAAACGTTTAAATTCCTATTGTATTCCAATGGCTACTTTAATTTTAACGGTCAAAATCAAAATATATTTTTTTTATTTTACATAGGCCTACATGGGCACTTATAAAACGTCGACAAACGGTGCACGGTTCGGGTTAGTCGTTTCCTATGGAGAAGAACCGGCAAAAAAGTCATACCATAATTTATGAATCACTAGCTGCCGCCCACGGCTCCGCTCGCGTGTTATTAGTACCTACTTCACCCAATATCTTCATAAATTATAGCCTATGTGTTATTCTGATGTATAAGCTATATTTCTGTAAAGTTTCATCAAAATCCGTAAATTATTTTTTGCGTGAAAGAGTAACAAACATCCATCCATCCATACTCACAAACTAATATATTATGTCAAAAATGATCTCAAGGGAACATATTCCTGGGATAAAAAGTATTTTATGTGCTATTCCAGATTATAATCGATCTCTGTGCTAAATTTCATCCAGATCCATCCAGCCTATTGAGCCTGAAGAAGTAACAAACATACAAACAAACACACACACACTCACTCACAAACTTTCGCATTTATAATATTAGTGTGATTGGTTCGGAGCCTCGGACCCATGAATGCTCTGCTGACCAAGTTCGTCTCATAATCTATATCTATACCTATTACTTATACTTATAATAATATTATAAAGACGAAAGATTTTTTTGTTTCTTTGTATGTTCGTTTGTACCAAATAGGCTCCGAAACTACTGGACCGATTTGAATAATTCTTTCACCAGTAGAAAGCTACATTATTTCTGAGTGACACAGGCTATTTTTAACACGCTTTTATTAGCTTGGTATGTATGTATCTATGTATCTATGTATCAATGTATCAATGTATCAATGTATCAATGTATCAATGTAACAATGTATCAATGTAACGGAATCTTTGAACGTGATTTTCACCCACTTCAAAACGTTGGATTGATTTGAAACTTTGCACACTTATCAAGGACCGATGACAATGCAATAATTTAAACAGTTTGTCCCATTATCCTTACCAATAAAGCGTGTTTTTTAGTTTTTAGAACTACAATTTATTTAATCCCGAAAATGGGTCCTGTGGGGTGGTCCACGGGAGCGAACCCACTGGCAACAGCTAGTCCCTATATAAGCACGTGTGTTATATCCATCTACCCTTTTGGCCACACGAAACATTTTTCGCTTAATATTGTAAAGTGCTGATTCACGCATCAGGTCACATTTGAAAATCCAACCATGCTTTTAATATCTTTTCATTATCAAGATTATCTCTAATGAGGAAATCAGCAACCGTATTAAAGATAAAGGTGCGAACACACGCCCCGAGCAACCCGAGCTACGTGTAGGAATGTGTGGGGTAATGGGTATTACAGATTCCAATCATCCGCTAAATAGCATTGTGTAGTCACCCTTCGCCACAAATATCATTATAGCAAGCCGATTTTCCTTAATCGCCTGTTAAGACTTCTGCGATAAACAGGTTTTTGTCGCCCAAAGCGTTTTCTGACACGCAATTTCAAAGCGTGCGAACCTATCAGTTTTGTCGCACGACTAATCGCGCAGAAGTGGCGATCAAGCGCCATACTGCAGTACTCTACATGCGCTCGATCGTTTGCACTGGTTTTAAGCCCTGTAAAACGGTGGCATTCTACGTAGTTATTCGACAATGCGAATGATCGCACGGCTCTACATTTAAGCGCTATCACGTACGGTTTAGCTAAGTGGCCGGATAGATCAGGCCGGGAAATGTAATCGCGCGTTGGTTTACACAAACGAAGCGCCTAGATGCCAAACTTGATGCAGTGTTATGAGTGACGATAAGCTCCGTATCGTAAGTGATGAGAAAGAGAAAACTACAACTAGATTAGGGTGGGACACATAACACTAGTTGCAATGCACAAATAGTGCTAACAAACGACCAGAACACAGACATGGTACGGAAACGAACCGCTCGCTGGTTGTAACAGACTACCGGATTTGGTTTAAGGAAATGAAAGACTAATAAAAATACAGTCGCAAAGTATGTCTGTCCATATGATTTGGCTAATCTCGAGATTTACTGAACGATTTTTACACTGTTTCTTCTGATAAGTACTGCATTTCTCCAGGAAGATTTGTATGTATTAAAAATAGCCCTATCAGTTATTTGAAACGTTGTGATGATAAGTTCCATATCGTAAGTAGTGGGTAAGAGAAAGAACTACAAACATAATTATAAACATTGGAAGAACAACAAACATTGTCGCAACTCGTAGTTAGATATTGTAATTGTTTTTGGCATGCAGTTTATGTTGACATAATTATCTGCTAGGCTAATTTCTTCAGACATAATTTGAATTCTCATAATGTTACTAGGCATAATATGAGTTATTTTTACGAATCAATTAAAATTTTCATGCTAATGATTTATTTATAACTGTCATGCATTAGAAATACATAACAGGTACAATGTAGAATATAACAAGAATAGGGTAGTTGACAAAAAATATCTATTTAGTTCGTCCGTTCCTAAAAATATTGGACACGTATTTTTTTTTTGCCACGTAAACAAAACATAACGACGATACAGTGCGTTGAAATATCGTGTGACGTCACGGTGTGCTCACAAGCCACAAGCCCCCACCCAAACTTTGATGCGTTCTATCTTTGTCAGTTTTTATTTATTTGATAATGCAATAAATACGGGTACAATATTATTTGATAATCTCACTAATGGACTAAATGGAATAATGATTTTTCTACCCAGGAAACATTCCATGCATGAACCTTGTCAAGTAACTAGAATGAATATTTTTAGCTCTTTTCATACAACCATGTTGAATGACTAGACTAGGTCCACATGTTACTAAATAAACATTTCACTTTCCGAATTGCTGACCCTTTCTATTTCAGTTCTTATAAATATACAAACTACTTCTATTAAAAAGTAGAATGTACATTTACGTGAACTTAAATAGAAAAGAACATTGGTCCATTTATAGGAACACCTACATGTGTAGGAGCTTGTGACGTCTTTTTTGCATTGGAAAACACAAGCCTCATATTATATTTGATAAGCTTTTTTGACAAACCAACTGTCAGGCGTTATTTTTCACTTTTGTAAAGGTAGCAGACAGGCGCAACAAAACAATGCGACAACGATGCGATGACCATTTTCCGAAGAACAATTACTACTAAAAGTGGTTGTCGTAATAGGAGTCGCACAGTCGCATCACGCCGTCCTGAACCAATACAATTTCGGTGCTGTAACAGTTTTGTACAATGTATCCAAAAAGTTCAAATATAATTAAATGAATCACACAATGACTAAATCATTCACCTCTAAGCCAATACATACATTTATGTCCAGACTCCAGTACAACAGGTAAACTCGAGCATTCCAGATTTACCTACAATTGCTAGGGTGAGACCAGTTAATTCATTCTGGGGTCGTGGATATGACCGCTGAGTGACGTAAACTTTCTTTATGTAAAAGCCTTATTTATTTACTTAGGTATCTCATTTTATATTCACACATGAGGCAACAACATTGTTTCATGGTTATTTAGAAGAATTTCAAATGGATTAGGTTTTGGAACCTATATCAATATATATGCTAATTTCTAAGTATTTGGGGTTTGTGAAAGGTCTATCAATCTTTAGTTAAACCAAAATTTTACCAGTTTTATGGAAGTAAGTGTTTGTCATTCAAATACATAGGTACCTACATACTCTGTTGTTTAGTTTTCGCGGTTTTCGCTGATAAGTATGACGTAACAATGCGACAACGATTTTTCATAGACAATTTCTATCTGCGGGTTGAAGAACAATTTCTTTGGAAACACTTAGTCATATCATTGTCGCATTGTCGCGTGGCATCTGTCTGCGGGCCACGCATCAAAATAAATAAACACAACTAAGGTAGGTAGAGCAGTTGTGGCCCAGTGGTATCGGCAGCGACTTAGAAGTTTTAGGTCGTGGGTTCGAGCCCAGGCAGGCGCTTTACTTTGTGTAAATTATGTCATCACCACTGCTCTCAAAATGGTGAAGGAAAACATCGTGAGGAAACCGGCATGTCCTAGAACCAAAAATTCGAAGATATGTGACATCCACCAACCCGCACTGGGCCCGCTTGGTGGATTACAGCCCATTCCCTTTCACAGAGAGGAGGCCTGTATCCCAGCAGTGGGAACATTAATAGGCTGATGATGAAGGTAGGTACTATTGTGATTGTAAAATATAAAATAAAGAGGCCAAAAAATGTGCTAAAAACTCACGAAAAGTCACTCGTAAATGAAATCAAAAGTTTTCTTTTTGTTCTCAGGAAGAAACCTTGTCAAGCTGTCAGTTGCCAAAAGACCTCTGGATAAAGGCGACGAATCTTTTACGAAAAAAAAGTGTTGATTTTGTTGTTCATCATTTACTGCGTTAATACGAATTACTTAAATTATACTAGTAACTACAACTAAAAGTTTTCTCATGAGTTTAAGCGAACTCTTTGTTTCATACCTTACTAAACAATAAGTAGCTTTTAACCTCACCCACAGAAATCGAGCATTTTTCGGCGATAAAAATGTAATAGTTACAAAATTGGGTGCTCAACTTGTTCTCAAAATCTTTAGGTCAAAAACGCACTGACAGGCGGCATGCTTTCTAGTAACAAAGTGAAACGAACGAACTAAAAGGTACTTAAACAGCCGCACTACCCGCTAGGAGACTCGCGATGTCGCTCGGAACATTTTCGACCATACTAGGAATGTCAATCAATTTAAATCCATCTCTGTCCACTGATGCTTTAAACTTAAAATGAACCCGATAGTTTTTTTATCTACCTTTTAATATGCATTAAACTGTAAGGAATTTGGAAGAATAATCCATTATTATCACTCATTACGTCACAAAGGTTTCTCGCGAGAGAGATTTTGTGAATAAATAAGTAAAAAAAGTTATGGTTACACTTAACTGATTTAATATTTATTCTGTTTTTAAGGTACTATGTATCATGATTATTTTCAGTACACAATGTGCGTAATACCTATAATAATAATCAATATTTCACACATAAACAAAATGTTCTCCTAAATATAGGTACTTATTTTTCTAAAACTTATCAAAAAAGCTGCACTATATTGATCGGCAAAAGTTTTTTTTTAAAGAATACAACAATATCTTTTAGAAATTAAGCAGTGAAATAGAAGTAAGTAGCTTTTCTATCAAACAGTTTTATTCTCATAATAAATATAAGAGAATAAAACTGTTTAATAACGCTGTTTGTTTGATCCTATCAGACATTATATTCAATGCAGCTTAAGTACGTTCTAACGTCAGTCTAGACAGTGTCTCAAAAGTTGTTGTTTTAACATCTTTACTGTGAATGCGTCTTGCAGTAGTCTTTTACTTATAAACTTTAGAATACATTTACCTTAGAAAAAGTTCACAGACTTCGCATTAAACCTTTTACAAATCAATCATTCCTTGATAGCTCTTCCTCTAGAACTGTTTGAGGAATATCACAATTTTTCAACTAAACTAATTCTGAATAAAGGTAATCGATCAACGCTTCGAGAGCAGAAGTTTGTAAGTTTGTTTGTTTGAAGGTTTGACGCTAAAACTTTTAAAAGATTCTGGTTGGCATCAAAGCAAAAGTTACAAAGCCTTCAGATCGGTCGTCCTCGTCTGCAGTCTCTACTTATACACTTTTGGTCGGTAATACGAAACTCGTGAGAAGAATACAGGCTCCTCTCAAATACTCCCGGACTGAAAGGCGTCCCTTTATTTAGCTAAAGGGAAGGGTCTATTTGTCGTAAATCATCCCTCGTTATGTTTTCAATTTAAGTTTTGCTGTACGATTGACTTAGCGAATTTGAGTGATGATAAAGCGCTTTGTAAGTCTTGTTTCTGCCAATTTGTTAACAGACTAATCTTTGTTTGAAATAATTTGATCTGCATAGACTCTCGAACTAAAGTTAGTGGTAGATGTCTGTTTCTTAGAATTTGCCGACCAAGATTGATTTTGGTTGTGAGTCAATTTATAACCAACACAAATATACACATTTAAAACGTAAAATATTGATTTTTTTGCAGTTCAATATACTATACCGTACATGTGTGTGTAAAAATAAAAACAAAACCTTAGAAGGCATTATGTTTCGGGAGATAACATTTTGGGTCGGGTTATAAAGGACGAATATGCCCAACACGACGTCTGTGGGGCAGATTAAAGTAAATTTACCGTACCTACCTACATTTTGGGATGTCAAGTAAGATACAACCTGCGTTAACTTTAATGCCGTGCTTGATTAATATTAAATTAATCTTGAGGAGAGATTGTTTGGTAGTGATATAGATAAGGTAGAGATGAATATAAAAGCTATTATAGATGATGCATTGTGCTGAACACAGACCGTGTCGTTCTTTTTTATAGCTAGCCTTATTATTCAAAAACAATGACATAAGCTTAAAGATATCTCAAACTTCAAGTCTACAAAACCATTAAATATCTGAAGGCCAGTTTCTGTACTTTTAAACATTCAAAATCTAGTCACAATTTCATCTCGGTGATTAAGGGCCAGTTTTTTATCCGAAGTTACCTCAACTAATGGTTTAATTTGTTACCCAATGTTTTCTAATTTCAGTTAAACGCGTCTATTCATAAATGTTTTGTCTAACAAAATGATTTATGGTCAACTTATTTGACCATTTGTAAAGGTAACAACTCGGCTGGGCAGCGTTCGGGAAGTTGCGCGGTATCTTCTCGTCCAACTTACCACAGTGTCTCAAGACATGCCTATACCCAGTAGTGGACGTCTTTCAGCTGATATGATGATGATGATGATAAAAGGTAACAATTGAAGAAAAATGCATTATTACGAAATTTGAAACCATTGATCAGCATATTTTACCATTGGTTCAGTTAACTACGGATCAAGAACTGGAATTTAGTGTTAAAATTGAGGAATGTCAAAAAAAAACAAAAATGTCTCAACATTCTTGTTTCATCAATCTCACATTTTTGTTTTTTTTTTATATTTTGACAAGATTTAAGGAACGGTTGCATTGTAATCTCAATAGATTACAATGCAACCGTTCCTTAAATCTTGTCAAAATATAAAAATAAATAGTCAATACCTACCTTAAGAAGTGATTAATAAAGTGCCTATTTGTTTTGTTTCAAAGACAGATTTCTTGTGAACTGGCAGCTACAAACAATAGCCAATAATGCTGCTCTGACGTACATTGACGGATCAAGCTTGTTATACGAGTACGTTTGATTGACGTCTTGAATACAAACGGAGCAATGGCCGCCAAAATTGTGATGGCTTCAGCATTGATTGATAGATTCTGCTGTTTTTGTCAGTGTATATTGGTTATTGTACAGATACCACAACACACACACAACTACACTTTAGAGGTAATAATTTGGCCCGGTGGATGCGAGACGCACAGGATCAATCAGAGTGGTGACACTTGGGGAGGCCTATGTCCAGCAGTGGACGTCTTTTGGCTAAAATGATGATGATGAATTTGGTATTCTTTCTTCTTTTCGCGTAGATACTCAAAATTTAAAATTTTGTTCGACCAGTATGTGGCTACTTGGATAACTTTGTCATTTGCCAAGTTCAGGTCCTGGAAAGTTCTGGGTATGAAGAAACTTGATATTGATGGTGTGTGGTTTTATGTCGTAGCAGTTTGAACAATTTTCCTAATGCAGATATGCACCACTGATGTATGGTTGACTGAACGTACTAGATAAGTTTCTTCAAGTAAGATGCCAATAATAAAGATTTAAAAAATACTTCTTTAATGTTTAGAAAGTGAAGTAAGAATACAAGTTGAGGGGAAAAGAGCGTCAGTCCGGTTTTTATTTTGTCATGATAAAACACTAGAAACACCGAGAGTGTGTGCAAAAGTCAGTATGTATTAAATAAAGCACCCATATTTTAAAACTGAGCTAGTATTAAAGTTGCAGCTGGTAAAATAACCATAACTATTTTACAGTCAATCTGCACCGAATGCGTTCTTCAAATCAACTATTCTGTTGGGGCTAGAGTCATTGACCCAGATTCAGCAATAGATCCTCTCATAATAATGCCTGTGAGCAAACTTTATGGGGCACTTCTCATCCAAGCATCTCGAAGTTTCCACCAATAACCTGAATGCCAGATTAATATTGAAGATGTTTTCATTAGAGAAGGAAGTTTTACCGTGAGATAGTGCTGCCCTCTGCAGTTTACTTTCAAAGATTATTATTGGATGTATAGGTACCTACTTCAATTCATTATTCGAGATAATTTGAATCTAAGGTAGGTAATCTAGGATATCAACTTTAATGATTTAATGACCATTTGTCCTTAAAGGCCCTAAAATAATGTGGGATGCATAAGAATTTGAACTTTGTATATCTGACATAAAGTATGTTGTTCCAAAACTTTATATAATTAACTCAAATTCTGAAATAAAATAGTAGTTTATGAAACTGTTGCATAATAAGGGGTATGTTCAACACTAGTATTAATACTACTGTGTGTTTAAAAACCGAGCCGTAGGCGAGTTTAGCATTTATCATATAATTTTCTCGACTTTGATAGATTATAAGTATTTTCCATCGCCGCATCTAAAATATCGGGTGGAGACAAATTTTCTTCACATTCACTGATAAATATCAGACATTTTTAAGCAAGAATTAAAAAACTCATGGAATTCAGTGCAGCAAAACTGAAAACGTATGAATGGCACCAAAACCCAGCACATCACCGCATGCGCTAAAGCGGATTTGGATTCGAAACTTTCATAAAAGGTACTACAAAAATGGCGCGCCCAGCCTAAGCTTTCCATTACAAAAAAAAAAAAAAAATGGAAATTCCTTGGTGATATTAACTTCTTGGATTTGCCCTGTATCGTAATAGAAAAAAAATGTTTTATGGCATTTTTTTTTAGAGAAAAAGTGTTTTAATAAGTTAAAATTTTTAAATTTCGGTATTGTGTTTATAAAGTATGTCAATATAAACTCGTTTTGAAGTTTATAATTCGAATATTACGACACGAGAGTAGATACAATATATTATGTAGTTTATTACCCTAGACAGCAGATAGCAAATATTAACGTTCTATCTATTTAATCCACATCAAAAATATAAAAATGTACAAAGCTAAGCCAAAAATAATAAATCAAAGTGCAATTAATATTAACCATGATGGCTTCGTTTGTGACATTAATAACAAGGAATATAATTATTCTGCACCACAAAATGAAATTGGCTGTTTTTGTTTGAAAAATAAAATGATTGGGTTGTGTACAAATGTGTAGTTTTTTATTCGCATAAGAATGTACCATTCAATCAATTATTTTAGTTTAACATTAAAAATTGTTGTTTGTAAGAGGTAATCTCTGGCAACTCTGATTTAGATACTTTTACGATTTATTCAGGAAATATGCACAGTCACTAAGGAAAAAGCGAAGGGAGCAAAGTGTGGGAAAAAAAGGTATCTATACTTTCTAAACATTCAATAGCTTCCTAACAACTAATTATATATTCCATTTTTAAAATGGACTGGATTAATTAGTGTTCTTTCTTTTTCGTTTCGATGGTACATTTGATCAAACGATTTGAGCCCAGTAGGTGTAACCACTCATTGAAGTGCTACCCGTTTATTTCAGCGTCAGAGGCTTTATACAGGTCATCCAAAGTACAAGCGAATGGACAGTAGGGACACTCTAGCAAGTGGGCATAGACTGTACAGGAGCACCGCAATCGCACCCAGTGTGCAATGGAAAATGATTAGTATTTGAAAATGAAAAACACGTACGATTTTTAAAATGAAAAAGACAAACCATTTTTAAAATGAAGAAGATAAAATTGTGGCATATTACAAAGTTTTAATGGATAAGAAAAATACTCTTTGGTTAGATGCGGTCTGACTTAATTAGTCCTCGGGGCATCATAACTTGCCAAATGAGTGCCATTTGCCACGTGCAATATAAAATAGTTTATTGAAGTCATATTTTAAAGTTTTGTTAACAAACAATTTGTTGAATTTTGAAGGTATAAAGTAAAATTACTCCTATAATCTAAGTTGAGGTTGAGTCGAGCAGAGGAAATCTCCACTCGACTCAACCTCGAATCAGGCTCCTTCATTCAAATTGTCAGTGTTTATAGTTTGAAACATTAATAAACCCTTTATTTTATTTTCTAATTAGAAGGTTGCGTGTTCAAATCACGTCGGGGTCACCAGTGAAGTAGGTATGTACGGGAGCAGAATAAAAGCCGTGGGTTAACTTGCTTTGTTTACTATAATCCACACACGTACACATATAATGTTTAAAGAATAGAAGGAGAAAGTCAACACAAGAAGTAGCACAGAAAAATGTAACGTAGACACAAGTAGAAGGTAGGTAAGCAGATACGTAAGCTTAGGTAAACCATCACGCGTGGATCATGCGACAAAATTCAGATATAATATACGTATTTAAATTCTGACATAAATAATAATAATGTAGCCCATTATTTCCTTAACAAATATTTACATACATATCATTATTATTGATTTGATTATAATTTTGGATTATAAAAATAACTTTTGACATAATTCACCACGCGGGCCCAGTACGGGTTGGTGGATGTCACATGTCTTTGAATTTTTGGTTCTAGGACATGCCGGTTTCGTCACGATATTTTCCTTCACCGTTTTGAGAGCAGTAGTGATGAAATAATTTACACAAAGTAAAGCGCCTGGGCTCCAACACACGACCACAACTTGTAAGTCGCGGCCGATACTACTGAGCCACCACTGCCTAAATATAATCCTAGTCAAATTATCTTTAAAAGAAATCATTAAAATAAAAATAACTTAAATAATACAATTAAAATCAAAAGTTCATTAAAGTCAAATTTCATCATTATGTCAAATAATTCTAATGAATCATGATCATTACTCAATTAGTAATTTTTTGTTAAGAACTTCTCGACGAGTATAGGCCTCCTCCATTTTATTCCACTTTTCTCTATCTTGGGCTGTGGCAAACCAGTCATCGCCTGCAATCTTCTTAATTGCATCAGTCCATCACTCTAGCGGTCTCCCTCTTTTGTGTTATCCAAGAGGGCCACTACAGGCAATCACTTTCTTAGTCCATTTTTTATTTGACATACGTGCAACATGGCCCGCCCATTTCCATTTTAATTTCAGACAATGTGATAGAGCATCTATGACCTTTGTCCTTTTCCTTATAATGGTGTTTCTTATTTTCTCTTTAAGTTTCAGATTTAGAATACTCATTGCCATGTTTCTCTGAGCTCGTGGCTAAATAATAACAGCCGCACGGGTCGATCATCAAGGTTAAGCAACGCTTGACGAGGTCGGTCCGTGGATGGGTGACCATTCTAACATACCGAGTTTCCTCCGTGCCTCGGAAAGCACGTTAAGCCGTTGGTCCCGGCTGTTATTTGAAGATCTTTGACAGTCGTTACGGATAGTCAGAAGCTTGAGATCAGACACCAGTCTTGCCAAGGGGTACCGTGTTACCCAGTTACTGGGTTGAGGAGGTCAGATAGGCAGTCGCTCCATGTAAAACACTTGTACTTAGCTGAATTCGGTAAGACTGGAAGCCGACCCCAATTCAGTTGGGAAAAGGCTAGGCAGATGATGATTGCCATGTTTCTCTGACAAGTTTCAATTTTCCTCTTTGTGAATGTATTAATAACCCATATTTGGCTTGCGTATGTGAGACATGGAAATAAACATGAATCCAGGATTTTCTTTGTCAGTCTTAATGGAAGGTTTGATTTTTTTAAGATCTCTTTGTAACTCCAAAATTTCCTCCACGTCATGTTCACACATCTGTTAAGCTCGTCTCGATTCCTAGATCTTTTAAAAGATATCTCTTTACCCAGGTAGATTTAATCTTGCACATACTCCAATAGTTTGTTATTTACTTTTATAGGTTTTTCTAGATTGTTGGTCATAATCTCTGTTTTCTCTGCGTTTAGTTCCAAACAAATAGACTGACTAAATTAAGTTAATTTATTATTACTTCTAGTTGTGAAGCTGTTTCAGAGAACAAAACTATATCATCAGCAAATTTTTAATTACTTAGATATTTTCCCTTTACATGCCTTTTTTAGACCAGTTGAAGTTCTTCATTACACTTTGGAGTACGGATATAAATATTGTTGGAGATAAGGGATCGCCTTGTCTTACACCTCTACATATTATGTTTAACTCGGGACCTGTCTTGTCTAGTTTAACTCGACTTATGCTTTTCTTGTATATAATATCTTTCAGGAGTTCAATCGTTTCTGTTGGTATTTTGCAATCTTCCAAACCACATACTGCTGTGAGAAATTGAGTCGAAAGCCTTTGCATAATCGATGAAAGCTAAATTTCTCTATCACTTGTTCCAGAGTGTATATTATGTGGTCTGTAGTTGAGAAACACTTTCTGAAGCCTGCTTGTTCGCCTGATATTCTTCTGTAAATGCAGAGATGCGTTGTTCTAAGCATGAGGCAAATAATTTTTAGAGGCACGATTGTAAGCTGATAGGACGATAGTTGGAGATATTTGATGGATCGCCTTTTTTATAAAATATAATTATATCCGATTTTGCCCATTCACTTGGTATCTTTCGAGAGTCTAATATTTTATTAAAAAGTGACGTCAAAACGTGCTTGTACGTAATCTCCTATTATAATTATTTCATTGGGGGTGTTATCTGGTCCACAGCTTTTCCTTCCTTTAGAGTCTCTATTTTATTGAGAATCTCGGTAGTGGCAAATCTCTGAAGCTGTTGGTCATTCAGGGATAATAGAATCTCAGCCTTTTCTTTTGAGTTTTTTTCTTGGTTAGTTATTCTGCTTTGTGTAAAGGTTTTTGTAAAAATTTGTTGCTGTTTCTATTTTTCTAGATTTTGAGAATATTTCTTTTCCAGATGACATTTCTTTTAGGTTAGGAATCCAAGTTTTGGTGGAATTTAGGTCTTTGAATCCCTTTTTTAGACATCCTGTTGACGTAAGATGTCTCTCTATCGTCCTTAGTCTGTGCTCTTTGTAATCTTTCATTTTTTTAATCCATCCAAAGGTTGTCTTGAAAAGATCGCTTTTAGCGATAAGGCCGCCCATTGTGTCACCCAGTGTAATGTTTTCTTCGTCTATACTTTCTGTAACTTATATGGTGTACATAATAAAGAGTATTCTATTCTATTCTATCTTTTTTAATTTTCTTGTCAACAGTTTTGAACAAGCAATAGAGTTCTTGTTTTTCTTCCTTTGAGAATGGTTTTTTATGTAGAAGTTCATTTCTTCTATCCAAAAGTGATTTTGTTTCTTCAGAGATAACATTTATATATTTTGGTTCTTTGTTTTTTTTTGTGTAAATCAGCCCATCGGTAATAATTTTATTTATTCTTGAACGGTAAGACTCTACATCTGTACATGTGTCCACCTGAACGCTTTTTAATTCTATCTGTAAAGAGTTTTTCATCATCTTTCGTTTTTAGAGTGGTAGTTTTGTGGTTGTATCTACTTTTATTGGTTTTGTAAGTTGCAACGTGCTTGCTTCTCATCATCAGTCGATGATCGCTGGGGTAGTTTAGTTTATTAATATTTTCAATATTTATGAATTTTTCCTTACTATTAGACAAGATATAATCTAATTGACTTTTTGTATTCTTTGGGGAGAGCCATGTCCACATATTGCATAGTTTATTTTTGAATATGCTGATGAATGTGAGGTTATTTTGGAATGCAAATTGTATAAGTTTTTCACCCCTCTTGTTTCTTTTATCATAGCAATATGATCCCAATACACTTTCTTCTTTAGGTTTTTGTTGCCCAACACAAGCGTTGAAGTCACCCATCAGGATGACGGTCGTATTGCTTTGTTGTAGAGCTTCTTGCAGCTGGTTATAGAAAGCAAGAACATATGCTTGGATAATGGTTATGGTTCTTCGGATTTCTGCCAGGCCAATTACGTCATATTTTATTTCCGAGACAGCGTCTTTAAATTCAAGAAGTCGTTCATCATATCTTACATTATATCTGCAGATGTAGAGTGGTTGAAATGGAGGGTTGCGGTCATTAGTCTCCACGGTGACCGGCCGGATGGGGAATGTCGTGGAGAGGTCGCAGCGTCTCGTCAGATTTTATTGGGCTATCTGTGTTTAGTTTTCTTATGACATAGCTATTAATAGACATGCTTGGTTTTTTTGAGATTTTTTTTGTGTCGTGTTGTTTTGAATGGCAGTCGTTCGTAAATTCTAACGTAGGATGACAAAATCTCAAAAACTATTTTCTTCCATAGAATAAAGAGTAATAAGCGCTCATGCTGTTTTTCAAAACGGTTTTTCACCGGAGCTAAGCCCGGCGTCAAACCGGGTCTACGTCCGGTCGTCAGTAATGTATGGGACACTATGAAGCCATTCACACGAAATCAGTGCTAGCGCCAGCTCACCGCGCAACCGGGCACGGTGCTCGCCGGGTCTACGCCCGGTGCGTAGTAAAGTATGACAATGTATGACGTGTTCGTATTGGAAGTACGTGTGACGTCATTTAATCATGAACTTTCACTTTTTAAGCTTGGCTTGGCTTGTGACAAATAAATGTTTTTTCTTTCTTTCTTTTCTTTTAAGCACAATGTTTTGCTACAAAATACATTCTGTCATATTTATTAAACATCTACCGACAAATGTCTAAGTATCTACCTAAATTATTATTGTGTTGTCAAATACCTACAATTGTTAGAGTACCCATCTGAGTAAATATTGTTATGTACAGTAAATAACTCTAAATTTACATTTAAGCCACAGTGATGATATTCCTATAAAATATTACGTAATTTGTAATGATCATTGTGATTTATCCTGGATTTTATATTGCTATTTTAGTATTATAAGTCCTTTGAGACAATTAGTACAAGACTGTCAGTTAGTATCAATATTCTTTCGAATATTGATTAAGAATGACTAAATAGGCGCTATTCAATTCCTTAATTGTCTTGATACGTTTAATATGGGTTTCATTACGCAAGAATTGATTATTGACCTAATTGTGAGATTATTTAGAGAAATGTAGAAAATGGTGAAGACATTTGAAAGGTCGACTCGTAACTATAAATAGTGTGTAATTCGTAAGTTGACACTCTTGGTTGTGAACTACAAGCCGGTACAGACCAGTCGATATGTTGTAATAGTGATAGTGATATTGATATTGTTTTCCTGAATTATTATATTCTGTGAAACATCTTTCTATACAAGCTTCACGTAGGTCATTTGATATTATAACTTGATTATTGCTAATGGTTGTGTTGAAACTCTATTTCATATTGTGGCCTTTATTCATAATGATGTTAAATTGATTTAAGGGCTAGTCATGTTCTTTGCCTTATCCTTTTTGTTTTGATTATGTAACATTGTGAAATGTTACAAATTTCATTCAAGATCATCAATGGCCATAATAGAATTAGATCTTTATTGTGATAAACGATATTCATATGGTTGTAAAAGATGTCTATGAATACTTTTACAACCATACTTGCTTCCGTGGAGTTTCTTCCCCTTCTTCTCCACGAGAACTAGTTAAGCGAACGGGCGGTAAGCTCTCTGAGCTTCAATATGAATTAATTGACGAGCCTAATTGAAATAAATACCTAGTCTTGTCTTTCTGTGCTTTTATTCATAAAACTCTTCCCTTATACATCACATACATAGGAACTCTGATACACAGTAAATAACCAGCAACCATCTTGTCATTCCAAGCTTGCTATCTTCGTAAATATCGATAGTTTCATATAGACTTCCTTTATAAATCTAACCAGCGCATACACACGAGACCGAGTCTACGCCCGGAGCGTGCTGACTACCTACGCGAAACGCAATATTTGGAAATCAACCACGAATAATTAACATTTTGTTAAATGTTTCTTTTTTCATTCGAAAGTACTTCTCAAATTTCTCGTCATGTTTCATTAGTTGCTTCTGAATGAGCGTATGAAATGCAACATAATCTTCTCTTTTTGTTAACATTGGATGTACCCAATATCGTCTTTGTATTTTTTGTCGACTTTTTTTTAGCTTTCTATACATGTACAATAATAATAAACATATAATAAAATAATACATTTTCTCTTTTTAACACTCAACATTTTGTACGTCCACAATTCACAGAATAAAAAGAGCGAATGCAGGCTGCACCTTCATGAAACCGGGTCGTGTAAAAACCGTCTTGTATGTAAACTAGGAGGGTTTCTACCCGGCGCCGGCAAAAAACCGGGCCGTGATAAAACCGTCTCGTGGGCAGGATTTTTTTATGCACTAATAAGTAAATCGGCTTGTCCGTTAGTATACTCATAATATATTATGATAGTAATTAATTTATATAAAACAAGGTATTTACTTTTAGGAAACGTACATTTACAAGTAACGCTACAGTTATTTATTGACTTTATTGGCTTTCGTTTATAAGGCGACAGAGTGTAGTGAAATGGAAAAAGTTAAAATATTCAAAAAAAAAAAAAAAACCAATAGAAAAGTAGTATCTTATCTTAATAGTAGTAGTAGTAGTATCTTACCTGTAAATCTATAATTAGAACATTCGATTATATTTTTTAAACATAGTGAATAGCCTAAAAATACAAACACGTCATGATTGTCGCAATTTTATTGTGTGTGATAAGAAAAATAAGTAGTAGGCAATCGAATAATTCCAGTTTTATTGTAGACAATGAAACTGAACTATAAAGCAGCTATAATATTAAGTGAAACATTATTACTTACTGCTACATAATGGTGAGTGCTGCAGTGAACAGAGTAACGAGAGGTTTATTTTATTAAGACTGCCTCGTTGATCTAATGGTTGCAAGCGCTACTGCAGAAAATGAGGTCCTGGGTTCAATGCACGAGTCGGTCAAAGTGCTATTGTGTTGTTATGTTATGTCATATCATATCATGTCATGTCGTGTTGTGTCGTGTCGTGTCATGTTATGTTATGTCATGTTGGGTTGTGTTAGGTTGTGTTGTGCTATGCAATGGTACGCTATGCTATGCTATGCTATGCTATACTATGCTATGCTACGCTATGCTACATTATGTTATGTTAGCTATCGATTGAAATTTGTAACTGGGTAATAATGCAAGCCTTTGTCCAATGCAAGTATTTGCTTTTGAAATCGATACATTGCTTTTGTATTTTCGCTTTATTAACCTTCGGTTTCCGAGAATTCCGTCACCAATAAATTTCACTTGATTATTATAACAATGCTTCTGATACGTGGTACTACCATGCCATTATTATTTTAATTAAACCGTAGGTATCATCTTTACGATGCACTTTCAGGACACATAATTACTGCTTCAACAAATGATGTTATCGTAGCTGGTTAGGTCAGAGAAAATTAATTAAAAAGTACCTCACTTTTTTAAATTAGTTAAAATTTAGGTATTGCTGTTTCCTTTTCTGATAAACCTTAATTTATCTATTAGGTCTCGGCACAAAATAGAAAGTATACAGAAGGACCACTCCCGCCTTTTCGAAAATTGACAGCTAAACTTGACAGATTCTCTAGGGTTGCTACTATTTTGATTTCGAATTTTAAAAAGAGTCGGTTGTATAAGTAACAAACATAAATACATCGATTCGTCTAAACATACATCATATCATGCTTACATGGCTTAGAGGGTAGACAGAGCATAAAATATCACGACGCCACATACGACGAAGATCGGAGGGTAAAAAAACCTTACAATAGTGTAATAATGATCTCACTTAAAACATTAAATTGTGAAAAGCACCAAGCTCGATAAAAATGTAAATATGAAAAAAAAAAAAAGGAAAAGGAAGGAAGGAAATAAAATAAAATCAATAAACCCGACTGCTTAAGAAGCGATCTAAAACAAACTGAAAAAATGTACTTAAACAAAAAGAAAATTATGCTGTGCAGTCGGAGGAAACATATTTGTGAGCTGGATGACTTAAACTATTATTAGGGCAAGTTGCATAGCCTTTCCAATTTCGTCTATGAACTTAAAATAATTTATTATATTTCTAGATAGGTATTGAATTTCTAACTTGAAAAATGTAATGACTTGAAAAAGTTTTAAAAATAACTTAAAAATGAATTAAAGAACGAATTAAAAAAATCAAATAAAGTATATTCGGTCTATAACAATTAATAAAGGTAACCCAGCCAATGCGGTTGCATTGGCTGGGTTACTTTAAGTACTGTAACGAGGTTTCGTTACAGTACTTAATGTATGAATGACGTGACAAAAGCCCCCACAAAGCACCCATGACAGCCGCGACTGAGCTCGGAACAATATTGCCCAATACTCCCTGTAAAATCGCATTGTCAATGTGTGTGTGCAAAATGACGCCTTGTTCGTAGTGGCCTCTCTCTCTGCGGCGCACTGCCGCTTACGTACTTTGTGGTCCCAGTGACGCACTGCAAAGTATCATTTTCCACAAAAAACTTAAATATCACAGTTTTATTTTCGCGCGTCCTAGTACCTTGCTGTCATCATATATATCATTATCATAGAATCGTTTATAATTGTATTTTAATTAGCATCTAGGAGTTGACGTTTATTTTTATTTATTGTTGTTTTCACATAAATTGTTAACAAGGCGGTTATGTAAATAAAACGAAATTTAATATATGTATAAGCCTATTAGTTGCTATTGATTTCTATCTAGCCGGTTTCGGCCACAGCGACCGCAATCATTGGCTACTCAATGTGGTTGAGAGCTTAGATTTGCTTCTCTGTTATGTGCTCTTATGTGACTTGCATATCCACCATCGGCCGAAAAACTCCGAGCACAAAGCGTTTCTGGTCCAATTCCAACCTCCTTCTATCCTCAAAGGCCTGCATCTGCCGCTGCACACGACGTCTGCACTCGTTCCGATTTTGTGCCTGATTCTCCCAAAGTGTGGGTCAATGCCAGCCCCAATGTCGTCCCAAAATGTTGGTCAAATTGTGTTTCTTACACGATCTGACCATCTGATGTTCAGTATGCTTCGGAGGCATTTCAGATGGAATTTGTCTAAGGTCCGTATAATTATGCTTACGGTAGAGGCACCACGCTTCCGAAGAGTACAATAGGTTTGGGAGAATTATTTACATGTATACAGAGACCTTTGTAGCCAACCTGAGATCGTGAGCACAGAATACTTTAGGCTACAGTTTACCAAAAGCCGCCGCTGCAGCCTAAATCCTCTGACTAATCTTAGCGTCAAGGCCACCTTTACTTGTGACTATGCTACCAAGATACCTGAAGCTCTCCACTTACTTCAACTTACTGCTGCCGATTAAGAAGTCTGAGACTAGTACAGAGTCTTTTACACCCATGGCCATAACTTCGGTCTTTTTGACATTTATTTTAAGACCAGAACTTGCAACAAACTTCATCGAGACCACCTATCAGCGCCTGCAAACCGTCACAAGTATCTGCCACGAAACACAGGTCATCAGCGTACATGATCTCTGTAATGATACTATAAGAGACTTTTGTGTGGGCTTTTTATCTGGCCAGATTAAATAAACCTCCATCAGTTCGGAATCTAATGCGAATGCCTTCCGAAATTCGTTCCAGGGTCTCCCGGATGACGACGGCAAAATACAAGGCAAATAGTGTAGGCGCAAGTTCGCAGCCCTGCTTTACGCCATAGGAGACATTAAAATAGACTGTTTGCACGCCTTTTATCGCCACGCAACAAGAAATGTCATCATGCAGGAGTCGTAAAAGTCTTACAAACTTTTCAGACCACGCAAGCTTAAGCAACAGAGAGCTTCTCGGGGAACACTGTCAAAGGCCTTCTCGAGATCAACAAAACAGAGGTATAGGCCTCTGCCCTGTTCTCTCCTCTTTTCTTGAAGCTGGCGGATAGAGAATATGGCTTCATAGGTTCCTTGCTCAGGACGAAAGCCAAATTGGGTCTCCGGAAGGATTGACAGTGATAACGGAATAAGGCGGTTGAGAAGGACTTTAGCAAACAATTTCCCGGGGGTAGAAAGCAGCGAAATTCCACGATAAGAATTGCAGTCAGATCTGTCACCTTTGTTCTTATATAGGGCGCTTATTCGTGACACCTTAAAAGTATCTGGAACCTGTTCTTCATCCCACATCGTCACGAAGACATTCCAAATAACTTCCTGCAGTTTCTGAACCCCATACTTAAGTAATTCTCCTGGGATGTAGTCAACACCAACCGCCTCTTTTTGTGTAGTTGCATGAGTGCATCTTTGACCTCTTTCAATGTTGGTGGCTTGTCCAGCCCAGTGGCTGTGGGGAACGTGGGCATTGACAGAACATATGCCATATCAGCTGAGCGGTCTAATTTGAAGAAGGTCTTCAAAATGCTGAGCCCGGCGTTTAAGAACCTCGTCCCTAGACGATAGGTGCTCTGAACCGTCTCGAGACTTGATAGGCACATTGACACGATAACTTGTGCCGATCAGTCTTCGTACCTCCCCATAGAAAGCACCAAGTTGCTAAGTGTCAGCCACTGGATGTATTCGGCTTTTTCAAGCCACCACTTGTCCTCCATACCCCTTGTTAACTTCCGCAACGCAGAACAACTCTGTTTTGCGTTATTTGCGGTACCGTTTTGTCTATTGCGATCTTGCTGCTTTAGTAGATTTCAGTGCTTTTCCAATGCCTCTGCTATAACCTCATCACTCTCATCAAACCAATCCTCATTTTCGCACAATGCTGTGCTTAGTATCCGAAAACCAGTGTCCAGTTGTCGAGAAGAAAAGTCTTGCCATTGAACAATAAGATCACCACCCGTCGCAGTAGATGCACGTGCACTTATTACGTTCAGATGATTATCATTATCCAGATGAAGGCGCAATGATAACATTCAGTTTTTTGGCTATTGATGTCTTAATAGCAAAATCTACCCCTGAATGTTTGGGTTCAGACGCAGCAGTCCCCTTCCAAAAGAAAGTGTATCCACCGCCACGTTCTTCTAGTTCCCCTTTATCAGCCAGATGCGTTTCGCTAAGTGCAGCCATGTCTACATTGTATCGAGCTAGCTCACGTGCTACAACTGCTGTCTTACTCTCAGCGCAAAGATTACCGTCCCAATCCAGAACAGTGCGTACATTCCACGCACCAAATTTCATGCTAGATGATTTAATAAATTGCCTGTATCTTCGACAAGGGTTGCAAGGGTTGCACAGGCAGCCGTGGTTGCTACCACCCAGAAACAGAAGGTGAACAATTTTTGGGACATCTTTTCTAGTCCCGCTAAGCTGGGGAGGGGTCCCCAGCTTAGCGGGGGAAGCAGTGCCTTCCTGAATAGGGCTGCTTCGTCACTCAATGTGCTGCCCAATTCGCGCCGACACCCTAATGCGACGCGAAAACGACCACTCTCCTTGAGCCGTCTATGTGCAGACATCAGACAAAGCCCAGCTTGCAGTTCAGCTAGACCTCTCTACCTCTGTCCATCGCCATAGGACTTTCATACTCGTAAGCCATTATTCAGAAGCAGTCATGTACGCAGGATATATTTAAGTGCATAGGTGTGCGCGCAAACACAGAAGTACTCTCTCGTCCGTGTCCTCCTTGATCCAGTGGAGCAGAAAACCACTACGACTGGAGAAGGGCTGCATGCAGTGTCTGGCCGAACGATAACTAAATGTCCCCTATCGTCGCCCTTAAGGCCTTTCACTATGCCTAGCTGCCTCGCCACCGAAAGTGGATTGCCATTGCGGCCGAGACAGACCCTGTGCACTATACAGGGAGCAACTGCAAAACTTGAGTACTGAAACACCAAAGCCTCCCTCTACCAGGTTTCGGCAACGAGCCGACGTGATTACGGGAGCGTGGCCGCTGCGTGCTTGGAGCCACTGAAGAGAGTTTGTAGGCTGCCAATGAATTTAATAAGGCATTCCGCCGCCTGGCTGGTATCCGACGCTAACACCACACTACACCCCAACAAGCCTATTAGTACAATGTCGCTAAACCATTTTTAATTAAGTTCTAGCTTTTATTTTTAACAAAATCAATGATAAATAAGAAAAGGAGTTCCGTGGACTCAATGGGGTAAATTGTGTGATTCGGATTCAACATGTAAACTAAGGGTTAATTTCACATAATACAAAAGAAAATAGTATGAGCACATATGTTATGGACCAAGTAATTAATAAGGCATTATTCAGAAAGCCCGGGCAATATGAAAAATGCCCAATATGGGTAGGCAATATGATTTATAGTAATGAAATAATTAAATTGACCAGGCTTTCGGAATAATGCCCATCACTACTTGGGCCTGGTATTAAAAAAATGTGTATTTGTTTTAATTGTTTTAATGTTGACATTGGTTTTAATATAAAATAGGTAAGTGCGATTACTATTTAAGCAACAAAGTAGACAGAGACCCGCTGCGCGTTGCTCCTATTTCTGCCTTTTACTTCAGCTCCCGTCATCTCCTTCGAATTTAACCTATGCGTGTCGGGGTGCCCTAAGCTCCCGAGCTCTTGAACTAATTCATTAACCATTATCATCGGATTTCCCAACCGTTACGTAGCAATATTCATAATGACCATACAAATAAATAAATATAGAAGTTTCAATCAGTATATTGCCCGATTTGACTTGACTAGATTCATAAGAATCAGAGTCAGAATGCATTATTTGTAAAAATAAAAATCCCGGGTATTATAGAGGGAGCAAAAAGTAGTGAGAATGAGATAGAATATAAAGACTATTGATAACTTAATAATTTATTTTTCTATATAGTTTCCGAGTCTCTCTACACACCGAGTCCAGCGCTTTTCCAAGACTTCAATCCCTTTCACAAAAAAAGTTTTGTCTTGGTCCTGCAAAAAGCTCTCCACGGCATCCATCACCTCGTTATCGTCTTCGTACCTGTATCCCTTTAAGTATTTTTTCAATTTAGGGAACAGATAAAAATTGCTAGCCGCCAGATTTGGTGAATAAGGGGGGTGGTCAACCAATTCGAAGCCAACTTGCTGAATGGCAGCCATCGCAACTGCCAACCTGTGCGCGGGTGCGTTGTCGTGATGAAACAGCACGCCCCTTCGAAGTTGCCCTCTCCTTGTCTCTTTGATGGCATTCCTCAACTTGGGAGTTAAAGCTGCATAATATTGGCCTGTAATAGTGGTTCCACGCTCCAGGTAATCAGTCAACAATATCCCTTCTAAGTCCCAAAATATTGAAGCCATAACCTTGCCAGCCGATGCCACGACACGAAATTTCTTCGGGGTCGATGATGATGGCCGTTTCCATTGCGATGATTGCTGTTTTGTCTCGGGATCAAAATTATTGACCCATGTTTCGTCCATTGTTATGAAACGGGACAAAAAGTTCTCAGAATCTTCTTGAAACTTGTCCAACAATATCTTCGAAATGTCAAGTCGATTTTGTTTCTGACTGTCGGTTAACATTCTCGGCACCCATCTTGCGGAGACTTTTCTCATATTCAAATATTGTTTCAATATGGATTGAATACTTCCATATGAAATGCCCGTTTCTTGAATTAAGTATCGGATCGTAACTCTTCGATCGCTCAATACAATTTTCTCGACTTTCGCAACATTTTCTTGGGTGACTGACGTCGATGGACGGCCGCAACGATGTTCGTCTTCCGTGCTCGTTCTGCCTACTCGAAATTGAGAAGCCCACCTTGCGACAGTGGAATACGGCGGAGCAGACTCTCCTAATGTTGCCTCCAAATCGCAATGAATCTCTTGCGTCGTTTACTTTTTTAAACAGGGGTATTTAATAACGGCTCGCTCTTCGTTTTTCTCCATTTTCGAGAACACGTTCCGACACGAAGCAAACAAATGACAAAATTCAGAAAAAAACAAAAGAGAATCGAAGATTTTTTTCTTAATTAAAATGACAAATATGTATCTGAGCTATGCCTGCCAGTATTTTTTTTACTTACCAAGGAGTATGTCGTTCTCACTACTTTTTGATCCCTCCTAGTACATAGTGCCCTGATTAATCACTTGGTCCATGACACCTATAACGATTAACGTTTAATTTTAATCAGGGTTAAAGGTTATCGGCTACGAGAGTCTAAGCCATCGTAGCAGTGGCTACGCCGCAGACCGTAGCCAGCGTTCTATGTAGAAGACCGCAATCATTAAATTGCCCTCGCTCTGTTTCAAAGACATATCAACACGATCTTTGGGTTCCTCTTTACACAAGCAACTTTTAGTGTTTCTATTCGATGAGAGCACTAAATAATATTTTTTAATATTATTACCACACAATGTCTCCAAAAACGGTTTATTTCTGTTAATAGTCTTTTCCGCTCCTGCCTGGCAGCGCTTCAGACATAATTGTTCATAATTATTATGTTCTATGCAATCGTTATATCCTCTTAAATTAGACATGCTATTTCGAGAGGACCTTAAATCTACTGTCTGGTTTATCTGCTCAAACTGGTCATGTTGAACATATCCATTTTACAATAACACATGTCGTGTTGCTATCCGAGTGCAGAGTATTACAAGGGGTAAGCTACTTTAGCTACTGAAAACTTCGAACTAGCGTTGTACGAGGTTCAGGGTTTATATTGTTTCACTATTGTGGCTACGAAGTTTTATTGGCAGATTTTCATATACCATCATTTCTAAGTTGACCTTAATTTAAACTTGTAAATAATTTTTGATATAATAATAGAAATCAAACTGATGGATATTATCTGATTAAAACATTTGTTTCTTATTCATTTATTTGCGTTCTACATTTTAAATTAAATGTGGCAATAAAAGGTTGTCATGTGAATGTGGAAGCAATCCAGCTGCTAGATAACACGGACATATTGCGTAGGCTAAAGAGAACTAAACCATTTGAATTAGTTTGTGTTAGTGTTATAAGTGAAAAAATAATAGCAAACAATACTGTGCTATACATGTAACACGTGAACTAAGTGTTTTTAACGTATCAGACTCTAAGAAAGTGCTACCGAACTGTATAAAAGTGAAAATTTACACTATTCTTAGTCATAACATTATACAATATAATTATAAGTTAGAGTTAAATTGCTTATTAGTCTATTAAAGCTAGATTGTAATTTATTATTAAGAACCTTAGTTTTTATTAATATAGAAAAAAATTGCAGCCTCTGTCAGGGCACTTGGGTATACTTACATAAAAACTTTCACCAGCATATCGTAAAAGGTGTCTAGCCAAATAATTAAAAAAAAACCGGCCAAGTGCGAGTCGATCTTCGCACATTTAGGATTCCGTACCAAATCTATACTAATATTATAAAGAGGAAAGATTTTTTTGTTTGTTTGTTTGTACCGAATAGGCTCCGAAACTATTGGACTGATTTAAACAATTCTTTCATCAAGAGAAAGCTACTTTATTCCTGAGTGACAGGCTTTTTTTAACCCGAAAACGGATCTTTTGGGGTGGTCCACGGGATCGAAGCCGCATGGAACAGCTAGTGTATAATATATTGGTGTTTTTGAGTAAAATATACGTAATAATAGACGTTATCACCAAATTTCAAGTTTCCAAATTTCAATGGGCAGTTAAGAAAACATTTGGACAATATCTTGTGACAGACGACGGACAGACAGATGGACACGTGAGTAACAGCAATAGGGGCTCGTTTGGATCCTTTGATACGGAATTCTTAAAACATAGAAGTCAATTAACATCTCAACAAACCTTAATAAACCTTCGTGATCCATGAAAAAACGGAAAAACTTTTCAGCAATAATATTATTTTTCGCTTCCTCCTTAACAACCAAAATTAATTACAAACGGAACAGTTTTAATCTGTACTAACGCTCGCTAAGGACGCCTTACAAAATAAAGGTAGCTACAGATTAGATGGGAAGAGCTCCTTAACTCCTATCGTGTGCTATCTGCCGTGAACATTATAGCCATGGGAAGAATTGCTGAGAACACACCTGACGCCGAGCATAAAAGTAAACTTAACACTTTATGAATGTTGCCGTGAAACATGAGATAAGGATATTTTTGTTGAATTTAAGATTTAGAGCTTATAATTAAATGCTACCTAATTATGTCGATGTTTTTTAACCTCGCTGTACCAAAATAAACTTAGCCATTAGATTAATATATGATTTGATATTGCACCTACCACTACTTGTCTCTGCATCACTTAAAGGTCGATGGGTAGAAAATGCCTAAGGTATCAAGTCCGACTCTGTACATTTGTGTGCTTAAATAATTAAAGAATGAAGTGTATTTATCTCGCGGTACATTTTAAGCTTGCCTATTATTTACTTATCGGATCTTTTGAATTACCTATCCATCCATACAAATCTATACTAATATTATACATAGCAAAGATTTGTATTTTTGTATGTAACGAATAAACATATAAAGTAGTGGGCTGATTTCAGAATTTTTTAAACAGTTGGGAAGCTACACTATCCTCGGATGACATAAGCTTTTTATCCCTGTATTCCCACGGGAACGGGAACTACGCGGGTGAAACTAGAGAAGTCCGCCAGTAATAATATTATAAATGCGCAAAGAGCTTTGTTTGTTTATTACATTTTCACGACTGAACCGATTTATATGAAATTTTGTATGGATATTGTTTTGAGTCCCTGGTAAGGACATAGGATAAGAGGAGTTTTTATACTGGTAGTGTGTTCCCTTGGGATGAAATAGTAGACTGTTTATCTAGGGAGCAAACAACTATTTTAAAGGCGAGAGTGATTTTTTATCCAAAGCGGAGTGAAGGATTCTAAAGTAGATTCCTGAATGCAGCGAGGGATTAAAATTACATCACTTGAGTTTAAAATAGTGTTGCTCACGAGGTGGACACTTTATTTTTTATCACCCTTTAAGGGATAATAGGATAGGTATATACAATTACTATATAAGCAACAAACTCAATGGAGCCCGCTGCTCCTATTTCTGTCTGCAGCGTCTAAAGTAATCTAACATGAAGTAGATGGCGGGAGCTGTAGTAAGCTTTTTAACGATTTGGCGAACTTTGACAAAAACTAGCAAATTAAGAAATGTCCTGTTTTCTGGCTTTCCCTATAACACGAATGCGAGCTCTAACGAGCGAGCCTTACTAAAGGGCCAAGAGTCGAGTGGAGCCGCGTCAAATTTCTTGTAAAGTTGAATATGCTTTTACCTTTCTCCTTTACACGCTAAGCAACCGTAATTGGTAATACGGGAAGCCAAAAGACGTGTTAGGGAAAAGATCTTTTCCTGGAAGATAAGGAGTCGAATCGTGTGAAATGTTCTGTAATAAATGTCTGTACTTTAAGAAAATGCTGATTACTTTTTAGATGGAAATGTTCGTGTTCGTGATTATGTTTGAGATGTTTTCAGGGATGTTGTGTAATGTCTTGTAATTTTAATCTGTCTGCCAGTGTGAAGCTCTTTCATAGGATATGCACCGCATGCTTTCCTGTCCAGCATGCAGCACAGCCTGCACCTTGCACGACTAGAACGAGGCCATTTTGGTTGGACAAAATTTGAATCGAGGCGGCACGTAAAGCAGAAGAAGAATGAAATCTGTCTGAAAACATTACTCTGATTGTGTACCAGAAATTGAGCTTTTTGATTTTCAATTTTGTACGCACGAAGTTAAGTGTGCTTGGCAGTTCTCATTGTTCTACGAACTATAATATTATCTTTTTAATATTTTCGACTTAAATTTGCACCTGCCATTATCTCCTTACCACCCTTGGTTGACTGTTAGAGAATGCCTAAGCCATTAAGTCCGCTTTTGTATCTTTGTGCATGAAGCTTAAATTAATGAATATTAATATTAAGAGAATATTTATGAGGGATCTTAAAATAAGTCTGTAGTTTCTTGAATCATAATTTACACTTAAACTGTTCTCAGTTTTCTCAAAGGGCATAATTAATGCTTTTAAATGCAACCATATAAAAAAAAGTCTTAGAAATATTTTAATGTTCCCTGTTATTATAAAGAACTTTCATTTGATACCAAACGCGGCAACTTCACATATTGTTTTGTTTTTATTCATGACTTTATGTCCTCTAGATTTATTGTAATGTCACATAGCCAGCGGTCTCAGCGGACTATAAAACGCTTCTAACAATATATCATTTGTCAAATTAAAATAAGTAGTTTAGAAGTTATGAGGGTGATACATACCGGTTAAAATCATTACCACCCTCGTTTTTGATTCGCCGTAATCGGGCAAAAACAATGCGCTTACTGCTTATTTACCCATATCTCCCACGTATTATTAAAGACATTCCACGTGGAAAGCACAGCAAACAAACCGAATTGTTATTAGGCACCCGACGTTTACATCCTTGATTATATTCCATTCCATTTCATAACGCCACATTTTCCGTTTAGAAATTGAAATGTAAATAAAGTCTGTGGAAGTCTTGTTCATAGGTACACTTTGGAGGTTAGATGCACATTTGAATAAACTACTTGAATTTAGTTGAATACTGACTATATATCCTCGGCATGTAACTTGGCAAGGTTTTGGCGTAGTGGAGGTAAGTTTTAATTCGCGAACTGACCAACCACCATTATAGAGCGAACGGAACGTGGATGCGACACGATTGGTTTGTCGATCCTTGTGTCAACTGAACAACCAATCGCGCGCTCGGAAAGCTGCTAATCGTTCCCCGCGCCCCGCTTTACTAGGAAAGGGTAGAATAAACTCGCATTTGGTCCGTTGCGGTGGCCCAGTGGCTAAGTCCTCGCCTGTCGTGCTAGAGGTCGTGGGTTCAAATCCGGGCAAGTACCAAAGTGACTTTTTCAAATTATATGTACTTTCTAAGTTTATCTTGGACATCACAGGCAACGGCGAAGGAAAACATCGTGAGGAAACCTGGATTGTATAGTTAATGTAAGTCTGAAATAGCCATGTCTGAGGCCTGTGTGGTTTTCCAGAGGCGGCTCAATTAACTCTGACACCAGAGGTGGCCACACCTCACACGAAAAGAAGAAGGTCCGTTGTGCGTGCAGGCCTCCTCTCTGTGAAAGGGAATGGGCCGTAATCCACGACGCGGGCCCAGTGCATCCACCAATGTCACATGTCTTCGATTTTTTTGTTCTAAGACATACCGGTTTCCTCACGATGTTTACCTTCACCGTTTTGAGAGTAGTGTTGATGAAATAATTTACACAAAGTATAGCGCCTACCTGGGTTCGAAACCACGATCTACAACTTGTAAGTCGCGGCCGTTACCGCTGGGCCACCGCTGCTCCTGTGCCCGATTCACAACCAAAGAGACCTAAAAAACTACTTCGCGCATATTCGTTAGATGCGCAGAAGTAGTTTTTAAGTCTTGCCAACTTACGTGCCGGAGATTATTATTTACGGTAGTTACAGTTAAGGACCAAAAGTGCAGTCTTACTCTACCAAAACTAAATATTCTATTGTTTATAGAAGTTCAACAAATTGAATGTATATAATGTAAAGAATAGATTAAATTAGTAGTGGTCGTTGTGGATGGAACTTCTTCTACAAAAAAGCTTTAGGTACTTTATTTTTGGTAGAGTACGACTGCACTGTTGCTCTTTGAATGTATATAGAGTATTTTGTAGAAATAAGGTTTAGAAGAGTATCGTTTCAGCCACTTCTAACTTACTGGCAATCGCTTTGTAAATTTTTATGTGGCTTAGGTTTATTTTGAAGTGTAGTGTGTGTGCAGTTTGCAAACAAGTTTCTTTAATTTTCACACACACATTATGGCGAAAACTGAGATTGTATGCTTCTGCGAGCCTAAAAATAATATGACATAATGTAACCGTAAGGTAAGGCCTATGTTCTAAGTTCTTTTAAAGGAATTTTCCTCCACTCCACTCGACTCAACCTCGGTTAATGTATGTATAGACATTACCGGGGTTGAGTCGAGAAGAAGTGGATCTATGAGCTGTATATCTCGTGAGTCTATATTTTTTATTTTTATCGATTCAGTTTTTGGAAATTAAAAATATCCAAAAACATAATCGACACTAAAAATCCATAAAATTATCGATCCTGCTCACAAAATTTCACAAGAATTGGTGAAAAATGTTTGAGTCGAGTGTAGAAAAAAACTTACCAATTTTTGCGTTATGGACACCGACTTCCAAAATTTTATTGATTTTTCACTTTGTAGATTTGTTATTTGGAAGTCGGTAGTATTCTTTTGTAAAAAAGTTTTTTTTTTCACTTTTTAGTTGCACCTAATGGGTAATTTGACTTTAGTAAGGTAGCTATAATGCCAGAATAGATTGCCCGAATACCATAAACATAACTTGTGAAATGAGAGTATACCAAGGTGAACTGTACACATCTGCGTACCCCTTAAGAGTGTACTGGTGTGATGTTATGTTATTAAATGGTATAAACAATAATCAGAAATGCGATTGCAGCAATTCCGAGAGATTTTCCGTTATTTATCGAAGAGTTCTGTTGTATATCTCCGAAGTTCTTCATCAGATCTTCACCAAATTAAAACGGGACCAATTAGTTTCGGGCCATATTCTTTCAAACACAAAAAAAAAGTGACAGGATTAAAATAAAACAACAACAAACAAACAAATTATATTTCCACGTCATAATAAGTGTCGCAAAAGGTTCATATCCCTGTTCTTTCCCTGGAGAACCAGTTTGCACTGTTGCAGAATGGGGAGCCAAAAATAGGTTTGCTACTGTAAGTAAAAAACCCCTTTCTAATGTTATCCTTTATGCTACGCAACAAAGTGACATAGAAATTGACATTCAACTGTTACGCTTTGTTGTCATGAGAGTACAAGACAAAATGAAACCGGAACATCACTCTGTCTGGGTTCAGGTGTTTCATTTGCCAATTATTTGGAGCTTGGGGGAGGTATACGAATGCCGAAATCCAACATTGGATTGGACACAACTTTGGAAGTGTTCAATACTTAATTCATTATTATCTTTAAAATCACTGTATATTTAGATGTCTTGCTTGTAGTGCACGAAGCTTCACATGAATCCACGAAGCAAAATCAGAAACCACATGCTAAATAGTGGTTGACCTCAATTAACGCAATTCCCAAGTATGAAACGAGGAAGTAATCGAAACCGAACTCCTAAGTTTCACAACACAGAGTACGAATACAGCAGGGAATCGACTCCGTCACACAGTTTACTTTCCATTAATGATTTATTAATACACTGGCGATTAAGTTTGGTGATCGTAAATCTTCATAACGTTGTTAATAAAAGTCGTTAATAATGTAAAGAAACTGGGCCAAACAAATCACTTGGGCCCAATGACGGAGTAAATCGACGGGATTAAAAACGAAAATGATACCTAAAGGGCACTTAGTAGGTATTTTGTTTACCGTCAGTTATAAATTGTGTATACAATTGTGTAACATAGCACATAAATTTGTTTTATAAGCTGGTAGATAATTTATGATTAAACGAACTTACCCTAAGTGAAGTTCTATCAAAATAATACGAAGTGCCTCGTCCGAAGAGATTAGTTCCTGTAATTAATTATTATTATATACACATGTAGTAGGCGGCTATAGGCGACTGCGCAAATCACTAGTTTTTAGAGTTTTTTTTTCTTGCCTGGCATCACTGTGTCAACTTGTCATTTAGTTTAGAGTTACTGATGTTTTAGATATTTCCAGAACGCTTCTGGGTTATACCTTAGGGTTAGGAGGGTGTCACTAATCTCTTCGGACGAGGCACTTCGTATAATTTTGATAGAACTTCACTTAGGGTAAGTTCGTTTAATCATAAATTATACTTCGTGCCTCGTCCTCGAGATTAGTTCCTGTAATTAATTATTATTATATACACATGTAGACTTTGAGAGTTAAGTTCTGGAATTATCGCATAAAATATGATGACTTTTTGAAGTAAAAGCTTTCTTTCTTTAAAATCTTTTTTTTTTTTTTTTTTTTGTGGACTAACCATCATTCATGGTTGTCCATAGGATACACACAGGTTCTTAATTAGTTTATATATTCTTAATTATCTGTTTAAAAAAAATGTATTATTTACTTTCTTATTATCATTGTTATCTATAATGTTTATAGACCATCATAATTATCATTAAATAACAAAGATTCTTATTCAGTAATTTTCTTAATTACTATTCTCATCTTAATTATATTTATTAACAAAATATTTTTGCCTATTTATTATCATTAAGTATTTCAGTTTTATAAATACTATCACAGTTGCTATTAAGTAACATAGGTTCTTAACCAAAATGTTTATATAAATTCTTAATTATCTTTTCAACCGAGTATTTATTGCCTGCTTGCTATCAATATTAAAGTTATTTTAAAGAGTAACAATCATAGTTGTCATTTGAAAAAGAAAGTTCTTGATTAACCATTCAGATAATAATAAATATAACTGTCTTATCAAAATCCATTTTAGCTTTTTTATTACTATTCTTAGTTTCATTATCAATACATTTATGCTCCTTCGTTATAAGTTAAAGTTGTTAGTTGTTGTAATAATTAGTACATAAAAGTTAAATAAGATATCTTTAATCACAGCTAAAGATTTATTTTGCTAAATCATTTTGATCCTTTACACTAAAGGTCTGTTATAAAATTTACCTAATGTACTTGTTTAATCACATCTTAAGATTTTTCTTGCTAAATCATTTTTATGCTTTACACTAAGAAACTGTTATAAAATTTACCAAATCTACTTGAATTGCAACTCCAGCCTGCTGTTTTTAGTATCTGATCAATGATCATGTTACACCTGGCTTAAGACTGTTCGTGTTTAAAGTACACTATGTGGTACGGTTTCTTAGTGCCTAAAGTGGTTAGAGGTATTGTTAATGTAGGCTACAAGGTTTCAGCTGGAATTATTCCTGTTCTTTGTCTGAAGAATTGATTGATTATTTAGTTCATAAATTAGAGATTTTATGAGGTCTGAAATTTTGATGGTTATATGCATTGATTGTATTACTATGCTTTGATTTTAATTTTGACAGTTCTAGAGACAACATCTCATTTGGGTACCAAATTCCTAAGGCTTCCAGCATTTGGGATGTGTCCCAGGTGACATTATATTTTTGGGCAGGTGTTCGCAGTCTGAACATGCCCTTAACCATTATTTTTAATCTGTCATCAGAGGACATTCCTGGACATTCTAATGTTTATTAAAGTAGGTATTATAAATTTTTGACAGTTAATCATTTGTTATATTTTTTACTGTAATTAGAAAGTTCTGTTAAGTAATTATATCACCGTTGATGTATATGATTTCAAGATTTTTATATTATATTTTCTAAAAAAGTTATACCCAGTTTATTAAACATGTGTCATATTGTTTGAAAGAGTTTTCTGATAGAGATGCTATCTTATCAATTGATGATGGTGGTATGCTTCATTGCAATAGACTTCACTACCCACTGGACTCCGACAGCCAGGGTAAGGTAGGTATGGCTTTTCCCTTGCTGTGAAATACTATAACATTTTCATTAGGTTTTAATATGAGCATCCCTGAATTATGAGAAGTTCCCTAAGTAAAGGGAACCAGTTGGGCATGGTGATCAACATGATGCCCTAAGCTTTATCCATTATGATTTTTTGTAGATCTTTTAACATGATTGAGAATGGTGGAAAAGCGTTAGAGAAAATTGGTTACCAGTATACTGTGAATGTGTCAATTGTGAAGGCATTTGGGTTGTTATGCCATGTTATGTATTTATCATATTTATAGTTAATGTGAATTGGCAATAGGTAAATTTCAGGTGTTCCAAATTTATCTTTCAATAATTGGTCATTTAAGCACATTGGAGTTATACTACTACGTAAGTACATTATAACTCAATGCATTTTCTAAAGCATTTTCTTTTAGTTCCCATTCTACGTCGGAATGTGACTTCTGCAATACAGTATCAGCTACTTGATTTCCAGTCGACCTAATGTAAGAAGCGAAAATGAAATTATGTTATACTAAAATGAAAATAATACATAACAGTTTTCAACCAATGCCGCAGGCTAAGTTGAAGAGATGAGTGTTGAGTTCCACCCATTTGATTAATAATGCAGCCTATATTGCTGTTGAATTGTCTATACATGACGGTATTTCACAATTATTTCATGATTGAATGATGTTACTAATTCCAAATAAAAATCATGTGATATTTACATTTCTTGTCTGACCACTTGCCCCTAGCAGTCTCATCACCACAGGCAGCCCCCCCCCTTTGTTTGAGGCGTCAGAAACCATTTTGGTTGCATAATTAAGTTTGATTTTATTTACTCAATTTTGAATGGCATATGGCCACCATTCAGGAAATTCTTCTGGGGATATTCATGTATTTTTTATAATTTTCTTCACCTTGGAGGTTTAGGCTTTTACAACATTATAGTTTTTAGTTATATACCTATATAAAGCCATCCATATTAAATAGAAGGGCATGCTGAGACCAGTACCTAGTCCTACAAAGCATGTTAATTTTCTTATTTCATAATTAATAAGATTTTTCTTATCTGGAGGTAACGTTACATGATAGGTAAGAATCTTGTGTCAATAATATATCCTTTAATTGTACTAATATTAGTGGGTGTAAGTTTGTTATTTAATAACTTGTGATTAACTTCTTAGTGTTTTGAATGTTTTCAGTTACCAATCAAGAGCCACAGGATCTCAGTATTTGTTGAGTTTTCATAACTTAAGTGAAAATGTTAGGTGCAGTGTTTTACCCTAACAGCAGTAGATTGAACTCATACAATTTTTCATGAAAGAGATTCTAGATATTTGCTAGAATTTTTATGATATTTTATAAGATATTATGCATTAAGGTATGTTAAATATTAATATGTTAATTATTATTAAGGTATGTTATGTAACATATGGCCATGGAACTATCATTTGATGTCATCTTTAATTCTATGCACAAATCTTCAAGTTTGAACGGCTTGCATTAATGAACTTATTAAGGTTTTAACTTTAAAATGCATACTGCCATTGAGTTTTGGTCTTACGTAAGAAACACTTGAGACAATTTTGCCCTTTTCAAGGCTAGCACTTAAATATTGCACCAATGGAGATCAATTAGATAATTGTCTCCTTATAGTATGTTTTTTCCACTGGTGAAGTGTTGTGGGTACCTATGAAACCCTCAATCCATGATAACATGGTCTTATGATCAGTGATAAGTTATTACTGTTTATAAGAATTTTATAAGCGACCAACGTACCTTACTGAGTTTAGCGGTGTCAAGGTTGTTTGGTCGGGTGAGACAACCACTTAAAGATTTGTACGGCTGAATCAGGCTATAGCCGTGCTCCCAGTTCTCCTGTCGTCCTTGTGGCGCTGGTGAGCTTTCCAGTATTTTGTTTGGAACGTGTTGGGTTTTTGCTTGGGTTTAGGTGCTGTATTGAGCTCGTGGCTAAATAATAACAGCCGCACGGGACGATCATCAAGGTTAAGCAACGCTTGACGAGGTCGGTCCGTGGATGGGTGACCATTTCAACATACCGAGTTTCCTCCGTGCCTCGGAAAGCACGTTAAGCCGTTGGTCCCGGCTGTCATTTGAAGATCTTTGGCAGTCGTTACGGGTAGTCAGAAGCTTGAGATCTGACACCAGTCTTGCCAAGAGGTACCGTGTTACCCAGTTACTGGGTTGTGGAGGTCAGATAGGCAGTCGCTCCATGTAAAACACTGGTACTTAGCTGAATCCGGTAAGACTGGAAGTCGACCCCAATATAGTTGGGAAAAGGCTAGGCAGATGATGATGAGGTGCTGTAGCAGCCCTGATTTAGAAGCCGCTTTACCAACTCAAATAGTTTCAGCAAGTGTTTTCCCGAACAGATTATTTATCTATCTTTGTGTTTTGAACTTGGTCCTTAAGATCCTTTTTAATTTGAGCTGCAGCTAAATTTGCATCTAGTCATTGAGTCACAATATTGAACTTCACATAAGGTGCGAGTGGCATCCATTATTTAAGTTAGTAGTTCTGTATCATTTTCTTTTGTATCCAGTACTTTGGATAATGCTGCTTTTAAGCAGGAGACGGTGCTGAGTAGTCTTTGTTTCGATTCTATGGCCTTGGTTATCAATAATTTGAGAATTTTGCTTTTATTTTGCTGTATAGCATAAGAGCCTCACGTTTTTCACATTTAATGTCAGCGGGTATATTTCCTGCTGAAGGATCTGTAGGGGAAATACCCGCCTGTGGTCTCTAGGGAGACAGACCTCACGTTGCAAGACACTCCAGACAGCTGTTCACTTCCTTGTGGAGTTCGGCCCCATCACCATACTCCGTGTTCAATGTTGGGTCAACCCCGAGAATTTCGAGAGCGTCTGTGTTATTCAGGTTTGAATTGTGTGGAAGATCACTATTGTTAAGTTAGTCGTATTCGACTTTGTTTCCATTTCATTTGTGACGTCGTCGTCTAGGACTTCGCCTGGAATGATTATAAACCATTGTTTTACTTCCGGTTGATAACTGATTTTTGCAATCTGGTGGGTGTAGCAATTCCAAAGAAATGAACGAAACCAGTGTATTATTGAATGTTTTGATACAGTCCAATGATCTGCTCGAATACATTCGTTAGATAAAAGATATAAATTCTATTTGATGATCTCGTAAATACGTGGTAAGACAGCCCGATGGCTAGCCCGAAATGCATTATTTGTTTCATTATTTGAGACAGTCCGATAATCAGCTCGAATATATTCGTTATGTTTAAGAAATAAATTTTGTTTTGATTGATAATCTCGTAAATATACAGTGGGACGGCCCGATGGCTTGCCCGAAGTGCATTATTTGTTTGAGATGCAAGTTTAGGGCGGAGGATTGATGAAATAGTTGTAGATATGTAGTAATACACACAATACATTTTAACAGAGTTAGGTAGGTACCTTGTGGGTCTAAATATGGCGTCGACTCTTGAGACTATTTTGTTTTACTTTGTTTAAGTCGAGCACGTTTTTAAATTGCTCCCAGATTTTTTCATGTTTCTCCTGATTCTCTTTATTCCTCGGTTGAATGTGTCCTTTTTGGCATTTTTTCACTTTGAAAAACTGTTATTTTTATTTAAAAGTTTAATTACGTGACGCGCAGCGACGCACTATAATCGCGAATGACAAGTTGACACAGTGATGCCAGGCAAGAAAAAAAAAAAAAAACTCTAAAAACTAGTGATTTGCGCAGTCGCCTATAGCCGCCTACTACATGTGTATATAATAATAATTAATTACAGGAACTAATCTCGAGGACGAGGCACGAAGTATAATGCTTTAGAATTGCTAAATGGCTCGAAGCGATTCGATATATATCACACCGAACATACGAAGCAAAATTGTAAGTACATTCGCATGGACGCAATGCGATGATTAATGTCCCTAAAGCATCATTGATTTCTTTTCTGATTAGAATAAACTTGTATGTTAGATTGATGAAAACGTTGACCTTCAACAAGACATTAGGTTTCTCTCAAGTTTGTCTAAAACTTGCTTACTTGTACATCTGTTAAGTTTGTTGAGGTTTCACATGCTCGTATTCCTAATTTTACTGTAAAGTGCATCGTAATTGAATCCTTTTGTGAACGATCGGTCTGAGAGAGAAGTAATTGAGTCTCTTCTACTAGAAACTCTCACGCCTATTGATGTTTGAAGCAGAAAGTATGCATTGCAAAGAGGTATTTTTGATAAACAATTTTTTTTAGGCTCTAAGAGAAGTTGGCACAGATGACTGGTCGTGTCTTACACGAATCCTGTTACAGACTCAAAAGCCCTATTTGTGAATCATCGTAAAAAAATCGACACGGAACGTAATCTGACGGATATACAATCAAGAACTGCGTAAAATATAACCTGTCAAGAAGAGATAACTATATCTAACGATTATGTCTATACTTAGGGAAAACATCATATTATGACACGCATATTTAGTATAACTGACAAGCATATTTATTATCTTTGCCTACAATTAGTTGACATCAGTGTAGGTACCACTATATTGACACACGGTATTGACAGCTTTATCGTTATCAACATCGAATAAAATTATTCGATCTATTGAAGAAAATCAGCCTAAGTTAATTAGTAGAACTGATCATTTAGAACAATGCAGTCAAGGACAAAGTCAAGTATACGACACGGAGATAGATGAAGAAAATATACTCGAAAGAAAAATATTTTATTAGCGGCAGCCTTGATGCATACAATTACAAATGGAGTAGACGAAAATAGAAACGTAGTGTCGTATTTCATCAAATATTAAGTTTTAATTAAAAGTTTTTCAAAAGTTTTTGCTAGTCAAAAGTGGTTTTAATTAATTTTAATTGGTTTTGACCAGTCATCATCATCATCATTTGCCCGCCCTTATCCCATATTACTGGGGATCGGCGCAAAACGTTTGCTTCTTCTATACCGTCCTGTCCCCTGTCACGCTATTACAGACTCCCTTTTCTTCCCTATTAAAAATATCCTAAAACATAATCGACAAAAAAAAACCATAAAATTATCGAACAGAAAACTTTACAAAAATTGGTGACAAATGCTTGAGTCGAGTGTAGAAAATGACTTAAATGTAGGGGTAAATAGGTATCGTCAATAAGAAACGACTTTACTTTGCACACTGTATCGTATTATATAAATACGTGACAGAAAGGATTAAAATAAAACAACAACGAACAAACAAATTATATTTCCACGTCATAATAAGTGTCGCAAAAGGTTCATATCCGCTAAGTAACTGCGGCCGAGATAAAGCCTAAGCAAGGAGATATGTCAAGAGTTTTCCCGCTGCGGTCCTAAGATTTACCAAAATAATGTGTATGCACATTAATTAGTCGGTGTACCTCTAGATATACACATAGACAATACATAAACTATGCTCTTTGACCCGTATGGGGCAGAGGATTTATGATGGAGCTTATAGGGATTTCCAACAGGTAGGCACGCGTATTGTAAGAGAAAAATGTTGCTCACCCTGGAGTTTTTCTACACATATATTTTATTTTTGTAAAGCCTATTCGCAGCCACGTTTGCATTTTTATACCATGTTCTTTTCCGAAATGATGTTTTTGAATTTACTTATAAACAGATTAAATTATCAAGCCGATATAAAACCCCGGAATCCGGGATAGGGATTTAGAAGAATTGTTTTTATATTCTCAGTATTTGCATTGGATTTTCCATTACGAATTTAAGTAATAATAATCAAGGGTATGATTGAAATACCCGGCCATAGTCAGCCATATTAACAATCTCATTGAAGCGTATTTGCAAAACATTGTTAGGGTTCTTCTCAAATATTTGCACGGGCATTATTTTGTGTAAATATTAGCTTGTCTTTACGTCGATTTTATGTATACAAACAGGTACAAGTTCTCAGAGACCTGACTGTGCGATGAGGCGGGTGCGACATGATTAAGTAATTGCCTGCACTTTATGTGCTAAGTTCTGGTGGATTGATCAAAGTGAGGGCGAATAAACAGTCTCGTTTGACGTCATGGTGTCGAATAAACACATCGAAACTTTACAGTTCGTGCTAGCTGTTGCTATTTTATTTACCCCCTAAATTTCGCTTCGTAGATAAAATAACCGTCAATTTGTGTCCAACGCCATTTCAACTGCAGCCAAAATTATTATGTCGGCGAGTTGAATATTAATTTCAAAACCAACTAATAGCACTTAATTAGGAGAGTGGCGCGTCGAGTTAAAAACACGTTCCATGAATATTCCTAGTTCTAACCCCGAAGGATATCACTGCTTTTACAAACACATAAAACAGTAAATATATGCAAGCTTTTAAGCAAAAACCTAGGCAGTGAGTTAGACATGAACTAACTTCGCACTTAGCTCTGAATAATTAAGATTAACTTTAATATAAACAAAGTAGACTTTTAATTAATCTGTCGCGAACAACACTAGAAATTCACTCAGCTTGGAATTAGGTGAATTTATAATACATAAGGTGGGGAGAGTGTAGCCGGTGGAGTCACGTCGCCCGGGGCTCATAAATGGGGACTGTACACCCATTTACCGTAAGAACTTGCTCCGTGGTTTTGTTATTTTACAGAATAGTACAGCCACGGTGCTGTAAGTGCACCAAATGGATGGTAATGGCATAGCTGTGTGCTTTGTCGCGTTATAAATTTGTAAAAATGCTCCCGTCGTCGCTGCGAGTCAAAATATTGAGATATATTTTGTAAGCTATCAAGTTTCGTAAGCAGCCGAGACTATTTAAGATCGTAATTAGAATGTCGGTAATTAAGATAATTGAGATTATATAAGTGGAAAAATTTGTGTGTAATACTGGTCAAAACCAATTGAAATTAGTTAAAACCACTTTTGACTAGCAAAAATTACCTACTTTTAATACCAATATTTACTTTGTTAGAAACTTATAAGTCAAGTATGTTTTTGTAAATTTATGAAAAAACTTTTTTTGTACTCTTTCTTGTATAGGTAGCTAAGGCCGAGTTTCTCACTTCTAAGTTATCGCAGAATTAATGTGACAAATAATGAAACACGCTTTATCTATGCTGTGGTTGGTTGAATAAATTTTCAACAGCCTAAGACGATCGTAATAACTGATTTTTGATAGCAAAACATGTTGTAACTTAAAACGGATAGATTTATTTGGTCTGCTGCTTACAGTTTCAATCGCCTTCCTATATCTATAAAGATATTACTATCACAACGTTAATATTTGATGAAATACGAAAAATATTACGTTTTTGTTTTCGTCTACTCTATTTTTAATTGTATGCTGTCGCTAATAAAATATTTTTCTTTCGTGTATATTTTATACAGTATAAATTTGAGTATAAATTTGTTCGTCTATCTCCGTGTCGCATAAATCCTAGACTGCATTGTTCTAAATGATCAGTTCTACTAATTAACTTAAGCTGATTATCTTCAATAGATCGAATAATTATATTCAATTTTAATAACGATAAATCTGTCAATACTGGTACACTGATGTTAACTAATTGTAAGCAAAGATATAAATATACTTGTCATATTTTTTCCTTATGTATAGACATACCCGTACTCATAGTAGATCTGTATCTGTTCTTGACAGGAGTTTATCTATCACGTAGTTTTTGATTTTTTATCCGTCAAATTACGTTTTTGAACACTCTTTTAAAGATAAAGTTAAACAGATAACTGTGTAGATTTGTATTACGATGACTCATCTGTTACTCTATAAACAAATAGAGATTTTGAGTCTGGAACAAAACAGGGTTCGTGTAAGACGTGACCAATTTTCTGTGCCTTCCTCTATTTTAGCCTAAAACAATTTCGTTTATTAAAAATACCTCTTTGCATTTCATGCTTTCTGTTTTTTTTTTTGACAAAATCTTCAAATTAAAATATCGTCACACAATTTATAACTGACGGTAAACAAAATACCTACTAAGTGCCCTTTAGGTATCATTTTCGTTTTTAATCCAGTCGATTTACTCCGACATTGGGCCAGTGATTTGTTTGGCCCAGTTTCATTTCATTATTTATGGCTAACGACTTTTATTAACAACGTTATGAAGATTTACGATCACCAAACTCAATCGCCAATGTATTAATAAATCATTAATGGAATGTAAACTGTGTGACGGAGTCGATTCCCTGCTGTATTCGTACCCCCTGATATGAAACTTAGGAGTTCGGTTTCGATTACTTCCTCGTTTCATACTTGGGGATTGCATTCATTGAGGTCAAACACTATTTAGTATGTAGTTTCTGTAATAGTAGCTTCTGATTTTGCTTCGTTGATTCATGTGAAGCTTCATGCAATATAAGCGAAACATCTAAATATACAATGATTTTAAAGAGCTGAATTAATTAATTACTGAACACATCCAACGTTGTGACCAATCCAATGTTGGCTTTCAGCATTCGTATACTTCCCTCAAGCTCCAAATAATTGTAAAATGTAACATCTGAACACAGACAGATCGATTTTCGGCTTTCATTTTGTCTTGCATGACACCAAGCAAAGCAGATGAATGTCAATTTCTATGTCACTTTGTTGATGTCGTGTGTAGCATAAAGGATAACATTAGAAAGCGTTTTTTACTTACAGTAGCAAGTCTATTTTCAGCTCCACATTCTGCAACAGTGCAAACTTGTTCTCCAGGGAAAGGATCTTGTACCTACATAAAATCTTTCAAACATATTGAGTTACAATTGCAAAAACTTGTCAAAATGTTTGGAGTTTCAAGGTGATTTTGACAGATTTAGCGAAAATTAAATGGAAATGCTAACGATCCTTAAAATAAACACATACTACGTACACATACTACGTACATGACTTGGATAAATTGTGCCCGCCAATCGGTACAATTTACCCGACGAAAGGCACTACGATTTTTCGATGCCAACCACCCTTAGGGTCAAAATTGTTTTGTTCATTTCTACGTCACATCCTTTGCATTTCATAATATCTGTTTCAAACATTCAACCACAATTTATAGGCTTGTGACAGTTCCTAGTAGTGGTGACTTTACTTCCCTCTCAGACCGTTCGTTCACAAAAGGATTCAATTACGATGCACTTTGCAGTAGAAATGTGGAATACGTGCATGTGAAACCTCAACAAACTTAACAGATGTACGAATAAACATGTTTTAGACTATTGTGATGAATGAGAAATAAGGAACGTGTAAGTAGTAGTAAGTTTGTAGAGTAAATATGTTGTTACCGAATGTTTTGCAAATTGCAACTGAACCCTAGAATTTTTTTAAACAAAATGTTAAGCATGAAAACTTTCTTGTCCTTGGTTCTTTTTAGGGTTCCTTATCCAAAGGGTAAAAACGGGACCCTATTACTAAGACAGTTGAAATTCACATTCACAGATGATGTATTTCCGTTGCCGCTATAACAACAAATACTAAAACAGCATATAATAAATATTTAAGTGGGGCTCCCGTACAACAAACGTGATAGTTTGCCGTTTTTTGCGACAATGGTACGGAACACTTCAAGCGCGAGTCCGACTCGCACTTGGACGGTTTTTTTGTTCTATTACTATTGGTCGGCCTAAAAATCTTTCTTTTTGTTCCCGATCCTTTTTTGTTTTACTACTACTATGCATACTGGCATATGGCTATTGGTCGACGTAAAAAGGGCGGACGCAGCTGTGGTCATCTTGTGCACGGGATTTTGTTTTCAAAATGATTACATTATAGACTTGGCCTATAGTAGCATCAGTTTATTACAAACAGAGAGTAAAGGTCTATCCACACATATCAGGGCCGTGCCCGGGACGTGGACGGACCGTGCCCCGTCAGCGGCTCAAAAAAATATCGGTGTGTACTGTCACGTCCCGGGCACGGCCCTGATATGTGTGGATAGACCTTTAGTCAGAGAATTAGCGAAAAGTTTGGAGTCACAATTGAAATTCAATATAGGTGTTTCTTACGAAGACAAATAATAGATTTTTGAAGACAAAGTCTTTATAATTTTACTAATTAGCGTTAAGTTTAAATAAGAATGATTTTGTAACCTATTAGGATTTTATTGATTGTTATACTTTACAAATATTTTGTTAAAAATTTAGATCTATTAGGTAATTTAGGAGGCCTTTGCCCTGCAGTGCATTTATTTACATAGATAATTAAAGCATGGACAACGCAGTGCCTGAGCTATTGGCTGCTGCGCTGTGATTCCCGCACGGAACAAATATTTGTATGGTCGGAGATAGTTGATCCGGGTCTGGCTGTATGTGTTTATTGTGACTCACGATACAAGGAAAAATCCTAAAGTGTAATTTTGGAAAAAAAAAGCCTTGGTGCTTCTGCTTGGTGAGTTTTGCACCTTTGTGCATATTTAAATAATTAAATTAATAATTTGATTGTGGCATCCAAAACTTTTGAATCGTGGAATGATCCTTATTGATAAATAAGAAGAAAGTTTGGTTTTAAACATTATGTTTTCATTTCAATAAGTTCTAAATAAATATATTTCTGTAATTGGCGGTAACAATTTGAGCAATAGCGATCACTGCTAATAATGCCATTACTGGTTGAAAAGTGGATGTTCCACCTGGGGTAGGCAGAGGTTCGGGTGTAGTTGTTGGTAACGTCGTTGGTGGAGTCACTGTTGAAGGCTCTGGCCCAAGCTCAGGTATAGGCTGGGTGACGACACTATTTATCCACGTAGTGTAGTTGGAGACCCGGGTATACAATTGAGGTCTTGAAGGGTCGGTTGCGCAGTCACTTGTTTCGATTAGAATGCCCGCGAGCCCACCGTCGCAGACTAACGGACCCCCTGCATCACCCTGGAATTAAATAAATAAATCCAATATTAAATAGAGAAAAACATATAACTTACATCAGCCCAAACCAATTCGGTTTTACCCCTCAATATGCACAACAGATGCTATACAGGTCGTTAGAGTTGTAAAACAGTAGCATCGGCTCAACAAAGTAGATCTGCACTTATCTTTTTAGAATTGGAAAGACAAATACCCAAACGCCGCGTGGTACCCTATAAAATATTAGGGTAAAAGCTCCACCATGGCGAAGTCGCATAGGAAAACATCCCAAAAAGGCAAACTGCCGATAGAAAACAAATTTATAAAAGGTTCTTACCGTACATCCGGCAGCTTCTTGTATTATACCAACACCAGGGCCCCACGCGCATAGCTGAGTCGATCGCAACCATGAGCCGACCATGAAACTGCAGAAGTTATGGTTGATCGTCAACATTTGAGAGTATGTCAACTGCGTACTCGTCTATAACAAACAATTAGGGAAATATAAAGTAAAGAGTTGAGACTCGCTCCTCTCAACACCGTCGTGCGCCAGCAGCAGTGAACGAGGGACGCGGGGCAGCTGTGTGCCAGCCGGACGACAGCCGAGCGAGCGACACACCGCCACGACCGTCAGCTGTTGCACGCCTCCACGCACGGCTGCCCTCGAGCATAATAATATAATTTTCCTTTGTTTACCTTTAACTGACCGTTGTTTTATAATTTCTTCTATTATTGTTCAATATACTTCATCTCTTGTTATACAGTCCACTCTCTTTTTTCATTTCATCTACCACGACCTATCGTTGCGATCATAAAGTATAAACAAATAACCTTGAAACCCTAAAAGAGGTCGTTGGCCCAAAACAGATACCGCAAAAGAAATCTGAGCCAAAGAATTCTGTTCTACACATAATTACATTTTGTCCCTTTGCTATAAGTTTTTCATAATTAATGGGAAGTACAATGACCTCTTTTCAGGTTTGCAGTTCAGGATAGTAGAAGTATAACTTACAGCAGTAGCATCTGAACCTCTCATACCCCAGCCGGAAAGAGTGCATGATACCATATGTGAAGAGCCAAGGTCTGTAACCAACAGTGGTGTAACAGTGTTTATAAAAAACGGTGCGCCAATCTGAAAGAAATTAAATAAATAAAAATATTAAAGATAAATATATTGTTGTCATAACATTTATTTATTCACAAAAAAATTACATTGTGTCGAACATTACATCCAATTTTTCAATAATTTTTAATACGCCATTACACCGCAAACGTGGTGATTTAATATTCGTGCCTTCTCTGTATGAGAAGATTATTAAATCTCAATGTTTTGCGCCTATAAATCAATTCAATAAAGCAACATTATTACTTACAATTATGACACCAATATCGTTAATATGCTCAGATGTAGAAGGATAAGTGCTCGTGTCATAGTCCGGGTGAATGGTAGTGTCTGCTATACGCCTAATACGATCAGCGGAAGTGTCGTTGGTCAGAAGTACCGAACCAGCGAATACTCTGTATTCATCCGGGTTGATTGGTACCCTGCAAAACAGTATTTACATTTAATAAAGAAAAAAACAAATGTAATATTTATAACAGTTTGGTTGAAGTTCACATGCTCGTACTTCGCTGCTATGTTATATAACTACATTGCCATATCATATGCTATACGTACACTGCCATATGATATGCTATACCTACACTGCCATATCATATGCTATACGTACACTGCCATATGATATGCTATACCTACACTGCCATATCATATGCTATACCTAAACTGCCATATCATGCATTAATAGGTAAGTTTTATGTGTTCATAATATAACTACATTGCCATATCATATGCTATACGTACACTGCCATATGATATGCTATACCTACACTGCCATATCATATGCTATACGTACACTGCCATATGATATGCTATACCTACACTGCCATATCATATGCTATACCTACACTGCCATATCATATGCTATACGTACACTGCCATATGATATGCTATACCTACACTGCCATATCATATGCTATACGTACACTGCCATATGATATGCTATACCTACACTGCCATATCATATGCTATACCTACACTGCCATATCATGCATTAATACATTAATAGGTAAGTTTTATGTGTTCATAATTGGTATAACATCTACCTAAACAAATAAATAAAACTTGCCAGTATGTAATATAAAAATAACATCGTTTTATTGAACTCATGTGGAAGTATATACGGTACTAATATTTTACTTTTTTTTTGAGATTTTTGTCCGTCTGTTTGTTCCGGATAATCTTCGAAAAGACTGAACCGATTTTGACGGAACTTTACGGTAGATAGCTGTATAACATCAGCTATCTACCGCAAAGTCCCGGAAAGGAGGTAATATAGGCTACTGTTTATTCCGGTAACACTCACAAAATATACGAGTTTGACGCGGACAAAGTCGCGGGCTACAGCTAGTTAAAAGTATAATTAAGTTATTATTTCTCCAAAACACAACACTGCTCAGTTATCAATTCAGGTGAGACGTCCCATGCCTTCAATTCAATAGCATTTAGGTACCGGGGTTCCACATTAATATGAGTAGAATATTATTTTCTTTCTTTCTTTACTTTTTAATGTCTATGTTTGTGTGAAAAATTGAACATAATGAACGTTACCGACATTCGTCCATCGCCGATGTCCAGAATGCAAATTGCAGCTGTCAATGCATGCTGTAGCGTGATCAATACTCCACCGCATCTGTGGCCTCTAGTGTCACTGTGTATTTCTCTTAATCGTTGTAACGAAACCTGAAAGGATAATATCAATATACTTAACTTCTGACACTACTGTTAGTTTGACTACTTTTTTAATAACCTTTCACAATCAATTACTTGTTCTCCTTAAGATGGGTTCACAAGAACAAGAGTAATAGTTTCTTAATATATTTGGAAAAGAAAGCTGTACCTATTCCTACATAAAAATGATACAGTAGAGAGGGGATAGTACATATTGTCTTTTTGGTCTTAACAAATCTCTATAATTAAGTATTCTAAACACACAAAACATAAAAATAAAATAAATTACCATATAAGGAAATTGGTTCTCAGTAGCAGGCGATCCATTAAGTATTCTGTTTGTTCCTTCTGCGTTTAAAGAGCTTGTGGTTGCTAATATTAATCAAAATAATAATCAATTATTATAAAAAGATTAGGAAAAACATAACAAGAGCTGGTGTAGGTCGGACCACTATATATATATATCTAACCTAGAATAGTTTAGTTTCATATTATTTTAAAGGTTAAAGATTATGGAAGACTACAGAGATGGCTAGGGTTTAAGGCACATTCGATTCGTCAATAAAACGAGAAACATTTGGGACATGAACCGATTATACCTAAACTTGTAGAAAACTTACGGATAATCTATTATAGAATAAAACGGACACGAAATAACAAATAATGCTTACCACAGAAAATAACCACTAAAAGAATTAAATATTTGTCCATTTTTTTTATAAAAACAAGTTCGTATTAATTTCCAAACAAAATATTGTCCCAAACTATGCTACTTCGAAACAGGAACTTAGTCATAGTAGTCGAAATCGGTATGAAATGTTCTATATTAGATAAGATTTTGTTGCTTATCTTGGCTTTATCATTTAGATATAAGTAATTAGTTATTTTTATATCACTCAATAAACGAAAAAAAATTGCTCACAACGCGTTGTGGCAAATACAAAACATCCACATGGTGAAATTCGTGTTGTGGATTTCATATTATTTGACCACAACGCGTTGTGGCATCAAAGAAAAGCCATGATGCGTTCGTAATAAATGAGAATTATCAAAAATAAAATTTCAAGTATAAGTTTACCAGCCTTCCTCTCCTTGGTCCACGGTACTGATAAATTAACCAGGAACATCATAACTTCCACACTGATTGATTTTGAGGTACCGTGTTTGACCGATGCGTTGAACGCTTGGCAAATGGCTTATCCCAATACAGATCTGCCCGACAACCTGTCCTCCCAGAGACGATAGAATGTGCCGCTCTGTAGTGTTATACAGAATAACCTTATAAAACATCTTCTAGTATTGCTGAGCGTACTCGACTGCACGTAGCGGACGTGGCAATGCTGTCAGTCTTCGGGGCACGTTCCTGGATGACAGCGATGTAGAGGAGTATTTCGACGCCTACATGTAAATTATTTTGTATATATGGAAGTAGTTAGGTTTAGTATAGTTTAGTTTATAAAAGTTTTTAAACTGTCATGGTCACTAACATTAACATTCACTGTGTCCGCTCGCGAACGTTTTTCGGCACTTTTTCGGGTTTTACACAGCTGAACGAATAGATTCCAAGCTCTCGACAGTTGAAACCCATCCTGCCACCCATCACAGTGAGTTTCATGTGTCGGGAACCAGAATCGAGTTGTGAGTGACAATGGTAGCGGTACTGAGTGCAAAAAACGAATAAGAAAGAGGGTAGACTGTTTTGTCTCCTCATGAACACCCACCGGCAATGACTTCAGTTTATCCGTGATCATGGTGCTTGCAACAGCACCGTAATATCGAGAACTCGCAACAAACAGTAAACATGGTAAATATCCCGCTTTTAATGTTAGTTTAGTTTAGTTTTTAAGTAGGTATGCACATATTTTATCAGTTGGAAATACAAAATAATATTTTATTATATGCGACGAGGTTTTTTTTCTCATGTACGTGAAGTATGTATATAATAACATGTGTTTAAAACATTACTATTTTTAATAGCACTTATAGTACAACCATATTTCACCAGTTATGTTTAAGTTCCATGTGATACGGCCTATTGTCATCAACCCAGGGGTCCTAGGGGACCTAGGGGTCTTGAAGTCAAGAGTAAATAGGTTACTTCTAGGCAAGCGTGCTTCACCGTCTACCACATCATCGCTTATCATCAGGTGATATAGTGGTCGAGCGCGAGCCTATTTTTAAATAAAAAAAATAAAAGAAACCTGTTGCCCGATCTGGGCTTTGAACCCAGGGCCTCATGCTCAGCAGTAGCGCTTGGTTTTTGGTATATAATTACTATTAGAAACATTTAATTTAAATTAAATCAGAAAAAGTTTTTGTATCAGTATGATTTATTTCCTTGTTTCTTAAAAATACTTAATTTATGACATTAGCAACTATAATTTGAGCAACAGCGATCACTGCTAATACTGCCATTCCAGGTTTGAAAGTGGATGCTGCGCCTGGCTCGTTACCCATTCCGGAGATTAATCCTTCTATCCATGTGTTGTAGCTTGAGATCCTGGTATACACTTCTGGGTCTGTAGAGACTACGCAGTTTTTGCTTCGAATTAAAATACCGTTTATATAACCGCTGCATACTAACGGGTTGCCAATATCGCCCTGGAAATAAATTTATTTATTGAGTGTTTGGTTCTGCATTTCCTGTTGGGTTTAGGAAAACCTAAGGATGACCAAAACAACGTCTAGATTGTATAACTGACTGTCGCTCAACATTTTAAATCTGATAAGCATTATATAAATTATCATCTGCTAAGCAAAATTAAATTATTTATTTGACACAGCACATGACACACATATAAAATAATATAAAGAAGCGACAGTCTTAAAAATAACAAATAGTAGTGTGTGCCTCACGGCTGCGAAAAAGGTATACCTAGATAGGATACCAACAAACATAAAACTTTAGAACTCGCTTCGGCCTTACAATAGGACTACCAAACTCTCGAAGTTTTTAAAAGAAGAGTAAAAGAGCACAATCTCACCATTCCGTCATAGTTGCATATTATTATGTATTCATATTAATATAAATTATCTGATTATGATATTATTTAGTATTTAATGTTGTTATATTTATTTTACTAATATGTATATACTAGCTGTCCCACGCGGCTTCGCTCCCGTCAACTTGCTACCTACCTACCCTACTCTACCTTCCCTACATATATGAATGTTGTGTAACTTTAACCGCTTCCACAGCGCACGCAACGGAAGTTCTCAAATAGGAATATTTTTGCCCGTTTTTGTAAAATTTTTCATGAGAATAGCGCGTTCAAACAAACAAACAAACTCTTCAGCTTTATAATATTAGTAAAGTATATAGTATGGATGTCAGTTTATTTTATTTGTAATATATTACTACTTTACTGTGAGTTGTGCTTATTTTTCCCCTCTACACACGGTGTCTACATCTCTTTTTTCCCCACTCTCATTTAGTTCGTATGCTGGAAGAGATTTCTGTAGAAATATGCATCACCTTTCTACCTATTTTCTGTTCCTTCTTCTTGTCTATGTATTGTAATTGTTAAATAAAAATAAAAAGCGTAACAATGTCGCATCCCTTTTAGTGCCCATAATTTATTTTATTATTGAAATTATTACCGTGCATCCTGCAAACGGTGCCTGCTGGTAACCCGCCGCGCAGATCATGCTATCTACAATATTAAGCGGGCTGACCGCCAAGTTACCGTAATATGCACGGCAGTTGGTCTGGTCCTGTACCCGTTTTGATAGGTGCATCAACTGCACACTGGCCTGTAAAAAAGGGAAAAGGTCATAAAAAGTACTTTGAAACGCTAAGCTATAAAAAGTGCGAGTCGAATTTGCGCACCGAGCATTCCGTAGGCACCTAAAAAAAATTTTATTTGTAAAGAGAGAAATCATGACAGTTACAGACATTTTTCGCCTTTTGTTAGCCAGGCTTCGGTTCGCAGTTAGACAGGCAAAGCAGCACTTTTGTACCAATTAACCGAAATATAAAAAAAATACTTACAACAGCTGTAACGTTTTGGGCTCCCCAGCCGGACACAGAACAAGGGGTTATATCGGTAACGCCAGAATCCCTTATCGGTAATAGCACTGGTGAATTTGTCATCGTCGAGAATGCAGAGACAAGCTGAAATTTAAAATGTATGAAATGTAACTCGGACTAATATGGAAGAACGCTTGTGCCGTACTATAACATGCCAACGCCATCATGATTCAGGTGTGAACAAGATAAACTGAATCAAAAATTTAAAAAAGCCCCGAAGCTTATAAACCCATGCTTTTTAAACTACATTGTCGATTGTTGATCGAAATACGTAAAAATAAAACAATTTCTTACTAAAATACCCCGATTCAAAGAGTTAAATGAGCATAGCTTTTGAACGACTAAACCGATTTTCTTCAAATATAGGTAAAAACACTCTCACGCTCTCGACAAAGTCGTCTTTCAAATAAGAAAAACTAAATTTAAATCGGTTTATCCATTTAGGAGCTATGCTGCCACAGAAAGATGCACACAATTATAGATACATACTTCAATCTTATAACACCCCTCTTTTTCCTTCGGGGCTAAAAAGGGGTAGTGCTTTTGTATACAACTCAGTCTCTCTGTTACAATGAAACCATGATACATACATCAACACGGTCTAGGGATATTTCATACTCAATTAAATAACTCGAAAAGTACTGGCCGCATTGGAATCTTTTATACACCGATTTGTTTGTAATTTATCTCAGACTAATTCCAAATTCAAATTTTTGAAAATTCTTTTGTTTCGGTGGCATAAAAATGTCTTGATGTGTAGGAGAAGGAATTTTCATTTGTGCGAAATTTTGAAAACAATACGAATTACGTTTAGTTACAGTTTTTTTTCATTTTTAAACGAAAGATAAAGTTAAAATTGAGGTATTGTAGTCATGCAACGCAAACATTTGACGAGGGCGGAGATGTTACGAGCTGTGGGAATGCTGGAAGCTGAGTCTGTTCAGCGTAATGTTGCTGAGGCCATAGGGACCCACCAAAATGTAATTTCAAGATTGTGGACACGCTATCGTGCCACAGGTGAAGTAGCGGAGAGGCACCGGGGGCCAAGTCGCATCACTACCCCCAGACGAGACCGATTTTTGCAAATTACTGCGTGAGCTCAACCAAATGCAACGGCGACTCAATTGGTCCCAAGGCTGCGAGTGGAACACCAAGTGCTTGTGAGTGACCAAACTGTAAGAAGGCGACTGCATGAAAGCAATCTACGCTCTCGTAGACCACTCCGGGTCCCACCTTTACGGAGAGGCAATCGAGGACGACGATTAGAATGGGTTCGGAACCACGTGGACTGGGGCCGTGAGCAATGGTCCAATGTGCTGTTCACGGATGAATCCAGGTTCGGCTTCCATCCAGATTCACAAAGGACGATGGAGCCGTCTTCAGAACCCTCAGGAAGTTCACCCATACCAAGGAGGAACAATTACGGTTTGGGCAGGAATTCGTCTTGGAGGACGGACGGATCTCGTTTGGGTGCGGGGCAATATGACGGCAAAACGATACGTCCAACAGGTGCTGGGGCCCGTAATCTTGCCCCACAGAACACAAATGGGGCAAGATTTCCTGTTCATGCACGACAATGCCCGGGCACACACGGCGAGAACGGTAGCAGCTTGGTTACATACACACAATGTTAGGGCCTTACACTGGCCTGCTCAATCGCCAGATCTAAATCCCATTGAGCATGCGTGGGATATGCTGCAAAGAAGAGCTCTGAAGGAAGTTCCTGAAAATCTGGCTAGAGAAGATCAACTTTTTGCGCACCTCAGAAAGACATAGGACAATATTCCGCAGCAAGACATTGACAACCTTGTTCTGAGCATGCCGAATCGTTGCCGATGTGTTATGAACATCATGGGCGCTTTCTCAGACTACTAACTTCAAGTTTATAAACACAAATTAAATGATTTTTCTATTTTTTTCTGTTTTTACTCATAAATTAAAAGTTAATTTATATACGGTTTCCGTCTATGCTTCATTTTTTTTCCATAAAATCCTGAAATTTTAATCGAAGTACCTTAACCATTATTAAAAAATGGCAGAATATTAAATAACGTATATTTTAAATATATACATGTCATATAAATAATTAACACGTTGATAGTAATTCGCTTTTTTAAATATATCCCTAGACCGTGTTGATGTGTTTACTTTGACTCATCAGAGTAAAGCTCTTCTTCAAATCTTATCGATATATTATTATACAGATAGGATATTATTTACGGAGGATATTATTGGACGTTATCGTTGCATAGAACAAATTTACGATTTTGTTATTCTATTCTATATTTATACATGACATGCAAAGCCGATGTCAACTATTCTGACAATGTCAAAAAAAAATGTTTTTCTGAATATCAAATTGATATAACATTAGACTTTTATAATTCTGTAAAACATGAAAGATTTACTTTTGCCTTCTTGGTGGAACAATTAAGGAAAAAATTACATAATACTCACGAATATAACAGCGATGTCATTAACAAACGGGGTACTCGGGTAATAGTTGGGGTGCACGGTGATATTTGTTATACTCCGAAAGTTATATGTATTTTGGTCGTTGGTAAGACTCACAGGACCAGAAAACACTCTGTACTCATTCGTGTTGATTGCCAAAGAGACACTGTGGAAAAGTCACATTTTTTATATTTGGTGATGTCTCAAATAAATTTCATTGATTTGCATCATTCATTTGTAAAAAAATCACTTCGGTGTAAAAATCAGTTTGCAAAGTTGGTTTTGAAGCTAACATTAAAAGAGAATTGTTTCAGTATTTTTTCTTGTGACGCTTTATCGGAACTAAAATATATTGCGGCATTTGGTTGTCACTTTATAGAAGTATAAGAATATCACGATAGGGCATTTGTTATAATAGACAAGGATCATAATTGCTTTGATTTGTTGACAATTTATATGTATTTTGGTCGTTGGTAAGACTCACAGGACCAGAAAACACTCTGTACTCATTCGTGTTGATTGCCAAAGAGACACTGTGGAAAAGTCACATTTTTTATATTTGGTGATGTCTCAAATAAATTTCATTGATTTGCATCATTTATTTGTAAAAAAATCACTTCGGTGTAAAAATCAGTTTGCAAAGTTGGTTTTGAAGCTAACATTAAAAGAGAATTGTTTCAGTATTTTTTCTTGTGACGCTTTATCGGTACTAAAATATATTGCGGCATTTGGTTGTCACTATATAGAAGTATAAGAATATCACGATAGGGCATTTGTTATAATAGACAAGGATCATAATTGCTTTGATTTGTTGTCAATTTTCTATTTTGTTCTACGTTTCAGTTAAATATCAGGTACTTTTTGATACACCTAGTATTGTTACTTCATACCTCTGAAATTAGTCATTGTCATAATATATGTTAAGATTTTAAAAACTAAATTAATAATAATTCATCAAAAAGTGACCATGGCATCTGCTGGTTCTTCTTTATAGAAAACGACCTATCTAGTCAAGGAACATTCTTGTTTTTGACATTTCTTGGGAAGCCAGAGTATATAGGCTCATCTTACTTACTATTATAAACGTAAAAGTTTGTGAGGATGGATTTATGTTTCTTATTCTTTCACGCAAAAACTACTGAACGGATTTTGATCAAAGTTTACAGAAATATAACTTTTACGTTAGAATAACCATAGGCAATTTATAAAGATATTGGGAGAAGTACTGATACCACGTGGGCGGAGCCGCGGACGGCAGCTAGTGTGAAATAAAATTGATTCAGTTATGTAGGTACTGACCCATTGATAGTATCGTAATTGCAAGATGCAGCTGTCACTGCAAGCTGCAACGTAACTAGTGCTCCCCCGCATCTGTGTCCTCTTGTGTAACTTTGTAGTTCACTTATTTTTTGCAATGAAACCTGAAACAATATGAATATTACGCCTGTGTTCCCCGAAGAGTCGGGCAGAGGTGGATCACTCATACCCACATTTCGTCAGTTTTGTTTAAGACCAATGTAATAGACGGCGAGACTTTTGTCATCAATCGGGTATAAATCCAAACTCCGGGCTGCTACTGAGGAATTTCAGACTGAAAAATCCAATAACACTTTGCCCGATCCGGGTATCGAACGCAAAATCTCGTGCTCAGTAGTAATGCTTGCGGCCACTAAATCAACGAGTCAGTTTATTTTTATTTTGTTATGTTGGCAGTAAAATCAAATGAAGAAACAGCAGTGGGACGTGACACGGGACTAGAAATTGGATCCACGTTAGTGAAACTGGGCCGTTTAAAGAAGATTAGAAAGTGAATAGGTTATTTCTAGGCAAGCGTGCTTCACCGTTGATCATAATTATCATCGCTTACCATCAGGTGAGATAGTGTTCAAGAGCGAGCTATATTATTATTTATATATATTATAATAAATAAATAAAAAACGCAAACACTGTGTCTAGCTACTAGTCTAGCTTTGCCTGGCTATACTAAAAATAACATACATAAGTATGTATCATCATCATCATGTATAATATTTACCATATATGTAAATTGGTTTTCATTTGCAACCGTTCCTTCCAATATTCTATTTGCTCCTGCAGCGTTTATAGCGCTTGCGCTAGTGCCTGTTCAAAAAATAAATAACTATAAGTATAAAAGTTGATGGTTTTTTTTTTGTTATTTACTGAGACTGCCTCAATTTTAATAATTTGGGACACAATAAACTCTTTTTAAATCATTCAAGTTAATTTATCTTCTATCTCCATTCTAACAAATTCTGGCATCATTGTTGTATCAGAATCTTAAAAAGAAGATTATACTCTTGCTCTAGATCTATATTCGTTTTGGACTAACCATCAGAAAAAGTCCTATGTCTACGAAAAATGATGAAATGATGAAATGATGATGTCATTGTGTATAAAAACAGTCGCTAGTCGTTCGACTAAAGCGTCTGACACCTGGCTTTATCAAGGACAGTAAAGTTTCAAATTAATATTTTGTAATTAAAATGTTTCTTTAAGTAGGTAAAATACTTACCACACAAGGCAATCACAAATAAAAACAAAAACTTGTCCATTATTCAAAACACGAGCAAATAATATTTGTATACAAATTATTGGAACACACTGCAATCTTGTCGACTGCGTTCTGTCGTTAATCTTGTGTGTAACGATACAATATAACTGCCAATAATCTTATCTAATTTGGGAACGATATAACGTTGTCAAATTATCTTTTTTGGAATTTCATGACACACCTTACCGTACATCTAAACATCATGGGAACTGGTTAGATGACTTTGCTGTCTAATAAAACTGGCACAGAGCGAATGGAATTCGTGAACATAGGAAGAGAGTAGATCTCTCGAACTCGATCGATCAACAAATATTGTAGTTCAACTTCCTGTTTTGACACTAGAAGTGTGACTTGTAGGTATCAATAAAGCAAGTATCAAGGTTATCTGATATATCTTCCAATGATCCGCTTCAGAAGGGCTTTACGCAGGTGGTTAATAGAGAATTCCTTCTATACTATAAAAAAGTTGCTTCAGTTTAAATTTAAATGACCTAATTGTATACTTACCAAATATTTGCATGTCATTATGCTATGATTAAATATGTTAAGCCACTATTATACTACATTGTAAGAACTTTTGTAACCATATTTATCTGCAAATAAATCTTTGACTATCAAAATGATCTGCTAAATAAAATATGTATAAAGACAGTAAAATTGATTATTTTTATAATTAATTGAATAAAAATCTAGTAGAAAGAAAGTTGTACTCGGAAGCCCATGTCCTTACGGTTCGACAATTATATATCCTCCGTACTGTCCTACGTAGACACATGTTACCAATAAGCTTAGATGCAAATAATAGACGCACTGGTTTTCCAGTCTGCAAGGTTACCAAATGTCGCACTGCACTCGCGTCCAGACACTTTGGTGCATTGAGTTCAAAGTTGTACAACCGGGTTAATAAATCTATCTCAATTTATAAGCTTACGTCATATAAATTAAAACAAATTTTAAGACCATGGCTTCAGTCATTAAGTTATGACGACACCGAAAAGTTGATTTAGATTATATAAGATAGCCACTCGCTCACTCATGCGTCCACTCACCATCACACATACATACATACACACACACACACACACAATCACACACACACTTGCAATCACACGCTCGCACGTTCGCTTTGCCTTTTTTTTATTGTTTAGTTTTACTGTTTCAATAACTACTAATGTTACTTACTCATTGTGTTCTATTGCATAAAAAATTAAATGTTTATTGATTTATATCAGCGGAGGACACTGATTTCTGTAACACAGGTTCGCCTAGCACAGAAGTCAGGGGCTTCAAATGTATGGCTGTAATATTTTTGTATCAATAAAGTTATTATTATTATTAAATCAAATGAAGTTGTTAATTTTTGTACGCAGGTATGTCATAATTGTTAAAAAATGAAAATAAAATACAAATTAACTGTAACTTGTTTCTTTTTTTTCATTTTGTAAGAACTATTAATAAAACGCCTAGGCTGAGGGGCCAGACTAAGTGAGATATTACAATCCGCAGGGTAGCTTTGTGGCAAGCTGGTGGGCAGTAGCGACCCTATGGACCCGATTTCCCGGGAGAAGTCTTGTACCTCATGTTTGGCTTGCCTTTATTGGCCGGTCGGAGAGAAAATTGACGGGGAACAGAGCTCCCACCTCTCTCTTGAGATAGTTGGCTGGCTTTAGGGGAGATTCGCAAGAGCAAACGTGCTCGGAAAAAGGAAGTATAGAAAATGATAATGATAAATGATTTATTTCTGTAAGTTGGTTTGTACAAACACTTTTACATGTCATCATATTTTTTTAAACTAGATGAGGTCGGCGTTTTCTATCTGACTACACTGAGAAGAAAGGCCGAAACAAAATCACGAGGTCACTGTCTCTTTTAAAGTCCAGACAAAATCTTGGTTAGATCATGTGAAGACCATGTGGACTGATATCTGAAATGGCCTTTTGAGGAAAGAACCAGCCAAATTGAGTGGACCGGTCCAGTCAGTGCACGCATTTGTCAATAACCGTGCAGCTCAACTCAGAATTTAAGGAGCTCAACGATTCGACGAACAATACCCAGGAAAGGGCATTCGGGTAGGCCGCATAAACTACTCAAACTGCCAGACCATGATTAAAAACTAACTTAGATAAATTAAAATTAAAAACAAAAAAAATAATGATCCACATAGTCTTCACATTCACAATAATTAAAATAAAAAAATATAATACTTTAAAAAGTAAACATTCTTGCAAGAACCCAAAAAAAATAACAATATTCACGGTGCAAAATATAAAAAAAACTATTTACAAAAAAACATTATTTTTATTTTTCACTTTTTAGATGTACCTACCTAATAGGCGAGTTGTTTAGTAAGTTTCCTATAACGCCAGAATAGATTACCCGAATATCATGAAACTTGAACCAAACTGGTCAAATGAGAGATCCTTAAGACCCTTAAGAGCGTACTGGCGTGATGTTATGTTATGAAATGGTATAAACAATAAACATACATGCGATTGCATTAGTCCCGAGAGATTTGCCGTTATTTATTGAAGAGTTCTGTAGTATATCTCCGAAGTTCTTCATCAGATCTTCACCAAATGAAAATGGGACTAATTTCGAAACATACTCTTTCAAACAAAAAAAGAATTTTCAAAATCGGTTCACAATTGACGGAGATATCGGTGAACATACACAAAAAAAAACATACATGTAGTCGAACATAGAACCTCCTCCTTTTTCGAAAGTCGGTTAAAATATCAATATTTATTGGTGCAGCTTAATCCCAAGCCTTTCTGTCCTCAATCTCAGTCTGTATCTTTAATGGTATAAAACGCTTTCTGACACAAATAAATAATCCAGTAAGATGCTCTTAAGGATCGTAACCGTACTTTTACGTCCTGATAGCCGTGGTATACCTCTCCATCCCTCAAGCACATCCGTATATGTTGCCCCCTTGGTGCTACGTCACTAAGGTGCTAGCAACCGTTTATGGGGCCCCATTAATTGAGTGTGCAAGTCACCTCCTGCAGGCAGCTCTTCTATAGTTTTAGGTAATTGATCCACTGAGTTTTTCCTCCATATTTTGCAGTAGTTCTAGCCGCGAATTGTCCTTGGGTGCACTTGCGTTGTGCATACAGGGGCAATTGTCGATTGATGTCATATTTCATGTTACGTGTCTAACAATGCCTCTGCGAGTTGGTTTCAGCCCCTGGTATGCCTGCGCCTTTGGTTTCGGTCCCGTACAAATTGTCAAAGACTATACAAATTGGGCATCCGCTCAAAACGGCCATCGGCATCGAAGGCCGCATAGTACTCGTGTGCGAGACATTGCCACAGCGGTGGTTGGTAAGATAAAGATACTCGTGACCGATTGGATAAAATATTTTTATCTGTACTTACGTTTCTTGAGCCCTATCCTACTCTGTGTGTACATTATTCGTGTGAAAGACATACGAATAATGTATGCTATAAAGGGTAGTTAATACTATTGTTACATGGAGTGCTCTAAATATTCATCATCATCATAACTTTCGCTGAATGATGCTACTGCAAAACATGGGCCGCCCCCAGGATGTATCAATAATAATAATATCACACATATCAATCGGCCATAATTATTAACTTCGGGTTTTTTTTGCAGACAAAATTAAGTTTAATCTTATCTGAATCGAGACTTATTAAGCAATAAATCTATATCTGTACTAATATTATAAACAGGAAAGATTTTAATTTTTGTATGTAACGAATAAACTTAAAAACTACTGGACCTATTTCAAAAATTTCTTTTCACCGTTGGGAAGCTACACTATCCCCGGATGACATAGGCTACTTTTTTCCCTCTATTCCTACGCGGGTTAAACCACGAGGCATCCGCTAGTAATTTATAATTATCAATGATAATGTCGTTGGAAAAGTACCATTTCACATATTTGCTGTGTTTTAAGATTTCGTATTCGAAACAAAAGATGGAATCTAAATAGGAAAACTTGTTCTACCCACCAAAATATAAAAACTAAATAATGTATGTGTTACGGGGCAATTTGATAAATATAGAAGTTTAAATAATAATAATAATAAACCATGTATAATTATAATATAATATAATTTTATTAAGATTTTGTGTGTTATGTTGTGTCTTTTGTGTGCACTTAATAAATGATTTATCTATCTATCTATCTATCTAAATAAGTATTTATTACATTGCCCGATTTGACTTGACTAGATTCATAATGCCGGGGCATTATACATAGTGCACATATTAATCACTTGTTAAATGACCTATGTACATCAAGCGCTTATAAAAAGGGGAGTAGGGAAGAACCGGCAGAACTTATTGCGCATCAGCATAAATAAATTCGACCTCATCATTGTCAATGGGACAAGTGCCCAGAAAACTGGCAACATTGCCATATTGAATAGCAATGCTGATTTTCTGGCTGAACAAAAACTCTCTGGTCACGTGAAGAGTCAACTAATTGTTGTACAAATTTTTATTATCAGTTTACTTACACTTCACTTATATTTATACTTTAAATCTCTTAATTTAGAACTTTAGTGGTCACAATTTGAACAATAACGATCAATGCTAACACTGCCATTCCAGGTTGAAAAGTGGAGGTTCCTGACGTGGTCTCAATCCATTGGCGGAAGCTAGAGATACGGGTGTAAACTTCAGGTTGCAAAGTGAGTCCGCCTGAGCAATCATTGCCGATGGCAAACAGAATACCGTTGAGGTTTCCATTGCATACTAATGGATTGCCTAAATCACCCTGAAAATAAAATAAATTGTAAAATAACAAATAGTGTAAAATATTATACGGTAGTGGTTTTGTATTTGCTTTTTTTTCTTGCGCATGCCAATAATTATGAGAGAAATGTCTGGATTTATTTAATAAATATCTGTAAGCTTTAAATGAGGTAAGTTTTACCAACGCAAAATATTAACCGTTAAAAGTTATCAATTCGGCCCGTATGAAATATTGCTGTAATTGCATAATATTCTTATAAATATTATTCTACGTGGGTTTCTAAACAGGTGTGCTAAATTTCATAAGCGTATGTATCTCTGTCCGCGTATTTCTCAGAAACTATAAATCCAGTGCTTTTTTTTATTGGACTAAATAAAATATATTTTGACTTGGGAAACTTTTAGGTTTTAAATTGGAAGTAGGTTGTTGGTTGTTAAATTAATTTTTGAGCCTGACAATTATTTCATTATGTTTTATATTAAGACTTATATAAATAAATGAATACCGCGCGTGAAGATGATGCTGTGGATGGCATCGCACATATAATGGAATCTTGCATAGTGATTCGAGGGCATCCGGGCATTGATCCAGAGTAAAACACTCCACACGCTAGCGGCTCAAACACCCTCATAGTTATGTGCATCAACTGCGTACTGGCCTAAAACAAACGATACGGTGCGGTTAAATTAAGTTTATTATATTAAATTGCAGAAATTGAAAGAAAAAAATTGCTGGGTATAGAGTATAGTTATGATCAATAAATTAATTTTAAATATTCATTAAATATGTTTGGCAGAATGAACATTTGCTCGTGCCTTTTTGCGTTCAGATGACAGCTATTTGCACATGCGCAGTAGATATGCCCGAGGAAATATTAGTTAATCTGTGGATATGCTGAGCGCACTTGAAAAAGCCCGCCATTTTATTAATTTCTTGCTTGGTTCAGATATTTTTTTTTATTTCCTCGCACAATGCATAGTAAAATGTTGTAAGATACACGTACGTTAGATGATTTCTGACTCGTGTCGATTTATCCACTTATCGGAAATCACCTACCTCCCGCACTTGTAGCATAAATAACTATTTTAACATGGTTGCTTACAGAACTTGTGTCGTTTTGGGATCCCCAGCCGGAAGACTCGCACGTCACTCCGCTTATAGGAGAGGGGTCTATAACTGACAATGACACCGTGGATGCTGCGTTACTTGGGAATTCACTGTCGAGCTGAAATAGTTAAAAAACTGTTTTAGTAATCTCACTAAAACTGAGAAGTTACAATCACATAATAAAAACGTTGGTAATTTTTCACATGGTGACATTCTATTAGCGATATCAATTGCAAAACTCCGATACATTTAAAATTGATCAAGTGATATATCTATAGCAGATGTCAATCTATGAGATTGTACTTATTCAACAAATAGTAACAATCACAAGCGAAAATTACTGTATACAACCAAACAAAAATATATTTAACTGGATGACCCCCGTGGCTTCGTTTTCGTCAACTGGCTCGCGTTTTTGTCTACCTTCCTATCACCTACCTATCTACCATACCTACCTACCCTACCTACCTACCCACCTACCTTACCTAACCTACCTACCCACCTACCATAGACCCTACCTACCCATTTGTAAAACTATTTATTTGAATAAGAATTAATACTACAATACGAATGTAACCAACTTTTGTTTCTACCAGCGATCGAATTAAATTTAAGAACACATAAGCTGCTGTTGTGACTTAACTATGATAGTGAGATATATTCTCTTACAGACTTTTTTGTAGTTAATAATGAGTACTTTAATCATGCAGTACATATTTTTTATGTATCATCAATAGTTTTCTTTGCTACTTTGGGTTACATTATTAAAATTTTCTTAAGGATTTGAAAACAATTTATAGCCTATGTTACTTGGGAATAATGCAGCTTTCTATAAGTGAAATTATTTTTAAAATCTGTTTAGTTGTTTCGAAACCTATTCAGTACAAACAAACAAACGAACACACAAACAAACAAAAAATCTTTCCTCTTAAAATATTGGTATAGATCGTATAATTTATTATTTGTGGCGATTTTCTATTTAGAAATATCAATATAGCAAAAACATTACTCACGGTAATAATAGCAATATCGTTCACATACGGGGTACCCGTGTTATAGTCGGGATGTACAGTAAAGTTTTCAACGAGACGATGGCGATCCGCTGAACTATCGTTGGTGAGAACCGCTGCACCAGCAAATACCCTGTATTCACTCGGGTTGATTATCGATAAGGCTCTGAAAACCAATTATAATGATACGCTTAAAATTTATCAGAAACGAATAAAATCGGTCCATCTTGCGGAAGGCCCAACGCTGCGCTTTTCTTATAAACAGTATACGCTTTTATAACAAGTTGCCTAAGTCAGTTATAGAACTGACCGATGGAAAGTTCAAAAACTACATCAAACGTGTCCTTATTAAAAAAGCATATTATAAAATCAAGGACTACGTTGAAGATAAAAAATTTGGCTTTGACACCCTCTGCGCATGCGGCTTCCCTGGTAACTCATAAACGGCACAAATATATGGATATCTCTAACTATTCTCAAACTCATTTTTTTCTCTTTTAATTAGACTTTTTACAATATTTTTCAATCATCATTATAGCCCTTTGCATAATAGTTACAGCACTGATTACAGTATTTGTGCCACATGTTAAATTTGGTGTTGTGTTTTTTTTTTTTTTACCTTTGTATAGATTCTTTTACCTATTGTGAATGTGTGAACATTGTAGGCTTTCTAGATTTCTAGATGATTGTTAACATTTGTTAACTTTTTATTTCGTGCATTATTTTTTTTGTTTGTTGTTTTTTTCAAATTCGTACGACTTATTGTCGGGCCTACGTTGTCCCCCCATATCCAAGTACTAATGCTGTAACATGGAAATATTATAAACAAAAAAATTTAAAAGAGTAACCATGGAGTTTCTTGCCGGTTCTTCTCCATAGGAAACGACTAACCCGAACCGTGCACCTTTTGTCGACGTTTTATAAGTGCCCATGTAGGCCTATGTAAAATAAAAATATTTGTTTTTTTTTTTGTGTAATCCGGTACGTGGCGCTACTCCAAAACTTTTCAACCCTTTCGACCATCCATTCTGCGAGCAATTTGTCAGGATATATTGCTATCCAAGCCCACTGCCACTATATCGGCAACCTCGGTCCTCCTGGGGATATCTTCATTTCTGATTAGATCACTCAAGTTAAATCCAAGCATAGCCAGATGGCTATGCCCAAATGAGACGCGATGGAGATCCATCGCGTCTCATTTGGGTGACTTTAAGCCTTCTGGTGAGGTCCATTGCGAGTAAACACGTTTCAGTTTCATACGTCATCATCATTAACAGATATGCCATGCCATTTGGGTATTTTCTTTATTTGCACTAACCTACATTTTTAGGTTTTATCTTAGTTTAGTGGGTTTTTTGGCATGGCAGTTTCTACTGATGCTCGATCGCGTTAATGACAACGCTAATTTGTACTGAAACTAGATAAGCACCGTCTGGTAAGGTAATCTCTTTAATTAAATACATTTTATTTCTTAATTTTTTTCTTTCTTTTTTTTTGTATACAAATTGATTTAAGTTAACGTTTACGTTAATGCGGTCGAGTACGTTAAATAAATTCATACTCAGGCCTCTGTTGTTGCCCAGAAGTAAATTTAGATCCTCACTCTAAATACTAGTGAGATGTCATTGCTTTGCTCAAGTAAGGACAGATCACTAGCAGTTTATTAATACTAAACAAAAATTTACAGTTAGTACTAACCCATTTCGGCTCTCATGAAGGCAAGATGCAGATGTTACTGCATGACGTAACGTGACCAATGCTCCCCCGCATCTGTGTCCTCTTGTGTAAGTTGATAATTGACTTATTTGTTGCAACGAAATCTAAAAGGATAACCAATGTGTACGTAAGTATCACCGGATTATTGCAAACGATGTTAGTTTAAGAATTATATCGAGTGATTATAAGCTCTCGATCATTTGTGAACTGATTACAAATAAAATAATCCGCAACAAAATTCGTTAGTTGATAATCTTGCCGTGTCGTGGCTAGAAATTGTGAATTAACATTTAAATGGCGAACAGAAAGAAAGAAATCATTTACTTGATGATAATGTAGGTTGTATACATATAAGTTGGAATATTGCACAAGACAGACATTGCACAGGTCTACAATCTATCCGTTTTTATGTGATATTAATATTGTAAACATGCTTCTCAATGTCCAGTGATACTTTTTATGAATTATATGTATTGGTTATTAGTAAGAAATATATTATTACCATATATGGGAACTGGCTGTCAGTTGCCGGCGAACCACCCGATAATCTGTTTGTTCTTTCAACATTTAAAGAGCTTGTGCTTGTGCCTGCAAACCAAACGCATGATAACATTAATTTCTCTAAATGCAATATTACTTATTAGGGCAGGGTTCGATTTTGAACGCACCATTTCACCAATGAAGGAAAGTGACTCAAAATATTTTAAAAAAGGTCGCAATTTTTTTAGAGCCAAGTTGCTAACATTCTAATAAAAACTGGCCAAGTGGGAGTCGGACTCGTGCACAAATTGTTTCAAACGATTTAATAATTGTTTGAAATTATTATAACAATTATTTGAACGAACATTATTATTACTTTTAAAACCATAGGTACGAGTATCTTATAGGTTTTCCTGTAAAATGCAAATAAAAATAAAGTTTTTTTTTTTTCTCATTAATGATGACCTACTAGTTTAAGAGACAAGGGGGAGGGTATATATTCCTAAGAACTTTAAAATTATGTTAAAAACATATTTGAAAGATATTTGAAAGCCTCACTGTGAGCACTTTCATTTTAAATGACCCCAAAAGTAAACCCGTTAATAGTAGATTATGCACCAAGGTGATAAAGCAGTGTCTTACGTCACGGGCATATTGAACCCTGAGCGTAACGAGGAACCCTAGAGTTATTAGGAGTCCTGAGTAAAGCGAGGGGTTCAAACTGCCCAAGACGAAGACAGGCTTTATCCCAGAGGAGCAATTTTTTTTTTTATATCCTATAGGCTCGCGCTTGACCACTATCTCACCTGATGGTAAGCGATGATGTGGTCGACGGTGAATCACGCTTGCCTAGAAAAAACCTATTCAGTCTTGACTTAAAGACCCCTAGATTGTAGCTGTCGGGAAACACAGACTCCGGCAGGGAATTCCACTCCTTAAACTGTACGCACAATAAAAGTGTTCCCAAAACGTTTGATGCGTATGGGTGGGATGTCCACCATGTACCGATGACGCATCGCCGTACGTCTGGTAGTCCGATGATGCAACGGGCTAGGTGGAATTAGATCATGCAATTCCATCGCACACTCTTCGAAGTGTAACCAATAAAAAACCGACAAACTGGCAATTCGACGACGATGTTCAAGGCTCTGGAGCTTTGTCTTGACCAGTGCTTCATCGCCGTTGCGCCTCTTGGCCCGCTTTTCGATCGACTCCAGTGCATCAAGCTGGTATTTGGCAGATCCATCTCAGAGATGAGAACTTGATGCATGATCGAACTTGATACAAGTTGAGCAACTGTTCCGGCGTGAAGTACTACTAGCATAGCATACATAGCATACTCTACTTTTCACACCTTCTGCGGGAAAATAAAATACTGCTGTATGTATTGAATTGAATATTGTGTTTATTGTTATAGTAGATCTGAGCATTGAATAAATGCACCATAGGCTGCTTGACTTCTGCTAAATGTTGTTGTAAATAAACTAAAAGGACGGATTTCAACACAGTCTTGACTCCTACTTTTGTTGTTCTCCATTGATCAAAATTGACATAGGATTTTTCGTATCTGTATTTTGACGATTTATTAATAATCTCTAAAGCGTCTGTTTTGATAAACTCTGGATTAGAATCACTATCGCACGGCATTTTTTGTCAACACGAATATTGCAATAAAATTCACTGAAAATCAGGAGCCAATTCGATTTTCTAACAAACCTCTTTACATTGCCATATGAGCATTTTTTTACTTAGAGTTTTCCACGAGTTTTCACACGAATTTGAAGTCTTTGATGTGATTCAAATCACTTTATTCCCTTGGGATTTGTATGACAACTTTACCTCCCTTGGGAGGTAATGCTTTACTTTACATTGAGATTGCATGATATGCAATTGGACATTGTCAAGCAGGCGGTGTGACGCATCCGTATTTGAGTTACAGAAATTCAACGTGAACCAAACAATTGAATAGGTACAGTGGATTTGGAGTTAATTGGCTTTGTCAAACGGATACACAAACACGCGAGTGATCCTATAATGGTTTCCTTATTTTCATATAACGTACGGAAACCTGAAAGTAAGATAAATTGCAGTCGCAATGCAACCAAGGCGGGATTCATCCCGAACCGAAGGTGAGCCGACTTGTATCAAAGTTTTACTAGTAACTGCTTTCAGTGAAATCAAATATTTTATTTATTAATAATACTTATATGAAATCCTTACCACAAAAAACAATCACAGAGAAAAACACAAAGTTGTTCATTTTCCAAGAAGATCGGTTTAAAAAACAAGATTAGATAACTTTCGAGCACACTTGCACTTTTAGGTAATGACTGATTTATGTTGCTGTTATTATACTCATAGGTATCTACAATCTTATCTAATTAAGGGATATTATCAATTATAATACATTTTATTTTAGGAACCTTTATCCAAACATATGAAATTCATGCACTTGGGGCCAGATATAGGTATATTCCGAAAAAATCGTTCTTCTTCCGTGGTATATTTTTGGGTATCCATGGTCTTTGGCTTGAATATGTGTGCCGTCAAAAACACGAAAGAATAAATAATGGTGGAAAACATGACAACTTTGCGGCAACCATAAAACTTACATCACGTGTACCCAGAAGCGTTAGGCATTTGGACAATCAACTTTTATAGTGTAATCCCATAAAGTAGCTAAGGCCCTTCATTGTCTGTTGAAATCTTATTTAAATTCGTCTTCTGTACAAAAAAAAAAATTCGAAGACATGTGTCATCCACCAGCCCGCACTGGGCCCGTGTAGTGGATTAAGGCCTTGTCTGTTGAAATCTTATTTAAATTCGTCTTCTTTACAAAATAAATAAATTCGAAGACATGTGTCATCCACCAGCCCGCACTGGGCCCGTGTAGTGGATTAAGGCCCATTGCCTCTATCACAAAGAGGAGGCCTGTGTCCCAGCAGAGGTAGCATTAAGAGAGTGATGATGATGATGACTGTTATGAAACGCCATTTGCAATAATAAACCCGATGACCATTTTTCCGTTTATATATGTCAAAATAATTAAATTGTTCAACTTATTTGAAAATTAATAATAAAAAAATTGTGGCCACTATTTTTATTACGGAATCCTTTATTTTTTGTGTATGATTAGATAGTAATAAATGTTTGTGTTCTGTAAGTGATAACGCTGCTAAGTATTGGATCATCATTATAAATATTGCACTACCTGCCGCACTTGTAAAGCAAGATGACACCGCCCTCAACGAGACGTGTCGAATTAAATCGGTCACCTTTTGTAGAGAGACATCGCGGCATAGAAGTCATTCAAGACCAACGACCTAAAACTTCGGCTGGCGGACCGCGGGATAGTCAAGCGTCAACGTTAGTTTTGAAGCCAAGCCACTAAAGTTGCGTGGGACACTTGACTCTTAAAGCCTATGATCTAGTAAACTACTACAGCTACACTAAAATTAAATACGTGTGTATAGCTGAAACTATACAGAAACGACATAAGTGAAATTTTAATTACAACTACTAGTTATTAGTAATTAAAAATAAATGTAAACTTAAATTAATGGGTTGAATATCAGTAAAATATTAAATAAATTATTAAATTTTGTAGTTTGTGTCAATTAAACCTATTTATAATTAAACTAGATTATATAAGCTTTTCTAGATATTCCTAAGCCATTGATTTGAGTTTTTGGAATTTCACAATAAATTAAAAAAGCACATGCCCTCATCAATCAATGTTATTTTTTGTGTTATTTATTTATGTACACACAAAAAACACTTTACAGAGAAAAGAAATAATACAGATTGAAGAGCACAAAGGTACTGCTTATTTCATTAGAAATTTCTACCAGCAGACCCGCGACAGGAAAGTTGGATGATAAACGAAGACACAGTGTGTAGAAAGAATAAGCAAATTTCAAATAGATAAAAATTACTTAATTAATCATATAAATTACACATATACCTTAACTTAATAAATATAGAAAATAAAAATACATATATATATATATATATACTTAATATATAAAATTACAAGATGGTGGAGAGGTAATGTTCTTGTTGTGTGTTATTTTTTTTAATTAATTTATTTATGTACACACAAAACACTTTACAGAGAAAAGAAAGAATACAGATAGAAGAGCACAAAGGTACTGCTTATTTCAATAGAAATTTCTTCCAGCAGACCTGCGACAGGACAGTTGGATGAAAGACGAAGACACAGTGTGTAGAAAGGAATAAGGAAACTTAAAATAGACTATAATAACTTAACTAATTATATGTAAATTACACATAATAATATACCTTAACTAAATATAAGGACATACATATAATATACAAAATTACAATATGGTAGAGAGATAATGTTCTTTGACTTGTTTTTTGAACAGATAAACATTTTGAGAGTCATGGATTTTAGGTGGAAGTGAGTTCCACAATCGTACTGCATGGACAGAGAAGGAGTGGGAATAGAAATTCGTTTTATGGGATGGGAAATTGAGATGAAGTTTAAGGCGGGATCTGCAAAGAGCATCGGCAGGGCGAGTAAACGAAAAATGATCGCGCAGGTAGCCAGGGTATGCAGGGTTAAAAAGGATGTTGAAAAGGAGACATAATACGCGAGTGTTCCTGCGAAGACGGATAGGGAGCCACTTGAGATCCTGGCGGAACTGAGAGACATGATCGTATTTCCTCAGACCATAAACAAAACGGATGCACGGTGGCATCCAGATAGCAGGCATCAGCGTAATCTATGATCGGCTGAATCAAAGTTTGAGCTAAGTAAATTTTAGTTTTAAAGGGTAGGAAAGTTTGAAGGGTTTTTAATGAGTGAAAGGAAAAATGCACCTTACGACTAACCTCATTGACTTGTGCTCGCCAAGAAAGATTGCTGTCAATTAAGACACCGAGATTCTTAGCCGTTTCGGTGTAAGGAATGGTCGAGCCGTCAAGGGATAATGGTGTCAAGAAAGAAATGTCAAGCGCTGTGCGATAACATCGACTGCCTATGATCATGGCCTGGGACTTGGAAGGGTTGATCTGTAAGCCATAAGATTTAGCCCATTCACTAATTCTCTCCAGGTCATGATTCATGGCATTAATCGCTAAGTCCACGTCCGCAAGCAGAAAATGTCGATAAAGTTGCAAATCGTCTGCGTAAAGATGGAAGCTGGAGGTGATCACCTTGGTCACAGTGTTTATGAAAGTAAAGAAAAGAAGAGGAGAGAGAACGCCACCCTGAGGAACACCAGCAGTGAGGTCACACCAATCAGAGAAAAACTCTACAAGACGAACACACTGAGAGCGACCCCGAAGATAAAAGTCAAACCAGGCTAGTGCAGAGGAAGAGAAGTTAATAGACTGAAGGACCCCAAGCAGAATGTCAAAATCCACAGAGCTAAACGCACAACTGAAGTCAAGCAAGACTAACAAGGTGAGAGATTTATTCTCCATAGCCCAGCGGATGTCGTCAGTGACCTTCAAAAGTGCGGTAACGGTACTGTGACCTGCCCGGATTCCAGATTGGAAAGGACAGATAAGAGTATTAGACGAAAGGAATCTGGAAATTTGACCATGAACAATGTGCTCGAGAACTTTAGAGAGGAAAGGAAGTATGGATATGGGTCTGAAGTGGGATAAAGAAGAAGGATTACTTATTTTGGGAAGTGGTATTATGTGTGCCTGTTTCCAGGCTGAAGGAAATATGCCAGAGAATAAAGAGTAGTTAACAATATGAGTGAGAATGGGCAGGAGTTGCGGGAGAATAGGAATTATCATTCGCGAACACAGATTATCATGGCCAACAGCAGAGGAGGAAATAGTAAGTAGAGATTTTTTAACATCGTCATCAGAGACAGAGTTTAAATTAAATAGTGGGCAATTCGGTAACGGCAAGTCAAGAAGAGAAGGCGTGCAGTTTGGAAAGTTATGTGTCGCAGAAAGAGGCAGGATTTCAAGATTAAAAGAAGATAAAAGAGAACGGAGTTTCAGTGAACGAGAGTCTTTTTTAATTAGACATGTGTTAAAGTCTCTCATCATAACAACATGCTCGTATAACGGGCAAAAATTATTTAGCGACGATTCCAAAGAGTCAAAATAGTTTATGTGGAGGTTAGGGGAGTAGAATACAGCAAGTAATACTTTAGCATGGTGTAAGGTGATCTCTAGGAACAAGAATTCAGCCGACCCAGAGTACCCAGATGGAGACGCACTCACAATTTTGTGCGGTATATCAGCACGTATATAAATGGCGACACCACCACCACCCTTGCCAGTCCTGTCATTTCTGACCAGAACAAAGCCAGGCAGTGTATAGTGCGTAGAAAGAAGAGACGGCTTAAGAAAAGTTTCAGAAATAAGAAGTGCATCAAGATGAGCACTGCTTAAGGATGCCAGAAGATCGGAGTAGTGACCAGGAACAATCTGAGCATTAATATGGGCTATATGGAAATTTTTTGGATACTTAGAAAAGATAGTGGAGATGTTATCATGCAGAGTAGGAAGCGAAGACTCACTTCCAGCACTTACAAAACTACAAGTCGAAGAAGTACAGGAGAAAAACTGTCATCTAGGTTGACAGGATCATTCATAGACGAACACGTAAATAAAATATATATGATACGAAGAAAAGAATACAACTAAATTTATATAACAAAATTAAAACTATAATTACAACTAAACCTATGGGCTGATTGCTATAGCAACCACCCTAACTCACTGGTGAGTGACAAGTCATTTACCAAAAAAATATAAACAAAATTAATAAGACAGCGTACAACGAATTAATGCACAAAAACCGACAATACAAAATGTTGAAAACGGAATGTTGTACATCTCTAGATCGCTGTCAAATTGACATTGACAAATTGACAATGACAGTTCAGTCTAGCCGGTTGAATGACTTGAACAAAAGATTCTCGCCACAGGTTTCTGGGAAAGCACGTGTAGCGAGTACTTGTGGTTTTTTTCTAAGTTTTGCTACTTTTAGACTTGTTTTTGTGTAAAAGTGTGTTGTCTTGGTGTTTGTTAACAGGTGGGTACTGTGTTTGTCCCCTTCTATATTAGTTTATCTCAAAATGGATAGGAATAAACCGCCCGATCCTGATCCTCCGGACATCCCAGCTTCCTTACCTCTTTTTACTCCCTCGCCGAATCGTCTATCGCAGTTTGCGGATGTGGTCTGCAGCGTTTCCGAAATGGAAACCTCGCAAACCTCTCGTAAACGTCCTAATAACGCAGAAACATGTACGCCGACATTTCCTAACAAACAGACTAAGAGCCAAATTGGCCGTGTAAGATACTCGGTTATGGATAAGGGACCATATATTGTGCATGTTTCTCGAGTTGAGACCCAGGTTAATGCTGGCACCACTCTGCATCCCGTGAACTTCGGGAAATTTTTAGTAATAAACAAGATAGCTAACATTATTCGTGGTGGAGTCAATAAAGTCGGAAGAAACAAGGTGTCTGTTGAGTTTGCATCCCCTCAGGACGCAAACGCATTTTTAGTTAACGCTTTGCTATCTAAACACGGTTACACAGCTACAATTCCGACCTTTAATATAACGAGGATGGGCGTTGTGACAGGGGTTCCTTCGGATTTAAGCGAAGAAGAGGCTCTTACATATTTGCCCACAGGCTTTGGGCAAATTTTAAAAGTACGCAGAATAAACCGGAAGGTTCAGACTGAAGGAATAGTAGAGTGGAAGCCTACAGAGACTTGTGTACTCAAATTTGACGGACAGGCCTTACCTAAACGAGTGTTTTGCTGCTACACATCCCTTCCTGTTGAACAATACATATACCCCACTATGACTTACTTAAGATCCTATGCAGAGGGCTTCCACAGTAGTCTTCCATCGAGACCGGTCTTGAGCTTCGCGCTTCACCTCGCTCCACGTCATTCCGATACTCGTCGCTTCAGCCAAAACGGTGCGTCGCCATGTTTGACGGGGACGGCCTCGCTTCCTTTTTCCTTGAGGATTCCAATCCAAGGCCTGTTTAGGAATGTGATTGGAATCCCTCCGGAGCGTGTGACCAATCCAACACCATTTACGCCGCTTGATCTGGCGGTCGATCGGGGTCTCGTGGCATCTTTCCAACAGCTCTACATTAGAGATGATCTCGGGCCAGTAAATTCCGAGGATGCGACGAAGACATCGGTTGACGAAGACTTGGATTTGGCGTGAGATGTCCTTTGTTACCTTCCACGTTTCGCACCCGTAGAGCAGCACGGATTTGACATTGGACCCGAAGATTTTTAGTTTAACCCTTCGGGTCAGTTTCCGTGATTGCCACAAAGGTCTCAGCTGTGCGAAGGTAGCTCGCGCTTTGGCGATCCGTGAAGTGATATCCTCTTCAGTTCCTCCAGTCTCTGACACGACGCTCCCGAGATACGTAAATTTGTGGACGCGTTCCACTACCTCAGTGCCGATTAATATCGGCGAAGAATTCCACACACCTGTACGCATCTCCTGGGTCTTCCGGATGTTAATTTTGAGCCCTGTTTTCGCTGCCTCCTGGCGCAGGTCATTCAGTTTCGCTTGCATGTCAGCGTATGTATGACTCAGCAGGCATAGATCATCTGCATAGTCCAGGTCCTCCAAGACGTTTGTCAATCCCCACTCTATCCCGCGACGCCTGCTATCGTGAATGCGCAGCATGATTCCGTCGAGGACGATTATAAAAAGGAGGGGCGAAAGAAGGCATCCCTGGCGGACACCAGCGTGCACTGCGATGTCCTCCGAAATGAGGCCTTCGTGAGTCACCTTGCAGGAATATTTCCTGTAGATGCCCTCCAATAGGCGGACAATTTTTGGCGGCACTCCAATATCCAACAGGCGGGACCAGATGCTGGACCACTTCAACGTATCAAAGGCCTTTTCAAAGTCGACAAAAGTAAGATATATTTCCCTTTGCCATTCTGCTGCCTGCTCCAGAATTATACGAAGAGTGTTGATCTGGTCCGTGCATGAGCGGCTCGAACGGAAACCCGCCTGCTCCCCGCGCAGAAGAGGCTCAACGGCCTTCGACAGCCTATCAAGAATTATCTTACAGAAGACCTTAGAGGGAGTCGACAACAACGTAATGCCTCTCCAGTTATCGCAACTACTGAGATCACCTTTCTTAGGCACGGTAATCAAAAGTCCCTTGTTCCAGTCATCCGGGAGTTCTTCAGCGGTCCATATCCTTTTAATTAAAGGCGTCAGCACGTCGACGGCGGAGGCTAAGTCGGCTTGTAACATTTCCGCAGTTATCAGATCGAGTCCAGGTGCTTTGCCTGTCTTCAGAGAGAGGATCGCTTCAGTCACTTCAGAGGCTGACGGTGGTTCCGTGTTGATGTCGAGAGGTCGAGGTGGTGTAGATCCTACCTGCAGCGCGTCAGGCGTCAGAGATGCCGACAATCGGAAGACCTCCTCAAAATGCTGGCGCCAGCGCTGCAGCCGCCCCTCCGATGTCACAATAAGCTGCCCCTCCTTGGATTTAAGCGGCTTCTTCTTCTTGAGTCTTCTGTTTCCTGCCAAGGTCTTCGTGGCTTTATACAGCTCTTTTAAGTTGCCGGTGTTCGCAGCGTGTTGAGCACGATCAGCAATATCATCAGCCCAACGCCTTCTATCTGCACGCGTACTGCGATAAATCGCCTTACGCTTCTGGCGGTATTGAGCATTGAGGTCGGCTCGTTCGGCATCATCACGCGTCTCAAGCAGTTTGAGGTGTAACCTCCTCCTATCCTCAATGAGGCTCCACGTGTGAAGTGACATCCAGTCCTCGCGCGCATGTGTCGACTTATGCCCAAGGACTACGGAGCTGGTCTCTGTATAGGCCTTTCTAATGCGGCTCCATTCTTCATCCACTGAATCCGCAGCATCCTCCAGTCCAGTAGTACCCCACTATCCAATGCCGTAAATGCTGTCGATTTGGGCATGTTGCAAATGTGTGTAGGTCGAATCCACGCTGCAGTAAATGTGGCCACGATCACCCAGGTGATGGTTGCAACATTTCTGAGGGCGAGGCCTTCTGTGTGCTTTGTTCGGGAAACCACTTCGCTAATAGCAAGTCTTGCCCCGAGCATGGTAGGCAGAAAGCCATCAAGACAGTCATGGCTGAGAAATCGGTCTCATATGTTGAGGCAAGCAAAACAATTCCAGCAGTCTCCCGCAACTATGCCAACATCACTAAATCACAGTCATACAGAAAAACTGTCACTCTCAAGCCTAGGACCCATGCTCCACTTTCCCAATCTTATAATAAAGCTGCTCATCAGCAAATAGTAAATATTCCTCAATCTTCACAGTCTAATGGCTGTGCTCTTAATGATAATGTCCCCATCAATAATACTGTTTCAGTCATTGAACTTTTAGTTAAACTTTTACCTTCACTTATTTCTTCACCTTCTAGTAACTCTCAAATACCGTCCAACGTTGCCGATCAACTTATATCTCTCTTATTATCTGTTAAAAATGGCGTCCCGCCAAATATTTCTTTAGTGGAATGTGAGGAGCGTGTGGCATAAAAAGCACGACCTCATATTCCTCTTGAATAAATACAAGCCATTGGCTTGTTCCATAGCTGAGACTTGGCTCACCCCAAGTCTTAGCTTCCGTATGCCACATTATAACATCCTTAGGTGTGATAGATCCGATGGGTACGGAGGGTCGGCTCTCTTCGTTAATAATCGGGCCCCACTTTCTCCCTTTTCTTTGCCTTTACTTGAGGGCAATTTGAGTATTGTAGCAGGAAGGGTTGAGGGCATCACAGTGTTTTCTATCTATATTGCACACCCTCACCCTGATTTCATAGCTGTTTTAAGAAACATTTTTACCAATGTGCAAGGCCCATTAATGGTCATGGGTGACTTTAATTGTCACCATTATAGATGGGGTTCGGAACGCTGTGATGCCTTTGGTGTAACTTTGGTTGAGGTGTTGGATGATCTGGATCTCTGCATTCTGAATAATGGCTGTCCAACTCGTCGTTCCCCTCCCGGTCAACAAAAGAGTTGTGTAGACCTTACATTTTGTTCGGTTGAATTGGCTGCATCAACTCACTGGGAATGTACAACTTTGTCGCATGGTAGTGACCATTATCCTATTTTTGTATCATTAGTTAATAGAACTTATTTACAAAAAACTTCTCCTCCACTTTTGAAATATAACCTGTCCAAACCAGATTGGACTAAATTTGTATCATTATTGGAGGGAAAAATTGATTCTCTTCCAAATTTAAATTCATGTTTATCAGACCCTTCTGGTCACTGCCATGCTAAAAGTTGCTATGAGGGTTTTGTCACAGCTGTTACCTCGAGTGCAGATTCATCTTTTCCGCTGAGAAACAGTGCCAGAAACAAAATCCCTTCACCTCCATGGTGGGATCCAGATTGCACCTCAGCAGTTAAAACCAGGAATGAGGCCGAGAGGCGCTACAATGCTGATATGAGTAATAGTAATCTCTTGGCATATCTTCAGTGTAATGCTAGGGTCAGACGCCTTCTTCGCAAGAAGAAACGTGCTGGCTGGGTTCAATTTTGTACCTCCTTGTCCCCTTCTACTCCAATCTCAGCAGTCTGGAAAAGCGTCAATAGGTTTAGGCGAGGTTGTCCCCCTTCTACCACTTCGCCAGTAACTAGGGAAACAGCTGAACTTTTCTTTGACAAAATAGCACCACCATATGTTCCCCTCTTTTCTGAATGTGTGAATGTTCCCTTATCTAATTCAGCAGAGGATCCCTTTGATGCGCCATTTACCTTGGAAGAACTGAATGTGGTACTCCGTCATGTCCGGGACTCAGCTCCTGGTATTGACGGTGTGCCATATTCTTTTATTTCTCACACTGGCGACAAGGCGAAAATTTACTTCTTGAATTTAATTAACTTCTGCTATAGCCATGGCTGGGTACCAGATCAGTGGAAGCTACAGATCATCATTCCATTACTGAAACCTGGCAAACATGCAAATGATCCGAATGGCCTTAGGCCTATAGCTCTATCTTCTGTCCTAGCCAAGCTACTGGAACACCTTATAAAAAATCGTCTAGAGTGGTTAGTCGAATCGAGAGATTTACTGCCGAATTTCCAATTTGGTTTTAGGAAAGGGCTCAGTACTATGGATAGTGTTGGCGTCCTGGTCACAGATATCCGTTTGGCCCTCTCCAGAAACCAATCTGTTGTTGCCGCTTTTCTTGACATCTCCTCCGCATACGACAACGTACTTCTTCCCGTACTCAGGCAAAAATTGCAACAGCTGAGTCTACCGGCAAAGATGATACAGTGTATATGTGAACTCCTTTTGTCCCGGTCATTGGTTCTTAGAGTTCAGGGAGAGGAGTTCGATAAGAGGCAGACTTGGAGAGGACTCCCTCAAGGCTCTGTCCTCAGCCCCCTGCTGTACAATTTATATACGGCCGATATTGGGTCTTGCCTTAACAATAATTGTCAGATCCTGCAATACGCCGATGACATTGTTCTATACGTGACAGATTCCTCCATCAATGACGCGGCTTCTTCTCTATGCCTTTCTTTGAACTCTCTGAGCCAGTGGCTTTTAAGCCATGGTCTTTCCCTCTCCGCACCAAAAAGCTCGGCAGTAATTTTCTCTCGCAAAAGACAGCTCCCTCAGATATCAGTGAGCATTTAAGGTCATAATATCCCGATAGTAGATAAAGTAAAGTTTTTAGGCGTTTTTTTAGATCCTAAATTAACAGGCAAGCCTCACATAAATTCCCTTATTAAAAAATGCGAAAGGATTATCTCAATTTTAAAAGTTTTAGCGGGTGTTTGGTGGGGTGCTCACCCCTACACCATGAAGTTAGTGTACAACACCTTAGTTCGTAGCGTTCTGGACTATGGAACGTATCACTTGATTCCTTGTAACAAAGGTGCTTTGGCGGGGCTAGATAGAGTTCAGTCCAAGTGCCTTCGGATCATCTCCGGTTGCATGAAGTCTTCCCCCGTTAACGCATTGCAGGTTGAATGTGCCGAACCTCCCCTTGCCTTAAGACGACAATATCTTGTCACCCGTTTTTTATCTAGGTTAATCTCTAGGTCGTCCCATCCCCTTATAGTTAGATTGCATGAGCTAGACGCCTTATGCAGAAGCTCAAATTATTGGAGAAATAAAGAAATCCCATTAATTATAAAAGCATTTCGGAGTGTTCAAAATTTAGATTGTCCGATTCTCCAGCATCCTAGATTACCCCTTTTTGACTTTGCTTATGAAGTATTATTTTTTACCCCCAATATTATCTATAATATTGGTATATCCAAAAGATCCCCATCAGCTAATTCGGCCTTCAATGCGGTGGTGGGCGAGAGATGGAATGATTTTCAACTGTTCTTCACTGATGCTTCGAAATTAAATAGTTTTAACAACACTGGAGCTGCGGTATATTACCAAAGCTCTAGAATTGTATTACAGTTTAAGTGTCCTAAAGAGTCTTCTGTATTCACAGGCGAGTGTGTGGCTATATTGGAAGCTTGTCTTTTTATAGAGTCACACAATAACATTGAGAAAGCCGTTATATTTACAAATTCTCTTAGCTGTCTGCAGGCCCTGGAACAAAGTCCATTTAAAAGTAAACTACATAGCCCTCTTATTTTGAAAATCAAAAAATCTTTACTAGCTTGTGCTAGTAGTCAAAGAGAAGTTCAGCTAGTTTGGATACCTAGTCATTGTGGCATCAAGGGTAATGAATGTGTTGATGTATTGGCCAAAGACGCCTGTTCATCTGTAACGGCTGATATCTCACATAACACTCACCTGAGTTATGACTTGTTGTCCCTTCCCAAATTGAGTCTCCAGGATTAATGGCAGGCACATTGGAATATGTCTAGCAGGAGGAAAGGCAAATTTTTCCATGCTGTCCAACCGGTCGTAAATCCAAAACCGTGGTTCTTTGGTTTTAGAAAGGTCTCCAAAACCGCTATATCTGTCCTTTGCAGAATACGTTTAGGCTTTTGCTGCACCCCCGTCTTTCTTCATAAAATCCGTGTACGCGACTCCTCTCTCTGTGAGTGCGGATTAGGCGAGGGTACCTTGGATCACATATTTTTCGAATGTCCAAATAATGACCCTTCACTTGATCTATACCGTCGTCTCTCTAAACTGAAGATCCCTCTCCCAATAAACTTCCCATCTCTTCTGACTTATTCCTCCCCAGAACTCCTTGTGGCGCTGATGATTTTCATCCGCCACAATAATATAAAATTATGAGTATGAGTCTCACAAAACTTCTATCCACCGTCTATTTAAATGTGGCAACGTAATATTTTTAATGTGTTAACAATTATATTATTTATGTATTTTTTTTCTGTTTGTTTCAGTCCCGTACTCTAACCCAACAAGTGTCAACTGTATCAATCAAGCAGTTTAGTCTGCGTTTACAGTTCCTTCTTTTTAGATTATTAATAAATATACCTGCTCTTCCATTTAACTTTAGACATTGGCAGAATAGTCGACATCGGCTTTGCTTGCCATATAAATATATAGAATAGAATAGACTTGAACAAAAAATTATATGAAAAAATTATTATACCGACATCATAATCAACACAAACGCAGAAAGAAGGTGATGCGGAAAATATCAATTAAATAAAGTACTGGCACAGAAACAAGTAAAAGTATCGTATACTCCGGCTTGATTATTCAAGAAGTAGGTAGCTTGGTGATCGAACGAAACAACAACAGCATTAATTACGCCGACGCGCCTTCCTTTGGTCTCTTGAGGGTGTAGCAGAAGTCTCAGTGGCGCTCACATTCTTTGGCGTCACGAAGACCGCTAGATGCCTTGGGAAACCGCGACACCAGAGCTTTAAGCTCACCCGGAGTCTCGATCTTGTGACGTTTGGTATCAGGTGTTATGATTACAATACTGCCCTCCACCGACCAGCAATTCTGCATCCCAAAATGCTTGCGCGCGTCCATGAAAGTTTGGTGTCTGCTGTGCGTCAAGAATTTGGAGATGGTGATACCTTTTCCTTTCAGGGACTTCTTGCTCTCCCAGATTAAGTGACGGTGCTCAGTGGTGTATAGCCTGACCAGTATAGGTCGAGCTTTGCCTCGTGTAGAACCCAATCTATGGCAGACATGGATCCTATCCTTCCCAATCTCAGGTAAGCTCATTTGGTCGGCTAATACCCTGTGAACCACTTCATGCAGCTTTTCACCAGGATGCTCAGCGATCCCATGAAACAGGAGAACCTTCCTCCGCATCAGAGTTTCATCCCTGTCAAATCCTAGAGACAGCATCTCGATTTGACTTTTGAATTTAGAGAGTGCCTGCCATACAAATGTTTTAAAATCAGCGAACTCACTTGCAAGTGCTGATAGTTCCAGTGTAGGCCGAGTTTCAGTGGAAGCATGCTTGAGCTTGTTCTCATACTCTGCGTGTGTTAGTGATAAGGTGGCCGTAAGATTTGACCGATGGATGACACATAAAAAACGTTTGCATTTTACAGTCAAAGTATGTGTAAATACTAACAATGAACTAAAAATATTAAAGACACAAAAGTATTACGAAAAAAATATTGCTCAAAATGGCGGCACGGCAACTTACCATGTCAGTTTGATGTTTGCGCAAGCCGTGTGGACACTCTGTGTTTACAATTGATGTACAAGTTTATTTAAAACCCATTGTATTTGTGTGTTATATCAAAAAAAAATCCTTAATATTCAAGCTTTACGTATATCTAACCATGCCATAGGTTCAAAGTGTGTTGAAATAGATAACATCGAAATGAAAAACTTGGATAAAGCTTCGCTTTAGCCTCTTTTTAATCTTTCAAAACAGGTCGGTTACAATTTTTTTTTTTTTTATTCGTTGGTCAAGAAAACAGAAGACTTTTTTTTCTCAGACTGACAGGATAGATTGATAAAAAATGTTTGGTACTGAAATCTTTTACTAAATTATTGGTATTTTTATAGTAACTGTTTAAAAGCGTGTTTTAAAATGGCAAGAAACAATATGACCATGGCTATTTAAATTCTTGTGCGGAACGGCAGGAACACATTCCTTGTCGTAAGGCAGAGGGTTCACGAAGTACGAGCCGACGCGCGCGCCAGAGCTCGCGGACTGCATGCCGCTGCGACTGAGCCACTGTCGATGGACTGGGCAGTTCTGCAAACACAAGCTAATCATAAAAAAAACTTGCCGCTGACAAGAATTTATGCATCAGTTGAGCCGACATCGCTTTTATCCCCGGGACAGAACGAATAACCCCTGGTGTACCTGCAGTCTTCGTGATTCCGAACAACTTTCAACGGGTTCCATATTTATTTTTCAATACAGTTGTTAAACATGGCGTACTTTGAGAGGCTATAATTATGATTCGAAATTTAAATCTTACGCATAGGCATCTTTCTGTTACGCGGTCGTGACTTTTGTTTACGAGCTCGATCATTATGTTTGCAGTTTAGTTTTTAATTTATAAGTCAATTTAAAAAAGTTTGGGAGCAAGGAGTTTTCAAACATAGAATAAAATGGGATAGATTTTCTAAGAGGAAAAATGAATGATTCCGTACGTTTTAGCATTGAATTCTCAAAAGTCTTATAAATGGTTGTTTAATATATTTAATTACCAGTTTTAATTTAATTATTTTCACAACAACATTTGTCAAAAATCGAATAGGCTGTATAGCTGTATAGGCTGATATCGTTGTAAAAAATAAGTCCAGTTGCAAAAACGCACCATAAGTCAATTTAAAAAAGTTTAGTAGAAAGGAGTTTTCATACATAGAATAAAATGGGATACGATTTTATACGAGGAAAAATTAATTATTCCGTACGTTTTAGCATTGAATTCTCATTTTTTTTTTTAAAGTTGTTTAATATATTTAATTAACAGTTTTAAGTTAATTATTTTCACATTAACGTTTGTCAAAAATCGAATAGGCTGTATAGGCTGTTTTCTGTATAGTCTGTGTCTTTGTAAAAAAATATGTCCAGTTGCAAAAACGCACCATATTGAAAATTTTATTTTTTGTGAATAAACAAATCTAATTCTTTGATTTGTTTTTACTGTTTCTCACAACTGTATTGAAAAACGTCGTGTGATACACGGGTGTGTAGGTTATTGCAAACTCGTGTCATTAAAAACCCTCGCCTTCGGCTCGGGCTTGTTAATGACAGCTCGTTTGCAATAACCTACTTCCCACCCTTGTATCACAATGTACTATTATTAAACGGCCTGAGGTTTTGGAGAGGTGCTACCGAAAACTATTTTGTTCAACCAGCGTGAGTTCCAGACGAGTGGCTGTTGTCATATCTTTATTTAGTTTACATTTGGTGTAAGAATTACGTAGCTTACCTTTTAAGTTTCCGTAGTTAACTTTTATTACCTTACGTTTAGAATCGTATTTGACGTGTATACTTAACCCATCATTAAACCGGTTGCAACTGCGTTGACGATAAGCACGTGTATTCACCTTTAAACCTTGCTAAAATTTCACTCATAAGTTTTTATTATACGAAATATACTAGGTATTTAAAATAATTAATACGATACTGAATGGTGCGGTTATTCTTTTTTTTCAATAATGTGTTATATAGTACGACATAAAAGAGTAGAAATTAAATATTTGGGAACTAATAGTTTTCATTTTCTGGCAACATCTAAAATGAGTACTTTAATTGTCAATTTATCTCGATCGGATTCGATTTTCATAAGAATTTTGGTTTTTGTGTGATATTTCTGAGTGTGGACAGAAAAACAGTGGCAAATCATGAATAAGGTAATTCGTGGAGGTGCCCGTGATATAGTTTACAAAGTTTTTATGTGGTGTATAGCCGAATTCCAAGCTGGGAAGCTTCTATGCAACTTAGAAGATGTTTACCATCGTACAGCAGATTTTACTGGTAAGTAACTGTTGAAAGTTACGCTGAACGTTAATTACAAACGATTAATACATTCAGGGAGCTAAATTTTCGAACCACATATAATTTACAAATTATTTGTCTACAATTTTTGAGGTTATGCTAAGGTAAACAAATACCGTTGTAGTTATAGCGCGACTTAACAACGTTGATACCTAGTAAGGCAAAAACAATTAATGTTATTTATTGCGGATACGACTTTTTTTTTCCTATGCCATATTTGTTGATGCAATCGACTAAATGGAAAGAAACAATTTTAAAATATATTCACGTTTATTTACCGCGGAACTTCTTTCGTCGGACTGACAGTGATTCTTTTTTTGCTTGTTTTAGGTGTTTCTGTAAGCACAGTGCGCAGAATCGTGCAACACGGCATTGAAAACGGTGGGAAAATCTCAACACCAGCTAAACACATGAAGGGTCGTCCCATGGTGCAGACAGCAGTGACGATGAGAGTGGTTCAGAAATCAGTGACGAATCTGTCTAACCACTCCAAACAGATGTCACGTGAGGTCGCAATACTGTTGAGGGTGCGTTAGTACATGTAGGGATATGATACGTCACGCGCCTACTGAACCTATAAGCCTAACAGTCCCTACGACTATAATCCCTATAAGCCCTACAGCCCTAACCTACCATATACCTAGTAGTGATATATAAATAAGTTCAGGATGTCTGCACCATGCGACCTAAGGTTACAGACGGATAGTAGACAGGATGTCCAGGTTCGGGAAGGATAAACTCACTGCCAGCTCGCAGACTCACGAGACTGATCAGAGATGGCTAAAGGTGTCTTGGCCACAGTGAGGGGTAATGAGACAAGAATATAAAATTCAAATCTGGTTTATTTTACAAGATGTACAGCTTATATACTAATTTAACTTAATACACACTATTATACAAAGTTGTATGTGTTTCATGCGTGTAAGATGCAACTCAGTCATTATTTTAACTAGGCCGCTCGTGTAGTCGTCGCCGGGCCAAGTGCTGATTCGATGTTCAAAGGTTAACATTGAACATTCTGGCGACTCCTCAGGGACAGGACCGTAGTTGGTACAGCTCAATGGTTTCGTATGGTCTGGCCTGGCCTTCTCCAGTTTGCTGTGCTTGAGTGGGCACCCTGCGTGGTATGCCGTACGGCTGCTCTGTTAGTTGCGTGTGTGGTATGTTGCTGACGATCGAGGGCAATTGAGTAGGTGGCGCAGTGTTTCTTCTCGCAGTAATGACGGCTCTAAGTCGATTCAACACCTGTGGACCAAAATAAATTAAAACAAATGCTAAAGTTATGATTATGAGTGAAGTACTGATGCTAGCTATGTATGTATGAGACTGTAACTGTTTCCAAATTGTGTTATCTAGTTGAGTCTGTAAGCTAGTTTCAGATGTGACTAAATGGTCAAAAATTCCTTTTGTCCTGTCTAACACTACTTCTTCTTTCGATATATCTTTAATGTTTGTTTGTAAAATCTGCGTATTAATGGAGAAATTCGTTGTTTTAGAATAAGAAGCTAGCACTGTCACAGTCGTTGTTCTTTTTGCAGCAAGTATGTTTTTAAGTGTTTTAATAACGCAATTCTCGGCGATATGTAGAACTCCAACATCGTGAATCGTTATTTCTTGTCTTTGTCCGTCACACACAATCGATATGGCTACTGGTTTTGTCGTTACGAAGAGCCAAGTGTTTTGCATGAATAATTGCTTCCATACAATATCTGTCGACATTTTGTAGATTTCTGACGTGCATTGAGTTTGTGTGTAGTTCTCAGTTCTAAAAAGTTGATCAACTATGCAATTTTTATTTAATTGCATGTTCTTGACAGCTACAGGATAGCAGACAAATTCTGTATTGCTATGAAGACAATCTTTAAATTCTTCTTGACTCAGTTCAAAGTAACGCTCGTTGTTGTAGTCGAACCCCATGAAAGTCTGCTGAATAGAGAAGCACTCGAACGATCCATCAGTTTTCCTCTCTGGAATAGGCGTGACATGTATGAGTGTATACTTTGTTACGTCGTGTATTGGAAAGTGAGCATATACTCTTATGTGAGTAGTATTTACATTCATCTCAGTCTGTAGTATTTGATCCTGAATGATTTTTAAGTTTGATGGTAACTTTTGATTAGCCGTTTTTATTATGTTGCTGACATGTGTTGGTGTTAATATGCTATATACACTTGCTTTTTGTAAATAAATTTCAAGTAAACCTGTATAGTAATCCATTATTTCATTGATGAAATTGTTTGCTAACTCATAGGCTTGCATTACTTGTATTTTAACGTGGTTGTTGTCAATCTTTTTATACCAAACATTGTTCTGATTCATAAATGATATTGCTTCATTTAGTTTTGCTTGGAATTTATCTAGCTTTTTTTTGATTTGCTCTTCAGTTTGGTTTACAGCTGTGATTGTAGATATCATTATTTTTGTTTGATGGTTGGCAGCATCAATAAGTTTCTGCTGGTTGTTATTTAATGTATCTATGTCTCTGTATACTTCGTCATTAACTCCAAACACCGATGTTAAGAGTTGACCTAATACACCTCTTTTCTTCCTATTATTTCTTATTTCTGTTAGGTATCCTTTTGTTGTCTTAAACTTTGTTTTTTCTTCGTTTAAATGGTGATAAAATTCGTTGCAATGCGTTTCGTACATGATTTTTTGCGTATTTATGCAAAATTGTTGGAATTGTGACGTTATTTTTTCAATCTTTCCTTGGTCTAGTTCTAAACTTTCTCTCTCGTAGTCTGTTTCAATTCTAAACATTCCTCGATTGATAGTTGCAGTTCCTATTTTTTCCACATACAATCCTGGATCTATATTTTTTAATGTGTATGTAGGCGTACTTGATACGGTGCCAATTAATAAAACAAGTATTGTTTGTAATAGTAAATCCTTTATCCAATTTTTCGGTGATCGTATACCTCTTCTGTTTGTGGTAGCTGTTGATATGTTACATTGTGTAGCCGTTTGTATGTCTTTACTCGTTGTACCAATTTCTTTGTTTTCGTTTACAGGGAGCGGGATCAATGTATGAATTGATCTCTTCTGTTCAGCTCCTGTTGATTTTTTAATTGTTACCACTCTAACTACCCCATCATTTCCCGGGTGGACTTCTGTGATTTTTGCCAACGGCCATTTACTTGGTTTTACATTGTCATCTTTTACTAGTATTACAGTTCCAATTTTAGCATTTTCATGTGCTTGTTTCCACTTGTATCTTTGCTGAAGTTGATGTAGATAGTCTTTTGTCCAACTGTTCCAAAAATCTTTTTTCATCTTTTGTATCTGTTTCCATCTATTCATTAAGTCAGTATTAATGTTTTCCATCGGATCTGGTGTTCCTACTGCTTCTCGGCCAATAAGAAAATGACTTGGAGTTAGTATAGTGTTGTCATTAACATCTTCGGTTTGCGCACACAATGGTCTTGAATTCAAACACGCTTCAATTTGGTGTAGTAAGGTGGTCATTTCCTCGTATGTTAGAGTCGTATCTCCGATTACTCGTCGTAAATGATGTTTCACTGACTTTACGCCAGCTTCCCAAATGCCACCGAAATGTGGAGATGACGGAGGAACAAAATGCCACTCAGTTCCTATGTTTGTTATTGCGCTTTGGAATTGCGGCGATTGCGTGATTTGTAATATTTCTTGATGTAAGAAGTTGGCTGCACCTACGAAATTTGTTGCATTGTCACTATACATGTGTGACACATGACCTCTACGTGCCATGAATCTGCGTAGTGCAGCGATAAATGTTTCTGTTGTCAAATCTCCCACCAATTCTAGGTGTATTGCTTTTGTTGCTAGGCATACAAAGACAGCAATGTATGACTTGTAAGACTTGTGACCTCTTCCTTTCATAGTTCTGGTTTGTATTGGACCTGCATAATCCACTCCAGTATGACTGAATGGATATGATTCCGTCACTCGTACTTTTGGTAGGATTCCCATTTTTTGCGAGTTTGTGTCTGCTTTGTATCGTATGCACTTCACACATTTGTTAATAACGCTCTTCACTTTTCTTTTTCCATTAATGATCCAGTATGTTTGTCGTAAATATGCTAATGTTAATTTGTTGCCTCCATGCAACGTTTTTAAATGTGCGTCTTGTATAATTAGTGACGTTACATGATGGTTGTATGGTAACAGTATTGGATGTTTCTGGTTGTAAGGCAATCCAGAGTTTTGTAACCTGCCTCCAACTCTTAGTAATCCATCCTCGTCTATAAATGGATCTAAAGTGGATAGCTTTTTATTTTTCTTCATAGGCTGTCCTCTTTGTATAGTTTTCAATTCTTCTTCGAATTCCTGTTGTTGTATTTTCAGAATTATTCGTTTTGTTACCTTTTTTAATTCAACGCAAGAAATTGGTTTATTCATTGTTTGCTTGTTTGCAAATCTATAGCAGTAAGATAACACCCTTAACATTTTATTTAAACTGGAAAATCTATTCCAGAGATCGTTCTTTTCTATCTCAGTTGTAACACTTGTAACTGTGTGACACTTTTTGATTTCCTCAGTTGGCTGTGGCATACGTCTCGTGGTGGGTATCTGATCGGTTTTTAACCATAGTGGACCATTCCACCATAAGGAATAGTTAACAAGTTTTTCCGGCTCAAGGCCTCTTGAAATGATATCAGCTGGGTTATCAGCAGATATTACATGGTTCCACTCTGCGTTCGGTACAAGTTGTCTAATTTGTGATACCCGATTAGCTACGAAAGTTTGCCAGCGTCCAGGCTCTCCTCTTATCCAGCCTAAGGTGATCATGGAATCCGTCCAACAAGATATCGTGATATTCTTACAATTGAGCGCTTCTTTAACTTTTTCGATCAAACTGGCTAGTAGGAGTGCTGCACATAACTCGAGACGAGGTAGAGTAGTCTTTTGTTTCTTCGGTGCCACTTTTGATTTTGCTTGTAATAATGTAATGTAGTAGTTGTTATTGATTTTTACACGGCTATATACGACCGCTCCGTAAGCTTTCTCGGACGCGTCGCTGAAACCATATAGTTCGTTCTCTGTGCTATCAGTTATGTGACACCACCGCGGAATTTTTATTTTTTCTATACTTTTAAGGTGTTTTTGTACTTCAATCCATTTTTTCTGGAGTATGTTATCAACAGGTTGATCCCATCCTATCTCGTTAGTCCACAGTTCTTGTATAAGCAGCTTCAATTTAATTATAATTGGTGCTAACCAACCCAGGGGATCGAATATTTTCGCTACTTCTGACATAATCCATCTTTTTGTTGGTTTTTCTTTTTCCATTATAGTTATTTGAAAATAAAAACTGTCTTCCCGTGGTGACCATGAAATGCCTAATGACTTCCTGGACTCGTCTAATGGTAGCTTGAGTAGTTGATCGTCTTTGTCTTCCGCAGGTATATTTTCGAGGAGCTCTGAACTGTTTGACGACCATTTTCTAAGTTTAAAGCCACCCTTGTTTAACATGGATATTAGCTGACTTTGAAGTTCTTTAGCTGTGCTTTCCTGGGAATCTCCAGACAAAATATCATCCACGTAGAAATCTTGTAATGTAGCTTGACTCGCCATTGGGTAATTAACTTTTTCGTCTATGGCAAGTTGTTGTAGTGTTCGTACCGCAAGATAAGGTGCGCTAGTTGTACCGTATGTAACTGTTGTAAGTTCATATTCACTAATTGCTTGTTTGGGAGAAAGTCTCCATAATATTCTTTGATGTGCGAAGTCTAAATCATTAATTTTTATGAACCTGTACATTTTCATAATATCCGCCATGAAGGCAAACTTATGTTTTCGCCATCGTAGCAGTATAGTGGATAAATCTTGTTGTAGTCGTGGACCTTTATACATATTGTCGTTAAGGCTTATTTTTGTGCTGCTTTTGCTGCTCGCATCAAAAACCACGCGTAACTTTGTAGTAAGTGAGTCTTCCTTAATTACTGCCTGATGTGGTATGTAGTATTTTCCTAAGTTGTAGTTTTTTGTATCTACTTTTCTCATATGACCCATACGTAAATATTCGTTCATAAATTCAATGTATTGGTGTCGTAAATTTTAATTTTTTGCGAACTGTCGTTCTAGTTGTAAGAGGCAAGCAGCGGCCTTTTTGCGCGATTCGCCGTTTATGTTTAAGTTTAAGTTTGTATCCTTAAACGGAAGTCGTACCGTGTATGTTCCATCTAGGTTTCTTATCGTTGTTTCTTTATAGTAGTTTTCACAGGCCTGGTCGTCCTGTGTGAGTTTGTAGTTTTGTGGAATTTCTTCTAATTCCCAAAATTTCGTAAGTTGTCGTACCTCTTCAGTGCAAGCCACCATACTCAGTATTTTGGCTCCACTATTCGTGTCATCGGGATAAAATCCGGATAAAATCCACCCTAACTGTGTGTTTTGAGCGATAATTCCGTCCCGTAGTCTTTCGAAACCCTGTAGTAGTATTTTGCTATGGTCTTGGGCACCTAATATTATATCAATTGGTCCCTTTTTATAATAAGTTGGGTCAGCTATCAGCGCATTATCCAAGATTTTTTCTTGTAATTGTTTTAAGTCATGCCTTGGTAATGAACTTGTTAGTTTTGGTAGTATTATTAGCGTTACTGGCAGTTTATAATCGCTAGAGTACCTTGGTTGTAAAGTAATGTTGATTGTATGGTTTGATGTTTTTGGTTTTTCATCTCCGATTCCTTTTATTTCGGCTCGGCTTTTTTGACGTGGGTAAGCCAGCAGTTGTGCCACTTCTTCAGTGCAAAATGAAGCTTCTGATCCTTGATCACATAACACTCTCAACAACTGCGGCATCCCGTCATAAGAGGTAGTTTTTACTATAGCGGTAGCGAGTAAAGTTGTATTTTTAGTGTTGGTATTTGTTGCCGATAAATTCGACGTTGTTATATTTTGAGGCTTCTCTATTCCTCCATTTTTTGTTGTGTATTTTTTGGCGTTATTACTATTTTGAAACGGTTTAGATTGGTGTAATAATGTGTTGTGTCCCTTATGTTGACAAATATCGCATTGTTTGTAAACTGCACTCACACACTGTTTCCGATCATCGTGATTTAAGCAACGCTTGCACATTCTTTTTTCCGTGACGGCTTTGTATCGGTCGCTGACGCATAACTCTTTGAAACTAGGGCAAGAATGAATACTATGATCCATACTTTGACAATGCCAACAGCGTTTATATTTTTCCGATGTTTGTTTATTACGTGATTGTTGACCATTAGTATGTGATAACGACCCGTCAAATGACTTAAGACAACTGAAACGGTTTTCCATGAATTTCATCATCTCGTCGAAGGATTGTAATTCATTCCTGTTTTGTAATTGGTCTTCATACTTGGTATTTGTTTCCTCGTCCCATTTTCTACTGGAGGGCCCCAAGATGGTGTATTTATGCCTTGATTTTTCAGTGCCTCAAGACATTCATTTATAGTGTCGTGCATGTCTCGTAATTGTACCGCGTTTGCTCGTTGCATTTTAGGTAAATCTAATAATTTGTCAATAAACTTAGTAGCAATCATGCGCTCGTCTTCATATCTCTGCGTAAGCAATTTCCAAGCTGTTTCGTAATTTATTTCGCTAATTGTTAAGTGACGTATTAATCTTGCTGCGTCGCCTTTTACGTGTGTTTTAAGATACTGCATTTTCTCTGTAGAAGAAATTGAGTTATCTTCGTGAATTATTTTTCTAAATAAATCTTGGAATGTGTACCAAGAGTCATAGTTCCCCGCAAATATGGGAATATTTATTCGTGGAAGTTTTACTGACGATTTTGTCGACATAGCTTTTTCACCCGAGTTTTGGATTATTCTTGCTTCTAACAAATTTATGATAATGTCATAATCTGTCTGTGTATTCTCGAAGCAATTATCCTTGAAATAGCTATTGTCCAGTGTGCTTTCAGCCATCAGTAATTCGATGTGCGTCTCTTCAATTTCTAGCCATTGTTTTTGTAAGGTTTGTAATAGTGTCTGTAAATGCCATATTGGCTTATCCTGAGTAATGGATTCCTTAGCCTGAGATATTTTCTTGGATATCTGTGACATTCGGAACAGTTGTATAAACAGTTTTGGGCTACTGACAACCCCCTTGTCTTCATCTTCGTCTAGAAGTCGTGGTTCATAAATACTTTGTACGTGTTGTAGTCTTTCCTCACATTTTCTGAGGTAGTTGATTCCTTCGTCGTAACATTTCTTAATGTTACCAAAGTAGTTTGTAGTAATGTACTTATGAGTTGACAAGATCTCTTGATCTTGTAGTTTCAAGTGGTTTTCTTGAACTCGCTGGAAAACCTGGTCTAATATTTTCTCCCGTTCGTTGAGGTATTTTTCCGTTTTCCTTGTGGGCGAGTCCTTTTTCAGGTTTGAGACTATCCTTTTGATCTCACTGTAATCCGCTTCCTGGCTCCTGATTAGTTCGTTAACTTCCTGTATCTCCATAGTGCTCTTCTTTCCCACTTCTCTAACGGCCCTATCTACCTAACTCAATAGTCAAGTCTGTCAAAGTCAATTCCTACAGTAATAAGGGGACCGCGTGATTGAAAGAAATTTCAAATGCTCGAAGGACCAAAATGTCTAACCACTCCAAACAGATGTCACGTGAGGTCGCAATACTGTTGAGGGTGCGTTAGTACATGTAGGGATATGATACGTCACGCGCCTACTGAACCTATAAGCCTAACAGTCCCTACGACTATAATCCCTATAAGCCCTACAGCCCTAACCTACCATATACCTAGTAGTGATATATAAATATATAAATAAGTTCAGGATGTCTGCACCATGCGACCTAAGGTTACAGACGGATAGTAGACAGGATGTCCAGGTTCGGGAAGGATAAACTCACTGCCAGCTCGCAGACTCACGAGACTGATCAGAGATGGCTAAAGGTGTCTTGGCCACAGTGAGGGGTAATGAGACAAGAATATAAAATTCAAATCTGGTTTATTTTACAAGATGTACAGCTTATATACTAATTTAACTTAATACACACTATTATACAAAGTTGTATGTGTTTCATGCGTGTAAGATGCAACTCAGTCATTATTTTAACTAGGCCGCTCGTGTAGTCGTCGCCGGGCCAAGTGCTGATTCGATGTTCAAAGGTTAACATTGAACAGAATCAATACCAGAGCTTAAAATAGACCACACGAACTTAAGTGATCCCATGGAAGGTGTTAAGTATTTAGATTTTGATTTATTAGATTAGTTTATTTTATTAATTTTAGTTTATATCTGAGTTTATATGGAAAGCAATTGATTATTAAAAGTACTTATTTTCTGTGAACTTGTTGTTTTATTACTACTACATATTAAATATTTAATAAATATAATTATTTAATATATTTACTCATTTTTTATACCCAATAAATAAATAATACTATTCAAGTATCAAGATCAGCTGGGTCGTTCTAACTGGGTTGCTATCTGAGCGATTGTGGCGCCCTCATTTAATTTCTACTCTTTTATGTTGCACTGTACCTTTCTCTATTTTTTTATTCTCGGTGTTTTTATTTTTAATACAAAAGTAAAACATTTTTATAACGCTACAAGTGGTATGATATTTTTACCTAACTGCGCGACGCAAAGAAGGGGATTGTGTTTATCAGTCTATGTATGTATGGTTTTTCCTAACGCGTAGGCCAATTTTAATGATTCTTATGTCAAAGTGATTTTCTATCAGCGATTAACGATTGCAGAAAAGCCCAAAATTATATTCATAGGCGCTACTGAAATGTCACGGGGTTTCAAACGACAAACTAATAATGGTTTACTGCCGTTCTCGTTTATAAAATTACCTAGACGCTATCTAAAGTTCTGAGTACGCTTAAGATTTTCATAAGTTCTTCGTTTCATCAAACCTTAGGGACAGCCCATTATTTGTTTTTTTGGGTTTTGAAATACAACATTTTATCCATTGTTTTATTAAGCAGTATTGAGCAAAATTGGTGGATCTTTATAATCCACGAGTATTAAAATATTAATTAAGTATAGAGCTAAAAAATCATCCAAAGACACATCTTTGATGTTTGCTCTTTTTTCTAAATTAACTACACTACGTTGGCAATAAATGTTACTATTATCAAGGTTCCTACAATTTTAATTTCTCTCGTAGGGTAAAAGTAATAGAAAAATAAGAAACAACTACTGTATTTAAATAGTATAATTTTACTTAATTAATAATATAATTAATATAATTTCTAAATTATCTTAATTTAAAACTTTTGCGGTTACAATTTGAACAATAGAGATCAATGCTAACACTGCCATTCCAGGTTGGAAAGCGGATGCTCCTGATGTGGTCTCAATCCATTGGCGGAAGCTAGAGATACGGGTGTAAACTTCTGGTCGCGGCATGGCTCCTGGTGAGCAATCGTTCCCGGTGATAATTAGAACGCCGTTGAGGTTCCCATTGCATACTAATGGGTTGCCCAAGTCACCCTGAAAATAATATAATTCGTAATGTAATGTCGTTTCCTCTTACATTCCAAAATTATTGGCAAACTTAGATTAAAAGACTAAAAAGTTTTTATAAAAATCTTTGAATATGTTTATGAAATATCTGTAAGGTAAAAACTTTTTTTTTAACCTACGCAATTTTCCAATATATTTTTGGGCCTAACAACAAAATTTTATTTGGATGAGTATAAACAAGTGAATTATTACCGCGCATCCAGATGATATGCTGGTTGCCAAAGCGCAGATCATGGAATTTTGTAAGGTGATTTGAGGAATGCCGGGCACTAGCCCCTGGTAATAAGCTTGGCACGCCTGTAAGTCAATCGCCGTCTGGGTTGTGTGCATCAACTGTGTACTGGCCTGAAACAAACGATAAGATTCGAAGATTTCAAAAACATATTGGTGTATTTTTTTTAATATTTTTATTAAAAAACGATGCCCCACACTAGGAATTTCTCCTGTATCGTGGGTGCGTTTACAAACATATAAACTCACATACACAAACACTCAGAGCTGAAACAACTATTTGTAGATCATACAAATATTTATTCCGTGCGGGAATCGAACCCGCGACACGCAGCGCAGCAGTCAATCGCTCAACCACTGTGCCAACCGTGCGCCCCTATATATATATATAGATTGCTATAAATATTACGAGCAAGTACGCGGTCATTCATAAGACACATTGGAGTCAGACTGCCAATATAGTAGTCAAAAAAAGACCACTCTCTACAATTTCATTTTTTTTTTCAATACCTCCATTTGAATTTTTAACAGTTGTGTACGCTATAAAAGATGACTCACGAGGAACGAGGTTTTCTGATCGCTAGCTTCCACGATTAAAAAACAAATGAAAGACAATAATGTTTAATTTGTCTTGCATCTCGACTGCGACGTTATCATGCTTGTCTCATGCTATTTCCATTAGATATATTTCCATTAGGTATGGCCAAAGAGTAAATAATAGTCTTTATCGTGTCTACTTACAGAACTTGTTTGGTTTTGAGATCCCCAGCCGGAGGAGGTGCAAATCGGTCCTTGTATAGTGGTAGCATCGGCAACTGACATTGGCACCGTTGATACTACGTTACTTGGGAACGCAGAGGCAAGCTGAAACAGGTAAAAAAAGCGTTACTAATTTCAGACTAAGCTCATTAACACTGAATAGATAGTAACATTCACAATGCGAACACGTTGATCACTTTTTATAAGGTGACATCCTATCAACGACAAATAAAAATGCCATGACGTTTGAGATTGATGACGTAACATTTCGATAACTGGCTGACTGTTTAAATAGCAACAACCTCAGTCAAAAATGAATATAGGTAACTTAGAAAACATATTTTACCTACCATTAATTATCTTAGTGATGTTCATACCAGAAAAATACCAATGCAAAAAATACCAATACAGACAAAACTTTACTCACAGTAATAACAGCGATATCGTTCACATATAGGGTACCCGTGTTATAGTTGGGATGAATGGTAAATCTTTCTACGGCTCGATTACGATCTGCGGAAGCGTCGTTGGTAAGAACCGCTCCACCAGCAAATACCCTGTATTCACTAGGAGTGAGTACTGCTAAGGCCCTGAAAATCCAATAAAAATTAGTATAAATGTAACCGGCTTTAAGTTTTGTGTTTCAAAAGTGGGACCAATGTCCATTTGGTCTTCAATTTTCCTCAAACTATTCAACTAATTTTAATGTGGCTTTCACCGTCATTTATTATCACATTTATTTGTACATACAGACATCTGTAGTATTTGATATGTCGCTTTATCAGTAGATTGTATATGTGCAAAACAGTGACAAGTCTATAGAACTTTATTTGTATAACACCCACTGTAGCATAACATCACGCCTAGTATTCCCCGGAAGTTTGGGCAGAGAATATGCAACAATAACAAAAAATAAAGTAGGTACTTACCCATTTCGGGTCTCATAAAGGCAAGATGCAGATGTTACTGCGTGACGTAACGTGACCAATGCTCCCCCGCATCTGTGTCCTCTCGTGTAATTTGATAACTGGCTTATTTGTTGCAACGAAATCTAAAAAAATATAAACATGGTTATATTTTCGTTCTACTGATGTACATATTATATATTTGTATTTGTAGCATTTATTTTTCGTCTCGATAATTGTTAAACACGACAATTTTAGTAGCAGTAATTTTAGATTTCAGAATTGATGTCATATTAATGATGAATACGTTTTCGTAATGATGAATAATATAATGACCCCTTTTCGAGTTGAGGGTTAAAAAATAAAAGGATTTTGTATGCAGCAAAAATATTATTTTAGTTTTATTACCATATATGTGAACTGGTTGTCAGTTGCCGGCGATCCACCCGATATTCTGTTTGCACTTTCAACATTTAAAGAGCTTGTGCGTGTGCCTGTTCATGAAACAGATAATAAAATTAATTTCAACAAAATATGATAAATTATATGCAAGGTGAAACTGATGTACCAATGAAAGAAAGTAATTGAAAGTCTTTTAAAATAGTCTTAAGAGATTTTAGAGAGGCAAGCCGCCTGATATGCTAAAATAAAAATTATGCTAAATTGCACTTGCAGAACAGTCAAGGCAGAGCTGAAGGGGAGGATGTTATGGAGCCGACAGTGCAATGACAAGTTTCACCCACTTGTATCAAAATGTACTTAATTTATCAAAAAATAATCACACTTGTACGAAATCCTTACCACAAAGAGCAATCACAAATAAAAGCACAAAGTTGTTCATTTTAAAAACAACAAGATCAGATAACTGTTGAACGCACAACCCACTGTTGATGACTGATTTACTTGGCTAATCTTGGGCTATGTTATATAGGTAATTACAATCTTATCTTATTAAGTGATGTGTAATACACTACTTTATCTTAAAATGATAGATTTTTTAGGAATCCGTGTGATATTCGCGCACCGGACGGTGAGGTCATGTAATTTTCATGGATGGCCTCCGCCCTGGGGCTGATGAAGGATTATGTCAGACACTGACTAAAACCAAACCACACGGTGTTCTGCAGCTACTTTTGGACCGGCGACGCTCTGGAGTGCTTGCTTTATTTCTAAGGCATGGAGGATATGGCTCAGAATAAAGCGATTAATGCTAACATATATACATATGAAGCATCACGGATGTACCAATTTTTCTGTTCCTCCTTCTTGTCTGTATATGTGTATGTGTGCATAAATGGATAAATAAATAAATATGATCTCATAAAACTGGTAGAGCCCTTGATAATTTATAAGTCTGATTTAAATTTATGTTCTGCATAAAACAATATCAAAGTCGTGATGACAAAAAATGCCATTGGCAACAATAAGACCATCGCTACTTTTTCGCCTATCTATGTAAAAAATAAAATTGGTCTACGTAAAAACACGAAAGTTCTGATATTTGAGTTGATGGGGTCGGGTAAAGTGTTAATGGGTTTTTCATCTGGAACTTCTCAATAGTAGATTTCCTTACCTAGTTGCCATTCCACTAATCCACATCAAGCGCTTCTAAACATCCTTGATAATGCGCACAGCAACAGAGTGAGTCTCGCTATCTGCGTCTGTTTCCGAACGCATTCAAACCGAATCTCTTCAAAGTTAGAGTGAACAGACTTCTTCTGGGTTAGCTCAGTCCATCGTCGACTTTGTCTCTGTCACCTCTGACCTAGAATACAGTCAAGAGCAAACCAAACTCAAATAAAAAAAACGCATACTGGAATCTGGAATTGTGCCCTGTTGAGGGCAATGAAAAAAAAACTTTATTCATTGTCACATTATCATTATAACTACAATAATTCATACGCAGGGGTCTCCCTTTAAGTATATCAAATACCTGTGCTAGGAGGCCCCACTCTTCATTATTTACAAAGTGAGATTGAACAAGGCTTGTAACTAAAGAGAAACAAAAAAAAATACTCAAAATAAAATTAAAAACACAAAAATGTGTTGTGTGGGTTAGTGCGTGTTCTGTATGTGTGTTTTGCGTGTGTGATGTCCAACTTTATTGAAGTGTTTGTAAGAGTATTTCTATGTCGTAGTAAGTCTTGCTTTTGCAATAGGCTCGCCCCCTTTTACATGGGACCTCAAAATAGGTAGCGAAATGTGGGTGTAAAGTGTAGGTGCATCTCTGCCTAACCTTCGAAGAATGCAGGTGTTAGAATCATGAATGGAATCTTAAAAGTATTGTTATCTACCAAGATAGCAAGCTTTGAATGTCAAGATGGTTGTTGGTATTTACTGTGTATGAATAAAAGCACAGAAAGACAAGACTAGGTATTTATTTTAATAAGGCTTGTCAATTAATTCATATTCGCCATTTTCTATATTGCTTTAAATAATCTCACAATTAGGTGAACAATAATAAACTATCATGTAATGAATCCATTGTAAAACGTAACAAGACAATTAAGGAATTTAATATCACCTCTTTAGTCATTATTAATCAACATTCGAAAGAATATTGATACTAACAGACAGTATTGTATTAATTGTTTCAAAGGACTTGTAATACTAATATAGCAATATAAAATCCAGGATATATCACAATAATCATTACAAATTACGTAATAATTTATAGTAATATCATCAATGTGGCTTAATACAAGTTTAAGAGTTATTTCCTGTACACAACAACTTTTACTGTTACTTAGGTGGGTACTCTTTTACATTTGTAGGTAGTTGACAACACAATAATAATTAAGGTTGGTACTTAAATATTTGTCGGTAGGCGCTTAATAAATATGATAGGTATGTATTATTTAGCAAACCATTGTCACTTGAAAAATGAAAATTCATGATTTAATGACGTCACACGTACTTCAAATTCTAACACAGGCATTGTGTTATTTGAAAGTTAATAATTAGTCATTGATGCTACTATTTCATTTACGGAACCCTTTATTTCTGAGCGAGTAGATAGTAATAAATTATTGTATTGTGAAAGTGATAACGCGCCTGAATATTGGTTCATCATTAAAAATATTGCACTGCATACTCATAGTATATTCTTTAGTTTGGATTTCCTTTTTCATACATAATAACTATGCAGTTATTTATTAACACATAAAACACATAACAGAGAAAATAATAAATACAGATAGAAGATCACATCATCATCATCATATCAGCCGACAGACGTCCACTGTTGGTCATAGGCCTCCTCCAAGCGTCACCACATTTACCGGCCCCGTGAGTCTCGCATCCAGCGGATCCCCGCAACCATCACCAAGGTCGTCGGTCTACCTGGTGAGAGGCTTTCCAACGCAACGTCTTCCGGTAAGCGGTCGCCACTCCAGAACTTTTCTGCCCCATGGACCATCCGTTCTGTAATATGCCCTGCCCACTGCCACTTAAGTCTGGCAATTCTTCAGTCTATGTCTGTAATCATGGTTCTCTTGCAGATCTCTACATTTCTGAGTCGATCACGCAAGGAAACGCCGAGCATAGCCCTCTTCATTGCCCTTTGGGTGACTTTCTGATAATGCTCATTATGAGCGACCACGTCAGGCAACACACACTGGTCATAGACTTTCGCCTTGAGACACTGTGGTAACTTGGACGAGAAGATACCGCGCAACTGCTCGAACGCTGCTCAGCCTAGTTGGATTCGACGGTTGACCTCTTTCTCGAAGTTGGCCCTACCCAACTGGATCGTTTGTCCCAGCTAGACATAGTCGTCCACAACTTTGAGTCTAGAGTCTCCAACCTTGATAGGATTGGGTATAACATGGGCATTCAACATCATCTTCGTTTTATCCATGTTCATTTTAAAACCCCCTCTTTCGGAAGCTCTACTGAGGTCATCAAGCATTGTACTGAGGTCCTCCATGGTCTCAGCGATGCCTACTATATTATGTTAGCACATAGGTACTGCTTATTTTAAAAGATTTTTTTTTCAAAAGACCTGGGGGTGTGACCATAAGCTCTTAGAGCGGTATCAATTTGAGATCGAATAAGGGACAGATGTATCTGACGTGTATACATCTGTCACTCACTCGATCTCAAATTGATACCGCTCTAAGAGCTTATGGTCACCCCCCTGTACGTACTTCCCGAGTAATAGACGTTTTTAACCTCAATCATTATATTTTAAAAAATATAAAGGAATGTATGGAATAATGGGCCTCACCAATTTTCGAAAATCAAAGAATACAGAATTCAAAGTATTTTTTTAAATCTAGTTCCAATCAGGATCTATCAACAAGAAATTACATTAGACAGGTATACATAATATTTAATAAATTAATAATTGTACTGTTTTATGTAATATCAGTCCGTTTAAAACTGAAATTGATTCTTAAATTTCTTTATTGCAAGCGAAACAAATCTTCAAATCTTTCAAGTTTCAACGTGACAGGTCATGACTTTAAAGGAAATCAAGAAACTTAAAGGATTATCCATATTTTAATATTAAAATGAAATAAGAGTTGGAAGTTGGACAAGATTTCTTACTATTAATTGAACAGTGTATTTCTGAATAGTATACATATGATACTTAATTACGTTGACAAGTTCTTCTCATTTTTCTTTGTGTCGATACAAGTAATTATACTTACTGCATAAAACATTGTTTAAAAGTCGGCAAAACATCTTCACGATCCGAAAACAAGTAGAGATAATTTTCTAATTGAAAGTAAAACCTTATATCCAATAGAAATAAAATAGTAACATTGGAGCGAGAGAAACATCTTATTGCGTTTTTTGTTACACATTCGTATGCTGATATCAGACCCGTAATAAAAATAAATGGGATCTCGGCTGATCTAAATATTAGGATACAAATTCAAGTGAACCAAATAGATCTTTCCACATGCATAAACCATTCTACAATCGACGAAGCCTTCCGTTGGGTTTCTTTTTAGAAATCTTTGCAACGTTGGAATGCCACTGTTTATTTTATTAAGCTTGCAAAAGTTTGTATCTCGTGTTGTGAAGAATATCCATCGGTTGAATATATTTCGCGTTTTGACTTTGTGCTACTCGTAATGATATTTAAGATACATGGTAATTTCATGACGGATACGTTAACGTCGGTACGGTACCAATCATGTAAGAACTTGACTATTTAAGTTAGGATTTTTGCGACAAAAATATTAGAACAATAATACTGTAATAATAATAAAAGCCTTTAATATAAAAAGAACCTCACTTAAATTGCTTTTTCCAAAGAGAACGCACGCATAAACTTTTAAATCTCGCTACTGAACCCATTCCGAGGATTATTACGAAAAACTGCGGTCGCTGGCGTTAACGTACGATAGAAACGAATGAGGGCGGTCGTATACAGAGGCTGTACCATGCCTAAGTTATATCGAATGCATTCACATTATTCGCACTCTGTTCCACTTTAAGCGAAATTCGGAAAGTATCGAAACTGAACCGCCAGTTCAATGCGATTTACCCCTTTGTATGGGTTCCCCATTTCAACAACACCGTCAAAAGCAGTGACGAAACCGGATTTACAATATGGAATTCCGTAAGGATTTAACGTCACGCAGTCTGATTTATTAACTGATTAACTCGAATACCGATGACGAGTCCCCCCGAGTTACCCCGTCATTTTTATTTCAATGACTGCGATCTAGCCTAGAAATGATTCAAATGACTAATAGATAGCTAGCTAGACTTTTGACAAACTTCGTCATCGCCACTGATAAACAACAATAAAATGCTCTTCCGGCGACGCGACAATTGAAATGTATGATTAATATTACTAGTTTCTGCCAACGGCTATGCCCGCGTTTAATTCGAAAACAATACTAAGGGAACAAAGTCCCGGGATAAAAAGTATTCTATGTCCTACTTCAAGGTCCAACCTACATCAACTTTAGTTTTTGCGGTTTAGGCGTGAATACGTAACAAACTCTTGGAGTTACTGTTGCATTTACTCGCATAATATTAGTACGGAAAAGATAAGTTTTGGGCTCATGCTGGACCTCGCGATCAGCTTTAGCGTTTTTGATCACTAGATATATCAACGAGGCAGTCAGTCATATAATTATTTCCATCTCTGTTGTTCTGTTTATTATAGCGCTTATCATAAGAAATCGTTTTCGCACCAGGTAGGCGAAAAACTTCATTTACTTTCAAAAAATTGTGATCACATTCGTTCCATCATTTATTTTATAGCACAGTATTATTATCTTCAAATAAAAGTGATACAAAGATAAAAGGGGGAACTTTTTCCTGTTATGTTTTAATGTTAATTATCGCTTTATAAGTTATCGAGTTGGATAAGATTACTTAAACCACTTTGCCTGCAAAGAGTGCACAAGTATCCGCAAGTACAGGAGCATTCTCCATTCCGTCACTAGGCAGCGTTTAAAAGTTCAAAAGAAAGATTGCAAATGCTTTGTACATAGTTTTTCAGGCTTCCTATTAAGGATGAATTATGCTAGACCGTGTTGAGGCACGGATTCAAAACTTTACGAACATTTTACATGATGCGGTCAATGCTGCACCATGCGGCGTCCACGTCTGCGCACCTCGTCTGAGACGCGGGCGCCACCCGCACGGTATAGCATGGACCGTATCATATTAAATGTTTCGTGAAGTTTTGAATCCGTGCCTTGCCCATGCCTCCCACGCGGCTTGGCTCGCTCCCGCTACGACTGTCTAGCATAATTCACCCTTTGTCCTCCTAGTTCATCGGATCGTAGACCAAAACTATAGTTTGTCTTGAAAATCCAAACCAGTATTTTTTCGTCGTGTAGACGATTAAACAAAAAGCATTTTTTTCATATCGCATCATTAGCAGATCTTTTAGTGCCTGCATTTAACAATCGAGTAGAATTTAATTCTATAATCCTTATCTCAGTGACAATGTCAGTCATAACTGAAAGTGATAACCAGGAGTAATGTAATACACTGTAAGCAATAAAAAGTCGATGACAATTCGGCATTTTTATTATTATTTGAAATCATTGTACGGAATGATCGTTTGAAATGACACTTGTTTTAAAAGTTTTAGTTTCGTCTTAATTTTTTGTCCAAAACTTTCATATTTACTTTTTACTACCTTTTTTCCACATTAATCATAATTAATGTGGAAAAAAGGTAGTAAAAAGTAAATATGAAAGTTCAAGTACACTCTGGTTGAGGAAATATCCTCAACCAGAGTGTGGAACTATTTGCCAGTGGTTGTGTTGTCTACCACCTGTAACCCATCAGCCTTTAAAGCGCGAGTGAACATGGCTCTTTTGGGAATACCCATTCCATCATAGACTTCACCTATCGCTTTCCATCAGGACTGGTCGAGGTAAAGAGTAGGCTCATTGTTAGTAGCATACCCTTAGGCCAAGAGGGCCCTGGCCTGGGGCGGCAGACTGCGACACATCAGTGTAACTTCTTGTCAATCAGGGAATGGTCTACAGATAGTGGTTCCGGGTCTGGTTGTTTGTGATGTGGGTTTGTATGTTTATAAACGCATCCACAATACAGGAGAAATTTTTAGTAAGAGGCAACGATTTAAAAAAATCTGTTGAGGCATCTAGTTTTGTTGTTTATCAATATCATCATCAATATATATTATAAATCTGTAGAAAAGTAATTTTTGTACATCGAAATTATCTCCAAAAAAAATAGCCAGGGTGTTAAAGGATAACAAGCAGAACCCATTTCCTGCGTTTTTTGAATTATTGCCTGATTATCTGTTTGTCTGTTTATTTGTGCTCGCATCACGTGAAATGTACGAAACCAATGTAGATAACTTTTATCCACAAAAATTGTGCGTAACTTGAAATATTACTTAGTTTTTGTTTCATCGCAATCGGTTTACTCTATGAAAAGTTAGATGTATTTAAAGTGTTCAAGAAGTAAAATTATCACAACACACGCAATTCAGTACTCGGACAGTTGAACTCGATATTCGATAGATAGCGTTGTGCATTTGAAGTCATTTTCTGAATGGCGGTGTTAAGATTCTCCGTGAAAGAATGATCACTATACAAGCAAAAATGGTAGGTAGGTAAGTAGGGTAGGGTTGGCAGACAGATGACGGGAGCGAAGCCGCGGGCACAGCTAGTATCTACTAAAATTGACCAATCGGCAGTATAAACCGCTCACTTGGCATCGGCGATAGTCAAATCAGTAAATGCTATTCAGATATACATAGATATACCAGTCTTGCCAACTTGCGGGCAAGCTTAAATCCTCTTAAAAACAGAGTCATACTGCAGATAATAAAAAGCTCAGGTCGCCGAGCGAATGTCTGATGACACTAAAAAGTTCTGAAGTGACAACGACATAAGTATTGGCAGGCATGACATAGGTAGACCTGTGAACCTGGAGTTACAGGAATCAGAATCTAGACCGTTCTATACAAAAAGGATTCTAGACCGTTCTTTGCATGAAAGCTTGGCAACCTATGTCCAGCCGGTGAACGTATTTTGAATGAATACTGAGCACGACACGGTACACAATTTTAATAAAAAAAAGGTTTTTAGTAACTTAAGGAACGTTTCAAAATTTGGATCATTAGAGACTTAAAATGATTACGTTTACAATTGTCCGAGGGATCTTTGCACCCAAACTAGGTGAGAAATATCCGCTAGGAAACTAACTTATAACAACCATTGTATGTTGTGCAACCATTGTAGCGCAAGATTGGTTTACCTACCATAAGTAAGAGCATTAACCGTGAGGTCCACACGGTGACAGCTTAGATTTAGCCAATGATAATCAGGTGCAACGCTAATCACTGGGTTGATTGGCCCATATCCCTAATTCATAAGGCCATAACGGCAACATCGTACACGAATGGCTCATTACATCTGTCTGGCCTTCTGATTAATGCAATCACACTATCATTCTAATATTATAGAGGCGAAAGTTTGTGAGTGTGTAAATGTGTTTGTATGTTTGTTACTCTTTCAAGCAAAAACTACTGAACGAATCTGGATGAAATTTGACACAGAGATAGATAATAGTCTGGAATAGCACAAAGGATACTTTTCTTGGGATAATTTTCAAGATTGGTATGAAAATTGTCTGAAGTATTGTCAGTGTTTCCGAACGCATTCCACCCGAATCTCTTCAAAGCTAGAGTGAACAGGCTTCTTCTGGGTAAGCTCACTCCATCGTCGGCTCTGTCTCTGTCACCTTTGACCTAGACTAGAGTCAAGAGCAAACCCATCACAAATAAAAAAAAAAAAAATAAGATATCATCTTTAGCATCGGTGGCAGATGTCTTGAATAAACTAAACAGGGTCTAAACAAATTTGCTTACTAAGCGCAGATGCGTCGATTATCGATATCCAATAACAAAAAAAAAAGAAAATAACTTCACTCCAAGATCATGTACATCAAAATCTAACAAAAAATCTCCTGTTACTAAAACTGCTCGAAAACGTTACGGTAGTTTAAAGTATACATTAATGTTACGTCCCAATATTCACCTAACACAGTCATCTCGAGGTTATAATAGGGAACATTACTGCCAATTGCTCCCGCCAGATGGCGCTTGACGGCTCTGAGTAAACAAAAACATAACAACATGGCGTCTACTACTGTTTGTGGTTACCGAACTCTTTTTACTGTTTTTAAGATAACTTGTGTTCAAAAACCAAATAATAATATTGGGGAAGTTAGTTAGCTTCATTTTTCTTTCACTATTTGTTTTACATTTTGTATACATAAACTGCGAAATTTTGTCGCTGGACTTTGACAGTTTGGTTTTTTTTTAGGGATGTGTCCGATATATCTAAACGTAACTTATATCGGATATGTGTTAGATATCATATCATATCGATATCAAAATAACCGTTATTACAAAAGCTGTATCTAATAAAAACCTTACTAGCGTGTGAAAACGAATAATTCAAAACTTAAAACCGTAACAATGCGAAAACGTACGAACTACGAACAAAACGCAAACTTCACAAACGTTAGGAACCATATGCGCTACCTATCTTTCTAAGTATTATTTCGTGTTCGTTGTTAGTTTGCTCATCTAAATAACATTTTAACTTTTGCAAACTGTACTACTGATATCGATATCTGAAAACCGTTACACATACATAACCGTTTGCGCAAAAAACCGAAAACGCCCTTCCCTAGTTTGTTTACGCAGAAACCTGTGGCGCCAACGTTTTTTTTTTTAAAAAAAAAAAAAAAAAAAAAAAAAAACATCGCATATGCTAAGATCGTGCGGCGTTTGGTACATATACCAACATATATATTGTATATCACGTTTATAACGCGTTCTCATAGTCATACGTCGGAAAGTCGCTTGGAGAACGTGATGGCGGTGAGTGCATACGTAAGTTTAAGTATTTAGCTGACGCTCTTGTTAAGTACTGCAGCTTTGAGCTTTTTTATGCAAAACTAAAGCCACGGTTTCACGGAAGCGATGCGCGTAGTTCCAACGCTTATATAAACACACGACATATTTGTAAACGCGTTGGAACACTGGTGACAGGTGGAGACGAGACGCGATGGAACTTAACTTGCATAAAATAATATGCACAATATTTCAGTAAAAGTTTTAGCTTAGTTTATGAACGTATATAACCTTGCTCAAAAAATATAAGTATCGTTGCCCAATGCAATATCTTATCTTATCTTATGGAGGGGCCGAGAAATAACTCGGACACTTCGACCCATTGGGATCTATTGTGGTCCCCTAGATAACTTACTCCTCCTCAATCTCGTTGAAAACTGTTTTCATGAGTTTTACAACGAGACTAGGAGATATGAGCCTATAGTCTTCTGGTTTTGGATATCCAACCCCTAGGAGACGCATTCGCTTACCAGCCAGTGCGCTCCATGCGTTCCGTATGTTCCCCACACAACCTGCACATGGGTGTCGCGGTTAGACACATCTTCATGAGCATGTCGTTGGTTCCAAAGTGCCCAGTAAAGGCCCCAAGCAAGTAGCGGATTTACCCCCTACTCATGTTCCAAATGCATTCACGGTCTTTGAACGTAGAGCCTAGGAATTTCTTGGAGTGTTGTAGACCGATGCCCAATGCGATAAAATTCCATTCTACCGGGATTCCCAGAGATTATAATAATTCAATATTCTACCTGATAAATTGTTACCACTTCTTGTGGTGACAACAATGAAATTAATGTTTATAGAGAACGTGTACAATTATTGACTATAACTCAAATAGTCTGATGGAAGGTTAGGCGATATCGCACTGTGTAAGTTGAAGATGGCTGAAATAACTTGAATAAGGAAAAGATTATATCGGGCCGCAATACAAACAAAAATTTGAAGTAGGTATTTATGCGTTAAAATAGACGGAGTAGCAACTATTTTCCACACTTTTGAATTATTAAAAAGTTTGCTACTAATTTCTTAGTTACAGCTCCGAGTCTTGATTTTACCCCGATTTTTGGCAATAACATTGCTAATTGCCCTAGATCCTAGCTAGATAGTCCCATGACTTAACTGGGTGTACTAAAAATGTATGTGATTGATATGCACTATCGAAATGTAACTTGGTCAATCCCAAATATTTTAACATTTCGACAATCATCATCTTCCTTTTAATGTTCCCACTGCTGGGACACAGGCCTCCTCTCTGCGAGAGGGAATGGGCCGTAATCTACCACGCGGGCCCAGTGCGGGTTGGTGGATGTCACATGTCTTCAAATTTTTGATTCTAGGACATGCCGGTTTCCTCACGATGTTTTCCTTCACTTTTTTGAAGGCAGTGGTGATGAGTTTACACAAAGTAAAGTGCCTGCCTGGGTTCGAAATCACGACCGACAGGTTGTAAGTCGCGGCCGTTATCTGTGGGACAACACTGCTCGACAATCATAATCCTCAACCATGTCTCTTTGCCACTCAAGGGCAAGAAAAGTACGATAAGTATGTAATGTCCAGAGCTTTGTGATTAAAAACTAGTTCCGCTTTTGAAATCGTTATCATAACCCTGATTTGATAATGAGTGGGAAACTATTTCTTTCATTTTACTCAAGAAAAACGATGTGAGTCATTCTTATCAGAACAGGAAAAAGCGTGAGTAATATTTTCGGCCAATGTTACATTTTTGTCGATACTTAAAATACTTTTCGATAATACTTGATAGTAAATGTACGTATGCAGATAAGATAGTGAGTTGTTTTTTGATAGTGATTTTTTCTGTATAATTCGTCGACTGTCTCACTTTTATGAAACCTGTGTGTCATCAGAGTTTTGTATTAAGTTGTGATAAATTTATTTTAAATATGGAAAAGATTTTGTGCTTTTTTGTGCTCGCTGTTTGCGGTAAGTTTTTTTTTTTTTTTTTGTTTGTATAATTTATTTTAAGCACGCAATTGTGACTTGGGTGCTTAGTGGGATGTGTGGTGTATTATGAACGGATAGAATTAAAAAATGAGTGTGAATGAGTAGATGCAAAAGTGTTACCGACTTGGCGATGACTGAATGGAAATCAGTTGCCATATTACGGGTAATGGTAAACATATCGTAAAGAAAGTTTTGAGTTTGAATGTTTGTAAGACCGCCTCAGAAACGATGGATGGATTGTATGAACGTTGATAAGAGAGATTTTATTAAGGTGACGGGAAATAGAGACATATATAAGAAAAAGATACACTGCACCAAATCGATCGGGATGAGATATGAATGTGAGAGTAAATGTTACTTTCATAAAAAACATTTCTTCATAAAACTGATAACATTATCTTATCTGATTTAACCTTAACATTTAGGTGCAAACATAGACGTTAATGTTACTATTTCGTACATTTACTATCTCGTCAATATCTTTGCAAATTATTTTATTAATACTGATGTAGTAACTAAGAATCATTTCGACAGCTTTTAAATACAAACCAGACTCAATGAATTCACCGTACATGAACACTACCTTGTTTTTAATTGTTGATAGTTTCACGCTTGACCACTATATCACCTGATGGCAAGCGATGGTGTGGTCGATGGTGAAACACGCTAGCCTAGAAGTAACCTAATCACTCTTGAATTAAAGACCCCTAGGTTGTCTTGTAGCTATAATAGGGAAACACAGACTCCGGCAGGGTACTCCACTCCATAACGCATTATAAAATTATTCCCAAAACGTTTAGGTGGGATGGGTGGGATGTTCACCGTGTACCGATGGCACATCGCCGTACGTCTTGTAATCCGATGATGAAACGGGCTAGGTGGTATTAGAGCATGCAATTATATCGCACACTCCCCGAAATGTAACCTATAAAAAACCGATAAGCTGGCAACTCAGCGTCGATGTTCAAGGCTCTGGAGCTTTGACTCGACTTTGCCAATGAGCTTCTTGGTCCGCTTTTCGATAGACTTTAGTGCATCAAGCTGGTATTTGACAGATAAAGCCCAGAGATGAGAGCAACACTCCATACATTCATCGAATTTGCGCTTGATACAAGTTGGGCAGCTGTTCTGGCGTGAAGTTCTTCTACTATGAGTACTTAGACATATTCTGTCCTATATCACAGTCTTATTTTCTTTATTGCCATTTATAACAAAAAGTTTGAACTTCTAGTTCGTACCCCCGTCTTTTTCTCATGATTCAATATATGTAAACAGGATTGTTTTCTTTCTCATTAGGTGCACACGCGGCATCCCTGCCGGAAAGCCGCTTGCCAGAAGGCCGTATAGTAGGTGGATCGGCAGCAAGAGAAAATGAATTTCCATATGCTGTAAGTAACTTTATTGTAATTAACAATATTCATTTATTTATTCAATAATTAATGTACACACAGTATAATACGTAAAGACAACATATCAAGACAATACAGTACACAGGTACTGCTTATTTCTTAACAAATTTCTTCCAGCAGACCCGCGAAAAGGACAAATGAAAAATAAATGTAGACAATAGTGTGTGAGAAAAGGAAGAGAAGAAAAGTGAACGACTTAAACTAATATATAAAACATGCACACATACACAAATAGTGTAATAGTGGATATATACATTTCATAATTCTAAAATATATAGATCATCATATCAACCGAAAGACGTCCACTGCTAGACATAGGCCTACCCCACGCGTCGCCACATTGACCGGTCCCGTGCGTCTCGCAACCAGCGAATCCCCGCAACCATCACCAGAAATAAAATTGATACTTAATATCTACATATAATACATAGAAGCTTGTATAGCTAAATTCATAAATGGACTCTGTTAGGGCACAGAAACAAGTAATTGTCCCACATATTATTATATCTGCTTAAAATGATAATAATTATTAAATAATTATTATTATTTTAAGCATTAAGCTATCAATAATTAATATATTATTGACAAAATAATAGGTGAGAGATTAATATAATATGTAATAATAATCGGGGTATTGTTAGTTATGGTTCTATTAATTTCTCACTTTACCGAAATCGATATCTCCAGATTATTAACCCTTGGAAACTTAGAATGAAAAGCCCATCTACACTATGCAATTTTCTTGCTTGTTATACACCTACAACCAAACTGAGACAAAAATGTTCAGCCTTTGGAATGTATTGTGGCTTCAAATTATGCTTTGCCACATCCAATACAATAGCACCGTATAAATCATGATTTTGGCTTTCATGAGGCAAAATCACTATATCAAAGTCTTCATATCAATTTGGATGTTTGACTCATAACAAAGGTTTACGTGTCGATTAAATGATTATAAAAACGATATCTAAAGACAATGCACTGTAAATATGATAATCCTTTGATTAATTTGTATTTTTTGTATGTATGACGCACCTTCTCAAAATCTCACAAAACATTTTAAAATTGCTATCGAATATGACCTTCAAACATTAGATTTTCCCAATACTATTTTAGACGTTCGGACAATCTGCCTCTGATGATTTTTGTAGGAATTAAATATTGATGTGAAATAAGATAAGATTTAAAATAAGATTAATTTCGTTGACAAAAATAACTATATAACGATTACAATGATGATAAGATAGATGCACAATTTTTTTTTTATGAATAGCGAGTAGAAAGAAATAAAGGACCGTGGGTAAGACTGAATAAGAGTCGCGAAGACCAGGACAGCATGACACAACAAGCAGTGGGTGAATCAAGGTTGTCAATGATTAAGGCAATGTGGGCATTCAGGAATTACAACTGTACAACACAAAAGAAAATCATAAAGACAAAGACAAAGATATTTTATTTCAAGTAGGCCACCAAGCGGCACTATTGAACGTTACATTTAAAATTGACAAATAATATTAGTTGATTCTACCGTGCATTCGGAAAGTAGCTTGTAATGGAGAAGAATGCACAAGAAACTCCATACTTACTCTTTTAAAAAAAAAAATGTTTTACAATATTTAGGTACATATGTACATACCTTGATGAATGAAATTGAGTTTATACAATACAAATATATTTATACAGTCTTCAGAAGGTCCAACAATACTTCAAAACAATAATGTTCTGCATATCACTTGTTTATGCGCCCTAGTGGATGTGGAGCAGGACTAGCAATTAGCCAAGCATTTTTATCAGTGATGTAATCCCCCAACTTATAATATGACAGCCTGCATAGTGTGCGTTTTATACAAGTTTTAAATTTCGTCTCATTCAGTTCAAGAATGTGGGGTGGAATTTTATTGTAACATTTTGTACAGTACCCCATGAAAGATGAGGCTACTTTAGCCAGTCTGAAACCTGGTTGAACTAATTGGTCCCTATTTCTAGTAACGTAATTATGTCTGTCGCCGTTTTTACTAAAAATATGTAAATTCTTTCTCACGTACATGATGTTTTCATAAATATATTGACAAGGAACCGTCATGATGTTAATGTCCTTAAACAGTTCCCTTAAAAAATCGCGCCGGCGAAGATTGTATATCGCTCTGATGGCTCGTTTTTGCAGAATAAAAATTGACTCAATGTCTGCAGCCCTTCCCCATAGTAAGATACCGTAAGACATTATACTATGAAAATAACTAAAATAGACTAGTCTGGCGGTATCCACATCCGTTAACCGACGAATCTTTCCAACAGCATAAGCCGCCGAACTCAGCCGCCCCGCAAGGGATACCAAATGAGGACCCCATTGCAACCTTGAGTCCAGCGTGATCCCCAGTAAAACCGTTTTATCGACGAATTCTAGCTTCTCCTTGTTTAATATAATGTCACAGTCAGTACTTTTGACATTCGGCAAGGAAAATTTTACGCACTTGGTTTTTTTACCTTTTAAAACTAAATTATTGCCAGTGAACCAATCCTGAACCTGCCGTAGCGCGTTATTTACGTCGTCAACCTGACAAGTACGTCTATTTATTTAAAAAATTAAAGATGTGTCATCAGCAAATAACACCATGTTTAATTTGTTTTCCAATAAACGGGGTAAATCGTTTATGTATACTAAAAATAAGAAAGGACCTAAAATTGAGCCCTGGGGTACCCCCATTTTAACGTTTAACCCGGACGAATTCACACCGTTTATTTGAACTAATTACTGTCTATCATTCAAATAAGATTTAACCAAACTTAACGCTGATTGACCTAGCCCGTAACGCTCAAGTTTCATAAGTAATGTTTCATGATTAACGCAATCAAACGCCTTCGACAGGTCGCAGAAGATACCTATGGCATCCTGCGACTCTTCCCACGCATTAAAGATGTGTTTTAATAGAGTGACACCAGCGTCAGTTGTACAACGTCCTCTGGTGAAACCATACTGTCTATCATGCAAGATGTTATTCTCATTAAAATGAATGAGCATTTGATTTAGCATTATCCTCTAAAATACCTTGCTGAAAACCGGCAACACGGATACTGGTATATAATTATTTGTGTCTTTACTGTCCCCGGATTTAAAAAGTGGTATAACCTTACTATATTTCATTAGATCCGGAAAGACTCCTTGATCCCCACACAAATTGAAAATCAACGCTAAGTACGGCGCTATAGTCTGAATAATGGAGGTACAAGCTTTGATGGACATTTCCCACAGATCTTTAGTCGGTTTGATCTTGATTTGCTTAAAAGCTTTTATTACTGTCATGGGGTTTAAATGTGAAAAGTTAAATACAATCGGGCAGGCTGAAACGTTCGCGTTTAATAATCCAAAAGCAAGCGAGGGCGAAGATTTTAAGGTTTCAGTAGTTTTAATTGGGATGTTGGTAAAGAAATTTACAAATTCTTGCGCAACTTTTTTGTTATCTCTTATAAGTCCGTTTGTGGTCTCAAGCGTGTAATCACTACTATTTCTTTTATTCCTATTCTTTTCATTGTTTATAATTTTCCAAACAGTCTTGATTTTATTTTCTGCTAATTTAACCTTATTGCTAATGTACAAGACCTTAGCTGCCTTGCAAGTATTTTAAAAAATTCTTGAGTAATTAGCAACATACTTATTAAACGTTTCAGTGTTAATACAAGGCTTAAGGCCATATAGCTCGTAAAGTCTTTCCCTACTTTTTCTAAGTCCTGTAGTCGCCCAGTCACTGAATAAAAACTTAGGGCATATAGTTTTAGTTTTCTTCTTAAAAGTATTATTGAACTCTTTTTGAACCACTGAGAAAACTTCATCATACAAAATATTACCATCATTCACTGTGAGGTCCTGGTTGCTTAACTTACTGATTAAAGTGCTGTTAAATTTATTTAATTTACCGGATGTTATTGGTCTAGATTGAATCTGCACTTGTTTTATTAGCATAATGGACTCAAAGGCTACCAGTAGCCCACTATGATCCGAAGGCAGATAATTTATAATGGCCTTATCCAAGTAGTTGCAGCTACAAAAAACATTATCAATACATGTAGCAGAAGTCAGAGTAGTTCGGGTTGGTTCTATAAACACATGTGACAAATTAAATGATTTAAAGAGATTTATAACCTACTGCTGTCTGAATTATCTTCTAGAATATTAATATTAAAGTCACCACAGACAATTACTAGTTTATTACCCATTGCAAGTTTTGCCAAAACATCTTCCATCACTGACTCGAATATAGAGTAGTTCTTATAATTAGGGGGTCTGTAAACGCACACTATGACATGCTTATCCAGCTCAACACAGGACAGTTCAACACTATGTTCAACTGATAGGTCTTCTAAATCTTTACGAGGTTTTGATTTAATACCATTTTTAATTAATATAAGTGAACCCCACGCAACATAATATTTCTATTAAAACAACTGCCCACAGTATAATTTTCATAATTTATTAGCATTGCATAATTTTTCAGCCAATGCTCAGTGAAACAAACAATTTCAAACATTGTTTTTTCTAAAAACAGTTCGATTTCCAATTCCTTCGAAGAAAAACCCTGAATATTCTGGTGGAATAATTTCAGAGAATTCTGCTAATTAAATTTTTGCGAGCAAGAAGGTACCTTTGTGATGGTGGATATACTCGTAACTACTCTGTTATTGGTACCCTCCCTTGTCCTATACCTTGTCCATACAGAATATTATCCGATAATCGTACATTGAAATTGTGTCAGCTTTGGGGTCATAGGCGTGGTATGTGTGGCGATGCGACGGGCCAATTCCTGCCTGTATTAATTCCCCGGTTCCTATTACTACTACAAATCATTTGGCTTATCAATGTTAGCTGTTTAATTGCGCATTAATAGTTAAGCTAGGGCTATGCTTATTTTAGCTGTGGAAGATTTTATTAGGTAAATGAGGAGAGCACAAAAAGCAAAGAGAAGAAAGAAGCTTCCGACTTAAAAATATGATGATGATGATTTAGAGTGAAAAACATTGTACCTACATCAGCTATTATTGTTTATTTCAATGCTTTACGTAAAAAACCGTGTGTTGTTTCTTTCTATACTAACATGACATTCAGGTGAGGAAATCCCAAAATAAAAACATACATGGGTAGATTTAGCAGGCGATTAGATAATTGAATTCCCATGTATTCTGATAAAATACCTAATTTAGTAGTAATCTTCTTAGAAATCCGATTGTAATGCAAAATTTATGTTATTAGCATACAATCAGGTGATGATAATAATCCAAACTTGGTTCTTTAATAAATATGTGTTAATAACCCGCAGTTAATTTGTGTTTGATAAAATTTTATTTATACACTTGATTTTTAAATATAGATTAGTCCAGCGCTGCCTGGCCGCATTTAGCCGCAACAAGATTTTGCTTTTTTTTATTTGTCCTCCACTAGGAATTTCTACTATATGACGGGTGCGAATGCAACATCATCTAGCTCTCAGTTAGCCGCCATTTCTGAGTTGCCAGGTTTAGCGGATAAACTGGCAACCTTGTTTTTACCCGACTGCGGGCAGGTAATGTTTTCCTATTTTTAACCCCTGACGGAAAAAGCGGGGTTTCCTAAACGGTGGAACTGATTTTGCTTCAGTTTTTAGTTTGGTTTGTAGTTAGTTTGAAAGGTGACTTTGTCAAGAGTGTTCTAAGCTATAATTGATTAAAAGCGGTTTACACGTTCAAAAGTTATCCACATTTTACTCTTTGAATCTGGTTTTTTTCGCAAGATATCACGTCATAATTACGTGTTTCGATAGATTGTTGATTGAAGCGCATCTACTACTAGATATATTGTATGATTTTTAAAAAGCAAGAAATAAAATTGAAATAAATCTAAAATTTAAAAAATCCCCGACATCCCTCGGGCGTTTTTAAATTTTAAATTTAATGTGTCTTCATTATTCTTTCTTTCAAATGAAATTGGATTCACTTGAAAAACTTGTATATTGGAGATTAACTTTCCAACGTGAATTTAAATTTAATTAATTAAGGTAATTGCGGCCAGATATTTACAGCAGCCCTGCAGTAAAATATTCTACTATCAAGCATCATTCATGAAAATTAAGTTTCATCAAAAACAAAATTACCTGCACAGTTTTGCAATGGCATCTTAGGCTATAAATAGATACCTAAGACCTATGTTCTAAGTACTTTTGACGTAAACATCCTCTACTCTAATTAACTTAGTTGCCATCATAACGAAGAAAAATCCTCGACTAATGTCAATTAATAACAAGGTATGATAATCAATTTGATAATGATTTAGAATATATAAGTCGATTGTTAAAATAATCCAAAATCGTAATTGATATTTTTCAAATTAAATACACTCTTTAATTAACCGTATTCCTTATGGAAGTCTATAAAGGTTCTTGATATTAGATTTTTTGAGGGGCTAAATACCGATTCGTAATTTAATTATTGGGAAACCAAAACAAGGAATGAACGCAAAGGGCAATCTTTTATCATCACTTAAGCTGATTGCAGACCAAGAGCTAAACTCGCATTGCTGAAGTGAGTTTTAATGTTTACATAGATTGCGGGAAGACGCTAGCTCTTGCTCTACAACCAGCCAAAACTAAATCTCCATACAATTACTGCAAAAAACGATTAAAAAAAAAAAAAATGTTTATTCACAGAAAAAACATTTGTTACAATTTAAACATTACCTCTGCCAATCTGTTGTCAAGTTGTTGGCAGACGTAACTATTTTTTTTGTATATAACATTAACATATATTTTTTACAATGGTACCCTGACAAAATGTATTAAGGAGGTACTTGTGTATTTTATTTTTAAAGGATGCTTTTGTGATACAACTGTTTACATCTAAAGGAAGGTCTTTAAAAATAGTTGTGACTAAAAAAAATCCTCACCATCACCACCAACTCCGTAGCTGAAACAAAAGTGCTCAAGCGCGGCTGTTGAGCGTTGGGTCCTGAGTTCGATTCCCAGGTCGTGTAATGAGTTTAGAAGGTGGCGGTGTGATTTATCCGTGCCTCGGAAAGCATGTTAAGCCGTTGCTCCTGCATCTGACTATCCTTCAGTCGTGTCACGGCGTTCAGTGTGTTCTGGTGCGCTGGTGATGGGGGTACTCCCCCGAGGAGGGTCCAGTCACGGACAGCTGCCCGTGTTCCCGCCATAAGCGGCACAGGAGGACACCGTGGAGTTTTAGTGGGTTGGAGTCCCACATAACTGCACTATCTCCCCGTGTTAGTGCAGTATGCATGAGCATTACTCCAAGCAAAAAAAAATGTCTGTCTGATTGCCGTGCCAAACTCTTCCATCACTCTCATAGTCTGATACTATAAGAGTGATGTAAGAGGGAACGCATCTGTGCTCACCTGGATGGCTAGTTTCCGTTGAAATCAGGCAGGAGAACTACATTTATAACCCTCTTTTGCAGGTTTCCATACAACAAGTCAATCAATTGAGCCAATTCACAAGAGGTCACAGATGTGGAGGTGTTTTGATATCACTTCAGCATGTCTTGACAACAGCTTCTTGCACCTACGAATACCCCAACGTTGGGTAAGTTTTTTAAATATAAACAATTGAATTTTACTGACTTCAGTTATTTATTTATTCTTTTATACTCGCACTGGAACACCTTGAAGTAATTACACGAACGGAGTACAAACTTATGCTAACTATAAGTTCAGTTTTATTCATGATGTTTTCCTCACCGTTGTCAGTAATGTCTAAGATAAACTTAGAAAGGCCTTATCAATTAAAAATTCATATTGGTAATTGTCCGAATTTGAACGCATGGTAATTAAGGTGCATTGCAATCACAATTTTGTATAAGGTTCAGAGTACTAAACAAAACGGCATTCTATCATCGGTAACAATTATCAAAAGTTCTGAATTGGATCCTGCCGTTTTGCCGAAAAGATTTTGACAAAATTTCAGTACCCAAACAAATTTTAGCAACCTTTTTTAGGGTTCCGTACCCAAAGGGTAAAAACCCTATTACTAAGGGGACCCTATTACTAAGACTCCGCGGTCCGTGTGTCTGTCTGTCTGTCCGTCTGTCAGCAGGCTGTATCTCATGAACCGTGATAGCTAGGCAGTTGAAATTTTCACAGATGATGTATTTCTGTTGCTGCTATGACAACAAACAGAATAAAATAAATGTTGAAATGGGGCTCCCATACAACAAACGTAATTTTATTGCCGTTTTTTTGCTGTAATGGTACGGAACCCTTCGTGCGCGAGTCAAACTCGCACTTGACCAGTTTTTATACTAATGCAATATTTGGATTGATTTTAGTACGCACATTTTTATTTAGTCAAATCTTTACTTGGCAGAATATTATACCAAGGATTGTGTCATTATGGCATTTGGTCTTTAATCAAATGATTTATTAAAGCAAACAATCTTTAGACAGTAAAAGTTTGGTCAAATGATTTGTTATGACAAAAAATATAAAGGCGAAATTAAGATTTTTTTAGGCATTATATAATTAAAATAGATAAAACGACGTTTTCTAAAAATTAAACCTAGTTAGATCGATTTATCGCCCCCGAAACTCCCTGAATACATGAAAATCGTTGGAGACGTTTCCGAGATTCAGATTATATACAAGAATTGCTCGTTAAAAAGTTTTAGATAGATAGATAGATCACAGGCCAATAGCCAAGTGACGTTCTATAAACAAAAGCGACAGGAATTATATCTAAAATGAATGGGAATGACAAATGCTATCAAAATTTCACGTGATCAATCCCTTTCATTTTTACATTTCAACCATCGCCACAGTTCTTGTGAGGTTCGTTTTAAAGTAAATTGGATTTCAGGCACGCGTATTGTATTCTTCTTACTATATTCTTCATTGATAAAGGATTTTTATTTCTTTCTTTTGTTTCCAATTTCTTACTAAACTATCAGCTCCGAGCCATTACACAATAATATTAAGACAAATACTTCCCTATACCCAATTACCTTATAGCTAAGCTAAGTCGATGACGAAACTGCGTTCGAAGTAATAAATCTTGTAGCGACTCTAATAAACTTAGCGAAGATTCTGAGAACTTATCTGATTAACTTACGGATATCTATTTCTGCTTGTTTAGGCGTTCACTTATCTTGAACATCTGATTAATAGTATGTAGTACTCCAACCTGATAAGAAATCATACTATTGTTAGTTGTATAGGAATTCTCAAATTTGCCTGTTTTAGTTGTTCTTTCAAGTCTCTGCCGTCTATAGATAAACAGCCTTTCCATCACATCACACTAATCACGCTAATATTATAAAGAATAAACTTTGTGAGTGTGTGTGTGTGTGTTTACATGTTTGTTACTTCTTCACGCTCAAAGGGCTGGACAGATTTGGATGAAATTTGGTATAAATATAGATTATAGTTTGGAATAGCACATACTTTTTATCATGTGTTCCCTTGGTACAATTTTCGACATTCTCGCGGTTGAAGCCGCTGACAGAAGCTGGTTCTTATATAATTTTATTTATTTCGTATAATTTAATACTGCCTCTTTAGTATGGTGGTTGATAAGCGGCCCAATGACTTCAATTCCCAAGATAAGCAGTGTAATTAGGTTTGTGTGTTTCTCAACAGCAGCTAGTCCGGATTTGGTCCGCACTGATGGCAATAATATACGCCTTTTAAACGGGACTCACCTATATATGACTTGATTCGGCGTATATTTAAGTACTACTTAATTATTTGTTTCCAAATCAGCCTGTTTAATACTCACTATAAATAATACAAAATTAGCAAATTTGATCAATATATCTAATTTTCCAGGAATCCAACACCAATCGTTCCAGGTGACTACAGGGTGTTTACTGGATCTGTCGTTCTTACCAACGATTCTTCTCCTGAACAATTCCGAATGATAGTCAACGTAACTAGGCACCCCGATTACTCTGGCTATCCAATGTTTGTCAACGATATTGCTATTCTTACCGTAAGTATTCTAAACTTTGACTGAACACACACACGGCCTAAGATGGTAATGACAAAAAAAAATGTTGCTGATCATCTTTAGCCTGTTTATGGTTCCGTTACGTATGATTCTTCTTATGAAAATACCGCCGATAATGACAATTATGCCAATAACAGATGTGATATGGATAAACATGAAAGTGGAGAACAAAAAACTTTCTACATAAAAACACAACCGACATCCGAATAAAAATACTTACTACAAAGAGAAAATGTCGGAAGTCGGTGTTTCTGTTTTTGTTTCTTCAGTTTTTGACACCAACTTCCGAAATTTAAGTTATTTTTCCCTTTGTAGTGTTTTTATTTGGAAGTCGGTTGTATTTTTTGGTAAAAAAGTTTTCTATTTTCACTTTTTTGTGGTACATAATAGACAAATTCTATAGTAACGTACGTCTAATGCCCACAGAATAAATAACCCAAATAACATGTAACTTGAACGTAACCGGTGATAGAATCTGCGTACCTGTTTAGAACGTACTGGAGTGATGGTATTTTATGAAATGGTAAAAAATAAAGAGACATGCGATTGCAGTAATCTTGAAAGATTGACCTGAATGACCAAATTTCCACAGATCTCAGATCATATCATATCAGATCAGATCTTTACCGAATTTAAATGGGACCATTTCGGAATAAATTTCTTTCGGACAAAAAATCATTTTGCAAATCTGTTTATATATGACGGCGTTATGCCCGAATAAACAAATAAACAATATAAACATCCGAATTGAGAACCTCCTCCTTTTTGGGAAATCAGTTACTACATAGGAAAACACATCTGCTCGTAGTGTGAAACTTGTTGACGAATAATGAAACAGTGAAATTGTAGTCAATCTTTTCTACACTAGTAGTACAAAGCCCAAATTGCGGCCAAAAAACTGGGCATCCTAAATAGAGTGACGCGATACTTTACGCCTGGACAGCTTTTAACCCTATAAGCACAAGTCCGATCCTGCATGGAGTATTGCAGCCACCTTTGGGATGGCTCAGCTAAGTATCAGCTTGCCGCGCTTGATTCGGTGGAACGCAGAGCCTAGAGGTTCATTGGCGACGTTGAGCTGGCGGATGCTAAGCTTCACAGCTTGGCTCATCGCCGCAAAGTTGCCTGCTTGTCGGTCTTCTACAGACTGTACTTCGGTGAGTGTGCTAAAAAACTCCACGACCTCATCCCGCCAGCCCCGTTCTACCATTGGACATCTAGACGCACTGCAAGTTATCATCCTTACCTTGTTGCCATTTCACCAATTCCCACCAAGCGCTTCCAAACATCCTTCATAATGCGCACAGCGAATGAATGGAACTCACTACCTGCGTCTGTGTTTCCGAACGCATTCAACCCGAATCTCTTCAAAGTTAGAGTGAACAGGCTTCTTCTGGGTAAGCTCGCTCCATCGTCGACTCTGTCTCTGTCACCTCTGACCTAGACTAGAGTCAAGAGCAAACCAATCACAAATAATAAAAAAAACACTAGCTATGTTTCGACGACTTAGATCAGGGTAAATTCTGAATTAAATATGTGTATGTTGGTTTCGGTCCTTAAGCTATCAGGCACGTTGAATATGTTAAAATTGTTAAAACACTTCTAATCTTAATGTTATTTTCAGCTGAACAATCCATTCAATAACACAGTAGCATCTCCTCTGTCAATTCCACACGAATCCTTCCAGCCTGTTGAAGGCGCTGAGTGTGTCACTGCCGGATGGGGTAGTCAAAATGTCACCGCCACTGTGAGTCTTCTATCTAATATAATAACTAATCCTTAACCAATAGACTTTCACTTTTACAACTGCGAACAAAGTCAAAAGATCCAGGTTTCAATAAACGAAAGATAACGACAAAGATAGATCTAGTTTTCCGTCTCCAAAATAGCACTTATTTTTTAAGTAAGTTTTTAGTTCACCCGAAAACTGTGCAGCAGCCCCATAAGCTACAAGAAAATGGTTGCTAATATTTATTTATTATTTCCTCAGGCTAGCGTGAATCAGATGTTTGCAAGAAAGGTCATCTCCAATCGGCAAGTTTGCACTACGCAGTACAATTTAGTCCAAGGAGGCCCCAACATTTTACCGTCCATGTTATGTGCTGCGTCGTTTAACGGTCTAACTACTGGATGCACTGTGAGTACTATCATAAAATTCAACCGTCTTGCGACAAGCTTTGGAGAAATCGATGTGGCGACGCTCGGGGAGGCCTAAGTACGATAGTGGTATTTGATTGTCGTTACGGATAATCACAGAACCCCGAAAGTCTGACCGCCGGTCCTAGTATCTGGAATTTAGTGCCAGGTACTAGGACTAAATGCTGTTATTCGGTCTCATGATGTTAGACAGACAACAGACCATAACATGGTTTAAAACGGAAGTGAAATATAAATCTACTACTACCTATTCCCCGCGACTTCGCTCCCGTGGCCCATCCCACATGACCCGTTTTCGGGATAAACAAATAGCTTATGTCACTCCGGAATAATGTAGCTTTCTATAGATGAAAGATTTTTTAAATCGGTTAAGTAGTTTTTGAGTTTATCCATTACAACCGATTTTACAAAATTACAAACAGTGAAATCTTTCCATTTTATAATAAAACTTATTATTATAATATTATTATTAGTGTAGATTGCAATCTTGTGTTGTGTTATTGACAATACATATACTCTTATATGCATATATTTATCCAAGATCTAAGTAGGCATTGTTATAATTCCGGATGATGTGAAGAGCAAAGCCAGAGGATTTGCCTTTCGGCCTTATTTTATCCCAATTATTTAGGGATCAGCACATTCCTCTAAAAATGTGACGCGTGTGTTGTGGGCGTATCACTAGAGTAAAGCCTACGCTGTATTGGTATTGGTACATAATACGCATTATTTTATCTCGCATTCAGTTCTATTTTTAATATTCGGGCTGCGCCTATAACTTACTGGATACATTTTAATGTATTGCTTATAAGTTTGGAAGGAATTGACTTCTTAACTATTATTATCACATAAGTTTTTAAACTGTCATGGTCACTAACACTAACATTAACATTAAAAGCGGGATATTTACCATGTTTACTGTTTGTTTCGAGTTCCCGATATTTCGGTGCTGTTGCAAGCACCATGATCACGGATAAATTGAAGTCATTGCGGGTGGGTGTTTATGAGGAGACAAAACAGTCTACCCTCTTTCTTGTTCGTTTTTTGCACTCAGTACCGCTACCATTGTCACTCACAACTTCGATTCTGTTCCCGACACACGAAACTCACTGTGTGTGTTTCAGAAAGAGGGTAGACCGTTTTGTCTCCTCATAAACACCCACCCGCAATGACTTCAGTTTATCCGTGATCATGGTGCTTGCAACAGCACCGAAATATCGGGAACTCGAAACAAACAGTAAACATGGTAAATATCCCGCTTTTAATGTTAATTTTAGTATATTTAGCATATTTATTACAAAGAGTTTATTTCACTTAGATGATATTGTAAAGGTACTTGTATTTTCGAGCTTTGCTTCCTAAATACTCTACATATTAAACGGCTAAATATTGAATAAAATATCACAGAACGACAATATCTTTTACTAGGCCATCCATTGCTAGGTTAATAGATTTACACAAAGACAAATATATTTTATTTCAAGTAGGCCACCAAGCGGCACTTTTGAACGTTACATTAAAATTTACAAGTAATAATAGTTGATTCTACCGTGCATTCGGTAAGTAGCTTGTAATGGAGAAGAATGCAAGAGAAACTCCATGCTTACTGTTTAAAAAAAAAAACATCTTTTACAATATTTAGGTACATAAGTACATACCTTGATGAATGAAATTGAGTTTATACAATACAAATATATTCATACAGTCTTCAGAAAGTTCAACAATACTTCAAAACAATAATGTTCTGCATATCACTTGTTTTTGCGCCCTAGTGGATGTGGAGCAGGACTAGCATTTAGCCAAGCATTTTCATCAGTGATGTAATCCCCCAACTTATAATATGCCAGCCTGCATAGAGTGCGTTTTATACAAGTTTTAAATTTCGTCTCATTCAGTTCAAGAATGTGTGGAGGAATTTTATTGTAACATTTTGTACAGTACCTCATGAAAGATGAGGCTACTTTAGCCAGTCTGAAACCTGGTTGAACTAATTGGTCCCTATTTCTAGTAACGTAATTATGTCTGTCGCCGTTTTTACTAAAAAGATGTAAATTCTTTCTCATTACACATCATTTAATTGTTACTACAAGTTATACTGTTATTTGACAGGGTGACTATGGCAACGGGTTAGTCTGCAACGGCGGTCTAGCTGGTATTCTTTCAATGTCTACCTACTGCACAGTGAATACATACCCTGAAGTATACACCCGAGTTGCCAACTATACCACCTGGATGAGGAGTGTTACTGGAGGGGCTTCCACCTTCCAGCCAGGACTTGCTGCACTGGTTCTCTTCACTGTAGTTCAACTTATAACAGCTAAGATCATTAGCTAAGGGATTATCAAGTTGCTTCTACACAAAAAAAAAAACACTTTTCTTTTGTTTTTGCCGGCAAAAATATTAAGAAAAACAATCAAGTTCTCCGTGATTTTTTATGTTTATAATTCATAAATGTTTAAAATGTTTATAAACTTGTTTTTAATTAGGAACTAAGCAAATGGCTGCCTTCTATTATGTGTTTGACCTAGTCAGCACTAGTCATATTATTGAGTAGTCAGCGGCTATTTCCTAAGAGTAAGATTATCCTGTAACTGTATATTTGTATGAGTATTAAATAAATATTTATATATTTTCATCCCGTATTGAATTTCATTATGCTTAGAGTGTTCGTATACTGACAAAATTAACGCCTATTACAGTTTTAATGGGCTTTGATAGCAATATCACGCTTGACAACACGTCTGTTAACATTTGCATATTCACTTCCACGGATTTCCAAACTTGTTATGAATTAAATTATATTGTACGTTTTCTCACGCTTAATTTTTATTACAGTCCAATTTATGAATAGCCGTAAACAATAGGCTAAACAAATGAAAATGTATACATGGAACATATTTTGCCCCTGTCTGTCAGGAAAAATGAAATATCAATGAAGATAAGCCCGGATTTAACTTACTAACTAAATTTAGTTAACGCGTTGTCAACAATCAGACTTCACGGAAAATTTGGCACTTCATTAAGGAGTTGACAGATTTCACTCGAGTTTCGCGAACATTCCACCGGTGATATGTACAAAATATACAAAAGTTATTGCCCATTAAGGTAAGCGCGTTTGAGGTCCAATTTACTTGCAAAGTAACTAAAAGGTTAAGGGTGTTATAAATTTTGAGCACGTTCATTAAGGCCACACGGACCCCCGCCCCGGCTTTTAGCTTGCGACACATGTTGGAATTTCGTAATAAGATTTCCTTAATTTAAGATCTCAAACATACTCTATGTATACTCATTGATGGAATTCCTGAATCAACACCTGCTAGTGGAATAAGCCACCTAAATTGGAACATTGGAACACAGGTACACAATATATCAAATTAATGAAATCATATTTACCTCTTGATACGAGTATTGTAATATTGGGTTGAATAGCTGAAATTCTCTTTGTAAAGCTCTTTGTTTGTTTCTTAGCGGTATTTCACTTTTATGTCCTTAGTTAATATATTAGTAATTGAATTATTGCAAACGAATAATGTGATATATTAAAACATGAGTTATTATTATCTTAGTTACTATTTCAATAGTAAAATGATTATTGAAACTATTTCATGTTGTTGGTTATTCGCATCTTATCACCTTAGAAAGCTTTTGGTAGGCCGAAGACTCTAGACTAAATTCTATGAGCGATGTCGATGATCGAAATGCTAAAATCTAAAGGATTAATCACGTGGCTCAAGACAAAATTCTATTAGCAATGTCGATGGTCGAAATGCTAAAATCTAAAGGATTAATCACGTGACGTGGTTCTAGACAAAATTCTATTTGCGATATCGATGGTCGAAATGCTAATATCTAAAGGATTAATCACGTGGCCCTAGACAAAATTCTATTTGCGATGTTGATGGTCGAAATGCTAAAATGTAAAGGATTAATCACGTGACGTGGCTCTAGACAAAATTCTATTAGCGATGTCGATGGTAAAAATGTTAAAATCTAATAGTATTAAACATTTTGATAGCTTTTGGTATTTCCATAGATTTTTGACTTCACCAATCGCTATGACGACGCTTTCGTTGTTAGAATGTCACTCGTCTACTACAACCTCAGGACATACCAATGCCATCATGATACCGTTGTGAACAAGGGATAGTGTTTTGCATCCTGTATTCATAGCTCCGGCACTTGCACAACAATATTAGTTTTATTACGTTGATCTCTAATATAATCTAACTACACTGTACCTACTATAATTACGCTCCTGACGACTGGCAGCTCCGTTCATTGCTATCAAAGCATTATTGTTAGCTTAGCACGGGGTATTTCTGCCACCATTTTTTGTAAAGCGTTACAATCATTAATTGTGATTCTGGTCGGCCTTGCATAATATCTACCGGCTTAGGAAGCTTTGCGTTAACCGCGTCGGATATAGGTGTGTGTGTGTGTGCCCTTTTTGATTATACTGGCAGTTGTTCCTTTTTGGATAGTATACCTCTAAGATTGAACGAGCTAGCTCAGAAGATGCCTGTTCACTCCAGCGGCTTATAGTTGACAGGGAACGCAAACGCTGGTGGAGAGTACCACACTTTATAGAAGTGCGCATATTAAATGTGGAGAGATCCGTTTAGTTCGACCATGTGACTGGTGCAACAACATCAACTTTTTGCAGCATTTATTTATGAGGTGAGAATAATTTAAGGGCAAGTTACAATTAGATGCACAAAAACCTACCAAATTAAAGTACTATCAGGTTACACAAAAGTACACGAAGATAAAATTAAACGACCAGATTATCTCACAGCATATTATGTAGACTCTTCAAACTACTCTTTTAAAACAGGAATACACGGCAAAATAAATTCTCAGAGGTTTTAGAATAGACATAAATATCCATTTGTATCGGATCTGAGCAGAATCGCCGGGCATCTGTGGATATGCTCCGCTCCAGAGCGACGCTAAGGGAGCATGGTTTATGAACCAGAAACATAAAAGTAACGAGGCTATTAAGTCCGAACCGTTGCACTCGGTCAGACGTGGCTTTTATTTGAATGCTTTAAGCATTTTTTTCGCTGCCTTTTAGGCACGGTATTAAAGCCATGAATTTGTAAACATTCAGTATCATGTTGATTTTCTGCCATTAAGCTCTTTTTGTGCTTGGTTTTCTACAGTGTTTGCAGCTTATTTCATTCGCTTTAACGTAAGCAAAATATATTGGACTCCTTAATCCTTAATCATAAATTCTCCATCTTAATTTGCAATAAAAATGTTTTTCTATTTAGTTTTACGATCTTCTCATTTGTTTTCATTGTATCTCTGTCGTAGAATTTTTTGTCTCTATGATACCAATATTAATTTTGAACATAAATAATATGTTTTCGTCTGCGACGATGTTTATCCAAGGCTTGCATAGAATCGGGTATAAAATATTCCCATCATTGAATATTCAAGTTATCCAGTTACCAGCGTCATTAGCTAAAATATTTCAGCGAGCGTTATAAATTACATGAATTAATTAGTGGAAATACTGATAGCTACAGGTGCTGGTGGCACAATTATTAATACAATGGTGAGCGTTATCGCTGCGTCCGACAACACTTTAACTACTCCAGCGGAAGATGATAAAATATTGTATAATCAGCGGCTGGGTAAGACGGGCCTTTAAACACAACATTTCCCTCTGCGGGAGGTAATTCCACCTAAACAAAGCTAACGTTGATTCGCTTCCCTCTTGAAGGAATCTGCGAATCTCCGCCGCGGTAAGACTCCGTTCACTCCCGGGAAATAAAAGATTACTCTATGTGAATAACTCTTCGGAGCTCGAGTCGACGATGTTTTTCAAGAGGCACGATAATCTCTTCCATTATTCTTTTAGTGAATTTACTTTGTTGATATTGCGTTTGAATTCATGAGTTGATGCTTTAGGGTTTTATTTAATTGTGGTAATAAATCAAGAGTGAGGTTTGTTAATGGTAGCCTAAATGTTGTACTTGTATTTAAGTTTAGTCAAATATTAACAGATACCTTATTTGGATACAAACTATTGACTTTTCTCAAAGAACTATTACAATAAAATTTCAAAATAAATGGACCATGGACAACGGTAACACCAATTCCTAGTTATATTGGTAGCATGGAATTGACACTTAACAGTAATAGGCGTAAGCCAAAAATAAACATTTAGTACCAAACTAAAAGTTATTTAACAGGCAATTTGTGTCTCGGGTAAATCCAAATTAAGAAAACTTTAAGCTGTTTTGAATCGTTATTTTGATACTTCTCAAGGGGCAACTTTTGACTTACCGGAAAGGATTCGATAGGCAGTAAGGAAACAGGTAATATATAATATCCCAGAGGTCCAAGGCAATTTTAAGGGTTTCCTAATTGGATCAATATCAGAATCTGTTACGTGATGCTGTAGAAGTGATTGGTTCAATTACTTTATGGGGTTAAGCGTTACAAGTTTTACTGATAGAACATCTATGAGTTATTCCTTATTTGAAGACTCCCTGTCTTCAAGTTACAAACATCTTATATTAAACATACTAGCTTTTCCAGAAGCGTCGCCCGTGTGCTAGTCTAAGTACCTATTCGACGGCCCATGGGTTATCAAGTTCCAAACTCGTGACTGATAAACACACATCTAGACATCCAGACTTCCATATTTATAATAGGTAGGTATTAGTAGAATATAGGTAGGAAATGATACTGAATCTGTTTTGTTATATAGACAACAGTCATCGATATATTTTGTACCGTAACTTGTAAGTCACATCGTAGAGGAAAATCATAGAGAAATTATTCATGCCATGTGTTCAGGTCAACAAGATCATAGCGCCATCACTTTAATTTAGACAAAGTTTAACTCGTCATTCCCTAGATGGCGTTGGCGGCAAATTAGATCGCGCTAACGTTTTGTTACCTTCATTTAGTCGAGTTAGTTTGTAGTGTTATTTTTTGTGAGTGTGAGCAATACTAATACATTGTGATTCGGTACATGTTAAAATACGCGATTAGTTACCAGTCCAGTGTTTAATTTAGTTACCCAATCTCCAAGTCGACCCGCGGTTTATTCACCATGTAATCACTTCATGGTTGACTGATAGAGAATTCCTAAGGTGTAAAGTCCGCCTAGTATTTATGAAGACTTAATAAATATACTGATAAAACATGACACCTAAACCCACATAATTAAAACGTGTCATGTCGAAAATTGTATCGAAAATTTTACGAGAGCGTAGCGGTACGCTATCCAGTGAGCTTAAATTACTAGCCATGAGCCTTAAAGTTTTACGGTTCATTTAGACCGTATTAACACCCCAGCCGCTTGCGAGGGACGACCAACATTGCCTCTGCCACAGATTAGGACTTTCACTGTATATGGTTAGGTACGGAGGAGGGTAGTTTGAAAAGTAGTTTTTGTTCATTAATTTCATTTTGTTTGAATATAATAAATCTGTAGAAAAGTCGTTTTTGAACATCGATAATTCCAAAAAATAGCCAGGGTGTTAAAGGATAACCAACACAATCCATTTCCAGCATTTTTGGATTTTTTGTCTGTTTATCTGTTTATTTGTACACTCATCACGTAAAATAAACGAAACCAATGTAGATAATTTTTATAAATAAAAATTGAAGTATTATTTAGTTTGTTTCATCGCAATCGGTTCACTCTATCAAAAGTTAGATGAATTTAAAGTGTTCAAGACGTTGTTCATTTTGAAGTCATTTTCTGAATGGCGAGATTCTGCGCGAAAGAATGATGACCCCAGAAAAGTTTTGGTAGGTAGGTAAGTAGGGTAGGCCGAAAGGTAAGTAGCGTAGGGTAGGTAGTCAGTTAACGGGAGCGAAGCCGTGGGCACAGCTAGTTTTATAAATACATTTTATGCCAGAGAGAAAAAAAAGTCAGAGACACCATCTTATAGGTATTTAAATTAAACCATATATAAAGGAGTGATTGCTCTACTCATCTCAAAGTTTATTATTCAAATTCAGTTCTGAAACATTCCTGAGATATATTATAAGGCAGGTAATAACATTCCATCGCGCAAATTTTGCAATTATAATATATTATGACTATGTTGTAATCAAAGGAAATGTCGTCACGCAGTATTTCCGCATCGTGAACAGGCGATACTTACCCCCGTCCCCCATATAATATTAATATCATATTATACATTATATCTACCTTAAAGCTTTCATTCGACAGTAATTGAAACGTGTGACTTAAGTACGTGGGACTTATATGAGTAATTGGGGTGCCCTAGAAGGACACACAAGGACCTAATTGGTAAGGTCTTCAGAAAGGTTAGGTGCGCAGTACTCACAACTCGGTGTGTATGTATGACTAGGGGCCTTACTGTTAGTTCTTTCATGTACTCGATCAGGAACGTCTCTTTGTATACTTTATTATTTTGTATAAAGTGCAGAATAGAACGTATGCAATATTCAGTCCCTTCAAAACTACCCAGATATCCCTTCACAGCAGTCTCGGAGGTACGGGAACGTACAATTAATATTCCATAATGTTTACAATATACACGCTATTTTTAATATGTTACTATTTTGTTTTTTTTGTTTTTTAGTTTTCATTATTTGCCTACAACTTTATTAGCATTGACGTCCATCATGATAAAAGCTGTGTATACCTATTAATCGGCAGACATACCAGTACCCTTAATGTATTATAATAAATGAAGATTATGATTATGATCCTTATTTAATATTCTTTCTTATTTAAAGCCCCACCACATGCACAAGCTTCAGGTTATACAAAACCGATTCCTCCGTAAGATCACGGGTGCCCCCTGGTACGTCGAAACCAGGAACTCCATGTCGATCTAAGAATCCCCACAATCCAACAATTCATGAAGCGCTTTTTCGACTCATCTGACAATGACAGCAACCCTCTAATTGAAGGGGCCTCCCGCTATGAACTCTCCCTACTCTAAAAAGTTCGCCGACCAAGGCTCTTTCTCTCCACCCCCGATGACGCCACCACCTTGCTCGAAGAGAGCAAAAAAGAGACCAGCACAAGTAGAAAACACAGACCGCCTTCGTTCCGTCCTCGCCGCCGAGGCCCACCGCGACGTCCCCGTCAAGATATGCAAGCCAGCCCGCGCAATGCTGGGCCGTAGTTAAATTCTAGTTATTAAATTGGAGTTCCTTGTCCGTTCTTCACCACGTAGGCTTTTTCCGAACGGAAGGTAGAATCACTTTATTAAGATCCAGGCCTAGCTGTCGCTCTGAGCCGAGGTTTAACCCCACAGAGGGCAGCCCTCAGCGTTGTCGCTTACGTTTAGAAATTGGTGCCTGGCTAGAGGCTATATAGCTTAGTCTCCACAGGGAAGCCCAGTTAAGCAGTAGTCAGTCACTTTGACTGAAATGCGAGACAACACGCAAAAAAAAACTCGCACTAAGTCCAATGTATGAACGTAAACAGAGAAAAAGGAGTATGTAAGGATAGTAGCAGGTGGCTCATTGAAAAAAATGAACGCATGCCAACAACAAAGAGTTTGAAATGATTAGTGTTAATAAACCAGGTTGTTACACCTAATTGGAGAGGCTTAATCCCCTAATAACAGAAGTTTATACAGGTTGATGCTACCTCGGATTTACATCTCATTTACGACGGTTAAAATACATAAAACGAGCCAAACAAGGGCAATAAGGTCGGAGGATGATAGAATTTGTTACAAGTTTATAGCAAGATTTGCAATTTTGCTACCGTTGAGCCTAGAGCAGTTACCTTTTAGGACGGGCCTAATACTTTGTTACGGCTGGTTGAAACTATTAACGTGGAGTTGGCATAGACCTATTTATTGGATATTGGCCACTTTCTAACTTAAGGTCGGAGCTATTTGATAGTTTGGACAAAATTAACAACCATTTTTTAGGCAAGACTGAGTGTTTATGAAATTTTAGATAAAATATACTTAAACTAGGAGCTCGTGGTTACATAATAACTGTTGCACGGGTCGATCTTCGAGGTTAAGAAACGTTTGTTGAGATCAGTCCGTGGATGGGTGATAATCCGTTACACAGAGACTCCTCCGTACCTCGGCATACACGTTAAGGCTCACTTGCTCGAAAAAGCTAACTCAGAGTTAGTTGCAAACATGACATTAAATTGTCAATAATGTATGACAAACTGTCAATTTAACCTCTTGTTAGCTAGTAAGGCTGAGTTAAGTTTTTCGTGCAAGTGAGCCTGAGCCATTGGTCTCCGTTGTCATTTGAAGATCTATGACCGACGTTAAGAGTAGCCAGAGGCCTGAAAACCTGACACCAGTCTTGCCAAGGGATATAATGTGTTATCAAGGTCAGATATGCAGTCGCTCCAAATGAATTAAACTATACTCAGCAGCAGCCGGTAAGACTGCAAACCGACCTCAATATAATTTGGAAAAGTCTAGGCAGAATTATTGAAGTAGCTAGTGGCTGGCTAATAGAAATCAAAATCTTTATTTGTAAACATAGGTGGCACATGGTGTGTGAGATGATACAATATTACGTAGGTTCTCTATTTGCCGTGAAGCGTACAAATATCATTAGCAAATTTTCAATAAAATAACAATGGATCAGCATGTTACATTAAATCATTAGCTACCAAATTATAAGAAGGTCCATCATTATAGTTAAAAGAAACAATAGATGCACAAATTAATTGACAATTAAATAAAAACAATTAAAATACAATTAAAAATTAGATGTCAATTATTAAAATATCGCTATAAAATTCGATGTCAAATAATAAATTAACCTTAAAAATTAGATGTCAAATAATATTTTTTGATCAGTACACTATTGGATGTCAAAACAATATTGCAGTAAAAGACAATTAATAAAGAGACATCTAGACAATACTTAAAAATTACAGCTGTATTTTTTCCTCTAGAAATTCTTATATATTATAGGATTTTACTAAAAAGGTTTTTCAAATGTCTTTTAAATAGGTTAATACTTAACATTTTAATGGATTCTGGTATATGGTCGTATACGAGTATTACTGGCGCCATGCAAACAACACTATTTCTCATCAGTGCTGTTTTACATTGCCTCGAGAACAGCATATTAATTTGTCTTCGACTTCAGTTATTTCTATCGGATAACTTCGGAAATAATTTTGGGTTGGTTTTCACAAATATTGCCATTTCAAAAAAGTACATACAGGGTAAAGTTAGTATATTGTATTTGGTAAAGAAAGGTTTACAGGTGTCTTTGCATTTCACCCCAAACATTGCCATGATGCACTTTTTGGGGCTTTAAATAAAAGCTCCCTATTCGTTGAGTTTCACCAAAAAATAACCCCATTTCTTATTATTGAACCAGCCATACCATGGTATGCAGTAACGATGGCGTCCGACCCTATGACTGGCGCAAGTCTACACAAAGCATATGCCAATTTGCTGAGTCTCTTCGCCAAATCTAACGTGTGCGACTTTCAAATCTAACCGTCTGGATATGGTTAATCCTAGAAATTTAAACATGCTAACTTGATGTATTGTATTGTAATATTCATGGTCATATTTTTACGTTCCTTGAATGTCATTAATTTTGTTTTGTCAATATTAATCTTAAGCTTGTTGTGATTTAGCCATGTTATTTTTGAATTTACAGTATAAGTAACGTCGTTATTATCAATCGTAAACTGTGCTGTCGTTGGCGAACAGGGTCATATGGTGTTTTGTAACTTTTTGCAGATCGTTTATATATAGTACAAATGGTGGAGGGCCAAGCACACTCCCCTGTTGCATAGGATACTTTCGTTCTTTTACGCGACCGATAGACCCTTTCGTTCTTTGTTTTTGAATCTACTTGAGATATGCCCACATTACCGGTTTTTAAATATGACAGTAGGATATTTCCTCGCATCCCGTAAGCTTCTAACTTATTAAGCAAAATATTGTGTGTGATCCACGTAGTCAAATGTTTGAGTCATATCACGATAGATTAAACATACTGGTATATTAAGGTAAACCTTTGCAATTACTTTATTAAGGAGGTCATATAGAAAATAGCCATTTTGATAGTTTTATTTTTCTAAAGCCTTTTTATTCTTCAGTGAGGATGTCTTGTTTTTCTAGATATTTGTGAATTTGTTGATATAAGTACTTATCAAATATCTTTGAGAATATCGGCACAATTAAAATAGGTCTATAGGATGCCGCTTTATATCTTAATTTTTTTTATAAAGAGGTTTCACTACTACAGTCTTAACTTTGGTCGGATATATACCTCGCGTTATGCATATATTAATAATGTAGCTCAAATTACCACTAATGCTGTCTGACACATACTTTATCGTTTCTGTCTATTCTTAATAGCTTTCTCACTACTGAGAATCGTTACTCCGTTTCAGACTGTAAACGGCTTTTCTTCATCTGTATGACCAGCAGCCTGGTGGAGTACGGCGCTGATCGGTATCCCCAGTTGCTCTGATATTTGATCCAACCATCCCTACTCCGACCGTTTGGGGCTTCAACCTCTTGGTATTTTACCCTCTATTTTGCCATTTACCATAAGCCGTTCCATGTTGTTAGTTCTTCTGCGGGCAATGTAGCCGAAATATCTCACGACGCGTTGCAGGCAGCTTGAGGACAGCTGTTGCGCTTTCTCTATTTGTAGTTTTTTTAGGATATATATATTTTTTTGTTTTTTTCAGCCTCAGGGCTGTCCATGGTATCCTTAATAGGCGACGCCAGATCCACATTTTGAAAGCGTCAATTCTTTGCCTGTCAGTAGATAAAGGAGCTAGTGGCATAATATTCGACATTTTTGTATTTGTAGTTACGTTTTTTTCAGTTTGGCAACTCTTTGTCATCATCAATAACCAGTTTGTTGTTCTTCCGCAAGCCCGCCTGAAGTGAACCTACATTAATCACAGAGAATGCGCCACGTTGCATAAAGTTGGCACACGATCATCGCCCCTGTTCACTTATATTGCAGTTTTATTACCACTTCCCACGTCCCAATATTTTACTTCCTACTTTTTAGGGTTCCGTAGTAAAACAACAAGGAACGCTTATAGTTTTGCTATGTTTGTCCGTTCGTCCGCGGTTTATCTCAGAGACTATGGATGCTACAAAGCTGTAATTTCATATGGTCACAGATATTTATCACGACTACAAAAAATTAAACCTAGCTTTTTTATTTAGGGTACCTCCCATTCAGGTAGAGGTGGGATTTTTATTTCGTCGTCTATTTCATCGTGTGAGGTATCCTTGAATAAGTCTTTCAAAACCATTGAGGGTTTTCAAGAACTATTTTTGTATAAAAGGAAAAATAAAATTATCATGGTTTTCGGAGCAAGTAGCTACGGAACCCTACGCGTGGCTCGACATGCACTTGGCCGGTTTTTAACATACGCCATCATGACAAAACTACTTTACCAAAGCAATCAAAACTTTTATCTCTTATAAAGCGCGCGCATTAACGGCATATGTCAAACCAAACTATTCTATCTCTAGACCCCACTTAAGTAGGGTTGGGAAAAATAATAGTGTCGTAAATTCATAAATGACACTTTTCGAGTACACTAGCAAACTTTTTCGTAACTTTAAGGTCACAATAAAAGTGTCACATTGAAGGCTGCGTGGTAATTTATTGAGGGTAAAATAAACATGTGAAGTGCGAATAAGAAGTTCTGAAGTGGGACTTTATTAGTTTGATGCTTCCTTTGCACTACGTAGAAAATAATTGAATAGAAAGTTGCGCAGGGAAATGCCGAAGATGTACTACTTTCGCAATAGGATTTCCTGACTTCCTTTAGTCATAATTGTTTGTTGAACTGTAGTTAAAGGTCATTGAAATTATTATAATGAATTAGCTAAATAATGCTTACACATGTACTAGGTTAAGTGGGTATATTAGTGACTAAACAGCTCAAATTTGTAAATAAGTAAACATGTAGGTTCTTGAAGTTAATTGCATTGTTGTGTCACGGTTATGTTATCTATCATTGTGTCTCTTACGATTAACATGTGTTTCTAGTGACTGGGAGTGTGTTGTAATTGTAATAAATAACAGACTAGAGAAAACTGATAATTGCATAAGTTCTTATCTTTGCATTTTCAGGAAGTACTTGGCCATAGCGAAGAGAATGTGGCATAATTACAACTGACCTTTTTTAACTCTTAGCCTAACACGCAGCTATGAAATAAAAAACAGGAAAAAATATGCCACAAAATTCTCTAGCGACATACGACCATCAAGTACTCATACATTACAGTACATTCGGTACAGTAATCAAGTCACCCGCGGGAAATACGCTCAAATCCAGCGGTTCACAAACTTGTTTGACTTACGACCCCTTTACTTCTCAAAAAATAATATATTCCTAAGAGTTCTCCGGGGAAATCTATTGTATACTACAAATAGAATGTGAGTGGGAGTGTTGCGAGTCTATGATTGTTAATTTCCTAGTTTTATAGGTGCTTCGTTTTTAGGTGCTGGCTTATTTTTTATGTTATTTATAGAGGAGCGGGTCAAGTTAAGTTTTACTCTTTCAATATATATGTACCTCTATCACCTTAGTTTATCTACCCTAATATGTGTCCACCAACCCCACACTCTGCCCACGTGGTGGATTACGGCCCATTCACTCTCTCACAGAGAGGAGGCCTGTGTCCCAGCCGTGGGAACATTAAAAGCCTGATGATGATGAATATATATCTAACTTTACACATGAATTATTTTACCGTATAAAACGACCTATATTAAATTACGAATTTTAAAAACCCTCGACACAAAAAATGTCTCAAAAGCAAAAAAAATACCTGGACTCGCGTTGGGGAACCACCAACATTTCGGTACAGCAGTTTATTTTATTTATGTAGCGGTTCCCCGACGCGAGTACGAGGTTTATGTTTTGCTTTTTAGAGTTTTGGTGAAATACGTAATAATGACACGATATCTTGCGAAAAACATCAAGATTCAAAGAGTATTAATGCGAATAACTTTTAAACGGCTGAACCGATTTTATTCAACCATAACTTAGAACATTCTCGACACAATTTTTTTTTTTTTTTTTTTTTTTCTGATAAAGTACCAAATTTGAATACTTTATTTCAATTACAATCTAGCCTTATTGGCTAATTAGTAAACAAATTTCACCTAAACTACTACGTAAATATAATTCTAAGAATGCGTCCATTAACACTTACTTAGTTTTTATTAAGGCGAAGACACTTTGTTCATGTGTTCTTTGAAAGCAGCACTTATCACTACATTTGTTTATTTGTCACTAAAAAAAAAAAAAACTACACTAACTCGAACGGTTTCGTCCGTTTCAGTCTTCTTACTATATTAGTAATGTCAAGAAGCTGGATAGCCTCAACATTCACATGGTGATGAAGTCTATTTTCGTGAGCTTCTGCGTATTTTTGTATTACTCGGTCCACGACGTCCATGTTTAGGTCTCGATGTAGGTCACAGTTCCGAATGTACCAGGGTGCATTAACTATGTCCCTGAGTACTTTGTTTTGGAAACGTTGGATGATCTGGCGATTGCTCTTACTGGTACAGCCCCAGAGCTGGATACCATAAGTCCATACTGGCATCAAAACCTGTTTGTATAATAGGACTTTGTTGTGTACTGATAGTGGGGAGTGTCTTCCAAGTATCCAGTACATTTTCTGGTAGCGTATTTTCAACTCAGATCTCTTTTTCTTGACGTGTTCTTTCCAGCGCAGCTTGGCGTCAAGATTCATACCAAGATATTTAGCTGTATTAGAGTATGGAACTTGTTGGCCATTAATAAATACAGGAAAATGTTGTGTTTTTTTATTGGTGAAGTCAACGTGAATCGACTTGCTTTCGTTAAGCTTAATTCGCCATTTTTTAGTCCAGGTTAGAATTTGATCAACCGCTTTTTGAACTTTTTCCACAGCTTCTTCATGATTATTACCTATTGCCATAATAGCAGTGTCATCGGCAAAAGTGGCAATAGGATTATTTTCTGTAACTGGGATATCACTGGTGTACAGTAGGTATAAGATCGGACCTAATACACTTCCCTGTGGCACGCCAGCATTGATGGGCCTTGTCTCTGAGTAGGCGTCTTCATATCGAACGCGGAATGCTCTGTTTGATATGTATGATTCGAGGATGTCCGTAAACTGTCTCGGTAGCATACTATTTAGTTTGTGGATGAGACCTTCGTGCCATACTTTATCGAAAGCTTGTGCTACATCAAGGAATATAGTGGAACAAACTTTCTTTTCTTCTAGCGCTGTTTCGATATAATTGGTAATCCTGTGAACCTGGTCAATAGTTGAATGTTTGTCTCTGAAGCCAAACTGGTGATCCGGAATAAGATTGCCATTTTCTATAACTGGTTTGAGCCTTTTTAATAGTAGTTTCTCAAAAAGTTTTGCTATTATTGGTAGTAAAGATATTGGTCTATATGAAGTCGGTTCCTCTGGTGGTTTGCCAGGTTTTGCTATCATGATTATTTCAGCTACTTTCCACAGATCAGGTACATACTTTAATCGAAATGCAGCATTGATAAGAGTGGTCAGTTTTACAATCGCCTTGCGATTCAAATTTTGAAGAATTTCACCTGTTATTAGATCGTAGCCGGGTGATTTTCTTGGGTTCATATGATATCTAATCGTATTTGATACTTCTTTTGGTGTAACGAGCTTTATTTCTGAGGTGTCACTTTGTACTTTTGGTGGGCAGTTCATAATTTCAGCGGAGTTCAAAGATTCCACGTTGGGTTGAAATATGAGCTCCAGGTACTGAGCAAATCTGTCAGCTTTTTGTTGATTGCTAATAGCCCATTTCCCATTTTCTGCCCTTATAGGAGGGATTTGTGTGATGGGTCTTTTTATGTTCTTTGTCACTTTCCATAATGAGTGATCTGACTTACAATCAGCAGATAACTGGCGTAAATAGTTATTCATTAACGCGTTATTATGACTTATTATTTCCCTTTTAAGACGTTTAGTCGAATTGTTAAGTTCAGTTTTATCTTGAGGGCTTCTGGTTAGATGCCATCTTCTTCGTTGCCTTCGTTTTAGCATAATAAGATTCATGATGTGTTCAGGGTACACAGTTCTCTTTATGAGTTTTGGTTTCTCAGGTGTATTTTTCCAAGCTGACTGTTGTATATTTATGATAAATTTACTAACTTCTGAGTCTAATTGTTCAGGGGTTTTGAGCTGAACTCTTAATTCTATTCTATTATCTAGGTCTAGTCTAAAACTATCCCAGTCTGTAAACTTGTTGACTAGTATGGGTTGTTTCTCATTATGCAGTATACGTCTACTTATTGTCAGCAGAATAGTAGAATGGTCCGAGTTCATGTCATGACCCTCTTCTATAATAAAGTCACCTCTAGATATATTCTTACAGATGAAGAAATCGATTAGGTCCGGGATCCTGTTAGGGTCTGTGGGCCAGTAGGTTGGTTTCCCTGTAGATACAGCTTCACAGTTTAACTCTTGTATGGCTCTATATAATTCCCGGCCTTTGGTATTTATGAGTCGGGATCCCCAGTGCTTATGCTTGGCGTTGAAATCACCGCCCACAATAAATCTCTGCCCATGTTGACTTAGGAAGTTTATATATTCTTCTTGTTTTATGGAGTGTCTTGGAGGGGAATACAATGCAGCTATCGTGAGAGGGTAAAGGTCACACTTGACTTGTACTGATACTGCTTGTATTTCTGGATGTTCGTACTTCATTTCTTCGTGGTGATGGAGATTTTCTTTTATTATTACTGCACTGCCACCACTGGCACTATTGCTAGGATGTAATGCATGGTACACTTTATATCCTCTGAAGGTAATGTGACATTGTCTGGTGAAGTGAGTTTCTGACACCAGACATATGTCAATATTTTCGATATTTAGGACTACCTGAAGTTCTTGTTGATGCTTAAGTAGTCCATTAGCATTCCATGCCATAATTTTAAGTGTTGTATTCATTTTTTATTTGATTTATTAACAAGGCCAGTCTTGGCTCCTTTTTCTAATTTCTGTAGTCGGCCATCAAATGATGACATAATTTTAATAATTTCATCTAATTTTTCTGACAAGTTAGATGGTGTTTGGTTTGTATTGTTCACAGTGTTTATTGAGTGGTCTGGTTTAGCAGTGGCTTGTGCGTAAGTAATTTCTTCACTTCTAACACGTGCTGGTGCTTTCTTTGTAACAACTCGCTGCTGAGCAGACGCTGATGAATTTTTGATAGTTTTATTTTTTATGTTTTGCATTTCTTTGGCAACTAAGCATCCTCTGTAGTTAGCTGGATGTGCTTCACCACAGTGCACACATTTTGGCTTCTCCTCTGCAGGTTTATTGCAGTCTCGAGTGAGATGTTTTCCTGTACACTTAACGCATCGCGGTTCCTTAGAACAATATTTATGCGTGTGGCCATACGCCTGACACCTTTTACATTGTGGTACGAGCCTAGATATTTTGATAGGCTGAACTTCAACTTTACATCCTAGTATAGATTTTATACCGTAGATTTTACTAATATCCTCGTCATTGTTAAAAGTTAACATGAACATGTTGAGAGGCTCTTTCTTCTTCCAGCTGATTTTATTAGCTGCATTTAATATTTTTAAAGACTTGTTTTGAAGGTCTTCAATGATCCTTTCTGGCTTACATGTGTAATGCAGATTTTTAACCATTACTCTTATAGGCCTTTCCTGTTTATTTTCATATGAGTGCCACAAATGGCCACTCTGTGTTATTATATTTCTAAGTGATTTATAGGTGTCCTCATTGAGGGCATTGATTTTGACACATTTACCATTCATGATTTTAGTGTTAAATGCATCTCCTTGGAGAGTAGTTGCTATGGTATCGAAGAATGTTTGATAATCTTCAATACCATCCACTATTATAGGTGGAGGGGGTGGGACCTTCTTAGTTCTAACGTTCTTGGTGAGTACTGAGTCTGATTTTTGAGGTTCTTCCGCTTGAGTAGGTGACGAGCTCATTTTTCTTTTCTTTCTACTTTTAACCCTTATCCACTCGGTTTCCTTTGCCAGGTCTTCTTCATCTGTGCAGTATTCTGAGCATTGGGTCGAATGCTCTTTTGGGATAGCTTGAGTTTTACCGGATGTAGCTTCTCTTTCATGAGTGAGACTCATAATTTGTTTTTGCAGTTCGTCAATTTGAGTCTGCATTTTTTGAATAATTTTACGAAGATTAGCATTTTCTTCTTTTTCTTCAGCGTAAGCTTTGAACAAAAGATGTTCATTCTCCGTGTTGAGCTTGATTGGTTTATTAGACGACATTTTAATGGTAGTAAAGAGCTTCGCCTTAACAATTGTTTACATTACCTTGCCTTGCAGCGACGACGATTGCGTCATCGTAGCGGCCCGCGGCCACCGGCCGAAGTGTAATGTTTCGCTGCGTTGACACTTTGCACTTTTTAATTAGAACACGCGTAACGCGACTGTTCTGTACAGTAGACCAAGCGGAATCTCGACACAATAAAAACAAAAAAAAACTAAATCAAAATCGGTTCATCCGTTTAGGATATATGATGCCACAGAGAGACACACAGGTACACAGAAACACAGGCACACAGACACAACATCACACGTCAAATTTATAACACACCTCTTTTTCCGTCGGGGGTTAAAATCATCACATTGCATGTAATGTTTCATGGATCGTTTATATTAAAGCTGTAGACTGTCTACTCAATATATTTTACTTCAAGTCACGCAATACCCGATGACATTTACTTTGAGCTCCACACACACAGCCCCGGTAGGTACAGTGTATCACCGCGGTCGATCAATGGCCAAATTAAATTTACTGCCGCAAGCCCACCAGATCGTCGTAACGATACAGCGGCCACCATTTATTGCCAATAAATATTTTTTACTAGCAGCTTTTACAGGACCCCGCATCGTCTTTCAAGAGAATCTTACACCCAGTATTATTTCATAACTGATACTTTATTACGGCAACGTCAGTTCTACGGTATAACATTTAATTTGTTCTTGTTATTTGAGTATCGGGTTGGGTATGACAGATTTTATGCTGCTCATCTTATTTGAGCATCTGACCTTTTACTCAAAATTAATAACTGTGCCACCGGCTGAGATATTATGGGACCGATCAATAACAGACTCACGAAAGTAGAAAACTCCTCTGAGATTTTTGAGCGAAAACTAAGTTTTTGGCTTCCATAAACAAAAGAGAATTTAAGTTTTCAAATGCAGAATAAGAATACTCATACCATTTATTATTTTCATTTAATGAGTCGTTGTAATTATATTTAAGTATATCGATTGTACCTTCAATATATAATAATTTATTCGTATATTATCCTTTTCTATCATAATACCCGGGTGTTATGTAATAGACTATTAAAACGCGACAATAAAGGATTTCTTCCTTTGAAGCTATGTTTATATACAGGGAGTTTTTACCCTTGCGATTTTGTTAGTGTGAATTTTATGAACCCTTTGCAAAACCCTTTGATAAAATAATCCGGATGTCGTAAATTATTCGCTATGGAAGTTTAAGCTGGGTGGTATAAGTGAACCGGTGGTGAGAATAATCAGAATAAATTAAATTTTTCTTGCTGATGGGACCGAAGAGTTTCAGAGTAGCAAAACCGGAAAACCGGAGGTATCGTGAAGGGAAAAAGAGGTAAAGTAAACGTCAATTTGTAATAAAACTGGATAAGTAAAGTATACATGTTGTAAGTATGCATGTGTCCGAGTTTTCACTCATACTCACAAGGAGCATAAGTGAAAACTCGGAATAAGCCCACTGGTAACGGCTATAGAGGTACAATGGATGAGAAGCATAGAACCGGTCGATGTCGAAGACTCGAACTGTTATTATCTTCTGCCATTAAACTCGTAAAATCACTAATAAATCTATAATTAAATATATTAGTATGTATGTATATAGTGTTTTAATCGATTGCGACGTTAACCCAAAATATTTGTATTAAGTTATTTTTAGAAACAAACAGTGGCGAAGCCTGGGGGAGGCCTATGTCCAGCAGTGGACGTATTTCGGCTGAAATGATGATGATGAATTTTAGAGAGCAGCTACAAAAGTTTGTTGGCCAAAATAGAGAAAGGAAAACTCCATTAACCGTGATACAATGTCCATGCAACTTAAATAAATCACGTTTTTCTGTATAATTTGAAACAGAATTTATGTTTTTCCTTTTCGTAATTAACACAGGGAATTGTTATTTTTGTATCTTACTTTGTTTGTTAATTTGACTTAATTGAGGTTGTTACCTACGTTTGTCATTATCAAAGTCGAAATTATTCATTTCTCATGCTAAGAATTTTATACAAAAAATTGTGTCCTTTTTCTCTTTCAGCAGTCGTCGCTTTGTCTGCGCCTTTATTTAGAAACACACAGGAAAGGGAAGTGACAGCGATAACGTCAGTGCAGCGCTGTAAGCGCTGTATTGTCCGCGATGCGCTTTCATAAGGACGCTTCCACGATAACGAAGAAAACTCGGACAAACTTCATGCTTTAGATGTGTTATCAGTATAGGAATGTTGTTTGTTCTTTAGTTTAAATTTAGCTTTGGTCTGCACAAAGATAGCTTTGGATTTCTTTGGGAAAACCCCGATCTATAAGGAGCAGAAAATTCAACTAGAAAGAAGGTGAAGCGATTTTTTGCATACTATACTATACATATTTATTATCAGGCTGTTGTACATGTTCAAATCACGTGGAAAACTTTGATAGCACGATGTAGGATTTGTATGACGTCAAATTTTTGCCGCAGTTCGTATTTAGCAGTATTGATGCCGCTACAATGTCTCCACCAACTAAATACAAAGAAAGATCGTAAAACCCAAAATTGTACAACAGAAATATATATAGGTTGCCTGGAAGAGATCGCGGAACGCGATAAGGCGGGGGCCTGTTGTATGTTTGATTTTAATTTAAGGTTTCTTTATGTAATATGTTTGTCTTGGTGTATAATAAAAAACCGGCCAAGTGCGAGTCGGACTCGCGAACGAAGGGTTCCGTACCATTATCGCAAAAAACGGCAAAAAAATCACGTTTATTGTATGGGAGCCCCCTTAATTCATTTTATTTTAATTTAATCATTACTATTTTTTGAAGTTAATATACAAATAAATATTCTGTGAATATTTCAAACGTCTACCTGTTTCCTTTATTAATATCGAACAAAAACCGCAAAAAAAACACGTTTGTTGTATGGGAGCCCACCTCAATTTATTTTATTTTAATTTAATAATTATTATTTTTTGAAGTAAACATACAACTAAATATTCCGTGAATATTTCAAGCGTCTACCTGTTGCCGTTATTAATATCGAGCAAAAAACGCCAAAAAAATCAGGTTTGTTGTATGGGAGACCCCCTTAAATATGTATTTTCTTCTGTTTTTAGTATTTGTTGTTATAACGGCAACAGAAATACATCATCTCTGAAAATTTCAACTGTCTAGCTATCACGGTTCACGAGATACAGCCTGGTGACAGACGGACAGACAGACAGACAGACAGACGGATCGCGGAGTCTTAGTTATAGGGTCCCGTTTTTACCCATTGGGTATGGAACCCTAAATATACCTCCATAAATAAATAAATAGTATCAAGATGTATCTTATACGTACGCAAGCGTAAATAAAATAATAATTAAACCAAGCAAAAATGAAACCAAACGTAATTTAGTAACACAGTTACAGAAATGATAAACTTATCTGAGTCCACCGTTGAACTACTTCTGCTTCAAATGGTCAGTAATGGCTGTAATACATCACCTTGAAGTCAAGATTCAATTAAATCCGGTCAAGCATAGACCTAAATGTTGTGTGATATTGGTCTAGTGACCTTTTCCGTTCGAAGGTCTAATAAAACTGAGGTTCTGTTGTGAATTTGAAGTTTGGTTTACGTCTGGACACATTTAAAGAAAGAGAGAAGGAAAAAAAATAGTTTATTTTTGCCAGGCACGACGCGTACCATAAAAATTACAAAAAGAAAACTTTTATACAAAATATGCGTCGCAACCACGCAATACGGTCTAAAACAAAAATGATGACGTCAACGGTCTGATGCACAAAAAGTGTAAACCAGTCATTAACAACATAAGTTTGTTTGGCTATAAGCCATTAGGGTTCTGTGTAAGACTGCTCCTCTCACAACTTTTAATATTTGCTTGTATAATTTTATTTAAACGTATTTCATGAGCATTTAATTACACATGTGTGTGAAAAATAATTTCGATTATAAATCGTTGTCCTAGATTAATAAGCAAAATAGCAGTAATACATGATAATTTGAAATCACGTAGTTACTTTAATATGCACGTAGCTTAATGTTTCGATGCGTGACGGGCCTTATCTGAATTGTTCTCTTCGTATGTAGTACAGCTTTTGTGTAGACTTGTCTAATAGTACTATTGTAATTTCTCGCTTATGGTTATGAATATGCAAATATTTTATTGTTTGTTATATTGACTTATCAACTATTATGATTTTAGTATTAAGTTCTAAGATATTAACGGCTTATTTATTTCTGAGTCTCCAGACAAACAATAATCTGGGACTCTAGTAATCTAGAATATGGATGGTTCTATTTTTTGTTGCTTCTTCTTGTCTGTTTATTCTGTGTACATTAATAGTTTGATAAAAAATATGAGAAAAAGTTAATTTATAATAAATAACGCTATTTATACGCTTAAAATGAAGCCAGTTAATGCTTAAGATGTTTTGCAAGATAGAAAGCGATGCAAATATCGCAGAAACTAAGTACCTTTTTAGTATACCTTCTATATCTATTTCATATAAGCCAATAACAAACATAGCAAGCTCCTTAAGTCAAGGAATTGTTTGAATTATTTCCCTACTAATTTATTGTAGAATGTCGTGCATTTGAATAGCGCGAATCGACTTCGTTTTCAACTAAGAAGTACTTGAGAGCTGCTCATAGTTGAATATCATTGGTGTTTTGACTATATATAATTTCTAAGAACCATGTAGTAACTTGATCCTATTGCTTGATTCTTACTAGTATATAATTTAATTTATTAACGCAAAATGGACATTTTGTTTCATCATCATCATCATATCAGCCGAAAGACGTCCACTGCTGCACATAGGCCTCCCCCAAGGCTCGCCACATTGTATTTCTATAGCCACTAGAAAAAGGAACATTCTATAGGCGATTACGATGTCGAAATGTCAAAATGTTTGACAATAACCACGTGAGTTTGATAGCGCATGTCAATATCATACCTACATTTTTGAGTTTTCAACAATCGTAATCGCTTAAAGAATGTCGGTTTGTTTTTTTTATTGTTTGGCGTCTTGCAGGTCTGTCCAAGTGAATGGCTACTGCTTAACCGGGCGATCCTGTAGAGATCCTGTGTAAACTATAGCCTCCAGCCAGGCAATGTCAGTTTGTTAGAACCACTTGCTTTTATTTGATAAACAAATGTGGCGTAGAACGTGTAGACATCACGTTTCGTAGCACTGAGCTACGCCAGCGCCGTAGCGCTATGCATGTCGCAGCGAGGAGATGCGTATGTGGGGCATTCTTATCACGTCTGTCATGGTTTCTTATTGTAATTTATCGTCTTATTTGCGTTTGAAAAGCAATGTTAATTAAATGAAGGTGAAAACAATAACGATATCTTTTTATGTCTGTAGTTAAATTATGGCATAAATGCTTACATTGAAGCTAGTTAAGTGCAACTGTGGGAATGGTAACAATTTTAGTGTATTGATGGACAAATATTTCACATTGGGAATACATTCTATGTATAGCTTCAACTCAATAATTTTTATGTCTTCTGAAGACGTTTCACAGATGTTTAGTTCCGTGTGATAAAATACCGCACAGGTGCTGTCACTATAGTTTACTGAACTATATTTTAGGTGTTCACTGCAAATGCTGACGATTAACAGAAAACAGTATGTAAGTAGATTAAAATAATAGTAATAATGATTAATAATCATCATCACTTTTACAGTATGTAAGTAGGTTAAGATAATAGTAATAATGATTAATAACCATCATCACTTTTATTTTAACTTACTTCCATACTGTTTTCTGTTAATCGTCAGCATTGAGTATTATAATCCTACAGTTAACTAAATCCAAGATAATTTATACACCATCAACTCATCAAGTCCAAACACGTAAGTCTTCTTTAATCAAAACGCAAGGGAGGTCAAAGAGGTCGCAGGACCTAAAACTTGGGGTTCGGAAATGAATCCGGTTCGAAGGACCAGAAAATGTAAAAGGACGTACGCTTAAATGATAAAAGGTTATGAGCCTAACTGGTTTAATGATCTCTTTTCAGCACCCTTATTCACATTCATGTACCGCAGATGTGACACGGATAAACAGCGGTTCGTTGACCTTTTTGTTAATAAAAAATTTTGAACGCCTTTCTGTTGATGATTTCGGATTTTTTTAAGGTCACTTTTTTGGGGGAGAGTTATAAAAAAAAAATTGGACCAACGTTCGTTTGCAAAAGCAATCTATCTAGTTCTTTCCTAACTATATCGGGGTTTTCAGTCAAACCGGATACAGCAGAATACCAGTATTTCACGTGAAGCGATTGCTTATTTGACCTCCATAACCCAGGAACTGGATAACACGATACCCCTTGGCTAGACTGGTGTCAGATTTTAGATAGACCAACGTCAAATTTAAAAAAAAACATAAACATGAGGTCACACAAATATTGATACAAGAAAATAACTGATGCAAACACGTAAAAGCTACCTGTGTTTGACTGTTTTTCATATAACCCGTGCTTTAAAAGCGGAATAAATCTGCAGCTGACATTAACGCCCATATGTATTGACAATTTATTTAAGCATGTACGGCTATGGGATATAGTATGAATACAAGCCTCGGGGGCCCAGTTAGCGTTAATTATTCTGTATTTGAGTGCTGTTTTGTTTTAATTATTCATATTTTTCCGGATTTTGATAACTGCCGAAATATTTGTGTACTATTGGTGCACATCTGCTTAAGCACTTGGGGCAATTGGGCGTGATGTTATATTTATGTTTTTTCCTGATTGCGATTTTTCCCGGCAAATAACCTTCTTAGTATTATTTTCAGATGATTAACACTTCTTTACAAGTAAAGATTAATTAGTGTGTTTGTTTTGTATTTTGTTACCATGAAGGAAGAGCCTAAGGGATACTGAAACTTCGCTTCCGTGGCCTATTCACACGAACCGAGCATTTTGTGAAACAAATACCAGCAAAGCATTTTTCACCTGACTGTATAGAAATAAAATAAATCTTAAAATTCAGCTAATTGAATTTTATAGTAATTAAATATATATGTATATTTTAACTTTGTGATAAGCGTAATTACGCTTATCACAAAGTTAAAACAAATGCAGGTTTTTTTAATATTTCTTTATGCTTATTCTACATCAAGGGTATACGTACTCGTATTACCATGTTTTGAACGCATCTCAACTATCCTTTTTGTACGACGACGTCCCATTTTACACACTGCTACTAGATTTTATTCAACTCTGTTTCTGAGGTTTATACATTATTTTACGATTTATTTAATCAGTAAGTAAATACTTAAATAAATCTTCATTAGTCTTTGTATAGTACAGATGAATAAAAATAACATAATAAGTAAATCATGCAGTAAGCATGCACACGACCGAAACGGCTTTTATTATCATTTGACAGTTCTGCGATTGGCGTCGGGGTAGTCCTTCGTTGTTGCGTTTTAGCCTCGTTGTGCACTGTGCCATTTTGTGTGTAAAAGTAAAAAAAGACGTTTTAGAGCGTAGCTAAGTAGGTGCATAGGTAGGTTCCTATTTTAGACTAAACTTCGAGCGTTAATAATTAGTTCTAGTAAATTTTTTACTTTACTAGCTGTGCCCACGGCTTCGCTCCCGTCATCTGCCTGCCAAGCCAATCCTACCCTACTTACCTTCCTGCCTACCCTACATACCTACATACCAATTTTTTTTCTAGGGTCATTCTTTCGCGTATAATCTTAACACCGCCATTCAGAAAATGACTTCAAATGCACAACGCTATCTACCGAATATCGAGTTCAACAGTCCGAGTAACTAAATTGCGTGTGCTGTGATAATTTTACTTCTTGAACACTTTAAATTCATCTAACTTTTGATAGAGTGAACCGATTGCGATGAAACAAAAACTAAGTAGTTCTTCAAGTTACGCACAATTTTTATGTATTAAAGTTATATACATTGATTTCGTACATTTCACGTGATGCGTGCACAAATAAACAGATAAACAGACAAAAATTCCAAAAATGCTGGAAATGGGTTCTGTTGGTTATCCTTTAACACCCTGGCTATTTTTTTCGGAAATTTATTCGATGTACAAAAAATATTTTTTCTATAGTTTTATTATATGTATTGGTTAATGATGATTGATGATATTTGGTAACGGCAAATCCTAACCTAAAAACGTTAACGTTAAAAATTATTATATGACATTACTTTATAAAACTTACAGGTAGTTTTTCTACTATACCTTATAACTATTCATAAACTTTCATTATCAGGTTTTTAAATGTATGGAAAGTGGGCATTGATCTTTCTAATATTGGATCATAGTCAGAGGTTGCATTTACAAACAAACAATTTTTACCTGTTTTTAATATTTTTTTAGTAGTTAAGAGGAATGCGAGAAACTTTTGAATGATCAATTGATGGCTGTTCAGAAAGTAAGTTGCCTCAGTGATTTGTAGGTTTTGTAAAAGAACTAAGTATAAAACCATTAGCAGCAAGCTCGTCTGTTTACGAGCCCAGTATCTCCGTCGGCATCGGAGTTGCAATATATTTCAACCGCAAGCCGGTTCATCGTCAACGGAAGCAATAGTGCCATTATTGCTTCCCAACAAAGACGGATACAATTATGTTTCCAATCACGCTATTGTAAAATTGAGGTTGGAAATATTGTCTGTTGAAAATGTTTAATTTATAATACCGAAAGTACAGATGCAAGGTATAGAATGAAGGTGAAACCAAATAAGTCAACGAATGGATTGTGTGAATTATTTATTATTTATGGCTAGGTAAGGTTAAAACGGGCTGAAAAGGAGACAAAGAGATAACTGCTAATAGATATTGTATGAAGAAAGACCAACTGCACCGACCCGAAATAATTGGGATAAGAGCAGGAGCAAGAAAAATTCAGAATCCCGGAGTGAAACTTGACGCATAAGTAGCTGCAGCTAACGGGTCAGTTAGTTTCTAGTACTATATAATTAGTTATTTTTTCCTCGAGCAAACGTGGTGATTAATGCCCGTGTCTTCCCTATATAGGTGGGCCTTTGCCCTAGCCACTGCAGTGGGATAGTAAAAGGATAGTATTAGTACGAGTTTGCATGGCACCAACTATCAAGTTGATATGAATGACTTCGGACATGCTAAATGGCGCATAACTTAGGTACCAATCCAATCACATCACATTGGCACCATAGATTCCTAAACACACTTATACATCTCACACTCTTACAGTGCGTGGCGCGAAAGAAATGGAAATACATGCGTCTCAGTATCTTCCTAAAACGAAGAAAGTTCAGTTTGGCACCATGCTTTTTTACAATAAAATATTTGTTTTTGTCAATCACACTATTCTTAATTAAAATTATTTTCTACTTTTTAGTTTGGTTTTCTATAAAAAGCGTGTTTTTGAGTTTTTTTAAATATTATTTATTTTTTTATATTTTAGTCAATTTACCATAAAAGCGTGTTTTTAAACGACAATTTACCAAAGCCTGACTAATTACCTCACCGTGATGGGAGTGGGTAATTAGCGTGCCTACTGCCTTCTCTGGATGTGATAGTCGTTTAACCGGCACAATTATTTAATACGGTCGTGCACTTGGCGCAAGACACTACCGGGTATCGGATATAAAAACAATCCTGAAGATCCTGGTAAGGATAATGTGTCATTGATAGATATAAGCGTCCACAACTTCGAGCGCAGTGTTTACGATCTTGATAGGAGTGGGTGCAACATGGCCATTCTACACCACCTTGGTTTTGTCCATGTTCATTTTAGATCCATTCTTTCGGAAGCTCTACTGAGGTCATCGAGAATTGTACTGAGGTCCTGCATGGTCCTCGGATTGTTTTATTTTTTCATATTTAAATGCCCAATAAAAGTTCATTCTAACTAATATTGTAGTTAAAACATCAAATCAAATCAATCACTGTTAAATCACTAGATTAGGTGACCTTAAAAGTAAGATGTATAAGAGACAATGTGTATGAACAATATAACCATAAATACAGTTTTTGAATCTAGGGTTTATTACCTATTGAATTTAATTTGTTTTGCGTAAATTTGTTGCAATATTACATAGCTGCAATAAATATACTTACGTACAGGCTTGAGCGTCGTTCTAAGAATTTTTCTCTGCACCTAGAAACTGTAGGGAATAGTAGCATTTTTATTTGAGTATCGACGCTTATCGAATGTCAGGTACCATTAAAGCTACTCTGCTGTGCAGCTATAAAATGTTCCGGACAACTGCTGCTATACTCGTTCCAACCAGTGCAAGATTTTACGTGGAGATAGAAATCGTAAATCGTACATTTAAGGATGTTAGGAACTTTTATTGATATAATCCAGTGCATGTTTTTCCTTCTGGCGTCAGCATTATTAACGGATTTAAGATCCAGGATATCATCATAATTTTAACCGATGGACGTTTACCGTTAACCTCGAATTTAGCAACATTGACACGGTTCTGATCCTCGATATCGTTTGTTTGTTATTGTCCACTTTAATAGAATGTCATTTGTATAAAGTCTCTATACCTCGCGTATTCAGCGGATTCGGTCTGCATATCCAGGAGCAGTGGTGGCCCAGTGGTATTTTTGGGGTAGGTGGAACAGGGTGTAAAGTCCCACAAACCTCCATAGAAATGGGAGGATCCTCCGACCAGACGGGTGTCTGGTCCGGGCAACTGCCCGACGGTTGTTGTCGGACTGTTGTATGTGTTCTAATCGCGCCGAAAACTTTACTTGCGCGATGCAGGATTTGTGTGACGTCATGTCATTAGTTCGTAAGTGGCGGCGCTGGTGCCGCTACAGTATCGGCCGCGACTTACAAGTTGTAGATCGTGAGTTCGAGCCCAGGTAGGTGCTTTACATGTGTAAATTATTTCATCACCACTGCTCTCAAAACGGTGAAGGAAAACATCGTGAGGAAACCGGCATGTCCTGGAACCAAAAATTCGAAGACATGTGACATCCACCAACCCGCACTGGGCCCGCGTGGTGGATTACGGCCCATTCCCTCTCACATAGAGGATGCCTGTGTCCCAGCAGTGGGAACATTAATAGGCTGATGATGTGATGTGTGATGTGGTCTGCATATACCTGACAGAGGTCTTCACCAGAAACTTAATACAATTAAAACTAGAATACCTGTGGATGTTAACCGTACAAGGAAATGTTACTGTTAAAGCCAAAGTTACATGCTCATACAAAAAACATTGAGAAAGAAGTATCCGAAAACTGACGTTTTTATTAAGTCACTTGACAAAATAAATGTTCACGGAAACAACCCCAAAACGTGTCATTCAATTCCAAACATAGCTTCCCCCCTTTGAAATTTTAAACATGTTTGCCCAACGCAAACATCGCGAACGAACAGGAGTTTGGAATAATTTTGACAGAGCGACGTCAGAGTTTCTTGAGATGAATAAGAGTTTGTCGAGAGTATATTTATTCGTAATTTTGTGATAAGATTGTCATTTTCTTCATCCTACCAATTTTATTCAACAAAAGTTTTGTAACACAGGCTCCATCCAAAGTGACAAAACAAAGTGTCTATCAGTTGCATGTTCACAGGACATTGTTAAAAATGGCCTATGAATCAACCCTTTACAATAATTATTACCTTTTTTATAATGTACATTACAATTATTACAATAGAAAATAAAAAAATGTTTTGTTTATAATTCGCATGGTTTGTGCATTTAGCCAGTGTCACGTTTAGTTCCTTTAGTTTTATACAGTAATACAGTCCTTTTGCACAAAAACTTTGTTTTGCATTAGAAAACGGATGTAACACATTCCAGTGTTTTTTTAGAATATTTGGCAGCAAATATATCGAGTCGGTCTTACAGCCAAGCTTTGCTGAGGTATCATTACTAAAATAACACTCTCAGCTCCACTTTACCAATATAGCACCTGTTTCACTAGGAATCAATTTTTGAATAATTAAAATAGACACTGGACTTTACTCGAAAAAACGCCGCCAAAATCCAAAAAAAATGAAAAAAATACTTCGGTCTTATTCCCCAGCGCCCATTATTTTTGTTTCATTTTGACGATTTGAACAGGCAAAGGGTATTGTAGCTCATACAGCCAAGTCTTTTTACGCAGCGGTATAGTTTGCACCGTAATCACAAAACTCAGCACTCTCAGTGCTTGATCTTCGGATCAGGTTTTTAGTTACAAACAGAATAAAGTGATTAAAAGCGCTGTGTGAAACGAGCAACATCGACACTGACAGATGACACTTCGACATTTGATAGTAATGACAGTGTTTCTATTGGCCTAATTATTTCAAAATACGAAAGTGTTTTAGATCTTTTACAATTCTCAGAAGTGGTGTTGATTTTAATTTAGTTTCAATCGAATATATAACTAGATCCCCTTATTACTAACTAGATCCCTTATTACTCATGTTTAAAAACAATTTGTAGTGTATAATCCCAATTTTCATTTCATTATCTCCTCGATTATACCTTTTAAGCTCAGAAGTAGGTCTTTTGTGATGTCATTGGTTGATGACAAATTATGAAGGTCGCATCAATCATATCGACGAAACGTGACAAGGAAATTCTTCATGACTAGTCAGAAAATCTTTGGCTTGCCATTAATAAAGCGAAAATGCTGACCAATGGACGTCTTCTCTTGTAAGTTTTCATACATCAGCATTAGGAATTGCTCTTGACTTACTTGTCCGAACTAACTGCCATTTTAGAGTCCATTGGATTATGCTCCTATTATTATTAAGTAATTGTAAATCTCTTTATCTACACTCACAACGTAATGTTCCAATTATGAATTCAAAAAATATTGCATAAACACGTACTTTATATTCGTGGATAGGTAAAATAAAAATAAAAACCATTATAGTTCAACATTTTCCTTCGATTTTCAAACAACTGCATCATAAAATAACTTTTTTTCTATTATGATACAGGACAAATCCAAGAAGTTAATCACTAAGGAGATTCCATCAATTATTGAAATTTTTTGAAATGTCATTCTTATACCTAATAAAAAAAAAATGATTCCAATTTTAACTTGTCTGTAACAATGCCCGCTTTAGGCATATTACGCACTGCCATTTTTATTTGCGCGAACTTTTGTCTCTTTCCACCTGTTCATGGAGCTCAAAATATCCGCGCGCATTATATTCGCGCGAATTATATTCGCGCTGCGATGCGGTGGATTCTGTTGCAAAACACGGATTTCATGCGGTATTATTGCCGTACGATTTTTTTACCGCAATTTAATGCGGTGATGTGCTGGGATTTGGCGTTTTGCAGGTTTCGTTGTACTGAATTTCATGACTTTTTTAAATTCTTGCTTAAAATGTCTGATATTAGTGAATGTGAAGAACAATTGACGCCGCCAAATATATGCGGCGAAGGAAATTACTCATAATCTCTTACCAGCAAAGTCGAGATTATTATTATTATATCGTTTATTTATCTTTTTTCTTATTTTATTACATTTTTAAATATTTAAAAAAAGAAAACTTAAAAAACATTTAAAAATATAAAAAACAGTAGCCCACCGGTATCGGGAACAGGGTCCAAGCTACCGGTGGTCAGGGCTCCTGAGAGAGGAACCTCCTAACGATACGCGCCGTGTCCAGGAGTACCGCTTTCTGGATCAAGCCCTTGATCCAGCTGCCCAACGAGAGCCTCCTCAGATGTTCGTCGAGGCTCTTGGCTATTATGCCATTGGCCGTAACGACTATCGGCACAATGATTGCTGTATTCACATCCCACATGTCGACAACCTCGCGAGCCAGATCAAGATACTTGCTTTTCTTATCTCTCTCAGCCTTCACGAGGTTCTCGTCATGGGGGACCGCTATATCAACAATCATTGCGCGATGCTCTAGTCGGTCTATCACCACTATGTCAGGCTTATTGGCAACAATAGTCCTGTCAGTGATGATAGACCGATCCCAATACAACGTGACATTGCCATTCTCGAGAACTGGGTCGGGCTCATACCTATAGTAAGGCACTTCCGATTCCACAAGATTGTATTTAAGAGCAAGTTGCTGATGGATAATCCTGGCTACAAGGTTGTGTCTATGCAAATAGTCTCCGTTAGCTAGACTAGAACAACCGGAGATAATGTGACGGATGGATTCCCCAGGCCGGTGACATGCCCGACAGATGTCAACCGTGCCATCTTTCACAATGTATTTCCGGTAGTTGTTCGTCATCATAACTTCGTCCATAATCGCAAAGACAAAACCTTCGGTTTCCCCAAAAAGGTCACCAAATCGCAACCAGGCCACGGACGCCAAAAAATCTACATTGGGCCCATGTAGGACCCGGTAGAAGCGTCCGTGAAGCTCCTTGCTCTGCCATACCTCCATGCGGTCATTAGTATCTAATACTATAGGTTTGCGCCAGTTCTCGTTAGCCAAGGAGAGCGGGGTAAGGCCCTTGTCCACTGCTACCACATCTCGATGCATACCCACGTCAGCGGCCTGGAAGTATTCCCTAAGACTGCATACCTCGCGGTTGTGCAGGGTCTTAGCATTTAAAAAGCCACGACCCCCGCTCTTCCGAGGGATATACAGTCTCATAACCGATGACCGTGGGTGATGCATACGATTTGCGGTAAGCAATGTGCGGACTCTCCTATCCAGGGCGTCAAGTTCTGTCTGAGTCCATTTGAGTATGCCGAAAGAGTACATCAAGACCGGCATGACCCAGCCGTTGAAGGCGCGCACCTTGTTCCCGCCTGATAAAAGACTATTTAGTACTTTTTTCAGTTATGATGACGAAAAAAGACACATTTCCGTTCGGAGGCGATCAAGCACAGTATCATCCAACATACGATTACGCTGGATGACCCGTACCTGATCCGAAAGTCGTTGCGCCGAAACGTTGACGGCTGGCTCAAGCACCTGAAACAAAGAGAGCATCCGGACACGGTACGCGGTCAGGTTGTTTCCTCCCTCTGTAGCCCCAAAGTATGCGCGCATGACATTTTCGTTTATGGATTGTGTCCATCTCATGCGCTGCACACTTCCGCCGGGTGCTGGGACCCTATCAGAGACCGGTAAGCCTCGAGGTCCTAAGCGGTCCGGCGGCCGGCGTCCTCCCCGTCGACGCGCAGGTGTTGGTGTCGTCGGCGGAGAGAAGTACTCGTCGCTAGAGCTCGACGCAACTGCCACGGCCGGTGTCACAGCACTCACGGTGGGGCTGGTTTCCGGCGGAGGCGAGTTTATTATTATTATTATTATTATATCACGACTTTATGGCATGGAAAATACAAAAAATAAGATTAAGTAGGTTCAATCCCAAAATGTATGAGTGTAGATAAAGTAGTGTATGAAACTGCACATAACTAGGTATTAAAACATTCGTGTGAATACTATTAAAAACCTCGCCTACGGCTCGGTTTTTAAACTCACACTCATGTTTTAATACCCCTCATTATGCAACAGTATCATAAACTACTATTATCATCATCATCACCCTAAAGCAGTCCATTATTGGACATAAGCCTTCAATCATACATCATCCGTCTCGGTTCGCGGAAAATCTCATCCAGGTGCTAGCATACATCCTGCGTAGATCGTCGCTCCACCTAGCCTGAGTGTCTTATCTTAACTCTATACTAATGTTATAAGCTGAAGAGTTTGTTTTTTTGAAAGCGCTAATGTCAGGAACTACTGGTTGGAATTGAAAAAAAATCTTTTTGTGTTGGATAGTCCATTTATCGAGGAAGGTTATAGTTTTGCTCTTTTATGAGGAGGCTATATAACATCACGCTACGACCAATAGGAGCGGAGCATAAATGAAATATGTTGCAAAAACGGGAAAAATTATTCCTTTTTGAGTGCTTCCGTTGCGTGCGCTGCGTAAACGGTTTAAGTTACGCAACAATCGTGTATCTAGGGTTAGATGGGTAGGTAAGTAGTCAGTTAAGGGGAGTGAAGCCGCGAGGGACAGCTAGTCGTAAATATTAGGAAAATAATAATACAAAAATCTTTCCAATGTCGTATATTCAGTTTCAATTTTACCGTACAATGACAATACGAACGTTAATTTAATATCACAGTCCAAAAAGATTACGTGTATCAACTTACATTGGAAATAAACTTAGCTAAGAATTTACAGTGATTACAATACATGAAGATTAAAAAATCTTCCGAACAGTATATACAGTTCCTGACGATGGCTCTCATACAACAAGAATTTATTAACGCAAAAACATTTCAATGAATTTATCTAGCCCCCGTACTATGACGTGTCAAAATTATCATCGGTCCACTGTGAAAAAGGGACAGATGTATACAAGTCACATACATCTGTCCCATCTCTAAGAGCTTAAGGTCACACCCCAGATCTATACAAGGTGGATTTTTTAGGTGGGCTGTATAGCCCACGCTCCGTCCTTAGACGGAGCTTCTTTTTCCAAATATGTATAATATGATTACTCAAAGTGATAGTAGTTAAAACGGTGAAGAGTCCTTTCCTTTACTGCCTCGTCTCAAAAAAATATGCCTCACTTGTATGGTACCTAACATATACAAAACACAAAAACATCCTATTTACACATTCAAATAATAAGAAGCATCTCGAAGTAACACTGCGTTTCCAATACTCGCCACCTAACCAACAAATATTTACATAACCGAAGCTTAGGACTTTATTCAGGTATCGCCGATGTAGGCAATAAGTCACTCAGGCTCAAGTGGGATTCACTGGGACACGTCTGTTCGATGTCTCGGGGAGGAACGATGTGTTGGGGTCGGCACGCAGTCGCATGAACGGTTATACTTTGCGTATTTATATCTTCATTTTACAGGCAACTGAATGTGTGTATTGCTATGACATTTTTGAAAGGTATAGGAATGTTTTGGGCCTATAGGTTTTTGAGAGACTACGGATTTTATATTTATTTGTCGAGAAAAGTACCTATTTTCGTTTACTTAGTTTTAGGGCTGATTTTGCCGAAGTCTTATCGGGAAAATAAAAATAGCGGCTTAACATGTTATTTTAAAAAAATCTATTAAACTGCAATATTTATCCCTTACACAAAAGTTAAAGTTAACTATTGAGAATCAGCTTTTAATTGAATACCAAGAATAGTAGTATTCAGTTTGAATAGTTGACTCGGCGTCACCATCAAACACTATTTTGTCGAGTGGCTAAGAAATTATAAAAACGCTGATCATAGTGATAATGCTCAAGTAAAATAGAAAACAATGTCGTAATATCTATATAGGAACTTCATACATTTCTGACTCATAAAAATATAATAAAGATCACATTGTTTGTATGAGAGCCACCAAATGTAAAGGTTTTATCAATAAACGGGTTGATAAAGAGGGATGCCACATGGCCACATTTACGAAATTGATATTTTTATTGTTTAACATACATAGTTATAAATTTTTCACTAACTAGTATTCAGTTCTTATCAAATGGTCAGTGTGCTTAATCCATTTTTTTTAACGCACTCGATCGTGATAAAGTAAACGATCTCGTAAGTCAATTTGTAGACATAAAAGAGTTTTTCCTTACTGTCACCAGACGGCGCTTATCCAGTTTCAATACAAATTGACGTTTACGTTAACACGAATAAGCGTGAGTAAAAAGCACTAAGCCCACAATTTCACAGCCAACTCACTGCTACCTGTGAACAAAAAGAAAAAGTTAAATTAACAGAACTTATTAATAGCAAATTGAAGATGAACCAAATCGATTCTGAAAAATAGCGTAATTTATACAAAAACGATTTCAAAATTCATATTGTAAATGTGGTTTTACAATATTTTTTTTAAGTCTTTTAAAATCGCAGGCGATAATTCGAATTATTTCGACTCATTCGTAATTCAAAATTCACAATAAGCTCTAGCTTTAGCTAGAGCTCAATTTACTGAGCTTTGTAATAACATGTCCGAACATTCTGTATACCGCTAGCTATGTTCTAAGTTCAAATCAGTACTTCAATTTCGGTTAACATGCTCAGCCAATAAGCTGCTCACTATGTATTATCAGCGAACCATTGCAAGCCACTACATGCCAATAACGCATTCTGAACTCAACCAATGAAATAGTTTAGTTCGAGCATCTAAACACTTCCATAATCAAATTAATTTATCAGTTTAATCAGCCTTTAAGAGTTGCTGGAATAGTCCTTTGGGCTTGATTAACTTAAAAAATACCCAATTTTTTTAATGGAGAATTTTAAGTTTAGAACTCATCTTCAGCAAAGACAGCACTAATATTCAAGTAATATTTGACATGTTTTCAACTTCAAATTCTCAATTCAGAAATGGTTGGTGCATTAAGTACATCCTATTCTTACAAGGATTCCTGTCAGTCGTCATCTCAGTGCACATCCATTCTAGACATATTCATTTTCACAGAATCCATTTATCTTTTCTTTGGTCTGCCCCTCATAGCCATATTCATCATGAATACTTTTTCTGGCACTTACGTTTCATTACTCTACATTACATGTCAGAAAACTATCGTAGCTAACAAAGACTTTGAACAATATAAAGTTTGAATGTGGTAGTGAACGATTTCACCAGTTGAAAATAGGGAACACCTACGTACGAGTGTGCGATGCGATTAGATTTCCAAGCAATTTTGCAGTTTATCGAGGAAAACAGAGTGCTGACTAGTTGCATCTGTAACTCGACATGAACAACAACAGAAATGGTGAGCTTACAGAATTACAACACCCTTTTCAGCAGATTTTACGAATCAATTTTATTGCTGAGTTAAGGCAATCAGCATCGCAGTGGCGTAATACACTTTCTGTCACAATTCGAAGGCTTTTGAAGGAAAATCCAACTTCGTTGCTTATTGTTATATTTATAAAATTCGACTACGATAAAGTCATTATGAATATTGTAGAGTTATTTTCATTGATTGTGTTTTGCAATTACGTCTCAGAACTTGGAGCTTATCTGAGATTGCATGTGTTTGCATTACTTGATCATAAATCAAACAGAATCCTAGATGAATACTCGAATCAATGAAACTATGAACTTTTCGAAAGAGACTCGCTACAATCACATTTATTTTGCATGATTCATTACGGTAAAATAACTACATATACCAGTTCTGTGCAGACTACCATGACCATCATCAGGTCGTCCACTTTGTAGGAAGCCAGTTAAAGTTTCGTCTTTGAACAAAAACGACGATGATTAACAATGCAAAGCACACATACTTGGGTATGCCAATTACCAACACCACATGACATCATAACATACTCCTAATCCCAACACATACCTCAAGACTTTGAAAATGTCTTTATGGCTGAGTATGTCGAATGTCAAACGTGATTTCGTTCCGGGTTTCAGTAATTAATCGTTCCTGTAGCTTGGCTAAACGGTTTGTGAGTTATGACCGAGCGACAGACGGATGGATGGACGCAGCCGCAAACAATAATCTCCTAAGGGTTTCCATTTTCCGATTAATTCCAGCTAACAGAGTTTCAACTTGGGAGCAAAGTTCAGCTGGCTTGGGTAAGTTGTTTGTTACTTTTAGTCGGACGAAGATAGTTCTTGCTCGTGATTCTCAGTACTTGAGTTTAGATAATTTTGTGTAAAACACTACTGTAAAGGTTTTGTGCGCTGAAAGTGATAAGTAGATTACAACTTCTGCGTAGTAAAGGAAGAATAACGATTTTATGAATTGTTTTCAGTTAAGATTAGCAAATTGGTCTAGAATACAAAATAGTTTATTGCTTCATGAGTTGACATAAAAGTTTAGTGTTTGGAGCTTCCCTTTAAGCAAGCATACACATTTAGAAAATTAGGTATTAAAAAAGACAATAGGTACATAAATATAATAATAATAACAGAATTTACTATTTAATTTACTTTTTAATGAAAATCTTGCTTGCAGATGTGTGCTCAATGGTAATGTGTTGTGTATTAAGGATAGTAGTGTTATGTTGCTTGTGTGTCAGTGTGACGACTGAATTACATAAATCCCTAAAATATAACTCAAGCATAATTGCTCAAAGAAGAAAGGACCTAATTGCACAAATTCCCCATACAAAAACTGTATTCGCAGAGAGACAATCCTATAAGCGATCAGCAATTCATATACCCAAAAAAATATTATGGTTGTAAAAAAACTTTTATAATTATTTATTATTTCATCTGATGATGTGGTCAAAGATGAAGCACTCAGAAGTAACCTTTTCACTCTTGACTTAATGAGTCCCAGGATCTTTAACTACCAGGAAATAGAGATGAAGCATATTATTATTGTACAGAGGTAAAAGCTATAGAAAAAAACCTTTTTAACAAAAAATAAACAAAATCGACGAAATAACAAACTGGAAAGCCAAAAATAAAAACATTTAGTCTTGCATTTTTAGTTGGCGCCAAACAAATATGCAAATGAATTACCTAAAGCGTAGAATGATTGTTGCTAGGTTGATCTTCGTTAATTGTTTTTATGGCGCCGCCTCAAGGCTAGGCTGAATGTTTTTTATATTTTTGCTTTTAAGTTCGTTATTTCGTCGGTTTAATTTTTTGGTGAACAATTTTTTTTCGCTTTTCCGTTTACTTAATTTTTCAATAGAAACGGTCCTCAATTAAAAAATCAGTGGAAATATTATCAATAAATCGTCTTTTTGTACCTTTAGGGGTGGATTTCATTTTAAAATTTAAATGGTATAATCTTTCAAATTTAAAAAGAATTTTAGAAATCGGATCACTCTGTAAAAAGTTATGCGTGGTCATACATAAAAATTAAAATCTACATGTTGTAGCATTGAGAACCTCCTTTTTTTACATCGGTTAAAAAACAGACTCCAATTCCAAAGCACGACTGTAAACCTAACTAACTTTGTTAAAAACTAGGTACTATACCTTAGTTCTAGTTAATTAAAAGGAAGATCCTTATTAAACCGAGCATGAATTTTCTGAAAACTTTTCCTTAATATTTTCAAGAAAAAAGTACTTTACTTCGCTCAATATTTGACATTACTGAGAAACGGCGGATGAGAAATATTAAATTGACATGGATGGAAATGTTTCACCAAGCTCGAGGCCGAACGTTGGCCCTGAACCTGGAGGTCAAGTCTCATGTTCACATTAAAAACCTGGTAAATCTGTCCCTGAACTGTGCAAAATGTTAATTCATAGAGAGATTCCTACAAGTTCTTGCCTGTGGCTTCGCCCACACGAAACCCAAAGCGTAGTCCCGGGATAGAAGTAATCGTATCCTTGTCCTGAGGTCATGATCTTCATATCTATGTTCGTTATCGATGGCAGCAAAGAACAAAAAGACATCTGCATTTTTGCAAATTTCACTTTTTTACATAATTGAATTTTCCAAGTTATTATTTTTCATAAAAAAACTATAGTTTTATTCGGCGATCGATTTTTATTAAATTAGTAAGAATATACCTAATTATTACTACCACCTCAATTTTTTTAATCATTTCATAATAATACATACGAGTGTATAAGAAATAAATTACAGTAAAGTTTGGCAAGAAAACGAAAACAAACTGATTTTGTTATTTATTTTGTGAGAGGTATAGAAAGACGTATTTAAAAATATATATATATATATATCAGTTATCTGACCTTCACTATTTTCTTTGAATTGCCGTATTCATAAACTATTGCAAATTTGAAAAAGCTAGCATTGTTCTTGTAGAAGTTATAACATTTTTGCGTTAAAAATGCTCGCCCGAAAACTAGTCTAGAACGCCGTTTGTTCTTTGCTGGCGATATTACAATATCTATGTTAAGTATTTTGTGTGTACATAAATAAATACATCTAATTCCGATCAGCGATGGAGACGTGGTTGATATAAAAAAAAAAAAAACTAGCTTCTAAACATGTACCTATGTATACCTCGACTTTCACATTTGTAATATTAGTAGGACCATCCTAAAGTAGGATGGTGTAGCAATTTTTATATAAATACATCAAAAGTTTATGCAAAACCAATAAACATATGAAGCTTTAGAATCAAAATAGTTACTACAACTTTCTAAAGTGCCCTAAAGAAACAGTACAATAGAAATTCGTAAAGTATGGAAGATGTAACCCTTATTTTGCCTTTACAAATTTTATCCCTACGCTCGCACAATCTAATTTCCGTCGCGTTGATAAAATATAAGTACGTGTAGTGGTTTCATGAGCTATCATTTATGCGTACCATGTTGTATAAGGATATATAAAGGAGTATTTTATATCCTTTATTAAACTTCATACAGCATATGATAGATACATACTATCTTAGAATGTTTGTAAATCAATCACGCCTCAACGGTTGAACGGATTTGGATTAAATTTTAAAACATAGCCTCGATTAAGACATCGGATAATTTTAATCCCAGCTGTAGCACATTCCCTAGGCATATTTTCCGATTATCACACGAGCATATCCGCTGGCAAAAGCCAGTCCTTTATTATATTCTCATAAAAGAATAACAAAATTCTTAACCCTAAAAAGCTTTCAGTAACGTGGTTTCATAAAAACCTAGTGTGTAAATCTTAACAGAGCAATTAAACGCATTGTTAGATTCTCGTTTTAAGTTTCAAGTTGTCTACGACGCTGCCAGTTTCATTTTACTAAAGAATGAATAACATATTTCAAACAAAGTGCTCTGGGGGAATGGCGTCAGAAATTATTACATAATGTAAAATACTCTCATAAAGCATGCTCCATTCTAAATTGTAGTTGCTAATGAAGACTGAATGAAATTTTCCGGGAAATCTGGAGTGAAGCCAACAATTTCTAATGTCAATACTGACTGGAATGAAAATTCCAAATGTGTGCTTTATTCCTTCCAGCTCATTTATTGTGTGTGTGTAGCAAAATGCGAAATAATGAAGGAATGCATATTGTGTTCCTGAGGATAATTTTCATGAGAAATACTTAGTATCTTGCACACGTTTTAGAATAGTAAATACAAAAAAAAACGAATATTGAAGCTCTTTTTATTGAAATTGAATTGAATGAATTGAATTGTAAAATTTTCACACTTAAATCGATTATGCCCGTCCGTTCGCCTAATTGAAATAAAATGGTACGTTTTCATTCTGTATACCTAACATTTCGTTTTCATTTGTGAAATAGAAAGCAAACACCTATTCCCATTTAAGAAATAACTTTAGGAAAATGTATTCTACATTTGTTTCTCCCGGGGAGTTGGATACGTGTTTATTTCCTAGCGATACTGTCTCGCCCACGGTTTATTCTGTTTCTATAAATACAGAAGCGGACATTTTAGAATTGGAATCTATTTCTTATTCTTCTCTACGATCTTCAATAAAACGGCAAATTCGAAAGCCCAAGGGTGTTATTTTAAACCTTTTCTTGGACCTAGAAGTCTGTAACGGTCAGGTTTTGTAGGTGGTTTAATTATTTCTCGAGTAAAAGAGTTTTAGTTCGCAGAAAGTTGGCAGCACAGTCAAATTAATTATTTATTTAGGAATCCTAAAAAACTACTGGGACCGGCGACACAAAAAAAAACATTGAAACCTTTGAGTTATGTAACAAAGTTTTCCTAAAAATTTTGGGTTTTTTTACAATAAGGAGAAAAGGACTTTAACATAGGTAGTTAACCTTTTCTTGGAGCTAAGAGCCTGAAACGGCCAGAATTCGTACGTGGTTTAATTATTGCCCGGATAAAAGGTTTTAGTTCGCGGAAACTTGCCTGACTGTCACATTAATTATTTATTTAAGTATCCTAAAAACAGTACTGCGTCTGGTGATACAATTTTCACAGAATTCTTCGCAGTAACATCCATTTGCTAATGCATTTAATTCCATTGCTAATTTTAAATTTTGGGCACTTTTACAAAAAAGAAAAACAGTTTTATCGTAGCTCGCTAAACTTTATATTATTCATTATATTCTCAGTCGAGACCCTGTGGTTTAATCGATCGCTTCAGATGCAGTTATGTACCTGGTAAAACATCACGTTTAATATACTATTGGATACTACGTCCCTAGTCTCTCGCCAAGTCTATAAAAAGCAGCGCACACCAGTCGTCACCCTTGCCTGGTTGGAGGCTATAATTCAGTCAACACAGGATCGCCTGGTTAAGCAGTAGCCAATCACTCAGATTACCCTGCAAGACGCAATACACAAAAAATAATAAAATAAAAGTTGTCGCCCTGTTTTCACCACCAGCCACAGTTGGAGAAAAACACAACATGGTTTCCATTCTGATCGTCTGACATTTTTCTTTTTACCCACTTTTATAAATTTTTGTAATTGATATTTTGAAACTCTCAGTTATTTGTTGCTGTGTGTGTTTTTTTATTTAATTATCATCTAATACACAAGATCAGAAGTGGGATAGGACCCTTTTGATTCTATCCAGCCCGCCTTTGGTTTTTTGTTTAGTTGAATTTTGGGTGAAAAATGTCAGACGGACTGAATGGAAACCATGATCTTACGGTGGCTGGTGGCGATAAAAGGGCAACGACTGGTGTGTGCTGCTTTTTATACCCTTGGCGAGAGGCTAGGGATGTATTATCCAATAGTTCCACAAATTGTTAAAATTTGCTGTAAGTTTTCTGAATAAAATAACATATTTTGTGACTTGTGTTCTACTTTATGCGGGGCTTAGGTTTTTATTTTTTTACACCATGTGTCTCATGGACCCGAAGTCTGAAACTTTTATCATAACCGAAAAACGTATTTCATTACTTCTTGTTAAGATAATAATAAACGGATACATAAACAATGGTAGAAAATAATATAATATAGTAGCTACTTCTTTCTTGTATAATTTAAAAACATTTTAAATTCATTCATTTTATAACAGTTACACATACGACGGACGCAGCTGGCATGCCAAAGAACCATATTTAAGCCACGTCATAAAAAGGACACCGCTTTTATTTCAGTCGCAAATCACATAAAAAGGGACCAAACCCTTTTTTCTTTGTATTCCATTTTCATGTCTTAATATTACGTGAAACTTAGATTTAATGGAATTCCTTATTATCTACATTGTTTATGTTACGGCCTTGCGAATAGAGTTTTTTAGGTTTTTCGAGGGCTAAGCTAGTGGTTTTATCCAAAAAAAAAGCGTAAGTTCTACGTTTTAGCTGTACTACTTAAACATTGTAATCATTGATAATGCCTACACTCTGAAAGACCTTTGTGAGACAAATGCTAACGCTATCGACGTGGTCGAATTATGGTCAAAATATTTTTTTTTTGGAATCATCGTTACGACGAAGAAGAAGATGAATAATTTTGTACAAATAGGTACATATTTAGTATATTTATTAATATATTTTGCTAGCGGCTGCACCCCCGTGGAATTCGATAATTATCCCGAGGGTACATATTCCCGGGATTAAAAGTATCCTATGTGCAATTCCTGACTATAATCTATCTCTCTGGCAAATATCATCCAGATTCGTCCAGCCGTTTGAGCGTGAATAATTAACACACACACACACATAGTTGATAGTGTGATTATCGTGTTTAGCTACAATGACGGCTACCTACTCGACCGATATTATAATGATTCGATCTACCGTCGATACAAAGAGAAGAAAAAGATGGTATTAACCCCTTGAACTATAACAGACATTAGATACCCCAAAATGGAGTGAATAGAAATTCAGGTCTGTGAATAACCACAAAACTTTGATGGCAATTTATTGAAATTTAAAAAAAACACGCTTAAAGTAAACAGTCCAATTAAATTTTTGTATTAATTTATTGGGGAGCAGTGGTGGCCTAGTGGTATCGGCCGCGACTTACAACTTTTGGGTCGTGGGTTCGAGCCTAGGCAGGCGCTTTACTTGGTGTAAATTATTTCATCACCACTGCTCTCAAAACGGTGAAGGAAAACATCTTGAGGAAACCGGCATGTCCTAGAACCAAAAATTCGAAGATATGTGACATCCACCAACACGCACTGGGCCCGCGTGGTGGATTAAGGCCCGTTTCCTCTCTCACAGAGAGGAGGCTTCTCACAGAGAGGAGGCTTGTGTCCCAGCAGTGGGAACAGTAATAGGCTGATGATGTGATGTGATAAATTCATTCACCCCCGTTTCATCCGACACGTGTAACATTCAACATTACATCAAGTCTATTATTGGTCAGACTCAGTTATTACCTTAACTACACCTATCATGCCAATATCTAATCTCCGTTGTAACATCACAAAGCAGTTAATTTGCATGATAATTATTTCTAATAGGGTCTCATGACCTGCAATCCTAATTACAAACAAACATTAATTAGTATTCCTGAGTAAAACTCTCAGGGGATTTGAGTGCCTATATAAATATTGTATCGTTTACCCGAGGTCTGTTTCAGATTATAGTCTAAGGTGAAAAAGGGTTTGTATGGACAATTGTGTAATTAGGTGTTTAAATATTGAATTTGAAACACATTACGACACTTCTCGATTCCATGAAGGATTTATATATGGGACTAGTATTTGCTTGGTGCGCGAGCTGCAAGCAGCTCGCGGTTTCGTCGTGTTTTTGAGAAATATTCCTTAACTTACCCTACACCTACCCTACACCTACCCTACACCTACCCTACACGTACCCTACACGTACCCTACACCTACCCTACACCTACCCTACACCTACCCTACACCTACCCTACACCTACCCTACACCTACCCTACACCTATCCTACACCTACCCTACCCTACCTACCCTTACTACTATGCGAATGTAACCTATAAACTTTTTTTCTACCGGCGGCGGCGATCTAATTAAAATTTAGAACATAAAAGCTGCTATTGTGAGTCAATCTTAAAAGGTAGACATATACTGTCGCGGACTTTTTTTTAGAACTTTTAAAGAAGAAAAATTCCATCATACATGATATTTGCGTAACTTAAACCGTTTACGCAGCGCACGCAACAAAAGCTCTCGAAAAGGAATATTTTTGCCCGTTTTTGCAACATTTTTCATTTATGCTCGGCTCCTATTGGTTCTAGCGTGATGTTATATAGCCTATAACCTTCCTCGATAAATGGACTATCCAACACAAAAGAATTTTTCAATTCTAACCAGTAGTTCCTGAGATTAGCGCGTTCAAACAAACAAACAAACAAACAAACAAACACTTCAGCTTTATAATATTAGTATAGATTATTTCCATTTATATTTATACTCTATGCGCTGGAATAAAAAAATCGCTGGAATCTATATACTATAATATAATATATACTTACTAATATTATAAAGCTGAAGAGATTGTTTGTTAGTTTGAACGCGCTAATCTCAAGAACTACTGGTAGAAATTGATAAATTCTTTTTGTGTTGGATAGTCCATTTATCAAGGAAGGTTATAGGCTATATAACATCACGCTACAACTAATAGGTGCGGAGCATAAATGAAAAATGTTGCTAAAACGGGAAAAAATATATTTTTGAGAGCTACCGTTGCTTGCGCTGCGTAAGCGGTTAAAGTAATGCAACATTCATGTATGTAGGGTAAGTAGGGTAGGGTAGGTCGGCAGCCAGTTTACGGGAGCGAAGCTGCGTGGGACAGCTAGTAAAAAATTAAAAGTAAACAAACCATCTTCAAACGTTATAAGCCGACTACTTTTAAAAATATGACCTTACAACGCGAAATGGTTACTTTGTAGCACTCTTTAATTTATTATCAGTACCTGGGAGACCGAGCTCTGCTCGGGTGAAAATAGAGAAGACGACGTTTTCTAAAAATGAAATCTAGCTAGATCGATGCATCGGCCCCAAAAGGTCCTGCATACTAAATTTCATGTAAATCGTTGGAGCCGTTGCCGAGATTCAGATTATATCTATACATATATACAAGAAGCGAATCCCCCTCTTGGCATATATTTTTAGGCATAATTTGGTTTGGCATAACGTTTTCGCATAACTTTTATCAGCATAATAATACTGCGGCATAATAATACTTTGGCATAATGCAAAGGTTAGCATAATTGTCATTTGGTCTAATTTGGAGTTGCATAAATATTTAAGGCATAATATTTATTCATCATAATAATTTTATGGGTAAATATTTAAACGTTGAAAATTAAAATACCTACGGGTAAAATGAAAATTTTCAAAATAACGAAAATTGTAATATTGATTTGAATCGATAAAAAATTGTTTTACCTGAGCTTAATATGTCTAATTAAATGTATATGATATTACTCAAATTAATTAGGTTAAGGTGCGGCGGGTTGACCCTTGGGCCATCCTTGAGCCGCAAACATGCTTGTTTTATTCCAAAGAACATTATGTGTAAATATCATTATGCGTTTATAACATTATGCTTTATAAGATTATGCATCATTATTATTATGCCGGTAGAGTACCAGTATTTATGACAATATACATTACGGCAAAGCATTTATGCCTAATAACATTATGTGTAATAATCATTATGCTGAATTTCTTTATTCCAATGTAAATTACGGGAATAATATTATGCTTATCATTAGTAAACTATACAAGAATTGCTCGTTTAAAGGTATTAGATAGATAGATAATAGTTCCGGCCTCCAGGCTTTTAAAATGCTTTATGCTTTATCATGCTTGGGCTGGGTAAAAGTGTTATTTGGCTTTTCCATCTAGTTTTTCTCAGTAGCAGCCCAGAGTCTAGACTTGTGCCCAATGGCAATAATCTCGTCTCTATTACATGGATATCTCTATTATAGGACGTCTCTATTATATTAAACATAGCTGGCGAAATGTGGATTCACTATATGTGCAACCCTGCCTTACCCTTCGCAGAAAACAGACGTGATGTTACGTTCTTGATACCCTAAAGGTTACTCCTCTAATTCTTATTACACTTACTTTTAGATAGTTTGTTATGTTAAAAGTTCCATGAATTACGAAGCGAGCCTGTAATGACATTTCAGTAATGGGAACAATCCCAGATATAGACAGTTCTCCGTAGTAGCCCGGCCGGAGGCTACGGAAAATTTTCTGGTGGAAAAATCAAGATAGCAGTTTTGTAATTCTTACATACGAAATCTAAAAACCTGCGTCTGTTACCTTTGTCATATTATAAAAAGTGGATCCTTTGCATCATCTTTTCTTATTTGAATAAATTTTTGATTATAAAGAGTCAAATATGCTTTTCTTTTCACGTATGATTCTGAATGAAAATATAATCTGGATATTCTTGTAAACGATCAACAATATCGGCGTTTATAATAATATTGTAATTATGTTTTGAGAATGGTTTCCGAATTGACGCTTTAACGGTGTCTGTTCCCCGAGGCTTGATTTACATAGAACAAGGTACTTACGAACTAGTATTGGTATTATTTTGCTCCTCCGTCAAATAGAGTATTCAATCTGATAAAATGATTTTGTATTTTCATTCGCATCGTTTATGGTAACAAATTATATACCAATCTTGTGCATATACCGTGCATCGAAGTAGCAGCAAGTGGAGAAGCATAATTAGGAAGAAAGTTTCGAAACCATAATGTGGTCGAGACCCCAGTATTGAGGAATCGACGCATCGAGGAGTATCCAACAGACTAAAATATGTATTCTAAAAGGCCTAAGCCTTAATGTTCATACAAACCAAACAAATAAGCTCTGTATTATTTGCAATAATACACTCACGGCTTTTTTATGACGATGTGGAAAGAACTAACGAATGCCACGTGTAAAGATTCTTATATTCATTATTATTATTAGCTCATATATTTTGTCGTACAATATATGTGCGTGTGTGCCTACAATGTATTGTAATTACCTAATACACTCATTTTGTTTGTCGCCTTGCATTCAACCTCATAACATGTACACTTCTAATTATCACATCAATTCGATCTCGTCATCTCACTTGTTCACTATCCTTGCATTCATGGTAAACGTTATTAATACTTTGTTCAGTAAGGCAATTAGATTTATTGGCAATTTATTTAAGCCGCGTTGCCTTATTTAAAATTTCATTGATTTATCTCGGTGTCTGATTTAAATTCAACGAATTCAATTCACACTAGACATATTTTTTTTTTAAATTTAATTTTCATTAGAAATAATTGGATTACGCCTATATCTAACAAACTAAAAAGGTCCATAGGAGCCACCGACAACTACCGATACCTAAAAAAATATCACGATCCAACATCATCTATCAAAATTTCCTTATCATAATTAAGTTTTTCACGAAGAAGTTTCCATGTGAAAAATATCGTGTTTTTATAATTACCTTGGATACATAGCATGTAAATCAGGATGTACAGGAACGTGTCTCGAGCGAGGTGACATGGCGGCAGCCGCGTTGATCGCTCGGATGCGCGCGCGGAGCCTCTCGTACTGCTCCGGTTGGTACTGCGCTGCTATCGTCACCGTAGCCCCTGAGTACTGCTTGGGTGGAGAGGGGAAAAGAATTGTCATATAAAGTAGATACTATTGAAACAAACATTTATAGCCATACCTATTATTGGAATCAAATATAACAGCTCATCCGTGGTGCTAGGCAACTGGGCTTATCCCAGTTGTAAACAACGCTTTGTGCTTTGTTATATTCTTTTTTGATTATAGACACAAAACATTTCGCAAACAAATTTGTCCAAAAAGAGGAACAAGATTAATATTCTGGCACCGAGCGGGCGCACGGCCAGTACCGCGTTAATATTTGGGAATATATACGCCTTAATTCAATCACATTAATTTTTGACAATCTTTATCGCTGATAGAATTTTACCTAAGCCATCTGGTTCAAGTCAATACAGTTGAAAATGTAGTTACCAAAATATTAAATAGATACCTTCAACGCTGCAGCGGCCTGTTCATGCGTGGCCCTTGTAAGGTCCCTCCCGTCAACGCTCAGTATTCTGTCTCCTCTATGTAGCATGCCATAGGCAGCGCCACCTACGGAAACGCCCGATACGAACACTCCGCAAGCGTCCTCGTCTGTGTTCCCCTCAACTTCTCCCCCCAGTCCACCGACGATGTCCATGCCGAGACGTTCACCCGAGCGAACAAGCCGGACCATGCGGACGCATCTGTGTAGTGAAAATTAGAAAATGTTTGACGGTTATTGGGGCGAAAATTTTGAGATTGATAGAAGAGAATGTTGTATCATTTATAAGAAGGATAAAATAAGACAAGGAATTATAGTATAGCCTAGAAGTAATGACGTTGATGACTTTGGACATAATGATAAGCACAATCTCATACGAGCAGAAAGATAGCAAAATAAGTCTTTACTTGAAGATAGTAAGGTACAGCGAAAACAATATTCTGCTTACCATAAAAACTGAAACATTTTAGCTAAAGATTTGCAAAAGTTGGAAAATTACGAGTTCTGAAGACGTATTCTGCGGTTTTGTAACAATAGCAAAGGAAGTGAAAGTTTCAATGTCCGAAACTTATTGTCTTTGTTCCGTAGTTGGCGGCATGATTAATATAATAATTTTTACCAACAATTGTAAGCTCTTTAGTGGAAATATTATTTGTTAAAATATTTATTTTGTTCAGAAAGATTTAATATTTTTATACAAAGCAACTAACGAAACATTTAAGATATTATAAAAGTACCCCACAATCATGTTTAAAACATTTTTCAAGTAATGACAAACAAAATGAAATGCTCGAAAGCGCCAAAAAAATCTAAGCAAGGAGTATAAGGAAAAGGTTAAATAAAATAAAATAACTCAAGAGAATACAGCTGCCAAAACAAGGCTGCTTAAAAGATTTAACGTCTTGTAGTTTTGGGATTAGTGCCAAAAATTGATTGGTTAAAGTAATAACACTGAAAAATGTTACAATGAAAAGTACTCTTAGCCAAATTTGAAACGAATAAGTTATGAAATAAGCAGCTTAAGGAAAATTATAAAAAAAAATGTAAAAGACGTTGGTTTAGAAATTATTTTCATACGGAATAAAGTGCGAGACCATTTGGCAAGCGTATCTCAAAATGAAGACAAAAATGATTGTATTGTGACAGCTGCGGTACTACAACTATTTCTTGTAAACCTGAATTATAATAAAAATATCAACCGCAATACCTAAATCTGTCTCAAAAAGATGCTTTATGATAACGGAGTATTTGGGTTGAGAAATTCATGTAATAAATCTTCCCCACAAAATATACGTTACCTTGAAAATGAGTGTAGTAAGGGTCAACGTTACCTCGGTATTTCACTTGGCTCCTCTTCCAAGAGCTCGTGAAGCGTTGAACACGATGTGGCTTGTGTTTTTGCTGCACAAACAATATATTGATTTATGTTTGTGTTAACTTGTGTATTTAGAGTTCTACTTTATCGTTATTATTTTTTATTATATACATTGAGTACCTTATTTCATTTGTTTGATCTTCTTTGCATATAATTATGAATTTTCAGTTTCTGAAGTTGTTTTTATAAGTTGAAATTTTTCAGTTTTTTCAATATTGAATATTTGTAGTAGCAATCAATTCAAGTAAGACTAATTATGCAAAGTACATACTTGAATACAATGGAGCGGTTTTAGCGACTGGTGGAACAGTGCTGCCCGCTGACAGGACGATAAGTGTGACTTGATCCCCTGTGCTCCTCAATGCAGATACAGCATTAGCGTGCGTTGAACCAATTAGTGATGTTTCTATACCCTAAAGAAAACAAAGAAAATACATTTTAAAATTACATTTCATTTGATTGTAAATGAATATTTTTTATTGATGTCATTATTGTTATGATCATTTTCATCCTCTTACTTCTCTCATTCCTGTCTATCTCTACTATATTTACTGACATCCATATCATTTCTCTCATTTATACAATACTTTTATAATTTTTTTGATCTTTCTCTAACGTTGTAAACGATTATTTCATATATATTTTATACTTACATCTTTATCTCTAACCGCCAAAATTTTATCTCCTAATCTTAATCTGCCGTCGTGATGAGCTGCTCCACCAACGGCTATATGTGAAACAAAGATGCCTCCACCGCCCGCTGCGTCGTCCGCTCCGCCTGCTATGCCAAGACCTAATCCGCGAACGCCTCGCCACAGTGTCACCACCCTAGGCCGACGAGCTCGACGTACTCGCTGATTTGATATAAAAAGACAACATTTTAGTGTTTCCTATAATTATAATTCCTGTTTACACTGTATTTGATATCGTTGAAAACAAAACAAACAAACTCAATGTTGAGTTCTCTTACAGCAAACCTTAGAGATACAGAGAAAGATTAAAATAGAGGGCAGCTTTGAATGTTAAATGCATGAATTTTATACTGCTCGTATTTAACTACCTACTTATAGTTACTAATTTTTGTAGCACAACTTTCCACACGGCTGGATTGCGTGCCCTATCTCGTTATAAGAAAAATAAGTTCTAAGATATTATCATACTCCGGAGCGGTTTCATGAATGTTATATCATTATGTTTATTATGAGCTCAAGATTGGTGCCTTTAAACCACAAGGCAAGACCCCAAAAGAGATAGGGGTACGACTTGGATGTCTTCCATAATATTTGGAAATAAGTGAAACAGAACTGATATCACGGATATGATACAATAATAATAGATATTATTATAAAAATTGTATTGAAAGTTGTGTAATCAATAACAATATAATTATCATAAACCATGTTTTATCATCTACTTTGTAAGCAAAGAAACCACAAGAAAGTATGGCATGATTTTAAAATCGTAATATTTAATGGTTTTGATAAAATTAAATTCAGTGCTGCCAATGTTCGGTTCAGTGATATTTCAACTGGCACAAAGCCAGGCTGCCCTCGTCAGCTGTAGCATCAGGTATTAGGTACAACTGTTCTTGCAGTTTCTATAATATCATTTGTGTAGTTGGAATTGTTTTTATAATGAATTCCTAGTCGACTCTATTTGATTGTTTGTTGTTTGATTTATTATTATATTTCTGGGCTTTTTTAATTTTGTTCCATTATTAATGCCTAACATTGTTTATTCTATGGTTTTCTTCCTAGAAATATTTAAAAATAAATGACGTATGTTTATGACTGACTAAACACCAAGTAAGCCTCCGACTCCATATTTTAAACCATTTCATTTTCTCCAGAACAAGATTCTGGAGTATGAATGGCCACAAATCTAATAAAAACATAATAACAAAATACGGTTCAATTGTAGCACCGTTAACGGATTTATTGTGTTCCATTAATTTGAATAATTAACATTAATCTAAATGTTTAAACTAAAAACTACAGACAGTTGCAAACCCTATTTTAAGCAATACAATATCTTGACACTTCCTTGTATTTATATATTCGATGTGGCTGTATTTGTAAAGCAAAATCCAACTCGTTTTGAACGCCTAGCTGATTTATTCCCAAGGAATAGGCGTAACTATAGCAAAATATATAAGGTATCATGTCAAACCGCTTTGATTCGCAACAGTGTTTATTGCATGGCCCCAATTATTTACAATAAATTACCAAGTGGTTGGAAAGATTTTAATACAGTGCTGGTTAAGAGTAGATTACGTAATTTTTTAATAAATAAAACGTACTACAGTGTGGCTGAATTTTTGACCGAGAAAAATATATTTGTTGATTAATTGAATGATAATTGTAATGATATTGATAATTTATTGATTGATCTATTGTACGATAATTGTAATGATAATAATAATTTAAATATGATCTATTGAGTGATCATTGTGATGATAATGATTATTTATTAATTGTTCTATTGAATTGTAATTGTGATGATAATGATAATTTATTAAGTGATCTATTGAATTGACATTGTGAGCATAATGATTATTTATTTATTGATCTACTGAATGATAATTGTAGTTATATTTTATTAGTTAATCTATTGAATGATAATTGTAATGATAATATATTAATGGATCCATTGAATGATAATTTATGAATTTAAGTTCATGTTGCATAAATAATGTAAATGTTTGCATGCCGAATGGTAAAATATGGCTGAGCTTTTATATCATAACAACTATTGAATATTACCCATATTTGCAAAATAAAATTCTATTCTATTCTAAAACTGAATATAATTATCAGATTCAGTTTGCGTACATTATTAAGTATTTATTATGTATAGATATTTGATACTATTGGTACTTTTACATAAAGATTTAATATTAACCCCGGTTGTCCTGTGAGATTCCACACCGTGTTGGGATAATAGGCTAATCAGCAAAATTATTGCGTCAATCTAAACTAATTACACATCTACAAAAGCATCCGAACAAAAGCAATAAATAAATAAACTTTAGCACAATTAAAACAATAAAGCCAAAGGCAAACTGCATCTTTGCAAAATTTCACAGAGATCTCGTAAACAACAGAGCGCGCAATCTCGTAGTCACACCATTAGCAAAGCGACAAAAGTGCTAGTGAAGCGAAGTATAAAGCAACCAATTAAACAAGAGCATTTTAAAGAGAGAGCAAGCGATGCTGAACTCTGAACTTACTAATCTAACGACGCTCCCGGCTTTTTGAAGAGCGTCAACTGCGACTGAATGAGGCGCCCCCTCCACTGAAATGTCATTTACCTGCAGAAAATATAGGTTTAAAGACATTTGGGATTAATTATAATAATGTAATAGGATAATGAAGGACGGGATGGTTGATGTGTGTCGCCAACGTCCAGGTGAATCCATCAGACATATTATCTCTGGTTGTTCTCGTCTGGCTAACGGCGAGCACTAACACATGCATAACCAAGTAGCCAGGATTATTCAGCAGCAAAAGAATTTCCTTTGAATAAATGTGGATGGATGGAGAGCCCCTCCCTCTCGGCCAAAGAAAAGATGGATGGACTGTGTGAGGAGTGATATGAAAGAAAAGGGAATCAGTGATAGCGTGACGGGGGACAGGACGTTATGGAAGAAGAAAACGTGTTGCGCCGACCCCAAGTAACATGGGACAAGGGCAGGAAGATGATGATGAAAAGAATTTCCTTTGAAATACAATCTTGTAGATTCTGAGGTACCGTATTACAGGTGTGTGCCCGACACAGTTCTCGAAAATGACCATGTCACCTTGTACTGGGATCGATCTATCATCACTGATAGGACTATTGTTGCCAATAAGCCAGATATAGTGGTGATAGACTGATTAGCGTGCCGCACAATGATAATCGATGTCACCATCCCGCATGACGAAAACCTCGTAAAAGCTGAGTAAGAGAAACTAATCAAGTATTTTGAGAGCTTTAGCAGACGAGGTTGTCGACATGTAAAATGTGGACTCTGCGATCATTGTGCTGATTGTCGTTATGGCCAACGGCCTGATGGCCAATAGCCTCGACGACCATCGGTCGGATCAAGGTCCTGACACAGAAGGTAGTTTATTCATCGATACGGCTCGCATTGTTAGGAGTCCTAACCACCGGTAGCTTGGACTCTGCTCCCGATACCGGCGGACAACCATTTTTTTATATGTTTCAAAGTTTTTTTTTGTTTTTCATAAATAAATATTCTTCTTCTTCTTTCGTGTGAGGTGTGGCCACCTCTGGTGTCAGAGTTAATTAAGCCGCCTCTGACTTGGCTATTTCATACTTACATTAACTATGTAAGTCCAGATTTCCTCACGATGTTTTCTTTCACCGATGCTTGTGATGTACAAGATAAACTTAGAAAGTACATATGAATTAAAAACAAAAAAAAAACAACGTAAATAGATAGTGTGAAGAAAATTTTATAAATGAAATGTAATGTGAAATATATGTGACCGGAATGTGAGACGAAATGTGGGTATGCCTCTACCTAAACCGTCAGGGTTTACAGGTGTGATATTATTATTTATTACGAAAACTAACAGCAAATTTTAAAACTTGCTTCGTAATCATAATAAAACTAGTTTCTGCCCACGGCTTCGCCAGCATTCAAAGTTAAAAAAAAATGCTCCAATCGCCAATAAACTGTACAGGATTATCCACTGGGTCAATCAAAAGATTGTCTGTAAATTTAATTAAAATCGGTCCAGCCGTTTCGGAGTCTATAAGGAACATACATACATACTTTATCTTTTAGAAGATAGATTAAAGCTATGTGGCTTTATGTTATGTTATATGCGTCAGTAAGCCAAAAGAAGAATAAATATAACATACGTTTTATTGAATTGAAACAACAAACAAAATCTATAGTAGGTTATTATTATATTATATATATTATATTCACATATTTGCGGGATTCGTCGAAACAGGATCGTTGTATTGTATTTTGTAATTAAATACCTACCAATTATTAAGGCACTGTATTTTATTAAAATCGGAACGGGCAAAGCAATTTATAAAATTCAACAATGAAACTTTAATAAATATGTAAAGTTAAGCCAAGACCATTTTACAGAATATCTTCGTACAATATTTTTGACATAACATAATTTGCCCAAAATGTGTTCAAGGAATGCTTTGTGTCATAGAATAAATTTGATATATTTTTTTATATTAGTGAATTCTACCTTTTGAGTAATAGCTGCTTAATTCACTCTCTGTCTAATACATCTGGCCACATTGTCTAATTTAGTTCCAAAATTACGTCATGATCAGCCTTATAATGTTCCTACTGCTGGGACACAGGCATCCTCTCTGTGAGAGAGGTAATGGGCCTTAATCCACCATGCGAACCCAGTGCGGGTTGGTGGATGTCACATGTCTTAAAATTTTTGGTACTAGGACATGCCGTTTTCCTCACGATGTTTTCCTTCACCGTTTTAAGAGCAGTGTTGATGAAATAATTTATACAAAATAAAGCGCCTGCCTGGATCCGATTTCATGACCTACACAGCACGTAAATCGGGGTCTTTAACACTTCGCCACCACTGCTCTTTTCCAAAATTACGTTGTCAGTTCTAACTAAACTAGCCACTTCATTTAATTCCAAACACGCAAAATAGCAATGTTTTTCACACGTTCCATGCATTCATTGCATTCATTCACCTAATTTGCATTCACATTGTGAACCCCATTGAATAAATAGTATTCGGATTTATTTTTGTTTGGAGTTGTATGGAATGAATATTTGTTGGATAATCGCAAAACGTAATATTGATTCAGTATTCAAAACGTGACTAATCATTTTTATCGATCAATTTAACATTAGCTACAGATTGAATTTTATATTTATATTTTATTTGTTCAGTTTTCGTTCCAATTTTCTCCCCCAAATTATGAGAAATCTGCCAAAATAAAATTATGGTGAATGCAAATTATAATTTTACATGATTGTGTCTTTTTTATGTTGTTTTTTTGAACGATGAAACACCTTCCACCGTGTCTCAAATAATTTTATCTATTAATAAGGTTGTTCTTCTTTTCGTAGATAAACCACTATATGCCACCACAAATCCATCCATCCATCCTTATGTAAGTACGAGTATTCAGAGGCAACGAAAATGCGATGACCATTAGGGATTTACTCTTATCCATTAGTTTGGCCATTCATTGAATAAGTCGTTAGTGTATACGCATTTATTCTTGACCAACAAAACGTAGATCGCTGAAAGGTACCTTAACCCAGGAGTATACTACATACTATTATTACTAGGTGGATTCTGGCATTTATTAGTATCTATCTGGAGTCTATATTTTGTGCCTAATGTCAATAACCCCTTATTGTGATATATGGATGTACTGAGGAGCTCTTGGCTAAAATAAATAATAACAACGGTCGATCTTCAAGGTTAAGCAACGCTTGCCGAGGTCGGTCCGTGGATGGATGACCATCTATACATAGCAAGATCCTCCTAGTCTTGGCAAGGATGTTAAGTTGTTGGTCCCAGCTGTCAGTTGTAGATCATTGGCAGTTGTCACACTAATATAATAATGGCGAAAGTTTGTGAATATTTTGTATGTTTGTTACTCTTTCACGCAAAAACTACTGAACGGAGCTGGATGAAATTTGGCACAGAGATATATTATAATCTGGAATAGCACATAAGATTTTTATCCCGGAAATACGAGTATGTTCCCATGGGATAATTTTTGACATTTACGCGGGGGAAGTCGCTGGCAGATGCTAGTTACGGATAATCAGAAGTCAGTCAGAAGAAAATCGGACACCAGTGTTTCACCCAGTAACTAGGTTGTGGAGGTTAGATAGGCAGTCGTTTCATATAAAATAATGGTACTCAGCTGTATCTAGGTGTGCTGGAAGCAGAGCCCAATAAAATTTGGAAAAGGCTAGGCAGATTGATAAGATTTACTATAGGAACGCACGTAAACGTCTGCCTAACGTATAGGCATAGAGGGTTTAGTTATCATCACTACAGATTATAAAACAAAAGTCTTCCACCGCATCTGTCTGTCTGTTTGCGATAAACTCGAAAACTACAGAACGGTTTTCCATGCGGTTTTCATCAATAGACAGAGTAAGTCATGAGAAAGGTTTAGGTGTATAATTTGTTAAGATTTTGTATAAATTTGTTGAAATATGGCGATAATTGTTGAAAATGACGAAAAAAGTCAAGCCTTCAGAGTCGTCCGCGATGGCATTTGCCCATCTTTTAATGATAGCTTACTATACCCTTTCTACTTTCAAAAAAAATGGTCACGTACATTGCGGTAATTGGAGAGCTATTAAGATGGCTACAGTATTAATCCTTATCAACTAAAATACGTTAGTTATTTTAAGCATTTCATGCAAATTATGATAATACTTTACACCATAAAATTTAAATGAATATCTTACGATTTAATGCAAAATTAAAAACTAACGCGCGCGAAAACTAATTCAACCGCGCCCTACGACAGAATAAAACATGTAGGCATAATAATGCTTTACTACCCGTGCGAAACCGGGGTGGGTCCGTTTGTTACTATAACTAAACAAGTAAACACACGTCTCTACAATCTACGTAATAAACCAGCTAGTACTGGTACATCATTACAGTGTAATCTGCAATAGTTTAAACACTATAATAACAATATTGAAGCCGGCATCTTATCTACTAGGACAATTTATTAGCTACCTCATTCCGTAGGGAATTACTGCCAACGGTGTCATTGTAAAACGGAACTCAGTAAAACAATCAATTGTTATTTATCGTTGAAATAATAATAATTTAGATTTATTTTAACGGATATTATTTGTTGGTAGAAACAGTTTATATTTTGCAATATAATATAGTTAATTAATTCTGTACAATACAGATACTTTAATTTGATTTTAATGAACGCAAAGTTAATTATTATTTTATTAGAACTTGGTACGTTCAATTAAAAAGTAATATCATTAGATTGTAGGAAGTTTATGGTACGTTTTAGGAGTTCACTCCACAGGGGATGACTAACATTTCGATTGGTACACTGACATGTATACCAACACAACTTAACAACTTGAATGCCCATATCTAGAAACCCATGTATTTTAACTGTGCAAAATAGTCTCAATCTTATAAAATGCATGAAAATAAACAAACCATTCTTAACGGAGTACCGTAATACTAATAAATAACAATCCCAGGTTTTTGTAATATTTTACTACAGAAAATCTAATTTTGCGGTCTACGAATTTTAGTACTCCTCAGTTTAATTAAGATTTTTATTACGTCTCCGAAAAGTTCAATGTACTCTTTATAAGACCAAACTCAAACTTGACTGGATTTTGTCATTAGCAGTTTCATAATTATATCCTTTCAAAATTAGAATATCAACAGCTCAGATCGGATTTACTTTGGAAGTGCTCGGAAAATTAACCTTTACGAAGTTAGGTCGACACTTAATAGCCATATCTGAGCACAGAACTGTAACATCAAGTACCGCTATTCACTTTAATCTAATGCTGTTAATCTGCCCCTTTATTGCTTCTAGTTCCATCATAATTCACTTCGTAACACCGGGACAGTTTTATCATTTATTTATGAGGACGAAGAGTTTACAATCAAGGAAAACAAGGTACGGAAAACAGGTATTTGTTGGGTTCATAAAAATATTCAAATGACCTGTCGTTTTAAATATTCGAACTTATACAGAATTTTATTAAACAAGAAAAGTTTGGGAATGTCGTTCCATGGAAAGTATTTTGTACGAGTATCTATGTGAAAAAAGTTTTGTGCCCCATATTTTTTGGCAGGCAATTTTTATTTCTGGTTAGAAAATGTTTACATGACATCTTATAAAATTGGATACAGGGAATGGTATAATTTATTGGAGCCTTATCATTTTTCCGTTAAGTCTTTCCCGTTCTGTTCCTTTGTTCTCTGCGGAAATAAACGGCAAAGAGTATATTCCCGGGATATTGATCCTGACAATTACATTATTTATTACAAGCTTGGCGTAAGGAAAGTTTAAATGAATAAGCTTCTTGCAAAACTGGGAAATGACGCTTATTACTTGGGTATAATAAATTGCAAATCATTTTGTGCATTCGTTATAATGAAATAACTTCGGTAGATGATACGGAATGTTATAGATATTATCTCTAAGTATGATGAACGAATTAAGGAAGAAGATTATGTTAGGTACAATACCAGGCAGAAATAGGATAATTTTCTTAATTTCAGAGTACATGCGCTAATTAGATATAATAAAGAACAGAACCAAAATGCGGTACCTTAAAATATTCCTAATTTAGCTATCACTCAAGCCCTATTATAATTCTGAACGCGTTTCTCCTCCAAATTTAGACCATTGTTAGTTTGAATCCAATTCTTTCAATTCACAGGTAATATTGTTTTTGCACCTGTACCTTTCCCTAAGCAAATATAACTTGAGCATAATGCGAAAATATATAACGTTATTTTAAATGACTTATCCGATACACTGGATTGGGGAATTAAAGTTGCATTTATTGTATCCTGCAAGTCTTCATTATGGTAACGTTAGGTTTCAAAGACTGAAACAAGAGTTTCTTAATGCGACGTTGGCTTCACCACATAATCAGGTCCTCTAGAGATGACAAAATTTAAAATAGTGGGTCGACCATATTGACTTATGTACATAAAATAATACCAATACGACACAAATTCGCTCGCCATTTTAATTTTGAGTGAAACTACAAATTTAAATACAATTTCATCAAGGTCAGGTATTTTATCTTGTTTAGTTTCAAATCTGTGGCGCGTGCAAAAAATAAGGGTGACTGACTACACTAATTTGCTAGAAATTCACGCCATGGTTACTGATCCCTAGACCTGCCTATAATCAACAATAGATTCTGCCCGTGAAAGACGAACATTAGCCCGAGAAAACATATTCCCGGAACAAATAGTAGAAGTTCTATGTGCTATTCCTGATTATAATCTATCTCTGTGCCAAATTTCATACAGATCCGTTTAGTCGTTTGAGCGTGAAGAAGTAACAAACACACTCACAAACTTTCGCCTTTATAATATTAAGTGTGATAATATCTTTCGTTGCCTCTATTTTGCATACATACATCTATTTTACGAGATATGGGTTATTTTTAGGCGTGAACCACAGGGCTTTTACGAAGGTCCATGAAAAGGTTTGTGGTAGGTGGAGGTAAAATATTTTACGAAAAAATTTGTTAAAGTAAGTGACATTTAGGACCTTTTTCACACTGAAAGAGTATCAATTCAATTGTTCAGTTTTACCAGACACTAAGTATTGCTAATAACAACAGAAAACATGTTTTATTTTATTCTGGTCTGATTTAAGTACGTAGGTATGTACCCTAATGTTGAAACATTATCAATCAACCTGCTAATTTGAAGAACAATATTTCCCATAACAAATAATAATAATAGGCTTACATGAGGTTCTAGAAAAAGCAAAAATTAAAAAAAAAATAACCCGACTATGGTTATTTTTTTTTTCGTTTTTTTGGCCTATTTTACCCGAGCTATAATAACGAATCGATTGACACCTTATTCATCAAAATCTGATGAATAGTTTAGGCGCTACGGAGGAACATACTTTAATACAAACATAAATACATACATAGACTGCAAAAATCATAACCCTTCCTTTTGGCTTCGCCGTACTCGGGTAAAAGTGACATTCTTCAGCAAAAACAATTATTGTCAAAATGTACGCGATTGACATGCGGCCAAACTATCATGTGGTCAAGCCCAAAAACTGGGCTTTTGACAAACGCTAACACTAATTGAATGTCTCATTTTTTTTATTATTGGTAGGCTCTAGACTCCCCTTTGTTTCGAGTTCTTTCGCAGAATGGCACCCGGTTGACAGATTTAGTGCCCACTAAAATGATTTATCACAATACTCACTTGTAATAAAATATCGCCTATTTGCAATCTCCCATCTTTTTGCGCCGCTCCTCCCACAGCTAGCCGTGTTATGCTGACGTCACTGCCAGTTTCCCCGCCTGCTATGCTTAGGCCGAGCCCACTCGCACCCCGTTCCAATGTCACATCAGCTGTCTCCCACACAGCTTCGCTGTCTGCATCCGAAGGACACTGCCGACAATGACGTATTGTAAGATTACTGAGAAATGTGTTGGGAGTGAAATAGTGCGTTTATGAAATGTTATAGGAAAAAATATCACTACGATTTATGTAGACATGACAGCGTTATTATAACAATTATTAAAACATTTTTGGAGGAGTTTATTTCAAGATACTTTATTACATTATAAATAAGGCATTAAAACTATTATTTACTCTTTAAAAAAAAAGTAGGTCAAAGTCTCCTCCTGAGATAGTGACATTATATGGCAACAACTAATGTCAAAAGTACAAAACCTTTGGGTTTGATCTCTTGGCATTTTGGTAGTACATATTAATTCAATACCTACATTTTTGAATTTTTTACAACTGAAATTGCTGATTAAATATCGTTATTTTGTCTAAGCGTCCTAACGATAAATTTGGATAACAACTATCAAAAATTGAAACAAAACAACATAAAAAAGAATCGAAATAAATAAAAGGAAAAACAAAACAAATATACAGAACGCTTAAGGACTTTTACTTTCTTACCCCACGACCCGAATAACCGAATAAGGGAACTAAACAAACAAAATAACCTCTCCAACTTAACCAAAACAAACTAAATATAACAGTTTCGTAACTAATAGTTATTAGTTTATAAAGCTGAAGGTTACAGTTAAAGTTGAATTTCTTAGTTTCAGCGTAAATCACCTTTTGTTTGTTTTCACAATAACAGATTTCATTGTTAACGCAATCAAGTCCTAATGCACTAATTTTACTAGGCAATTCAAAAGTCTCTATTCTTGGATGTTTTTGTTGTTAAAACTTCGGTAGATTGTAATAAGGAGTTTATTAAAGTTGTGCTGCGTGTAGTAACATAAAAATAAATGCCATTTTTTGTCATTTAGATGTTATGAATTCGCCACATACCCGTTTTTATAATTTCACCCTTCTAACCAATTATAAAGTTAACCAGTTAGCTAACTCTAGTACGTTTGACAACAAAATATGACCGCTAGTGATTTTAAAAACTGATGAAACTTGCGCGTCCATTTTGGCACTCCCAGCTCAGTACGAAAATTCGTCCGGCCATATTGAATTTTGCTGGTAGCGGTCACGCGTAGTTATTTGGTTTTAATCCTTCCCGATCACTCACGAATTTCACTATTTAAAAGTTATTATTAAAACGACGAGCCAAGCTGCAAATACTTTACGCTGTATATTTTAAACATTTTCCCACAATGGAATATAATATGAGGGTATGTATATTACAGCTCTGAATAATAATGTTTCGGAATAGTTTGATTTATTTTGCTTCTATTTGTAAAGGTATTTATAAATAGTCAAAGAGCACAACATATTTTGATATGTCTGTCGTGAACCAAGTAATTAATCTGTATAATGCTCGAGCTTTATGAATCAAGTCAAGTCAAATCAGGCGATGTAATGAATAATGATTTAAACTTCTATATTATTATCTGCAGATTATGTATATTGCTACGTAGCGATTGGGCAGTTTAGCAATTATGGGCAATTCATTAGTCCAGCGAGCGCAGCGAGCTCGGGAACTTACAGGTTAGGTTCATCTTCTTCATCTTAGGTTTCTTTAGATCCACCGTAATAGGACCATCGCGCAGCGGGACTCTGTCGACTTTGTTGCTTAAATAGTAATCGCACTTATCTATTCTATATTAAAATGAATGTCAACATTAAAATTATTATCAGCCGGCCCAATAAGTGATGGGCATTATTCAGAAATAAATTATTTCAATACCTTTAAGCATATTGCCTACTCGTATTGGGCATTATTAAAATTGTCTGGGCATTATCAAAAATGCCGTATAAATTACTTGGTCCATAACATACCCACCCATAGTCCCAATTTGCTCTTATCATATAAGTAGCGTAACCACGTTTCAAAGCCTGGAAATTTAGTCCTTAGATAGCATTATAGGCGTCTAGACGAGACTAATTACATACAGTATGCGACATCTAGACAGTGCGGTTAGGTTAGTAAATCTAGCCGTCTGCTAACGCGCGAATGTGTGTGTGTTATAAAAAATTGCAATTTTTCATTTTTTTATTTACCTTTTTTACATGGGACTTACTTTGGAAAATAACTGGCAAAATGTGGGGCTTAAAACATTTCTGTCTAACCCGTCGGGGATTACAGGTGTGGTGTTAAGTTATTTTGCTGAAAGTCTAAAATCGTTACGTGCTTACGATCAATATTGTTTTGGAATGGTACCTAGATGACCTATATCTTAGATAAAATGGCCTAAATCACACGGTCGAACTGAACATAAATTACCCTTTAGGCTGCGATAACTTTCGGCCTCTCGCCAGATTGTTCGATTGAACTTCGACCGCTTACATCCGTCGGTGCCTATGCCATTCAAACTTGAAGGGACGGTCATGTCGCATTGAAGGGTCAATGACTTGGTAGTTTCTTTCAACTGTTGAAGCCACTCACTGCCATGGTCCATGTTTATTGATAAATGGGTTCCCCACTAGAAAATATTTTCAATGTGTTTTTCTGTTCACTATTTATATTTTTCTACTTAAATAAGTAAATATTAGGCGTAGCTTTTATATTATCGCACAAGAGTGGAAACCTACTGGCAGAACATACGAAAATTTTTCTTGCAATTTATGTGATGTGCATATTTAAGTGTTCAATACGTAATTTTTGTCCTCGTTTTTAAAAGAAGCGTTGATTTACATTAATTCTTCACACTTAATATCTCGTAATTACACAATAATATCAATTAACCCGCACTGGAACCGCGTAATGGATTACGGCCCATTTTCTCTCACAGAGAGGAGGCCTGTATCCCAGCAGTGGGAACTTTAAAAGGCTGTTGATGGTGATGATGACATAATAATACAATATCAAACAGAGAATATAAAAATAAGGAAAAATATGGTAACAACCATATATCTGAACCTCTGAACCATACGGAGTAGCTCTTTAGTAAAGTACAAAAAAGCTCTTTTTGTAGATAATCGAATAATTCAATAAAAAAGATTTCTCTACAAGAAAGTGTGTCTAAAAGACAAAAAGTATTTTTAAGTGCGAGTCGGACTCGCGGACGAAGGGCTCCGGACCATTATTGCAAAAAACTGCAAAAAAACACGTTTGTTGTATGGGAGCCCCACTTAAACATTTATTTTATTCAGATTATACACTCGCGAGCAATGAAAAAGTTCCAGTGACATAGCACCAAATTGCTCCTAAACGGGAAAGGCTAGCTTAATGACGCCGTCTGCAATATTGAAGTACATTTAACAGCGCATCAGAATATTATCAACTAAAAACGTAAATATTGTGTTCAAATTAAATGTTTTAAAAAATTGGGGCCATTTGGCAAATAAAACCAAATCTCTCAGTAGGGGTTTTATTAGGTGTAAACGTAGGTTTTGATAACTCAGTACTTGGTGTTTCCTCCATGTGCTCTCAATACAGCTTCTACGCGATTGGGCATGCTGAATACCAGGTTCCTCAGCATATGCTGAGGAATGTTCTCCCATTCTTTGATGAGCGCGTAATTCAAGTCACGAAGAGTAATTGGAGGTGGAACTTGTTTTCTCACACGTTTGTCGAGCTCGTTCCAAGCATGCTCAATAGGATTCAAATCGGGGCTCCTTGCTAGCCACTCCATTTTGTGGATTCCTACGTCCTGAAGATACTTATTTACAACTTGGGCAGTGTGGGCCCGTGCATTATCGTGCATGAACACTGCATTGTCGCCCATATTGGCCAAAAACGGACCAGCATGTTCATTGAGAATCTCATTGATGTATCTCACAGCAGTTAGGTTCCCGTTCTCGATTGGAACTAACGCTGTTCGCCCCTCTGCAGAGATACCAGCCCACACGTGAACGGTACTTCCGCCGTGTGACATTTTTTCTTTAAAACTTGCTCGTGCAAAACGTTCTCCTGGTCGTCGGTATACTCTTTTCCTCCCATCATGATTGTACAGCATAAATCTTGACTCATCAGAGAACATCACTCTGCCCCAGTAGTCCTCACCCCATTCTGTATGCTCGCGGGCGTATCGCAATCGGGCAACTTTATGATGCCGTTCCAGTTTTGGGCCATTTGCTGGCCTGTAAGGCTTCAATCCTCTTTCGGCAAGACGTCTCCTGACTCTCCACTTGCTTATTGGCTCCCTTCAAACTTGCAGAAGTTGTTGTTGAACCGCAACTCCCGTCTGATGTCGATTTCTTAACATGGCTGCCGCAATGAAACGATCTTCTCGATCTTTGGCTGGTCCCCAATTCCACCATAGTGATGATTCTCGTACAATCCTCGGGTGATAGAGGCATGATTTATGGGTACGAGAGCCGTAAGACTTTACAATTTAAGAATTCTTTCACAACGGCGAAAACAAGGATGAAATCAAAAGCAAAACAAAAAACGAAACAAATGTATTCCGAAATTTTCAAATCCCAAAAATTTTGTTTTTCTACTTTTTTTATCCATGGCTTCAAAAATACCAGTATTTAAAAGAGTTTAAGTCTGCATAATAAAATAGATTTCATTATACTTTTTAATTTATGAAGCTAGGTTCTATGTCTTAGGAGATATTAAGGTGTTTGTCGGCATTTTGTGAGTGGAACTTTTTCAGTGCTCGGCAGTGTAGTACTTTTTGTTATAGCGGCAACAGAAATACATCATCTGTGAATTTCAACTTTTCTAGCTGACAGACAGACGGACCGTGGAGTCTTAGTAATAGGTTCCCGTTTTTACCCTTTGGGTACGGAACCCTAAAAAATATTGTAACACATTTTTATGTAACCGTCAGGGTTACATAAAAATGTCAGCAAGTAAAATATAATTCTTCTGCTAAGAGCGGAAATCTCACAAGATAGGTACAAGCGGTTTCCTCCAAGGAGCATTTGTAAACCTCTACATAGGGAACATACGGAAGCTGAGAATGTACTCGCAATACTCCGTGATTCAATTCACTCAGATCTTTGTAAACATTCCCGTTATCCTTTTCCTTGGAAAGCGGATGCACTGAAAGTGTTGGTTTTGTAACTGTTTTTGCTCACTTGTCGATCCATTACATTCATTTTGGTGTTTTGCTCATTTTGGTGTACAATAAAGTATGTTCTATCTATCATTTGGCAGTAAAAGCCTGGTACAAAACAAAAACCCAGTACATAACAGAGTCAAAAACTCTGTTTTGGCGAATCTTAAAGTCACTCCAGAGTGATTAATAAAAGCCTAGACCTTTGCATAACACGCACCACGTCAACTTACCGACTAACAAAACTTCTCTTAAGGCTGAGCGTAAACTCAAACTTGATGTATGTTGTAAGTTGACTAAGTTTAAATCGTTATCAAAAGGAGGTACTTGCAATGTATGGAGACTAACTTCCTTGTTCATAAACAGCTTATACTGACTTCGTGTATTATCCTTAGATATTCTGAGGATAAGGAGCTCTAATCGCTCATTACATCATTGACAAAAATAGGAGGATCAATGCGTTTTATTTTAAAACAATTAGATATGACAAACATTTTTAAGCTATATTGGTTGATTTTTAACACAGATCACCCAAAACAAGATGACATTAAGAAGTTGATGAACAAAAAAGTGGCGGCGAAGTCTAAATTTAAGCGACGGCCTACTGATGCTAATAGGGAAAAATATGCCTCCATTCGCAATCACTGCAATAAGGTGTGTAGGAATGCTAATCGCCAATATATTCATAACTCTGTCCTAAATGGGGACGCATCCAAAGTTTGGAATTTTCTTAGATCATTGGGGATCGGTAAAACTCGACAAGAGTCAATACCTAAGAATATAGACCTCGATTTAATGAATCAACACTTTACAGCTTCGTCCCATTTCGATAGGACAATAAAATTTAATACACTGGATTATCTTTCATCTCTTCCGAGCCCCAGTTATTCGTCTGCGTGAACTTGGCAGATCATTTTCCAGCAGAGCATAAAAACATGTGAGTTCTAGTCGCATGCAGCATAGTTCTAGAGTTCTTGATACTTTTTGGAAATAGTTCTGGCTTTTTTCCCAGAAAAAAGTCACATGAAAATATGATCTGCTAACTTCCGGTAGCAGATCATTTTTTCCAAAACTAAAATTTTAAAAGTGATTTTGGTGCACAAAGGTAAGTTCTATAGTTCCTGATACCTTTTAGAAATAGTTCTGCAGAATTACACACAAAAAAAAATAACAAACATATTAAACTCATAACAGAAACCAATATAAACTAATATGTTTTTCAAAACTGGCGTTATATAAAACGATACGAAATACAGTTTAGTATACAACTACTAAAGAACTATATGAAGGTATGGCAGAAAAAGCCAAAACTCTCACTCAAGTATCTAGAGATGTGATACATCTCTAGATACTTGAGTGAGTGAGAGAGCATGGCTGAAGATCGAGATTAATAAAATCAAGAAATTTTTATCGTTCGTAATAAAAAATCAAAAAAATATATATCAGAGGTACTGAGGGCCGAGAACTCCTCAGTTTCTATTACAAATATATAAGCGCTTTAAAAAAGAGTGATACAGACTGCGAGAACTCTCACTCAAGTATCAGCAGAGCATGGCTGAAGATTTAGGTTAGCTTAGATCAAGAAATTTTTCAGTGTTCGTTATAAAAATCCAAAAAAAATATATCAGAGGTACTGATGGCGGGGAACTCCTCGGTTTCTATTACAAATATATAAGCGCTTTATAAAATAGTGAATCAGATAGCCAGAACTCTCACTCAAGTATCAGCAGAGCATGGCTGAAGATCGAGATTAATAAAAATCAAGATTTTTTTATCGTTCGTAATAAAAAATCAAAAAAATATATATCAGAGGTACTCAGGGCCGAGAACTCCTCGGTTTCTTTTACAAATATATAAGCGCTTTATAAAAGAGTGATACAGACTGCGAGAACTCTCACTCAAGTATCAGCAGAGCTTGGCTGAAGATTTAGGTTAGCTAAGACCGAGAAATTTTTCAGTGTTCGTTATAAAAATAAAAATAAATATATCCGAGGTACTGAGGGCGGGGAACTCCTCAGTTTCTATTACAAGTATATAAGCGCTTTATAAAATAGTGAAACAGATAGCCAGAACTCTCACTCAAGTATCAGCATAGCATGGCTGAAGATCGAGATTAATAAAAATCAAGAATTTTTTATCGTTCGTAATAAAAAATCAAAAAAATATATATATGAGGTACTCAGGGCCGAGAACTCCTCGGTGTCTATTACAAATATATAAGCGCTTTATGAAATAGTGAAACAGATAGCCAGAACTCTCACTCAAGTATCAGCAGAGCATGGCTGAAGATCGAGATTAATAAAAATCAAGATTTTTTTATCGTTCGTAATAAAAAATCAAAAAAATATATATCAGAGGTACTCAGGGCCGAGAACTCCTCGGTTTCTTTTACAAATATATAAGCGCTTTATAAAAGAGTGATACAGACTGCGAGAACTCTCACTCAAGTATCAGCAGAGCTTGGCTGAAGATTTAGGTTAGCTAAGACCGAGAAATTTTTCAGTGTTCGTTATAAAAATAAAAATAAATATATCCGAGGTACTGAGGGCGGGGAACTCCTCAGTTTCTATTACAAGTATATAAGCGCTTTATAAAATAGTGAAACAGATAGCCAGAACTCTCAGTCAAGTATCAGCATAGCATGGCTGAAGATCGAGATTAATAAAAATCAAGAATTTTTTATCGTTCGTAATAAAAAATCAAAAAAATATATATCAGAGGTACTCAGGGCCGAGAACTAATCGGTTTCTATTACAAATATATAAGCGCTTTATAAAAAAGTTATACAAACTGCGAGAACTCTCACTCAAGTATCAGCAGAGCATGGCTGAAGATTTAGGTTAGCTTAGACCAAGAAATTTTTCAGTGTTCGTTATAAAAATCCAAAAAAAAATATTAGAGGTACTGAGGGCCGGGAACTCCTCGGTTTCTATTACAAGTATATAAGCGCTTTATAAAATAGTGAAACAGATAGCCAGAACTCTCACTCAAGTATCAGCAGAGCATGGCTGAAGATCGATATTAATAAAAATCAAGATTTTTTTATCGTTCGTAATAAAAAATCAAAAAAATATATATCAGAGGTACTCAGGGCCGAGAACTCCTCGGTTTCTATTACAAATATATAAGCGCTTTATAAAAGAGTTATACAAACTGCGAGATATCTTAATCAAGTATCAGCAGAGCATGGTAGAAGATTTAGGTTAGCTTAGCTCAAGAAATTTTTCAGTGTTCGTTATAAAAATCAAAAAAATGTATATCAGAGGTACTGAGGGCGAAGAACTCCGCGGTTTCTATTACAAGTATAAAAGCGCTTTATAAAATAGTGAAACAGATAGCCAGAACTCTCACTCAAGTATCAGCAGAGCATGGCTGAAGATCGAGATTAATAAAAATCAAGAAATTTTTATCGTTCGTAATAAAAAATTAAAAAAATATATATCAGAGGTACTGAGGGCCGAGAACTCCTCGGTTTCTTTTACAAATATATAAGCGCTTTATAAAATAGTGATTTAGACAGCGAAAACTCTCACTCAAGTATCAGCAGAGCATGGTAGAAGATTTAGGTTAGCTTAGATCAAGAAAATTTTCAGTGTTCGTTATAAAAATCCAAAAAAAAATATCAGAGGTACTGAGGGCCGGGAACTCCTCGGTTTCTATTACAAGTATATAAGCGCTTTATAAAATAGTGAAACAGATAGCCAGAACTCTCACTCAAGTATCAGCAGAGCATGGCTGAAGATCGATATTAATAAAAATCAAGATTTTTTTATCGTTCGTAATAAAAAATCAAAAAAATATATATCAGAGGTACTCAGGGCCGAGAACTCCTCGGTTTCTATTACAAATATATAAGCGCTTTATAAAAGAGTTATACAAACTGCGAGATATCTTAATCAAGTATCAGCAGAGCATGGTAGAAGATTTAGGTTAGCTTAGCTCAAGAAATTTTTCAGTGTTCGATATAAAAATCAAAAAAATGTATATCAGAGGTACTGAGGGCGAAGAACTCCGCGGTTTCTATTACAAGTATAAAAGCGCTTTATAAAATAGTGAAACAGATAGCCAGAACTCTCACTCAAGTATCAGCAGAGCATGGCTGAAGATCGAGATTAATAAAAATCAAGAAATTTTTATCGTTCGTAATAAAAAATTAAAAAAATATATATCAGAGGTACTGAGGGCCGAGAACTCCTCGGTTTCTATTACAAATATATAAGCGCTTTATAAAAGAGTGATACAAACTGCGAGATATCTTAATCAAGTATCAGCAGAGCATGGTAGAAGATTTAAGTTAGCTTAGCTCAAGAATTTTTTCAGTGTTCGTTATAAAAATCAAAAAAATATATATAAGAGGTACTGAGGAAGGGGAACTCCTCGGTTTCTATTACAAGTATAAAAGCGCTTTATAAAATAGTGAAACAGATAGCCAGAACTCTCACTCAAGTATCAGCAGAGCATGGCTGAAGATCGAGATTAATAAAAATCAAGAATTTTTTATCGTTCGTAATAAAAAAATTAAAAAATATATATCAGAGGTACTGAAGGCCAAGAACTCCTCGGTTTCTGTTACAAATATATAAGCGCTTTATATAAGTGTGATACAGGCTGCGAGAACTCTCACTCAAGTATCAGCAGAGCAAGGCTGAAGATTTAGGTTAGCTAAGACCAAGAAATTTTTCAGTGTTCGTTATAAAAATCCAAAAAATATATATCAGAGGTACTGAAGGCCAAGAACTCCTCGGTTTCTGTTACAAATATATAAGCGCTTTATATAAGTGTGATACAGATTGCGAGAACTCTCACTCAAGTATCAGCAGAGCAAGGCTGAAGATTTAGGTTAGCTAAGACCAAGAAATTTTTCAGTGTTCGTTATAAAAATCCAAAAAAAATATATCAGAGTTACTGAGGGCGGGAAACTCCTCGGTTTCTGTTACAAGTATATAAGCGCTTTATAAAATAGTGAAACAGACTGCGAGAACTCTCACTCAAGTATCAGCAGAGCTTGGCTGAAGATTTAGGTTAGCTAAGACCAAGAAATTTTTCAGTGTTCGTTATAAAAATCAAAAAAAAAAATATCCGAGGTACTGAGGGCGGGGAACTCCTCAGTTTCTATTACAAGTATATAAGCGCTTTATAAAATAGTGAAACAAATAGCCAGAACTCTCACTCAAGTATCAGCAGAGCATGGCTGAAGATCGAGATTAATAAAAATCAAGAATTTTTATCGTTCGTAATAAAAAATAAAAAAATATATATCAGAGGTACTGAGGGCCGAGAACTCCTCGGTTTCTGTTACAAATATATAAGCGCTTTATAAAAGAGTGATACAGACTGCGAGAACTCTCACTCAAGTATCAGCAGAGCATGGCTGAAGATTTAGGTTAGCTAAGACCAAAAATTTTTCAGTGTTCGTTATAAAAATAAAATAAAAAAATATCAGAGGTACTGAGGGCGGGGAACTCCTCGGTTTCTATTACAAGTATATAAGCGCTTTATAAAATAGTGAAACAGATAGCCAGAACTCTCACTCACGTATCACCAGAGCATGACTGAAGATCGAGATTAATAAAAATCAAGAATTTTTTATCATTCGTAATAAAAAATAAAAAAAATATATATCAGAGGTACTGAGGGCCGAGAACTCCTCGGTTTCTGTTACAAATATATAAGCGCTTTATAAAAGAGTGATACAGACTGCGAGAACACTCACTCAAGTATCAGCAGAGCATGGCTGAAGATTTAGGTTAGCTAAGACCAAGAAATTTTTCAGTGTTCGTTATAAAAATCCAAAAAAAATATATCAGAGTTACTGAGGGCGGGGAACTCCTCGGTTTCTATTACAAGTATATAAGCGCTTTATAAAAGAGTGATACATTCTGCGAGAACTCTCACTCAAGTATCAGCAGAGCATGGCTGAAGATTTAGGTTAGCTAAGACCAAGAAATTTTTAAGTGTTCGTTATAAAAATCCAAAAAAAATATATCAGAGTGACTGAGGGCGAGGAACTCCTCGGTTTCTATTACAAGTATATAAGGGCTTTATAAAATAGTGAAACAGACTGCGAGAACTCTTAATCAAGTATCAGCAGAGCATGATAGAAGATTTAAGTTAGCTTAGCTCAAGAATTTTTTCAGTGTTCGTTATAAAAATCAAAAAAATATATATAAGAGGTACTGAGGGCGGGGAACTCCTCGGTTTCTATTACAAGTATAAAAGCGCTTTATAAAATAGTGAAACAGATAGCCAGAACTCTCACTCAAGTATCAGCAGAGCATGTCTGAAGATCGAGATTAATAAAAATCAAGAATTTTTTATCGTTCGTAATAAAAATTTAAAAAAATATATATCAGAGGTACTGAAGGCCAAGAACTCCTCGGTTTCTGTTACAAATATATAAGCGCTTTATATAAGTGTGATACAGGCTGCGAGAACTCTCCCTCAAGTATCAGCAGAGCAAGGCTGAAGATTTAGGTTAGCTAAGACCAAGAAATTTTTCAGTGTTCGTTATAAAAATCCAAAAAATATATATCAGAGTTACTGAGGGCGGGGAACTCCTCGGTTTCTGTTACAAGTATATAAGCGATTTATAAAATAGTGAAACAGACTGCGAGAACTCTCACTCAAGTATCAGCAGAGCTTGGCTGAAGATTTAGGTTAGCTAAGACCAAGAAATTTTTCAGTGTTCGTTATAAAAATAAAAATAAATATATCCGAGGTACTGAGGGCGGGGAACTTCTCAGTTTCTATTACAAGTATATAAGCGCTTTATAAAATCGTGAAACAGATAGCCAGAACTCTCACTCAAGTATCAGCATAGCATGGCTGAAGATCGAGATTAATAAAAATCAAGAATTTTTTATCGATCGTAATAAAAAATTAAAAAAATATATATCAGAGGTACTGAGGGCCGAGAACTCCTCGGTTTCTGTTACAAATATATAAGCCCTTTATAAAAGAGTGATACAGACTGCGAGAACACTCACTCAAGTATCAGCAGAGCATGGCTGAAGATTTAGGTTAGCTAAGACCAAGAAATTTTTCAGTGTTCGTTATAAAAATCCAAAAAAAATATATCAGAGTTACTGAGGGCGGGGAACTCCTCGGTTTCTATTACAAGTATATAAGCGCTTTATAAAAGAGTGATACAGTCTGCGAGAACTCTCACTCAAGTATCAGCAGAGCATGGCTGAAGATCGAGATTAATAAAAATCAAGAATTTTTTATCGATCGTAATAAAAAATTAAAAATATATATATCAGAGGTACTGAGGGCCGAGAACTCCTCGGTGTCTATTACAAATATATAAGCGCTTTATGAAATAGTGAAACAGATAGCCAGAACTCTCACTCAAGTATCAGCAGAGCATGGCTGAAGATCGAGATTAATAAAAATCAAGATTTTTTTATCGTTCGTAATAAAAAATCAAAAAAATATATATCAGAGGTACTCAGGGCCGAGAACTCCTCGGTTTCTTTTACAAATATATAAGCGCTTTATAAAAGAGTGATACAGACTGCGAGAACTCTCACTCAAGTATCAGCAGAGCTTGGCTGAAGATTTAGGTTAGCTAAGACCGAGAAATTTTTCAGTGTTCGTTATAAAAATAAAAATAAATATATCCGAGGTACTGAGGGCGGGGAACTCCTCAGTTTCTATTACAAGTATATAAGCGCTTTATAAAATAGTGAAACAGATAGCCAGAACTCTCAGTCAAGTATCAGCATAGCATGGCTGAAGATCGAGATTAATAAAAATCAAGAATTTTTTATCGTTCGTAATAAAAAATCAAAAAAATATATATCAGAGGTACTCAGGGCCGAGAACTAATCGGTTTCTATTACAAATATATAAGCGCTTTATAAAAAAGTTATACAAACTGCGAGAACTCTCACTCAAGTATCAGCAGAGCATGGCTGAAGATTTAGGTTAGCTTAGACCAAGAAATTTTTCAGTGTTCGTTATAAAAATCCAAAAAAAAATATTAGAGGTACTGAGGGCCGGGAACTCCTCGGTTTCTATTACAAGTATATAAGCGCTTTATAAAATAGTGAAACAGATAGCCAGAACTCTCACTCAAGTATCAGCAGAGCATGGCTGAAGATCGATATTAATAAAAATCAAGATTTTTTTATCGTTCGTAATAAAAAATCAAAAAAATATATATCAGAGGTACTCAGGGCCGAGAACTCCTCGGTTTCTATTACAAATATATAAGCGCTTTATAAAAGAGTTATACAAACTGCGAGATATCTTAATCAAGTATCAGCAGAGCATGGTAGAAGATTTAGGTTAGCTTAGCTCAAGAAATTTTTCAGTGTTCGTTATAAAAATCAAAAAAATGTATATCAGAGGTACTGAGGGCGAAGAACTCCGCGGTTTCTATTACAAGTATAAAAGCGCTTTATAAAATAGTGAAACAGATAGCCAGAACTCTCACTCAAGTATCAGCAGAGCATGGCTGAAGATCGAGATTAATAAAAATCAAGAAATTTTTATCGTTCGTAATAAAAAATTAAAAAAATATATATCAGAGGTACTGAGGGCCGAGAACTCCTCGGTTTCTTTTACAAATATATAAGCGCTTTATAAAATAGTGATTTAGACAGCGAAAACTCTCACTCAAGTATCAGCAGAGCATGGTAGAAGATTTAGGTTAGCTTAGATCAAGAAAATTTTCAGTGTTCGTTATAAAAATCCAAAAAAAAATATCAGAGGTACTGAGGGCCGGGAACTCCTCGGTTTCTATTACAAGTATATAAGCGCTTTATAAAATAGTGAAACAGATAGCCAGAACTCTCACTCAAGTATCAGCAGAGCATGGCTGAAGATCGATATTAATAAAAATCAAGATTTTTTTATCGTTCGTAATAAAAAATCAAAAAAATATATATCAGAGGTACTCAGGGCCGAGAACTCCTCGGTTTCTATTACAAATATATAAGCGCTTTATAAAAGAGTTATACAAACTGCGAGATATCTTAATCAAGTATCAGCAGAGCATGGTAGAAGATTTAGGTTAGCTTAGCTCAAGAAATTTTTCAGTGTTCGATATAAAAATCAAAAAAATGTATATCAGAGGTACTGAGGGCGAAGAACTCCGCGGTTTCTATTACAAGTATAAAAGCGCTTTATAAAATAGTGAAACAGATAGCCAGAACTCTCACTCAAGTATCAGCAGAGCATGGCTGAAGATCGAGATTAATAAAAATCAAGAAATTTTTATCGTTCGTAATAAAAAATTAAAAAAATATATATCAGAGGTACTGAGGGCCGAGAACTCCTCGGTTTCTATTACAAATATATAAGCGCTTTATAAAAGAGTGATACAAACTGCGAGATATCTTAATCAAGTATCAGCAGAGCATGGTAGAAGATTTAAGTTAGCTTAGCTCAAGAATTTTTTCAGTGTTCGTTATAAAAATCAAAAAAATATATATAAGAGGTACTGAGGAAGGGGAACTCCTCGGTTTCTATTACAAGTATAAAAGCGCTTTATAAAATAGTGAAACAGATAGCCAGAACTCTCACTCAAGTATCAGCAGAGCATGGCTGAAGATCGAGATTAATAAAAATCAAGAATTTTTTATCGTTCGTAATAAAAAAATTAAAAAATATATATCAGAGGTACTGAAGGCCAAGAACTCCTCGGTTTCTGTTACAAATATATAAGCGCTTTATATAAGTGTGATACAGGCTGCGAGAACTCTCACTCAAGTATCAGCAGAGCAAGGCTGAAGATTTAGGTTAGCTAAGACCAAGAAATTTTTCAGTGTTCGTTATAAAAATCCAAAAAATATATATCAGAGGTACTGAAGGCCAAGAACTCCTCGGTTTCTGTTACAAATATATAAGCGCTTTATATAAGTGTGATACAGATTGCGAGAACTCTCACTCAAGTATCAGCAGAGCAAGGCTGAAGATTTAGGTTAGCTAAGACCAAGAAATTTTTCAGTGTTCGTTATAAAAATCCAAAAAAAATATATCAGAGTTACTGAGGGCGGGAAACTCCTCGGTTTCTGTTACAAGTATATAAGCGCTTTATAAAATAGTGAAACAGACTGCGAGAACTCTCACTCAAGTATCAGCAGAGCTTGGCTGAAGATTTAGGTTAGCTAAGACCAAGAAATTTTTCAGTGTTCGTTATAAAAATCAAAAAAAAAAATATCCGAGGTACTGAGGGCGGGGAACTCCTCAGTTTCTATTACAAGTATATAAGCGCTTTATAAAATAGTGAAACAAATAGCCAGAACTCTCACTCAAGTATCAGCAGAGCATGGCTGAAGATCGAGATTAATAAAAATCAAGAATTTTTATCGTTCGTAATAAAAAATAAAAAAATATATATCAGAGGTACTGAGGGCCGAGAACTCCTCGGTTTCTGTTACAAATATATAAGCGCTTTATAAAAGAGTGATACAGACTGCGAGAACTCTCACTCAAGTATCAGCAGAGCATGGCTGAAGATTTAGGTTAGCTAAGACCAAAAATTTTTCAGTGTTCGTTATAAAAATAAAATAAAAAAATATCAGAGGTACTGAGGGCGGGGAACTCCTCGGTTTCTATTACAAGTATATAAGCGCTTTATAAAATAGTGAAACAGATAGCCAGAACTCTCACTCACGTATCACCAGAGCATGACTGAAGATCGAGATTAATAAAAATCAAGAATTTTTTATCATTCGTAATAAAAAATAAAAAAAATATATATCAGAGGTACTGAGGGCCGAGAACTCCTCGGTTTCTGTTACAAATATATAAGCGCTTTATAAAAGAGTGATACAGACTGCGAGAACACTCACTCAAGTATCAGCAGAGCATGGCTGAAGATTTAGGTTAGCTAAGACCAAGAAATTTTTCAGTGTTCGTTATAAAAATCCAAAAAAAATATATCAGAGTTACTGAGGGCGGGGAACTCCTCGGTTTCTATTACAAGTATATAAGCGCTTTATAAAAGAGTGATACATTCTGCGAGAACTCTCACTCAAGTATCAGCAGAGCATGGCTGAAGATTTAGGTTAGCTAAGACCAAGAAATTTTTAAGTGTTCGTTATAAAAATCCAAAAAAAATATATCAGAGTGACTGAGGGCGAGGAACTCCTCGGTTTCTATTACAAGTATATAAGGGCTTTATAAAATAGTGAAACAGACTGCGAGAACTCTTAATCAAGTATCAGCAGAGCATGATAGAAGATTTAAGTTAGCTTAGCTCAAGAATTTTTTCAGTGTTCGTTATAAAAATCAAAAAAATATATATAAGAGGTACTGAGGGCGGGGAACTCCTCGGTTTCTATTACAAGTATAAAAGCGCTTTATAAAATAGTGAAACAGATAGCCAGAACTCTCACTCAAGTATCAGCAGAGCATGTCTGAAGATCGAGATTAATAAAAATCAAGAATTTTTTATCGTTCGTAATAAAAATTTAAAAAAATATATATCAGAGGTACTGAAGGCCAAGAACTCCTCGGTTTCTGTTACAAATATATAAGCGCTTTATATAAGTGTGATACAGGCTGCGAGAACTCTCCCTCAAGTATCAGCAGAGCAAGGCTGAAGATTTAGGTTAGCTAAGACCAAGAAATTTTTCAGTGTTCGTTATAAAAATCCAAAAAATATATATCAGAGTTACTGAGGGCGGGGAACTCCTCGGTTTCTGTTACAAGTATATAAGCGATTTATAAAATAGTGAAACAGACTGCGAGAACTCTCACTCAAGTATCAGCAGAGCTTGGCTGAAGATTTAGGTTAGCTAAGACCAAGAAATTTTTCAGTGTTCGTTATAAAAATAAAAATAAATATATCCGAGGTACTGAGGGCGGGGAACTTCTCAGTTTCTATTACAAGTATATAAGCGCTTTATAAAATCGTGAAACAGATAGCCAGAACTCTCACTCAAGTATCAGCATAGCATGGCTGAAGATCGAGATTAATAAAAATCAAGAATTTTTTATCGATCGTAATAAAAAATTAAAAAAATATATATCAGAGGTACTGAGGGCCGAGAACTCCTCGGTTTCTGTTACAAATATATAAGCCCTTTATAAAAGAGTGATACAGACTGCGAGAACACTCACTCAAGTATCAGCAGAGCATGGCTGAAGATTTAGGTTAGCTAAGACCAAGAAATTTTTCAGTGTTCGTTATAAAAATCCAAAAAAAATATATCAGAGTTACTGAGGGCGGGGAACTCCTCGGTTTCTATTACAAGTATATAAGCGCTTTATAAAAGAGTGATACAGTCTGCGAGAACTCTCACTCAAGTATCAGCAGAGCATGGCTGAAGATCGAGATTAATAAAAATCAAGAATTTTTTATCGATCGTAATAAAAAATTAAAAAAATATATATCAGAGGTACTGAGGGCCGAGAACTCCTCGGTTTCTGTTACAAATATATAAGCCCTTTATAAAAGAGTGATACAGACTGCGAGAACTCTCACTCAAGTATCAGCAGAGCATGGCTGAAGATTTAGGTTAGCTAAGACCAAGAAATTTTTCAGTGTTCGTTATAAAAATCCAAAAAAAATATATCAGAGGTACTGAGGGCGGGGAACTTTTCGGTTTCTGTTACAAGTATAAAAGCGCTTTATAAAAGTGTTCATTATAAAATATTCTCTCCTCCTCCGGGCTGAGAACTCCTTGTTTTCTTATACATCTATAGTAAAACTATGCACAGGTATGCTCTGGAAGGCTAGAGTTTTCATTCATGCAGAACATAGTTGAAAACTTGGATTTTCAGTAATAATTAATTTACTATAATACAATAAAATAAAAAATTAGTGCTGAGTGCTCTTCGTTTTTAATTTAACAAATAATTTTAAGTATACAAAAGGAGGATGCAATTATTCAGTGCGACAAATTACCCGTTGATCCCACACTAAGGTAACCCTAGATTCAACGACAGAGGGTATTGTCGTAGGATCTAGTGTTATTGTCGTTAATGATACAATTAGAGTTTAATTGTATGTTTTTTTTTTTTTACATGTTCTATATTATAATTATTATTGAAAAAATCGGCATTAATTCCTTGATCCCCCCATGGTTTGAAGGTGTGGAATAAGTTAAATATTGTTGATCGTATCCTTAGTTAAATTGTGTAAATTTATTATGATTAAAAATTTTTTGTTTCTTTTTTGTTATTTTTGTCCTTTTTTAGTATTCTGTAGCCTAATCATATTATTGTGATGATACAATTTTTGTGTATATAATTAAATGAGGTATTATCAAAGTCCTCGAATTAATGGGTGTACGTTTTTTATATAGGCCATCGTATTTATGCCAAAACTCGCCCGTTAACCCGTAGGTTACGTAGTGCTTAAATTCAAGACTATAATTCACGACAGCAGCTAATATATATGTCTTTTCACCAACTTTAATAGTTTTGGCAAGCGAATCCAACCTATGAGCAACTATTTTGGGTCTGTTTGGATATCCAGGATCGCTAATAACAGATGAATCAAAAATCAGGTGCGGTCCAAAAATATTTGTGCACAATAAATCATTATCGCAATCGTAGCAAGATCTTTGCATAGCCATCGCATCCTCAATTGCTTCCTGCAGCAAATGGAGACCTTGGCATAGAACCATGTCAATATTGACACTTACGAACGTGTAGTTCCTTGTATTAGAATAACCGCAGATACAATCGACGCTACAGGAATAACTAGGTTCTTTTTCAAACAGATACTGAGCTAAATGAGCAGCGTTAGACTCCACATCTAAGTGCTTCAAATTCCTTGTGTAAGTCGCTACAGAATTTTTAAATATGGTTATACCTCTTAATATTTTTGCCCGTTGCAAATAATGTTTTTTACATATCTTTTTTTCTTCGATGACACTTTGAGCCAGTTTTATTATGGGACAATCAGATGCAATTAGTTCTTCGAAGTAAGTTTTATTTACCAATAGCCCCCCGAGGATAACCTGAAAAATGGAATCAAATCCACATGTTGAAGTCACGTTCAAATCATGGTCTTCAAATCGCACCGAACCCGAGATGTTACCGTTTAGTAGGATTGGTGGTAATATTTTGTATGATGAAGTTTTCTCAGTGGTTCAAAAAGAGTTCAATAACACTTTTAAGAAGAAAACTAAAACTATATGCCCTAAGTTTTTATTCAGTGACTGGGCGACTACAGGACTTAGAAAAAGTAGGGAAAGACTTTACGAGCTATATGGCCTTAAGCCCTGTATTAACACTGAAACGTTTAATAAGTATGTTGCTACTTACTCAAGAATTTTTAAAAATACTTGCAAGGCAGCTAAGGTCTTGTACATTAGCAATAAGGTTAAATTAGCAGAAAATAAAATCAAGACGGTTTGGAAGATTATAAACAATGAAACGAATAGGAATAAAAGAAATAGTAGTGATTACACGCTTGAGACCACACACGGACTTATTAGAGATAACAAAAAAGTTGCGCAAGAATTTGTTAATTTCTTTACCAACATCCCAATTAAAACTACTGAAACTTTAAATTCTTCGCCCTCGCTTGCTTTTGGATTATTAAACGCGAACGTTTCAGCCTGCCCGATTGTATTTAACTTTTCACATATAAACCCCATGACAGTAATAAAAGCTTTTAAGCAAATCAAGATCAAACCGACTGAAGATCTGTGGGGAATGTCCATCAAAGCTTGTACCTCCATAATTCAGACTATAGCGCCGTACTTAGCGTTGATTTTCAATTTGTGTGTGGATCAAGGCGTTTTTCCGGATCTAATGAAATATAGTAAGGTTATACCACTTTTTAAATCCGGGGACAGTAAAGACACAAATAATTATAGACCAGTATCCGTGTTGCCGGTTTTCAGCAAGGTTTTTGAGAGGATAATGCTAAATCAAATGCTCATTCATTTTAATACGAATAACATCTTGCATGATAGACAGTATGGTTTCACCAGAGGACGTTGTACAACTGACGCTGGTGTCGCTCTATTAAAACACATCTTTGATGCGTGGGAAGATTCGCAGGATGCCATAGGTATCTTCTGCGACCTGTCGAAGGCGTTTGATTGCGTTAATCATGAAACATTACTTCTGAAACTTGAGCATTACGGGCTAGGTCAATCAGCGTTAAGTTTGGTTAAATCTTATTTGAATGATAGACAGCAATTAGTTCAAATAAACGGTGTGAATTCGTCCGGGTTAAACGTTAAAATGGGTGTACCCCAGGGCTCAATTTTAGGTCCTTTCTTATTTTTAGTGTACATTAACGATTTACCCCGTTTATTGGAAAACAAACTTAACATGGTGTTATTTGCTGATGACACATCTTTAATTTTTAAAATAAATAGACGTACTTGTCAGGTTGACGACGTAAATAACGCGCTACGGCAGGTTCAGGATTGGTTCACTGCCAATAATTTAGTTTTAAATGGTAAAAAAACCAAGTGCGTAAAATTTTCCTTGCCGAATGTCAAAAGTACTGATTGTGACATTATATTAAACAAGGAGAAGCTAGAATTCGTCGATAAAACGGTTTTCCTGGGGATCACGCTAGACTCGGGGTTGCAATGGGGTCCTCATTTGGTATCCCTTGCGGGGCGGCTGAGTTCGGCGGCTTATGCTGTTGGAAAGATTCGTCGGTTAACGGATGTGGATACCGCCAGACTAGTCTATTTTAGTTATTTTCATAGTATAATGTCTTACGGTATCTTACTATGGGGAAGGGCTGCAGACATTGAGTCAATTTTTATTCTGCAAAAACGAGCCATCAGAGCGATATACAATCTTCGCCGGCGCGATTCTCTAAGGGAACTGTTTAAGGACATTAACATCATGACGGTTCCTTGTCAATATATTTATGAAAACATCATGTACGTGAGAAAGAATTTACATCTTTTTAGTAAAAACGGCGACAGACATGATTATGTTACTAGAAATAGGGACCAATTAGTTCAACCAGGTTTCAGACTGGCTAAAGTAGCCTCATCTTTCATGGGGTACTGTACAAAATGTTACAATAAAATTCCTCCTCACATTCTTGAACTGAATGAGACGAAATTTAAAACTTGCATAAAACGCACACTATGCAGGCTGGCATATTATAAGTTGGGGGATTACATCACTGATAAAAATGCTTGGCTAAATGCTAGTCCAGCTCCACAGCCACTAGGCCGCAAAAACAAGTGATATGCGGAACATTATTGTTTTGAATTATTGTTGGACCTTCTGAAGACTGTATAAGTATATTTGTAATTGTATAAACTCAATTTCATTCATCAAGGTATGTACTTATGTACCTAAATATTGTATTTTTTTTTTTTTAAAAGAGTAAGTATGGAGTTTCTTGTGCATTCTTCTCCATTACAAGCTACTTTCCGAATGCACGGTAGAATCAATTATTATTATTTTAACGTTCAAAAGTGCCGCTTGGTGGCCTACTTGAAATAAAATATCTTTGTCTTTGGTGTGTGGGCAGTTTTGAAATCTTTTATTATTTCCCATTCGGGACAAGCATCGAGACATGTTGGATATATCTTATGCTTCTTTGGCGGTGGTTCTTGAACTTCGCATTTAGTGTTTTTGTTCAAGCCTCCCCATTCTTCTTTAACGTTTCAGTCATTAGACACTGGAACATTTTCACCAAACGAGGGTTCTTCATGTTCAATATAAATTGAGTGCAGAATCTCCTCTGTACTGACCTCCTTATTATTTTTCATATCGTCAGTTTTTGAAGAAGAGAGAGACTTCGGTGATTCGTTAATGTCGTAGTGCTCTGGGACTTCCTCTGTTGATTTTGCTTCTTTACTAGTTAATTGTGGTATACCATCAGACGCGTTGCTGCGCTCCTTTAGTTTTTCATCGAGTCGTTCTAGATGCTGCATCACAAAACGATCGGTGCGCATTGGAATTTCACCCCTGAAGTCACGATGCTTTAAATCGGAAAATTCTGCCTCGACTGCAGCGGAGGTTGCGGTCAGTGCTCCTCTACCAAAAACTGGTACCATAATTGCGGTCCACAAAGGTATGTAAGGAAGGAGGTACCGTTTCAACCTTTTAGCGAAATCAACGCTGTAACATGCGTTGATTGTATCGCCGTGCGAAGACTGGTCCGCTATTTTAACTGCTTCGTTATATAATGTATCACGCCACAATTTCCAGCCGTCTTTGTCCGTCACACCTTCTATCGCTTCAACGTCATATTCATCGTCGAACTTATCTCTGTCTTCTTCATCAGCTTTGCCATCGTTATTTTCATCGTCATCTTTGATATTATAAACGCCTTTTATCCTACTATTTAAAAAAAATAATCGTTCTACTGACGGTAAAGGTTTGCCATTCGCTCCCGACCCGATACATCTACTCAAAGCCACAACGAGAACTGACTCCAAAAAGTAGGTTAAACCTGCCAAATTTGTAATTTGGTGGGCTTGTCCTATGCACCGCTTATAAAATCTCCTAACTAAGTATTTTTCTTTGCCCTTCAAACTGGGCCATCGCGAAATCATAGCAATCAGATGACACAGTCCAATCGCATGAAGGTGGATGGCAACGACGTTGATTTATTTACAACAGCATCATAACATTTTTGTAAATAATCATTAAAACTGGCGCACTGGCCAAATATTTGCGATATCGCAATTAACAAAGACCACCCAAAATCAGTAACCACAATCGGTGGAATCGGAGCATTTGCTGCTAGAATGTGGCTCAAAAAATTTGTAACAATTATGGCTCGCTGATCTGCTGATACCATCTGAAAAGTTGGTACGCTACCGTCTCCGGTTATAAGCACGCACTGGTATAAAAAAATATGAGGACTTCGCGATTGATCTCGCTTTGCGATGCCACCAGTAGCATCGATTGCTAGTGTTGCGTTGGGATCTTTTTTGCAACGGGCAATATAAATCTGCATTTGCTCGGGTAGCCAGTACATGCAGTTGAATTTATACAATCCTATAGATTGTATACATCCAACTAACTTGCCATGTTCAGCACTATTAAGTAAATTGAGTGACGGGTTTCCGAATTGCAACCCATATTTACTTAATAGCCGCTGTTCTTTGGCTTTGCGAACAACTTCGTTTGTAGGGAGAATTGGGGGATTTTTACCGCCGAATTTCTTTATGCGGCCGGCTTCCTTTCTTCGCCATGTAACCGCATCTTTACCTCCGTCAATAAGGTAATCCGCAACTTCCAGGCGACGTGCTCCTCTCAACTGTCTTCTTTTATTGTCCGAATGTAGGGTGCTTTTAATGCCTTCAAAGTTGCACTGAACTATAACATCTACACCTTTTGAAGGCCTCTTTATCAGTGTGCAAAAAATCTTTGCGTGACATTCGCGGCAGTATCCCTCCACTGTTAAAAAAACTTTGCTGTGGCACACATGTAAACGTTGTGATTTTTAAAAACTATTACACAATCTACGCTGTGTTGCACCCACAAAGCTTCAGCTATAACATCAGCCCATCCTTGACGCAATTTCCAGTAGAGTCTCTTACCGTAGAGTTTTTGTTGTGGCTTAATATTTTGCCATTTCTCTTGAGAAATAACCAAGTTTAACTTCAGTGAAGTTAAAGTGGTTATTTGAGCACTCATATCAACGGTCTGGTCCACACACCTTTCGGAACTGTAGTTACCGTCACTTTCAGAGATACTCAATTCCTGTTCTCGTATTTCGAAAACTTTACAGATATGATCTCTTAGCCCACTACGGTTGCAATTAATTATAGTATGGACATGTTTAGGCGTTATTATGGACCCCTTGTCCGCCATTATTTTGGAAACCATTTGATAGACATCATGGGAAGGTGGATAAACACGCCCATTTTCATCAATGGTGCGACAGTTACCATCCGATAAAATTTGCCGTAGAGAAATTTTATCATATTATGGTGTTTTCCCCGGCATTTTTTTAAAAACCTTTGTGGTAACTAAAAGCTAAACAAAAACAAACAAAATAAACAATTAACAACAAATAACGAAACTCAACAATAATATCAAAACTTAACAGTATTAACAAACAAAACTCAACAATAATAACAAAACTTAACAATAATTTGTTAATACTTTAAGTATTAACAAACTAACAAAACAACTAAACATTAACAAAAGAAGTAAACTATAAATCCAATTGCTGGCGAATTTACGGGTCACTATGGTTGCAAAATACCTACTCGAGTTATTTTACAATATTTACCAAAAACAACCTACGTCTTACTTGTACTTTCGTGTGTAACAAAACGATAGCGAGTTGTAATTCGACTCCAACGCCATCTAGATAGCTATGGTTAAATTTATCTTTAACTAATTTATTTGTTAGCTCTATTTATTTATTGCTTGAAGGTCAGCATTCAATAGTGAGATGCAGCTATCCAGATTGAGAATGTCAGATTGCGCGTAGAGCTGCAGATCATCAGCATACAGATGGTAGGAGCATTTGAGGATAGTAGTAATAGAGTTAATAAATAAAGAAAATAAGAGTGGAGAGAGTCTACCGCCTTGTGGAACGCCTGTTTCCAGAGCGCACCAATCGGAGAATTTCTGATCAGCACGTACCGCCTGCTGGCGACCACGAAGATATGATGAAAACCAATCCCGTGCCAACGAAGAAACCCCAATTTGAGACAGGATGGCCAGGAGAATGTCGTGATCGACGGTATTAAATGCATTGGAGAAATCTATTAAAACCAACACCGTCAACCTCGAACCCTCCAAGCCGGTCCTGACGTCTTCAGTAACTTTAAGCAAGGCTGTGGCTGTACTATGGCCGGGCCGAAAACCAGATTGGAAAGGGGACAATAGGTTATTGCGGGACACGAAGGAGGATATTTGGTTCAGAGCAACTGCTTTCAGAGCAACTGCTTGAAACTTTTATATCAACATTCAACAGTTCGTCGTCAGACATCAACAACCAACCTTTATTTTTTTTTGACTTGGATACTAGTATTTTAGCCAATCATTAATTTGAAAGTAATTCATTTATTTCTACTACAATACAATATTCTTACCTACCTGCAAGGAATATCTATACTTGGACATAAACTGTATTGTTAACTCATTTACTCCAACAAATACAATAGTAATATTATTACATATTATAGTTACTACTTGTCACTTAGCAGATAAAATGTATAATGGCAACACTAAGCTAAAGAAATTAACTAAAGATCAAATAACATTTTATTTATTATGATTTTTTTTATCCGTTATGAACCAGCCTAATTATACTTTTAAAAAAAGTAGACAATTAATAGAATTTCTTTCGTATATAACTCACTTTCAGACGTTCAAATTTTAGTCAGCTAAAATATCGCCATTGTCCTTTTAATTTATTTAATTTTTATCTTTTTTGTTTTTATCGATGTTTAAATTTTAAGGATATCAATTTCCTGTTTTAATCTTAGTTTGTATAATGTGTGCATGCTATAACTGTCATATTATTATCTTTTTTTTCTGTCTATCATGCTCCTTTTATTCTCTGTTTTTGGAGAGGTCTGGCTCTTGTGATAGAGGACTTCTACAAGAGCCAGGGCTGCACTGATATTTGTAACATAAAGTGTATTAATAAATAAATAATTAAATATTATTTGGTTTCTAGCATGAACTTTGAAAATTTGCACGATTTTTAGCAAAATCTTCAACCATGCGTGAATTAAGTGAGAGTGCTGGCTTTCTTTAGCATACTTTAAAAAGTCCACTTATAGACACCAAGGAGTGCCCTGCCCGGACCTCAGTAACGCCCTCTTTTTCATAGGTTAAACAATAAACCGAATATTTTTTTTTTTTTTTTATTACGAACGATAAAAAAATCTTGATTTTTATTAATCTCGATCTTCAGCCATGCTCTGCTGATACTTGAGTGAGAGTTCTGGCTATCTGTTTCACTATTTTATAAAGCGCTTATATACTTGTAATAGAAACCGAGGAGTTCCCCGCCCTGAGTACCTCTGATAAATTTTTTTTGGATTTTTATAACGAACACTGAAAAATTTCTTGATCTAAGCTAACCTAAATCTTCGACCATGCTCTGCCGATACTTGAGTGAGAGTTTTCGCTGTCTAAATCACTATTTTATAAAGCGCTTATATACTTGTAACAGAAACCGAGGAGTTCCCCGCCCTCAGTACCTCTGATATATTTTTTTTGGAATTTTATAACGAACACTGAAAAATTTCATGGTCTTGGCTAACCTAAATCTTCAGCCATGCTCTGCTGATACTTGAGTGAGAGTTCTCGCTGTCTGTATCACTATTTCATAAAGCGCTTATATATTTGTAACAAAAACCGAGAAGTTCTCGGCCCTCAGTACCTCTGATATATTTTTTTTTGATATTTTATTACGAACGATAAAAAATTCGTGATTTTTATTAATCTCGATCTTCAGCCATGCTCTGCTGATACTTGAGTGAGAGTTCTGGCTATGTGTTTCACTATTTTATAAAGCGCTTATATACTTGTAACAGAAACCGAGGAGTTCCCCGCCCTCAGTACCTCTGATATATTTTTTTTGGAATTTTATAACGAACACTGAAAAATTTCATGGTCTTGGCTAACCTAAATCTTCAGCCATGCTCTGCTGATACTTGAGTGAGAGTTCTCGCTGTCTGTATCACTATTTCATAAAGCGCTTATATATTTGTAACAGAAACCGAGAAGTTCTCGGCCCTCAGTACCTCTGATATATTTTTTTTTGATATTTTATTACGAACGGTAAAAAATTCGTGATTTTTATTAATCTCGATCTTCAGCCATGCTCTGCTGATACTTGAGTGAGAGTTCTGGCTATGTGTTTCACTATTTTATAAAGCGCTTATATACTGGTAATAGAAACCGAAGAGTTCCGCGCCCTCAGTACCTCTGATATATTTTTTTTGGATTTTTATAACGAACACTGAAAAATTTCTTGATCTAAGCTAACCTAAATCTTCCACTATGCTCTGCTGATACTTGAGTGAGAGTTTTCGCTGTTTAAATCACTATTTTATAAAGCGCTTATATACTTGTAACAGAAACCGAGGAGTTCTCCGCCCTCAGTACCTCTGATATATATTTTTTGGATTTTTATAACGAACACTGAAAAATTTCATGGTCTTATTTTTTATTACGAACGATAAAAAATTCTTGATTTTTATTAGCATGGCTGATCTCGATCTTCAGCCATGCTCTGCTGATACTTGAGTGAGAGTTCTGGCTATCTGTTTCACTATTTTATAAAGCGCTTATATACTTGTAGCAGAAACCGAGGAGTTCCTCGCCCTCAGTATCTCTGATATATATTTTTTTGATATTTTATTACGAACGATAAAAATTTCCTGATTTTTATTAATCTCGATCTTCTACCATGCTCTGCTGATACTTGAGTGAGAGTTCTCGCTGTCTAAATCACTATTTTATAAAGCGCTTATCAACTTGTAACAGAAACCGAGGAGTTCTCCGCCCTCAGTACCTCTGATATATTTTTTTTGGATTTTTATAACGAACACTGAAAAATTTCTTGGTCTAAGCTAACCTAAATCTTCAGCCATGCTCTGCTGATACTTGAGTGAGAGTTCTCGCTGTCTGTATCACTATTTCATAAAGCGCTTATATATTTGTAACAGAAACCGAGGAGTTCTCGGCCCTCAGTACCTCTGATATATATTTTTTTATTTTTTATTACGAACGATAAAAAATTCTTGATTTTTATTAATCTCGATCTTCAGCCATGCTCTGCTGATACTTGAGTGAGAGTTCTGGCTATCTGTTTCACTTTTTTATAAAGCGCTTATATACTTGTAATAGAAACCGAGGAGTTCCCCGCCCTCAGTACCTCTGATATATTTTTTTTGGATTTTTATAACGAACACTGAAAAATTTCTTGATCTAAGCTAACCTAAATCTTCGACCATGCTCTGCCGATACTTGAGTGAGAGTTTTCGCTGTCTAAATCACAATTTTATAAAGCGCTTATATACTTGTAACAGATACCGAGGAGTTCCCCGCCCTCAGTACCTCTGATATATTTTTTTTGGAATTTTATAACGAACACTGAAAAATTTCATGGTCTTAGCTAACCTAAATCTTCAGCCATGCTCTGCTGATACTTGAGTGAGAGTTCTCGCTGTCTGTATCACTATTTCATAAAGCGCTTATATATTTGTAACAAAAACCGAGCAGTTCTCGGCCCTCAGTACCTCTGATATATATTTTTTTATTTTTTATTACGAACGATAAAAAATTCTTGATTTTTATTAATCTCGATCTTCAGCCATGCTCTGCTGATACTTGAGTGAGAGTTCTGGCTATTTGTTTCACTATTTTATAAAGCGCTTATATACTTGTAATAGAAACCGAGGAGTTCCCCGTCCTCAGTACCTCTGATATTTTTATTTTTTATTTTTATAACGTACACTGAAAAATTTCTTGATCTAAGCTAACCTAAATCTTCGACCATGCTCTGCCGATACTTGAGTGAGAGTTTTCGCTGTCTAAATCACAATTTTATAAAGCGCTTATATACTTGTAACAGATACCGAGGAGTTCCCCGCCCTCAGTACCTCTGATATATTTTTTTTGGAATTTTATAACGAACACTGAAAAATTTCATGGTCTTAGCTAACCTAAATCTTCAGCCATGCTCTGCTGATACTTGAGTGAGAGTTCTCGCTGTCTGTATCACTATTTCATAAAGCGCTTATATATTTGTAACAGAAACCGAGCAGTTCTCGGCCCTCAGTACCTCTGATATATATTTTTTTATTTTTTATTACGAACGATAAAAAAATCTTGATTTTTATTAATCTCGATCTTCAGCCATGCTCTGCTGATACTTGAGTGAGAGTTCTGGCTATTTGTTTCACTATTTTATAAAGCGCTTATATACTTGTAACAGATACCGAGGAGTTCCCCGCCCTCAGTACCTCTGATATATTTTTTTTGGAATTTTATAACGAACACTGAAAAATTTCATGGTCTTAGCTAACCTAAATCTTCAGCCATGCTCTGCTGATACTTGAGTGAGAGTTCTCGCTGTCTGTATCACTATTTCATAAAGCGCTTATATATTTGTAACAGAAACTGAGCAGTTCTCGGCCCTCAGTACCTCTGATATATATTTTTTTATTTTTTATTACGAACGATAAAAAATTCTTGATTTTTATTAATCTCGATCTTCAGCCATGCTCTGCTGATTCTTGAGTGAGAGTTCTCGCTGTCTTTATCACTATTTCATAAAGCGCTTATATACTTGTAGCAGAAACCGAGGAGTTCCTCGCCCTCAGTACCTCTGATATTTTTTTTTTTGATATTTTATTACGAACGATAAAAATTTCCTGATTTTTATTAATCTCGATCTTCTACCATGCTCTGCTGATACTTGAGTGAGAGTTCTGGCTATCTGTTTCACTATTTTATAAAGCGCTTATATACTGGTAACAGAAACCGAGGAGTTCCCCGCCCGCCGTACCTCTGATATATTTTTTTTGGATTTTTATAACGAACACTGAAAAATTTCATGGTCTTAGCTAACCTAAATCTTCAGCCATGCTCTGCTGATACTTGAGTGAGAGTTCTCGCTGTCTGTATCACTATTTCATAAAGCGCTTATATATTTGTAGCAGAACCGAGGAGTTCCCCGCCCTCAGTACCTCTGATATATTTTTTTTGGATTTTTATAACGAACACTGAAAAATTTCATGGTCTTAGCTAACCTAAATCTTCTACCATGCTCTGCTGATATTTAAGTGAGAGTTCTGCCTATCTGTATCACTATTTCATAAAGCGCTTATATATTTGTAGCAGAAACCGAGGAGTTCCTCGCCCTCAGTACCTCTGATATATATTTTTTTGATATTTTATTACGAACGATAAAAATTTCCTGATTTTTATTAATCTCGATCTTCTACCATGCTCTGCTGATATTTGAGTGAGAGTTCTGGCTATCTGTTTCACTATTTTATAAAGCGCTTATATACTGGTAATAGAAACCGTAGAGTTCCGCGCCCTCAGTAACTCTGATATTTTTTTTTTGGATTTTTATAACGAACACTGAAAAATTTCTTGATCTAAGCTAACCTAAATCTTCCACCATGCTCTGCTGATACTTGAGTGAGAGTTTTCGCTGTCTAAATCACTATTTTATAAAGCGCTTATATACTTGTAACAGAAACCGAGGAGTTCCCCGCACTCAGTACCTCTGATATATTTTTTTTGGATTTTTATAACAAACACTGAAAAATTTCATGGTCTTAGCTAACCTAAATCTTCAGCCATGCTCTGCTGATACTTGAGTGAGAGTTCTCGCCGTCTGTTTCACTATTTTTTAAAGCGCTTATATACTGGTAATAGAAACCGAGGAGTTCCCCGCCCTCAGTACCTCTGATATTTTTTTTTGGATTTTTATAACGAACACTGAAAAATTTCTTGATCTAAGCTAACCTAAATATTCTACCATGCTATGCTGATACTTGAGTGAGAGTTTTCGCTGTCTAAATCACTATTTTATAAAACGCTTATATACTTGTAACAGAAACCGAGGAGTTCCCCGCCCTCAGTACCTCTGATTTATTTTTTTTGGATTTTTATAACGAACACTGAAAAATTTCTTGGTCTTAGCTAACCTAAATCTTCAGCCATGCTCTGCTGATACTTGAGTGAGAGTTCTCGCAGTCTGTGTCACTCTTTTATAAAGCGCTTATATATTTGTAATAGAAACCGAGGAGTTCTCGGCCCTGAGTACCTCTGATATATATTTTTTTTTATTTTTTATTACGAACGATAAAAAATTCTTGATTTTTATTAATCTCGATCTTCAGCCATGCTCTGCTGATACTTGAGTGAGAGTTCTGGCTATCTGTTTCACTATTTTATAAAGCGCTTATATACTTGTAATAGAAACCGAGGAGTATCCCGCCCTCAGTACCTCTGATATATTTTTTTTTGATTTTTATAACGTACACTGAAAAATTTCTTGATCTAAGCTAACCTTAATCTTCAGCCATGCTCTGCTGATACTTGAGTGAGAGTTCTCGCTGTCTGTATCACTATTTCATAAAGCACTTATATATTTGTAACAGAAACCGAGGAGTTCTCGGCTCTCAGTACCTCTGATATATATATATTTTTTTTTTATTACGAACGATAAAAAATTCTTGATTTTTATTAATCTCGATCTTCAGCCATGCTCTGCTGATACTTGAGTGAGAGTTCTGGCTATCTGTTTCACTATTTCATAAAGCGCTTATATACTTGTAATAGAAACCGAGGAGATCCCCGCCCTCAATACCTCTGATATATATTTTTTTGATATTTTATTACGAACGATAAAAATTTCCTGATTTTTATTAATCTCGATCTTCTACCATGCTCTGCTGATACTTGAGTGAGAGTTCTCGCCGTCTGTTTTACTATTTTATAAAGCGCTTATATACTTGTAATAGAAACCGAGGAGTTCCCCGCCCTCAGTACCTCTGATATATATTTTTTTGATATTTTATTACGAACAATAAAAATTTCCTGATTTTTATTAATCTCGATCTTCAGCCATGCTCTGCTGATACTTGAGTGAGAGTTCTGGTTATCTGTTTCACTATTTTATAAAGCGCTTATATACTTGTAACAGAAACCAAGGAGTTCCCCGCCCTCAGTACCTCTAAAATATTTTTTTGGATTTTTATAACGAACACTGATAAATTTCTTGGTCTTAGCTAACCTAAATCTTCAGCCATGCTCTGCTGATACTTGAGTGAGAGTTCTCGCAGACTGTATCACTCTTTTATAAAGCGCTTATCTACTTGTAACAGAAACCGAGGAGTTCCCTGCCCTCAGTACCTCTGATATATTTTTTTTGGATTTTTATAACGAACACTGGAAAATTTCTTGGTCTAAGCTAACCTAAATTTTCAGCCATGCTCTGCTGATACTTGAGTGAGAGTTCTCGCAGTTTGTATCACTCTTTTATAAAGCGCTTATATATTTGTAATAGAAACCGAGGAGTTCTCGGCCCTCAGTACCTCTGATATATATTTTTTTGTTTTTTTATTACGAACGATAAAAAATTCTTGATTTTTATTAATCTCGATCTTCAGCCATGCTCTGCTGATACTTGAGTGAGAGTTCTGGCTATCTGTTACACTATTTTATAAAGCGCTTATATACTGGTAATAGAAACCGAGGAGTTTTGCGCCCTCAGTACCTCTGATATATTTTTTTTGGATTTTTATAACGAACACTGAAAAATTTCTTGATCTAAGCTAACCTAAATCTTCTACCATGCTCTGCTGATACTTGAGTGAGAGTTTTCGCTGTCTAAATCACTATTTTATAAAGCGCTTATATACTTGTAACAGAAACCAAGGAGTTCCCCGCCCTCAGTACCTCTAAAATATTTTTTTTGGATTTTTATAACGAACACTGAAAAATTTCTTGGTCTAAGCTAACCTAAATCTTCAGCCATGCTCTGCTGATACTTGAGTGAGAGTTCTCGCAGTCTGTATCACTCTTTTATAAAGCGCTTATATATTTGTAATATAAACCGAGAAGTTCTCGGCCCTCAGTACCTCTGATAAATATTTTTTTTATTTTTTATTACGAACGACAAAAATTTCTTGATTTTTATTAATCTCGATCTTCAGCCATGCTCTGATACATGTCTAGATACTTGAGTGAGAGTTTTGGCTTTTTCTGCCATACCTTCATATAGTTCTTTAGTAGTTGTATACGAAACTGTATTTCGTATCGTTTTATATAACGCCAGTTTTGAAAAACATATTAGTTTATATTGGTTTCTGTTATGAGTTTAATATGTTTGTTATTTTTTTTTGTGTGTAATTCTGCAGAACTATTTCTAAAAGGTATCAGGAACTATAGAACTTACCTTTGTGCACCAAAATCACTTTTAAAATTTTAGTTTTGGAAAAAATGATCTGCTACCGGAAGTTAGCAGATCATTTATTTTCATGTGACTTTTTTCTTGGAAAAAGGCCAGAACTATTTCCAAAAAGTATCAAGAACTCTAGAACTATGCTGCATGCGACTAGAACTCACATTTTTTTATGCTCTGCTGGAAAATGATCTGCTAAGTTCACCAGCATCAGTTATTCTCCATTTGTTTTTAGTCAATTCTCTGCATGTGATGTTAAGAAGAGCATACTATTGATTACTTCTAATGCAGTAGGAAGTGACTGTATCAGCCGTAAAATGATACTCCCAGTGCTGGACGTAATCCTTCCTGCCATCTGCCACATCCTCAACTTTTCTGCGTCCAGTGGTGTATTTCCATGCTCATGGAAAGATGCTCAAATTATGCCCTTACCAAAAAAGTCCAATCCCACATCCTTTTCAGAATACCGTCCAATATCCGTCCTACCATTCCTGTCCAAAGTCCTGGAACGTTTAATCCACGACCAAATTAGTACTTTCCTATCTAAAAATAATCTCCTCAATCCCTTCCAGTCCGGCTTCCGTCCTGGTCACAGCACCACCACAGCTCTTCTCAATATTACGGATGATATAAGGTCAGCCATGGAAAGCAGTAATCTGACGGTCTTGGCATTGCTAGATTTCAGTAATGCTTTTAATACTGTCGATTTCGATGTTTTGCTTGGCATTCTATGCTCTCTTAATTTATCTCCATCTGTGATTAGCTGGTTTCGTAGTTACCTGTTTGGTCGCCGGCAACGTATATGCATAGGAGAGACCTTGTCTTCCTGGTGTTGTACTTCTGCTGGGGTACCGCAGGGTGGCGTTTTATCTCCTTTACTTTTCGCAGTTTTTATAAACTCAATCTCCAGTGAACTTACTTCTTCCTACCATCTTTATGCGGACGATCTACAAATTTATTCGCAAGCTCCTCTCGGACATCTGTCTGAGGCTATCGTAACAATAAATCGTGATCTAGCCCGCATATGCGAATGGAGCAAAAGGTATGGACTTTCGGTTAACCCCACAAAGACTCAGGTTATAGTAGTGGGCAGTTCTAGGATGGGTTCAAAAATCGACTGGACTACTCTTCCTCAGGTTTTTTTCGATAACTCAGTTATTCCGTTTTGCGAGAAAGTTAATAACTTGGGGATATTCATTGATAGGAACTTCTCCTGGACTGCCCAACTGCAGGAGGTTAGCCGCAAGCTATTTGCATCTGCTGCGTCTTTGAGGAGACTGCGTAATTTTCTTTCGACTACCACCAGGATTGCACTTGCACAATCTCTTCTTTTACCCATACTTGATTATGCTGATGCCAGCTATCTTGACCTTACTCAAGAACAACTCGATAAACTTGAGCGGCTTCAAAATGTTTGTATAAGGTTCATATTCGGGTTGCGCAAATATGACCACGTTTCCGAATTTCTTGTGAAGCTCAAGTGGTTGCCAATTCGCCTTCGCCGGAATGCTCATATTCTTTCCCTTTTATATAATGTGCTCTTTACTCCTACCACCCCTTTTTACCTTAAGACACGTTTTCAGTTTCTCCGCGATTCCCACACAAAATATCTTAGGTCATCAGAGAACTTACGACTTCAAATTCCAACACATTGCACGATTTTTTTGGATAAATCCTTTACTGTCCAAGCTACTCGTCTGTGGAACGCATTGCTAGATCCAATCAAACGTGCTCAATCATTGCCTGTGTTCAAAAGACTCGTAAAGGACCATTACCTGTCCCTGTCTTCGTCTTAGCGTGTTGATTTCAAACAGACATTGTGATTGCGATTATCAATAGTCGTTCATCATTTATTTTTATTACCATTATATTTAGTATGTATGTATTTATGTATATATTGTAATATAGTGTATCTATTGTAATATAGTATTTGAACAATGTTATTGTCACACCAATGACAACCCCACTTCATGTCCAGACAATTACTGTCCATACCAGGTTGCCTGGAAGAGATCGCGGAATGCGATAAGGCCGCCCATTGTGTATGTATTAATTTTAAGTTTCTCTTTGTAATTGTATTTTAAGGTGTACAATAAAGCATATAATAAATAATAAATAAATAAATAACAAGTAAAATAGCGGCATTCCCTGTCGGGGTGTTGAGTATTGCCCGATAGCTATCTAGGCAAGCGTGCTTCACCGTCGACCACATCATCGCTTACCATCAGGTGACATAGTGGTCAAGCGCAAGCCCATACATAAAACAAACAAAACAGAAAATAAGTTTTGTCAATCATCATCTGCCTAGCCTTTTCCCAACTATTTTGGGGTCGGCTTCCAGTCTTACTGTATTCAGCTAAGTACCAGTGTTTTACATGGAGCGACTGCCTATCTGACCTCCATAACCCAGTAACTGGGTAACACGGTACCCCTTGGCAAGACTGGTGTCAGATCTCAAGCTTCAAAATAAGTTTTGTCAATGATACGAGTAAATAAGATTAGAAAAGGAAATAATATTATATTTAATAACACCATAATTCAAGAAAATTTAAGTACAAGTAGTTTGCATAAATAGAAAACACTATAATATTAAGACGGAGCGATTTTGATCATTTCGGTATAACCTGATTCTACTCTCTAATCCCAAGTTTTATCGACTAGGCCTTGCTTACAAAACAAAAAACACGAAACACAGCATCTCCCTGATTAAAAACATCAAGAACTAAAAGCAAAACAGAAACGCTGAATCAAACGAATTGTTACAAGCAATTTCATTACACTTTCCTCTTTTATACTCTCACAAAATTTATCCAGTTCTTCGCGTTATTTCGCGAAAACCTTTATCACACCATCATATTTACGTAATAAAATATAATGGCTGACTCTAAGCGGTATTACGTGCGAAGTGGAGTTGGTTTATTAATATTTAAAATCATGAATACCAAATTTTTTTGTCAGTAAAACTTTGCAGAATTATTATATTTTTGTATACAAGAAATAAGTGTTCATGTCACATACATACATTCTCACGCCATTTCCCCATGGGCAGAAACTACAAACGCCAGTTGCTACAATCCTTAAATAATCCTTTTACTTCGTTTACGCTCATACATCTAGTCATACAAGCACGCCAGTTATGAGTACTACGTACCTGGCCTTTCTGAAGAACATAAACAATAAGATCCGTGTATGCCCTTCTAGGCCCTAGGGCGTGACCCTCCCGCGTCCCTACGTCTGCTGTCTGCATTTTGTCACTTGTCTTTCATTCAGCCTCTTAATATGATCAAAGCAAAATTCATTCATGTCCTGACATTGCACTATAAATTATACTCCACTTTACGATGTCAAATCATAAAATAAATATTTCGCGATGGTTTACGAACAAATAAAAGTCATATCCAAATTCTAACTGTGCTAACCTCATCGCCAAAGTGTCAAGGAATTCCTTTATGAAATATTCATTCTGGAACGAGTGAATAGAAACGCTATATTCGTTCCCCAAAATAGATGTACCTTTATACAATGAACGAACGATAAAACAAAATGTTTGGTTGCCGTGGAATCTGTTGTGTCAAAATATTTTGTAGGTAGCGAAAAAGTGATAAAAGAAGTGTTTTTGGCAAAAACCGGGATCGCACTTTGCTAGTCGGAGGTAAAAATATTTTAACAATGAGAAATATCGCTTCCCCACTGAAGTTTTTGCAAAGGAAACGGGCTATAGAAAACGGTAACATTTTTCGCACGGTAAAATGTAATAAGATGCAAATTGTATAATAAAACTAAGCATTTGCTGCTTTTGCTTGTTTTTTCGTATAAATTAACAAAAAACAACAGTGGCTTTTTATCGAATGGAAATAATTTATCAGATTGTTGTTCAAGTATTTTTTGCATATTTTAGATATTTTCCTACTGTAAAGATAAGCTTACAACAGGCATGCTGGAATCTATATACCTACTTGTTGTTCTACTACTTTTATTTACCTTTCTATATGTGCAACATGAATGGTGAAATAAATAAATAAACGAGCATTTATTTATAAAGATAATACTTATTTATAAAACACAATAACATTTTCTTGTTTCCGAGCCAAGAAAACTAAAGAGAATATTAAAATAAGTTTAATTTGTAGACAAGCAAATGCTAGAAACTGCTAGACACGTAGCCAACGCAACGCGTGAAAGAACACCGTAGTTGTAGCATTTTGAAAATATTTCTAAAGTAACAGGTTGTAAATGTATCATTTAGCAACGGAACTATTTATTTTTAAGTCTTGCAAATATTTCTACATTTTACGTAACATTTTTACGCAATTGCGAGAAAAATACACGTAATGAGGTAGGCAGTACTTGAGAGATCAAAAACAATAGGTACCTTGTGTAATCTAATAGTATCAAAACAGTTAAAACGTTTCTTAAAACCCTTGATTACCAAAAAACGGAGAATCTGTTAACTGTTCTCAAATAATTTTCTTTATAACCCCTGCCTCAAAATCCGATCTACACTTTGTAGTCGCTTTCACACATTTTAACATTCATATACACGACACTTCACAACATAACAAATTACACAATTCGCATTAACCGTCACTACTGGAATTTTTATATATAGTGTTTATCTAATTTTTATTTTCGTATTCACCTTTGGTTATCTACAACTGAACTTCATTTTTTTTTGTGGGGACCTGGAGACTTGTAACACAGGTTTTTTTGAAAAACCTACTTCTGGCACCAGTCTCTTGCAATGGTGTATTATAGATTAAGCATTGATTGTAATGTTAATTTTAAGGCAACCATTGCAAAGAGAAAACAAATGAAATATTGATTTGTGTTATGATAAAGCTGCAGTTCTTCAACTTTGATGCTCTAACTTGACTGTACTAACTCTTAAATAGTTTTAGAAATATGCACTGAGTTACTATTCCGTATTATAGACCCACTTACTTGTTATTAAACTATAGAAGACCATTTTAAAGCCATAACGTCGGTTTTCTAGGCAATTTGCCGTAGCAACCGATGCAAGCCTTTATAGGCTATCTGGAATCATAGAGTCGATAACAGAGGCAACCGACGGGAAAATATCAAGTACACAATATTTTTAAAAGCAAATGCTAGCTAGAAGTTCGCAGAATTTTGCAACCAGCTAGTTTTACATTTATTTTGTCTTCCAAAAGTAAATGATGGTGAGCCGAATTTCGTAGAGAAACTTGCCTGTATCTTGTGTACAGAGCAAATCAATGGGAATTATAAAGTATACAATATTAAAAAAATAACATTGACAACATAACAACACAAACACAACAACATAACATAACATTTATATAGCATTGACTCCTTGCACGTGTTGGGTTACACTGTTAGTGCAAGGAGTAATTGTATTGAAATAAATAAATAAATTTCGCGAAGCAAATGCTAGTTTCTCGTTTTCAGTATTCTACAACCAGTCAATATTATTTGTTTTTTTAAAGTAAATGTTGGTGGACCGAATTTCTTAGAAAAACTTGGTCTGTATTTTGTGTACAGAGCTAACCAACGAGTAATATAAAGTACACAATATTTCGAAAATTAAATGCTAGCTTCTAGATTTTAAATTTTAAAACCAGTCTATATTATTTTGTAAGTAAACCTGCGCTATGTTTTGTGTACATAGGTAATCAAAAGTACATTATAAAGTACGCAATATTTAAAAAAATATAAGCTAGCTTATAGTTCTCAGAATTCTGCAACCTATTTTCTAGGGTTTCGTACCAGAAGGTTACAAATGGAGCCCTATTGCTGTCACTCACGTGTCCGTCTATCTGTCCGTGCGTCGTCTGTCACAAATTTTGTGCCGAAGAATTTTTAACTTCCCATTGACATATGAACTTGAAATTTGGTTATAATGTTTATTATTACGTATATTTTACTTACAAATACCAATATATTTATATATTGGTACGGGACCCTAAATGTGCGAAGTCTGACACGCACTTGGCCGATTTTTTTTTTACGATAAACTCGCGTTTGACCACTATCTTACCTGATGGTAAGCGATGATGGGGTCGACGGTGAAGCACGCTTACCTAGAAGTAACCTAATCACTTTTGACTTAAAGACCCCTAGGTTACAGCTATCAGATTAATATTATTTTGTCTTTTAAAAGTAAATGATGGTCAACTGAATTTCATACACGGCTGTCTAGGTAGCCAATTTACATAGATTGAATAAATTTTTAACTACAACATTTGTGTTTGATGAACGAACAAAGATAAATTACAACTATGTTCATGACAAGGGAACGACTTTCCCCAAGGACGTGTCAAAAGCGTATCAAGAGCACCGAAGCGTACTACCGGAGATCCCGTGGCCTTGTTATATGATTAAGTCGGTAGAAGTCCGACCCTCCGCCTTCCGGATATATAGCGTATCCATGTGGACCACACAAAAAGCGATAATTCCCACAGCCGCAAATGTGAGTCCTAGTGATATTAAGACTATTACATTTGGATGTTTATGTTATTTATTAATCTAACGTGAAATTTGGTGGTGGAGGTAGACTATGTCCTGGAGAAGGACATAAAAAAATATTTGTATCTCTGTAGTACATTCCTTTGAGATGATTGCTGACTTTCAAGCAGGCGAAGCCGCTGTTTCATACTATCACATCACACTAATATTATAAAGGCGAAAGTCTGTGAGTGTGTGTGTGTGTGCGTTACTTTTTGGTACAGAGATAGATTATAGTCTGGCATAGCACATAGAATACTTTTTATCCCGGGCATATGTTTGTGTGGGATAATTTTCGAAATTTACGCGGGCGAAGCTAGAAGAAGAAGCTAGTAATAATAATATTTTAAATGCAAAAATGACTCTATCTGTCTGTCTGCTGTCTTTTCACGCTTAAGCCGCTGAACAAATTTAGATGAAATTTGGTATGGAGATAGTTTGAAACCCTGAGGATGACATAGGATAGTTTTTATGCCGGAAATCATCCTTAAGGGGGTGGAAACAGAGTGGTAGTTTGTATGGTCTAAAAGAAGAAATTGTGCATACAGATAGTTTATAACCTGGATTAATACATCGGATACTTTTTATCCCATTAATCTGGGTATTTTTTTTTTCTTAGATAGGCTTGCGCTTGACCACTATCTCACCTGATGGTAAGTGATGATGTGATTGAAAGTGAAGCACGCTTGCCTAGAAGTAACCTATTCACTCTTGACTTAAAGACCCCTAGATTGTAGCTATCGGGAAAAACAGACTCCGGCAAGGAATTCCACTCCTTAGCCGTACGCATTATGAAAGTATTTCCAAAACGTTTAGTGCTTATGGGTGGGATGTCCACCATGTACCGATGGCGCATCGCCGTACGTCTTGTAGTCCGATGATGAAACGGGCTTGGCAAAATTAGATCATGCAATTTCATCACACATTCCCCGAAATGTAACCGATAAAAGACCGACAAGCTGGCAACTCGGCGACGATGTTCAAGGCTCTGAAGTTTTGAGTCGACGAGTGCTTCATTATGGCCCGTTTTTCGATCGACTCTAGTGCATCAAGCTGATATTTGGCAGATCTGTCCCAGAGATGAGTACAGTACTCCATGCAAGATCGAACTTGCGCTTGATACAACTTAAGCAGCTGTTCGGGCGTGAAGTACCGTCTCACCTTCGCAAGGATCCCCAAATTTTTGGCAGCCAGTTGATAATAATCCCTTGAAAATATATAAAACACTTTTCATGCATAGCCGCGGGCAGAAGCTTGAAAGTATTCTAGTGCTACATAAAACGAAACATTCGCAAATTATTTATCGACTACCATTCAATTCGGAGCTTCATAAAATATAGTTACACAACCACACCTGTGGTAACGCGCGAAGGTTACTGAGAATTTTATACGTGACGGTAAATCCTAGAAAAACCGATACTTTCAGTATACATTTAAACAAACAAGTACTTAATACGAATATAGTACTGCTTTTTGTTACGCTCAATAAAGAGGATCTGGGTTTATTTCCTGGATGAAATAGTGTTGTACTATAATTAATTCGAATTTATAGTGCGACAATATAATTACGAGTAAATTATTGTCTTGTCCAAGTTACTACACACATAAAGTCTAGATTATCAGATATCTTAGGTGGATACGAGGTCAAGACGAAGGGATATTCTTTCAGCGGTGGCAATTGCTAAATATCCAACACTAGCTTCTCCCCGCGGCATCGCCTGTGTGAAAACTATTTTATTATCCCGAGGGAATATTATAACGGGATAAAAAGCTTATGTGCTATTTCAGACTATAATATACATCTATAACAAATTTTATCCAGATCCGATCAGTCATTCTGGCGTGATCGATAAAAAAAAAAAGTGATACAATATTAAGATGTGACACTGGATCCTGCACTAGGATACCCTCTGTCGCAGGATCCAGTCTCTCTCGACGAATATGGTTGATTGTTAAATTTAGATAATATCAAATGCAACGGTTCCAATCATTAGACAAAAACTAAAAGGTAACTAAAGGTAACCTTTGTTATTGATGAGTGTTAATTCATATGTGTTGGTGTGTAGTTTATTGCTAGTAGGTTTTCTGTATTACTATAGTTAAGTCCGAGTAACCAGTCCTGGACTTCTTTTTTGCACCCAAACTATGAGGTCATGAGGAGGGTATTTAGCTTTTCATTGACCCTCTCATACAGATGTGGCCAAATATGTGAAATGCTTTATTGCCAAATTTAACAAACATCAGTAGTAACTAAAAAACGTCTGTCTGTTTTATAGAAAATTTCGTATTTATAATACTAGCTGCCGCCTGCGGCTCCGCCCGTGTGGTATAAGTGGTATTAGTACTATGCCCATTATCTTTATACATTATAGCCAATGTATTATTCTGATGTATAAGCTATATTTCTGTAAAAATTCATCAATATACTTTCAGTAGTTTTGGCCTTAAAGAGTAACAAATATCCATCCATCCTCAAAAAGTTTTACGTTTACGACAGTACTACCTTCTGTCAGCGGCTTCGCCCGCGCGAAATTCTAAAATTGTCCCGAGGGAACATATTTCCGGTATGAAAATTATCCAATGTGCTATTCCTAACCATAATCTATCTCTGTGCCAAATTGCATCCAGATTCGTTCAGCCGTTCTGGCGTGATTGAGTTACAAACATACACACATCCATCCAATCTTTCGCATTTGTAATATTAGAAAACGTTGCCCCACACTAGGAATTTCTCCTGTATCGTGGATGCGTTTACAAACATATAATTTCACATACACAAACACCCAGAGCCGGAACAACTATTTGTAGATCATACAAATATTTGTTCCGTGCGGGAATAGAACCCGCGACACGCAGCGCAGCAGTCAATCGCTCAACCACTGCTAATAACTCATAAGAGTCGATAAAAATTATTTTGTTTGTAATCAAGTTTTTATATAAATTTATTCCAATACTTACGATTTATAGAAAGTATAATTAAGATATTTAATGGTAAACTACTGATCCGATTTTGAAAATGATTCTATTGATACAAAGATATCTTTGTATGTGGTGTTTTTGTTCTATCAATAGAATTATAGAATACAATAATCTTTATTATGTACACCATATAAGTTAAAGAAAGTATAGACGAAGAAAACAGTACACTGGGTGGCACAATGGGCGGCTTTATCGCTAAAAGCGATCTTTTCAAGACAACCTTTGCATGGATTTAAAAAATGAAAGGAAAGACAGTACTGTAGGTAGTCTTTGGTGTACTATTATTAATTACTAGCTGTGCCCGCGGCTTCGCTCCCGTCATCTGTTTGCCAACCCTACCCTACTTACCTTCCTGCCTACCCTACTTACCTACCGACCATATTTGTTTCTATAGTCATCAATATTTCGCGGAGAATCTTAACACCGTGATTCAGAAAATCACTTCAAATTCACAACGCCATCTATCGAATATCGAGTTCAACTCTCCGAGTATCTGAATTGCGTGTGTTGTGATAATTTTACTTCTTGAACACTTTAAATTCATCTAACTTTTGATAGAGTGAACCGATTGCGATGACACAAAAACTAAGTAATTCTTCAAGTTACGCACAATGTTTATGTTATTTACATTGGTTTCGTACATTTCACGTGATGCGTGCACAAATAAACAAACAAACAGACAAAAATTCCAAAAATGCCGGAAATAGGTTCTGTTGGTTATCCTTTAACACACTGGCTATTTTTTTGGAAATATTTTCGATGTACAAAAAAATCTTTTTCTACAGATTTATTATAAGTATTGATTGATGATGATGATGCGATAGACTACACTACAAATGCAATACGTCCTACTGATATGGGAAGCTTACGCTTTCGCCTGCGGCTACACTCTTATTATGATTAGCTTGACTAACTCCTTAATGAACTGATGAAATTTAGGTCTATACACCAGTAGATCTTAAATTTCAGACTAACACATAAACCACTTTTTAAATGACTTAAAAAAAGAAGGAGGTTTTATGTTCATGTGTTATTATTATTACACTTTGTTGATTTTTAAGGATGTTGTCTTTTTAACCGACTTCAAAAAAAGGAGGAGGTTCTCAATTCGTCGTAATCTTTATTTTTACACGGCTGCAAGAAAAGCGTTATGTTTTTCGTGCGTAAGAAGATGTTTTCGAATATTGTAAGTTTAAAGTATCGATAACTCATTTTCGATATTGGTAATATCTAATTGAGTAGCTGAATGTGACATGTGCATAGTTGGAATCTTCGAGAACGATGTTTGAGTTTTAAAGAAAGTAGACCTTAAATTTAACATCATAAAATCAACTTTTACTTGTCTTGTTTAATAAAATATTGTTTTTACATTTTCATCGAAATAAAATAAATTAAGACTTGCCGATGGTAAGATATACCTACATTTGATACATTTTTGGTTCTGCTATCGTGTTTACATTCTAAAACAGCACAATAAGGCATCTTTGTATTTTTTTTCAAGTTTTTGTCACCGTGACGGTTGAACCAAGAATGATGTGCGTAGTGTCTGCGCGGAAGGAAACATATGCGGAACTGTACAAAACTCGGGGTACGCGGGCCCCGCCCACTTGCGACTTCTATTGTAGTAGGCGTTTTTTTTGTTCTGTGGGATATATAGTAGGATTTTTGGGAGTAACCAATTTTTAATTTGCCAGCGTATATCAATGTCATACATTTTGGTAATTTTGGATGAGAGCTTGCAGATACAATGTAACTTTGCACAGGTCCTCAGATATGCTTATATGTTTCTTGTGACGTTATCTCGATAAACTTGTCTTTATCGTGTGGTATTATTTGACACAGACCTCCTCTCTGTGAGAGGAAGTTGGTTGCAATCTACCAGAGATCTCCAAACCGGGATGGTGAAACCCTATAAGCATAAAATTTTACAAGACTCTTCTTATTTTTTTATAAACTCCAATTCACAGTTTATGTTATCTATGTGCATTCATAGTGCATGAAATGTTCTGCATTGCACAACGTTGTTGTATCGCCTCTACAAGCACAACCAAGATAATTTGCATACCAAAATAATATCAATGCCAGACTTCCCACAGAAACAAACACATTGCAAATTCGGTAGTATCATGGTTTTGCAGACTGATTTCAATATGTTACATTTATATTTAATATTACATATTTGTACACATATCGTATTTAGTCAGTTTGTCAAAATGAATTTAATGAGTAGGATTTATTACTATATAATTAATGTAGATTTTTTTTTTAATTATTGTTCTGTTCGTAAGTCTAATATCGTTTAAAAAATTTCATCAGTCTTTAAAAGGTTGGCTCTTTATGTTAAAATTATCGTATGTGTGCCTCTGCAAGATATTTGACTTTTATGGCCATATAGCCCGCAAACCTGGTTACAGTCTACTGAAGGTAAATAGTCTCTGGTAAATTCGAAGGCATCGGCTGAAGATCCTTTCATATTCGAACTAAAATACCTATTCCTTTATCGTTTCTTAGCGTGGCTGTACGACTAATGACCTGCCAATTCGTAGCCGAGTTATTTTTTCTCATACCGATAATTACTAAACTTATAGTAGGGGCCAGGACAACGCCACAATAAAATGTATACTTGCCGAATAATCATTTGTTTTCCTGACGTGGTTCACATAAATTCACTGAACTACTTAATTCAAAATTATAGATCGGAGTTTCAGTGCAAAATCAATAGCGACTTCGGCAGAAATAGCTGGTATGTAGGTCAGATTAACAATCTTGTGGAGACGATAATCGATGCAGCTATTTCAAGCGCAAAAGGTTTATGCTTGAAGTGTAACGTGAGCATCAAAGTCTCACGACGTTCGTTAATGATTTTTCATTTTTAGAACACAACTAGGTATTTTTATCATAATTTTATCCGAATATTGCCAGGATCTTAGAAAAAATTAGTATAGTATTAGTTAGAAGTAACTAATACCATACTAATTTTTTATTATTATCAGATTGCAAAAGTAAGAGCATTATAATACATTTAAAGCTATATTATTATTATCAACTGTAGATGGATTATAATCTGGCTCTATGACCATAAGGGCAGCAATTGAATTACTTCAACTAATAAGGTTCCGATGACCTTATAAAACACCACCTGTAGCCAAGTTGACAATCTACAATCGATAACGCTATTAGAAAACGAATCTATGTACTATGGGAATGACTCATCTGAACGTTAAGTCGCGTGTTATGAACAAACGAATAGAAGCCTGTTTGAACAAAAGAATGTATGTCAACTTGGCTACTGCAACTTTTTTTTTTTTTTTTGGTTTGGATTTCATCCAATGACTTCTCCCGCTATGGGTGAAGCGGGAGGGCATGACAGAATTTTACTGACTAAAATCCACCCGTGTTCCTTCAGTTGCTTGTGTCTGGGCTGCGGTAAATCGCTTTTGAATTTATCCGCGACCCAGACAGGCATCGGCCCTAGCGGACCCCGTCAGTTTTTGCTGACATCTCTTTGAGTCACGCGAACACTACGCGCCGTCGACTCGGGCCTGGTCCTTATCGGACGGCGAGCTACCCATTACTCGCCGTCCACAAGCCCGCGCCTACGGTGGCTGGGAATTGGCTTGCGACTCCTGACGCCCAGGGCGTCTCCTGCGACTCCTCCGGTGGCTTGGGGCGTGAGGGCGTCTTCGTTGCGTCTCCCTCACGCGTACCGCCTCCTCCTTCGTGGGAATTACTGCTTCGCAGAAGGAGGCAAAAGCTTCCCATTCCCTCTCGCCCCGTACCATGGCCTGAAACAGGGCCGGACGCGAGAGGTCGCCATCGCCGATCGCCTCCACGAGGACACGGCGTTGCTCTACCCAAATGGGGCAGACCTCCACTGTATTTTCTACCATGTCCTCCGGGTGATCCACACAATGGTGACACCCGGGCGTTTCCTCCCTTATCCTGTACAGGAACCTCCCGAAGCAGCCGTGTCCAGCGAGGACGCCGTGGCGCCTCTCAAGCCACTCCTCAAAGAGGGGCCTTACCACCGCAATTATGGCGTGCCCAGCATTGGGTTGCGACAGTCGCCCTCTCCATGTTGCCATGGGATCCTGCCGAAACTCTGTCCAACGAACTGCGATTTGTCGCGGCCACGGAGTTTCGCCCCGGCGTTTCGCCTTTTCGCGCCACTCCCAAATATGCGCGAAGACTTATGCCTCCAGATCCCATGGTGGCAATCCGGCAAGGAGGCTCGCCGCCTCACCGGAGACCGTGCGGGATCCCCGGACAAGCTGGATGGCCATGACCCTTTCGGACACGTTCAACCCGCGTGGTGGTCACCACCTCAGGGAACGCGCCCACACCGGTGCCCCATAAAGGGCCATAGACTGCACGACCCCCGCGTAGATTGGGCAGGAGCCGCTTGAGCGCAGCCCCAGCCCACTCCAGTCTGGGAGCCAAATGTCGGAAATACTCCAAGAAAATGCCACCGGCTGTCGAGAACGAGTCCCAGGTACTTCATCGTCGATTCGACGCCGATGTGAAACCCTCCAACCGTTATTTGGGAACCCGATGGCGTGTTCCGAGGACCATGAAAACACATGGCCTTAGACTAGTGCAGGGCCACCTCAAGTCTCAATTGCCGCATCTGGCTACTGCACCTGCATTAACGATTGAAGAAAGATATTCGATACGAAACGTTTGTAACTTGGCTAGGGGGGCTGACCTAGTAAAACCTTAGTAAAATTAACCAGATCAAGGATAAAGTGAGGAATGAGATATTAGAGGAAGTTTAAAAGTGGCGCCAGTGACAGAACAGTTCAAAGGAAACCGTTTGTCCTGGTATGGTCATGTGGTGAGGAGGAATGAAACGTACATTATGAAAAGAGTTATGAATATAAATGTGGATAGATGGAGTGGGGGGGCCAAAGAAAAGATGGATGGACTGTTTGAGGAGTGATATGAAAGAAAATGGAGTCAGTGATAGCGTGGTGAGGAACAGAACGGTATGGAGGAAGTAAATGTGTTGCGCCTACTTCAAGTAGCTTGGGACAAGGGCAGAAAGATGATGAAATCCATTTCGAACTCACAATAAATCAAAACAATAGAAACAAAATCTAATCAAAGCAATTCAAAGTATAGTAGGACACAGCAACAGCAATACTGTCACAAAGTAGCCAATAAAGAAGGTGTCAGTGACAGCGTGGTGAGGAATAGGCGGTATGGAGGAGGAAAATGTGTTGCGCCTACTTCAAGTAGCTTGGGACAAGGGCAGGAAGATGATGAGATCCATTTCGAACTCACAATAAATCAAAACAATTCAAAGTATAGTAGGACACAGCAACAGCAATACTGTCACAAAGTAGCCAATAACAAAACGTTAACAGTACCATTATTACTACCCGTAGCTACAGGAAATAGAAAAACGCGATAGTATTATGGGACGAACCTGGTAGCTTGCAGCTTGTCGGCCGCTTCCTGGACTGTTTGTCGACTGCTCTCGCCCGCACTCATAGTTCCCGACGTTTGCTGTGGACAAAACAGATTTTTAGTAAAAAGTCACTTTTGAATCATTTTACCTGTAAATACGTTAAAAATAGTTTGAACATATATTTCGAATATAAATAAGGGTTTGGATGTGTTGTCAAAATGGCTTCAACAAAGCGACATTTTCAGCGACAACGATTGTAAAAACGAAAATATATTTGGGATCGACATGCACTATCTAAACGTCAAAATCTCTCTCTAATCTTTGAATCTCTTCAAAGTTAGAGTGAACAGGCTTTTTCTGGGTAAGCTCACTCCATCGTCGACTCTGTCTCTGTCACCTATGACCTAGACTAGAGTCAAGAGCAAACCCATTACAAATAAAAAATGTGGTCAATTCCAAACCATTGACATTACATGTATAGGACATTGACTATCAAATTACTGCTAATTTAACTGCTTAGAATGTCACTTTTTCTAGAATAAAAAAAAATGCTAAAATTATTTTTTAAATTCTTAATGGGTACTTTATTAAGTATAGCTTTTTTATAACGAACCTATTACAGACAAAGCGATTTTCCTAGGCGACTTTTTTTAACATTTTGTTTCATGTAGTGGAGTGATATTATGGCCTGTCATGTCAAAATCCTTCAGCTTCCACGTGGAATACCAACTGAATAATTGATTACGGAAACCGCTATGTAAGGTTAGGTTCGTCATTGTTTTGTAAAGGTCGAGGTGACCAGACGTTTGTAATATACATTGTCTTTGGCCCACTTGTGGTCTTGCCTATTGTACACCACCTGTTTCCTGTAGGTCTCAATGAAGACTACCGAAAGCATGGCACATGCTATCCCTACATTGTTTAATTCCTATTACGTTTCTATGACAAGCAGCACTTCAGTTTTTGTGTAGTCCAATTTTAGTAGCCAGTTAGTTAATATTAGTTTACATTTAGATTTATTGTAATTGAAAATACCAACATAGGGTCAGTACATACACAGAGACAGGTAAAACTAAATAAAAGCTTGTAAAAAAGAGTGAATCATCTTTACCAATATAATAAAGAAGAAAGATTTTTTTGTTTGTTTGTTTGTACCGAATAGGCCCCGAAACTACTGGACCAATCAAAAAAATTCTTTCACCAATAGAGAAATACATTATTCCTGAGTGACATTTGCTATATTTTTTTTTTCGAAAACGGGTCCTGTGTAGTGGTCCACGGGAGTGAAGCCGCGGGGAACAGCTAGTCTATACTAATATTATAAAGAGGTAAAGTTTGTGAGTTTGTGACGTTGTAAAGGGTAATCTCTGGATCTACTGAACCGATTTTGAAAATTCTTTCACCAATAGAAAGCTACATTATTCCTGAGTGGCATAGGCTACAAAATATTTAAAAAAAATTGAGATCCTTATGAAAATTACAATAATGTAACCCAAGGTAGCAAAATGTTGCCTATAAAATTCATTCTTTGACGTGCGCTGAGAAAACTATTGATGATAGATAAAAAATATTAGGTAGGTAGGTAGGGTTGGGTAGGCAGGGTTAGCAGGGTAGGCAGGGTAGACAGGGTAGGCAGTGTAGGCAGGTTAGGCAGGGCAGGCAGGATAGGCAGGATAGGCTGGGTAGGCAGTGTAGGCAGGGTAGGCAGGGTAGGCAGGGTAGGCAGTGTAGGCAGGTTAGGCAGGGCAGGTAGGATAGGCAGGATAGGCTGGGTAGGCAGTGTAGGCAGGGTAGGCAGGGTAGGCAGGATAGGCAGGGTAGGCAGGGTATGCAGGATAGGCAGGGTAGGCAGGCTAGGCAGGGTAGGCAGGATAGGCAGGGTAGGCAGGGTAGGCAGGGTAGGCAGGGTAGGCAGGGTAGACAGGGTAGGCAGTGTAGGCAGGTTAGGCAGGGCAGGCAGGATAGGCAGGATTGGCTGGGTAGGCAGTGTAGGCAGGGTAGGCAGGGTAGGCAGGGTAGGCAGGGTAGGCAGGGTAGGCAGGGTAGGCAGGGTAGGCAGGGTAGGCAGGGTAGGCAGGGTAGGCAGGGTAGGCAGGATAGGCAGGATAGGCAGGGTAGGCAGGGTAGGCAGGGTATGCAGGATAGGCAGGGTAAGCAATGTAGTCAGGGTAGGCAGGATAGGCAGAGTAGGCAGGCTAGGCAGGGTATGCAGAATAGGCAGGGTAGGCAGGCTAGGCAGGGTAAGCAGGGTAGGCAGGGTAGGCAGGGTAAGCAAGGTAGGCAGGATAGGCAGGGTAGGTAGGTTAGGCATGGTAGGCAGGGTAGGCAGGGTAGGCATGGTAGGCAGGGTAGGCTGGGTAGGCAGGGTAGCCAGTTGACGGGAGCGAAGCCCCGGGGGTCAGCTAGTTTTATATAAAGGTATTCTTGATTGAAATCTTTTTTTTTCTATCATTTTGGATGAGTGATAAGTTTTCGAAAATCTACTGTAAAAGTATAGCATACCTGCTCAGAACGTATATATTCAAATTTTTTTCTGTATATTAGTATAATAATTACAACGTTTAAAATATAACATTGCTAAGTTAGAATCACAAGATACCTGTACAGATGTAATATTTGAACTCAAAGAACTCATTGAACGGCTTTTAAAATTATAACTGATCGTGTTTCACCGACAGACCTCGCTAGACCGACAATTGCTAAGTATGTATGTGGCGGACAACATAACCGCTAACATTGTAAATGCAAAACTAAGTTGTTTGATCTAGTTTGCGAACTAGGTTGTTACTATTTCAACATTTATCCCACATGACACAGATTCTGCTTAAAATATGTCTGTAGCCTAGAAAACAAATTAAGAAGTTGTTGAAAGAAAAACATAGCTTTTTATAAAAAGAATATTGTTTCGAGATCTCACGTTAGTAGGCGACAAAGTACGATTCTTAATAGCGGAAACCCAGTTTCCTGCACCCGAATTTACCAGTGCTGGCGTTTTCTTTGACGTTTCGAGGAAAAACGCGGCAAAATATTTGACACCTACTGTAATCCAATTCACAAAAGTGTTATAGAACTTTCTTTGTTTTGTAATGGTGCGGAAATTCTTAGAAGTAACTACTCTGCTATACGTGCTGTCAATACGTGCTCTCAGTTGTTTGTAGTAGCATTGAGAGATTCTTGATTTCATTTACCAACTTTCCAAAAAGGAGGAGGTTCTCAAATCAGACATTTACAGTGTATTTGGTGCCAATTAGACGGCACTCGTTAGCTATCAGTTAAATTAAAACTACTCAATTAACTTTTCAATGATGATGGGTGGAAGACGCTAAGTTGGAAGACCTCCCTCTAGGTGGACCGATAAGCTGGTTAAAGCAGTGGGAATGCTATAAAGAGTGGGCAAAAAATCATGAATCAAACTTGAAGTCCTAGAATAGAATAGAATAGAATACTCTTTATTATGTACACCATATAAGTTACAGAAAGTATAGACGAAGAAAACATTACACTGGGTGACACAATGGGCGGCCTTATCGCTAAAAGCGATCTTTTCAAGACAACCTTTGGATGGATTTAAAAAATGAAAGGAAAGACAGTACTGTAGGTAGTCTATACTGTAGGTAGTCCTACTGCAAATAACCCCAACTAAAAGAGGCTAAAACTAAGTTACAACTTAAAGCATTATTAAAGAAAAACATTTTCGACATCGTAAATTGGCAAACTTAAAAATTCTTATGCCTCGATTTTTATAACGATAAAAAATATACGAACATGATGATAAAAATATTTATGCAGAGATTTGAAATGAAAATCTGAGTCTTAACTGAAAATATAGAGATATTATTATGATGACAAGTCTTTATAAGATATAGCTTGGTACTTTCACACTCACACTCAATGATATAAAATTTATGTTGAAAGCAGTTCGAAATATCTTGTTGTTCATGTAGGAAATATTATAGGTTCATATAACAACCAGCTCAAAGGATAAGCCTTGAAGTTTTACGACTTTGTTACGGAGATGGAAAGAAAACATTACCCAATAACTACCGAACAACCCTGTTTTGGTGATTGTCAAAACACGAATAGCTTATCGATACAACCGTGTCTTTACATCATCTGTCATAAACGTAATATTATAGCCATCCTGAATTCGTTGAAGCGTAAAGAAATCTATCAACTTATAAGAAATATGAGCGCTTGACATCTTATAGAAATCTCGACACTATTGCAAAACCTTGTGACCATATACATAGAAACTAAATTCTAGATAAGCATTGGCACAGTTCAATATGACGTCATCCAACGAACATCTGAACTCCACACTACACAGTGAACTAAATTCTCCGAAATTTTAGTCTCACGAGACAAAATATATATTTCTCTCTATGCACCATCTAGTAATCGAACTCCTTTTAAAAAATCATGTATTTCAGTTGGCCCTTATTGTATAAAATAAAACCTTTTTTACAAAAAAAACTTTTTTGCAAAAAAAAACTACCGACCTCCAAACAAAAAACTACAAAGTGAAAAATTACTTTATTTTTGGAAGTCGGTGTCTTTCGTAGGTACCAATTGTTTGCGATATAGACACCGACTAACGTGAGATCTCGAAACAATATTCTTTTTATAAAAAGCTATGTTTTTCTTTCAACAACTTCTTAATTTGTTTTCTAGGCTACAGACATATTTTAAGCAGAATCTGTGTCATGTGGGATAAATGTTGAAATAGTAACAACCTAGTTCGCAAACTAGATCAAACAACTTAGTTTTGCATTTACAATGTTAGCGGTTATGTTGTCCGCCACATACATACTTAGCAATTGTCGGTCTAGCGAGGTCTGTCGGTGAAACACGATCAGTTATAATTTTAAAAGCCGTTCAATGAGTTCTTTGAGTTCAAATATTACATCTGTACAGGTATCTTGTGATTCTAACTTAGCAATGTTATATTTTAAACGTTGTAATTATTATACTAATATACAGAAAAAAATTTGAATATATACGTTCTGAGCAGGTATGCTATACTTTTACAGTAGATTTTCGAAAACTTATCACTCATCCAAAATGATAGAAAAAAAAAGATTTCAATCAAGAATACCTTTATATAAAACTAGCTGACCCCCGGGGCTTCGCTCCCGTCAACTGGCTACCCTGCCTACCCAGCCTACCCTGCCTACCATGCCTACCCTGCCTACCCTGCCTACCATGCCTAACCTACCTACCCTGCCTATCCTGCCTACCTTGCTTACCCTGCCTACCCTGCCTACCCTGCTTACCCTGCCTAGCCTGCCTACCCTGCCTATTCTGCATACCCTGCCTAGCCTGCCTACTCTGCCTATCCTGCCTACCCTGACTACATTGCTTACCCTGCCTATCCTGCATACCCTGCCTACCCTGCCTACCCTGCCTATCCTGCCTATCCTGCCTACCCTGCCTACCCTGCCTACCCTGCCTACCCTGCCTACCCTGCCTACCCTGCCTACCCTGCCTACCCTGCCTACCCTGCCTACACTGCCTACCCAGCCAATCCTGCCTATCCTGCCTGCCCTGCCTAACCTGCCTACACTGCCTACCCTGTCTACCCTGCCTACCCTGCCTACCCTGCCTACCCTGCCTACCCTGCCTACCCTGCCTATCCTGCCTACCCTGCCTAGCCTGCCTACCCTGCCTATCCTGCATACCCTGCCTACCCTGCCTATCCTGCCTACCCTGCCTACCCTGCCTACACTGCCTACCCAGCCTATCCTGCCTATCCTACCTGCCCTGCCTAACCTGCCTACACTGCCTACCCTGCCTACCCTGCCTACCCTGCCTACACTGCCTACCCAGCCTATCCTGCCTATCCTGCCTGCCCTGCCTAACCTGCCTACACTGCCTACCCTGTCTACCCTGCCTACCCTGCTAACCCTGCCTACCCAACCCTACCTACCTACCTAATATTTTTTATCTATCATCAATAGTTTTCTCAGCGCACGTCAAAGAATGAATTTTATAGGCAACATTTTGCTACCTTGGGTTACATTATTGTAATTTTCATAAGGATCTCAATTTTTTTTAAATATTTTGTAGCCTATGCCACTCAGGAATAATGTAGCTTTCTATTGGTGAAAGAATTTTCAAAATCGGTTCAGTAGATCCAGAGATTACCCTTTACAACGTCACAAACTCACAAACTTTACCTCTTTATAATATTAGTATAGACTAGCTGTTCCCCGCGGCTTCACTCCCGTGGACCACTACACAGGACCCGTTTTCGAAAAAAAAAATATAGCAAATGTCACTCAGGAATAATGTATTTCTCTATTGGTGAAAGAATTTTTTTGATTGGTCCAGTAGTTTCGGGGCCTATTCGGTACAAACAAACAAACAAAAAAATCTTTCTTCTTTATTATATTGGTAAAGATGATTCACTCTTTTTTACAAGCTTTTATTTAGTTTTACCTGTCTCTGTGTATGTACTGACCCTATGTTGGTATTTTCAATTACAATAAATCTAAATGTAAACTAATATTAACTAACTGGCTACTAAAATTGGACTACACAAAAACTGAAGTGCTGCTTGTCATAGAAACGTAATAGGAATTAAACAATGTAGGGATAGCATGTGCCATGCTTTCGGTAGTCTTCATTGAGACCTACAGGAAACAGGTGGTGTACAATAGGCAAGACCACAAGTGGGCCAAAGACAATGTATATTACAAACGTCTGGTCACCTCGACCTTTACAAAACAATGACGAACCTAACCTTACATAGCGGTTTCCGTAATCAATTATTCAGTTGGTATTCCACGTGGAAGCTGAAGGATTTTGACATGACAGGCCATAATATCACTCCACTACATGAAACAAAATGTTAAAAAAAGTCGCCTAGGAAAATCGCTTTGTCTGTAATAGGTTCGTTATAAAAAAGCTATACTTAATAAAGTACCCATTAAGAATTTAAAAAATTCTCCGAAATTTTAGTCTCACGAGACAAAATATATATTTCTCTCTATGCACCATCTAGTAATCGAACTCCTTTTAAAAAATCATGTATTTCAGTTGGCCCTTATTGTATAAAATAAAACCTTTTTTACAAAAAAAACTTTTTTGCAAAAAAAAACTACCGACCTCCAAACAAAAAACTACAAAGTGAAAAATTACTTTATTTTTGGAAGTCGGTGTCTTTCGTAGGTACCAATTGTTTGCGATATAGACACCGACTTCCTAAAATAAAGTTATTTTTCACTTTGTAGTTTTTTATTTGGAAGTCGGTAGTATTTTTTTGCAAAAAAGGCTTTTATTTTACCGTTTTTAGTTGTACCTACCTAATAGGCAAGTTGTTTAGTAAGTACCTATAACGCCAGAATAGATTACCCGAATAACTAATATTATAATAACTAAAACTTGAACATAATCGGTGAAATAAGAGATCTGCGTACCCTTTCGAGCGTACTGGCGTGATGTTATGTTATGAAATAGTATATACAATAAACAGACATACGATTGCAGCAATCCCAACAGATTTGCCGTTATTTATTGAAGAGTTCTGCTGTATATCTCCAAAGTTCTTCACCAAATTAAAATGGGACCAATTTCGGAATATGCTCTTTCAAACAAAAAAAAAATTCAAAATCGGTCCACAATTGACGATATCGGTGAAAAACACAAAAAAAAAACATTCATGTGTTTTTTTTTTTGTGTTTGTCGAACATAGAACCTCCTCCTTTATGGTCGGTCGGTTTGGAAGTCCTAAATAAAAAAACACTACTAAGCGAAAAAAAACTTCCATTTTTGGAAGTCGGTGTTCCTGTTTTAGTTTTTTTAATTTCTTGACACCGCCTTCCGAAATTGAAGTTATTTTTCACTTTTCAGTGTTTTAATTTGGAAGACGGTGTATTTTTTTGTAAAAATGTTTTTAATTTTTCACTTTTTTGTGGTACTTAATGGACAAGTTCTATAGTAAGGTACCTATAATGTCCACAGTGATACCAGAATAGATTACCGGAATAACATGTAACTTGAACATAACCGCTGGAATGGGAGTGTACGAGTACCAGGGTGAACTATACACATCTGCGTACCCGTTTAGCATACTGTCGTGATGGTATGTGATGAAATGAAAATATATATAATACTAGATGTTGCCCGCGGCTTCAATCCCGTAGACCACCCCACAAAACTCATTTTCGGTTTTAAAAAATAGCCTATGTTACTCAGCAATGTAGCTTTCTATTGGTGAAAGAATTTTTCAAATAGGTCCAGTAGTATCGGAGCCTATTATATAGTTTGTTTTATATATATATATATATAAAACAAACAAACAAACCAAAAAATCTTTCCTCTTTATAATATTAGTATAGAAAAACATCTGAATTGAGAACCTCCTCTTTTTTGGGAAGTCGGTTAGAAACTGAATTTAAAGGGTCTGCACGCTAAAAAGAAGAAAAATAAATGTCGTTTAATGCCTGTATTTAATACAAAACCAAACCACTCGTGTCATTTTTCCTACTCCTTGTAGAGGAATTTCATATTTGAGAAATCGAAATTGTGATTTATAACTGGCGTCGTCGCCCAAGTTTCATTGTAAGTGGTTTCTTTCTGAGTACCTAATATTAACCGCAGAATAAAATGGATTTTGTCAAGATATTTTATTACTCAAGGCAATATTTTATTTCAATTGAAACTTTTTCATTTTACACCTTATTATAAAGATGTACGATAATATTTTACCCAAGTCTCTCAATTACTTTTCGGATTTTGTTGGAAAAAAAATTTCTAGAGTAATGTAGGCTAATAACTTTAAAACAAGACGTTATTTATTTACAAGTATTATAAACCATAATTCGTTACGAGTTGTTATTAGCCCCAAAGTTCGCCAACAAATAATTGTTTGGGATGTGTCACAGGCAGTCGATCCATGTAAAATCCTTCCATGGCATCCGGTTAGAATGGCAGATGTCCCACCATAGTTTATGCAAGCTGAAATTTAAGGTCCCAGCTCACTCCCTTGTGGCAGACGATCCCGCAATGATCTCGCTACAGTCCCATGCTTGGTTTATTAAAATGTCATAAGGTCTTCTCCGTATAACCAAGTCTTCTCATACAATATAGTTTTTTAAGCAACAACTATTTTTATGTAAGTCGCAAGATCCCTTGACGGGGCTTTACTTTGCAGCTTCATTAAAATATGCTTGTTATACTGAGTACCGTCGACCGATATAAAGTATTTTGCTGTATTATTTCTTGTTTTCAGTAAAGGTCTTATGTCGGCTCAGAGGGTACATGAAAGGTCGGTACAAAATGAATAGTTTATTCATGTAAGAATTTTCTTGTGATTTTACATTCTCCTATCAAGGATTACTGTACTATTGTTCATATTGTTGCTGAATCTAAACAGGCTGACGTTTCGTCTTTGTGACACTTGATTTAATTTTTCTATAACAAAAATTTCTATAGAAGATAAGAAACCTATTAATAAAATGTCTGAGCTGTTAAGCATGATAACAGGACTTTAAATTCACATACTCAGAAATTTTGATTAATTCCGTTCTAAATACCAACAACTAATACCACTGGTATTTGTTTTACCTCGTATTTATTTTCTATTCCGAACGAATACCACTCTTTAAATAATTTAATTTAATGTGCGAACGAATACTAACAACTTGAATTTGGTACAGTCAGCTCAGTCAAACCTAACAATTTTTTTCTGTATGTACGTTTGTTATAGAATTAAATTATATTCGTGAATATTGCCACATTCAAATGCTATAAATAATAAAACTCGAAGATCTCGTCACACGACAACAGAGTGGACGAAAACAGTTTGATTAAACCTATTATACAGATCGTTGCAATAAACGTACATATTATTATCTCGGATTATTATTTTTTGGATTAAACTTTTCAATTAAAGGTCTTATAATTTCATACAAAACATTTCACTGACTGTACCTTATATTTTTGAAATTGTTTTGGTATTACTTTAAACGGTGGTATGGAAAATAAATATGAGTTTAACCAAATACCAGTTGTATTAGTTGTTGGTATTAGAACGGAATATAACGAAATTTTACGTCTACCAACATGTTGTTAATCAGCGTCAATACTGGCATTAAGGGCTTTACTGTTTGTTTGACTAGAGTTCTGTGTTTATCCATTGGAATTTTTCAGTAGGTACCATTCATAGTCTGGAATTGCGCCCGGTTCATGGCTATAGTTACATGGGTAACTTATCTGTCGAAAGGTATGCTTCTGCTTAATCCTTCAGGGAATACTGCCGTGATGTTTTGATATTTTCTGTTCTACTGAGAACCAATTTTCTGATCATATAAGTTTACACTAGACTCCTCTTTGCATGTGAAAACCGCTTGTGTTACTCCACGTACCACCCAAACGCAGTCTTCAGAAAATTAATATCGAAATGTTCTCCACGATAAATAACCGTTATATAAAAGCTTACTGTAATTATTAAATTAAACCCGAGCTCTATTCCATGCTAATTTATTCGATACTAGGTATTACGACAAGAGCGGCTAATTAGGCTCGTTTAACAGATTGATACTGTTGTTTCGGTTTTATTAGCATCACTTATTGAACTAGAAGCTAATGACTATTTTAGTAAGCTATTGTTTGCCTTGGTTTTAAGTACCATGAGGATTTATTTCGTATATTTTTACACCAGCCGGTTTATACTGTAAAAAAAAAATAAGTTGAAAATTCAAGTGAAGTGAGCTTGAAGAGTCATTCCATACGCTGCTAGGGATTGGCAGCAAGACTTCAAGCTCTGTTATAAGTTTTGACAATGATAATTTTACAGAATAGCACTACAGGTTAAAATTTCTAAAATTTCTTCTTTAGGTGTAAAACTCATAGAATCAATCTGCCTTGCTTTTTTCAAATTATGTTCGGGTGGCCTTTTTGTCTAACCAGATAGTACCAATATTTTACATGGAGCAACTGCCATGCAGCGACTGCCAGGCGGACCTCTACAACCCTGTAAATGGGTAATTCGATAAACCTTAGCTAAATTGTTGGCAGGTTTCCTGGCTACTGACTAACTGTAACGACCATCAAAGATCTACAAATGGCAGCCGGGACCAACAACATTACTTGCTTGTCGAGACACGACAGGCTTTTAATGATACAAAAGCCAGGAAAGATTTTTCTGGCTATTCTAGCATGCTGACGAGGTATAACACGGCGGTGTTCAAAGCCGAAATAACTAATTGGCGGCAGCATTGCACCTCCATCGAAGCTGTGCCAAATGCAATGAGGTTGTGCAAAGCAAGGTCCATGACTAAGACAAACCCACTAACATCTGTAAAGGAGAGAATGGGTATCTCACGGAAACTGGACAGGACACTTTGAGCGTGATGTTTAGGACTCACTTCCCAGAATGTATTCTGCGCGACAGCGATAAAGAAGAACCAGTTACAAGGGACGAGCTTACAAGGCACACGTCCAAAAATAACTGGCTTACGGCAAAGAAAGTGGTAGATGAAAATAAACTGAAGCTTGCCATAGCGGGCTTCTAGCCTCTCAAATCCCTTAGTCCGGATGGCATCTACCCAATACTATTCCAAGAAGGGGCATCTGTTTTGATACCCCATTTGAGTAAGCTCTACAAAACCTGCCTAGCCTTTGGGTACATACCCAAGGCATTGAGGGAGGTCAAAGGCACCTATATACCGAAGGTGGGTAGACCAAATTTTGAAGATGCTAAAGCTTACAGGCCCATCAGTCTATCATCCTTTCTCTTAGAAGCTCTGGAGAAACTGGTAGACAGGTACCTAAGAGAGAGACCACTTAAAGAATTCCCTCTACATAAAAATTCAGTGTGCCTACAGCCCTGACAAATAATACGGAAACGGCATTGCACTATGTTGCGAGTAGAGCCGAAGCTGCGCTAAAGTAACAAGAGATCTGTATCGGGACTTTCTTCGACATAGAGGGAGCCTTCGACAAGACCACATTATGAGTCTATACGCATTGCTGCAAAGGAACATGACATCAATGATACCACGTGCAACTGGATTGGCTATAATAATATGCTGAAAAGCAGAATAGTCAGATCGGAACAGATGGAAGACAGACTTAGCGCAAAAAAAAACAAAAAAGGTCGTCCGCAAGGCGGAGTGCTGTCACCATTATTGTGAAGCTTGGTAGTAGACTCGCTACTTACCGAACTCAATACCGTACCATTCTACACAGTAGGCTATGCAGATGACATAGCTGTAATGGTTCATGGTAAATTCCCGAACATAGTCTCTGGATTATTACAACAGGCATTGAGGTTGACAGAGAAATGGTGTTCAAAGAACCACCTCTCTATCAATCCAAGCAAAGCAGTCAGTATTCCATTAACGAGGAAGAGTCGACTAGGTAACCTAGGAGAGCTCTCCCGCAGTGGAATAAAGCTGCCTTGGTCCACCGAAGTTAAATATCCGGGTGTAACGCTTGATAAAGAATTCAGGTGGAAAACTTATGTGGAAAATATTACGAAAAAGGCTCTGCGAGAGTTCGGCATGTGTCGTTCCACCTACGGTAAAACTTGGGGGCTAAAGCTCAAAGTGATACGATGGCTGTACCGGACAATGATAATAACTTTTATCAAATACAGCAGCATAGTGTGATAGCCAAGAACAAAACTTGCCTCGTGCAAAGCACCACTCACCAGGTTACAAAGAACAGTGTCTATCGGAATCACGGATGCTTTCGAAAGCTTTCGAAAGCAGCGATTGAGAGATACCTCAATATCCCTCCTCTGCATATGATGGTTGAAGTCGAGGCAAGGATGAGATTACATCGTATTGCTGTTGCTGGGCTATGGGATAACTCTAAGCCAAAGACTGACCATACAAAGTTCTATGGAAATGAGGACCTGGATCGGGTATCAAGCATGAGATCCGATAAAATGAAAACTATGTTTGTGTTTGAAACGTCTTTCAAGGTCCAAATCTCTACAATAGAAGACTGGACGAAGGGACTCGATCTACCAGAACAAGATAGTCTGGTGTGGTACACTGATGGATCCAAAATGGAATCAGGTACAGGAGCGGGAATATACGCAAAAGGTTACAAATGTAGCAAAAGCTTAGGGAAGATGGCAACTGTATCCCAAGCAGAAACATATGCCATACATAAAAACCTGTGCTCAAGAGAATATAGATAGAGGAACCATAAGTAAGTTTCTTTTTTTTTTTTTTTAAATTCGTTATGGGTTTGCTCTTGACTCTAGTCTAGGTCAGAGGTGACAGAGACAAAGTCAACGATGGAGTGAGCTTACCCAGAAGAAGCCTGTTCACTCTAACTTTGAAGAGATTAGGGTTGTATGCGTTCGGAAACACAGACGCAGGCAGTGAGTTCCACTTTTTTGCTGTGCGCATTATGAAGGATGTTTGGAAGCGCTTGGTGCGAATTGGTGGAATAGCAACTAGGTGAGGATGGTAACTTGCAGTACGTCTAGATGTCCCATGGTAGAAGGGGGCCGGTGGGATGAGGTCGTGCAGCTCATGAGCACACTCGCTAAATTACAGTCTTTAGAAGACCGACAAGCAGGCAACCTTACGGCGATGAGCTAAGCTGTGAAGCTTGGCATCCACCAGTTTGACGTCGCCAATTAATCTCTTGGCTCTGCGTTCCACCGAGTCAAGCGCGGCAAGCTGATATTTAGCTGAGCCATCCCAGAGGTGGCTGCAATACTCCATGCAGGATCGGACTTGCGCTTTGTAAAGAGTTAATAACTGTCCAGGCATAAAGTATCGCTTCACTCTGTTTAGGACGCCCAGTTTCTTTGCCGAAATTTGGGCTTTGTACTCGATGGTGGCGCCGAAGTTGAGACTGTATGTCAACTCCATGCCAAGGAGCTCGAGCCGATCAGTTACAGGAACAGATGCACCCCGAAAAGTAGGCGTTTGGATGAAATGAGTCCTCTTTGTCCTAGTACCGTGTGTGATTATTGTTGTTAAACTCATGAAAAGCGTTCTGAACGAGATTGGGGAAGAGTAAGTTATCTAGGGGACCACAATAGATCCCAATGGGTCGAAGTGTCCGAGTTATTTCTAGGCCCTTCCACAATATAAGATAAGAGGCACGGAGAAATCGTGAAGGTCCAAGGACCGACCTCAGCAAACCCGATTCATGCGGTTGTGCCATGAGCTCCTCTAAGAATGGATAACGAAACAAAAAATGTAAAGAAAAAGCAAACTTATATTTTTGTCCACATAGCTATTTACTTTAACACAGCCAAGTAACTCCCGCTTAGTAGGATCCCGGACTCATAATATCTGATAAAAAGGTACAAAAAACCGTTTCAGCTTTACGATATAAGGTGAGATTTATGTCGTAGTGCACGTATACGTGGATAAGCGAGGAAAATGGAAAATAGCCGTAGAATTATGGACATATGTAGAATTAGAGGAAAATATAGACCACTAACTCAGATTGTTGTTTCATTCACTGAGCCCTCCTTGCATGTTTGATGTGTCAGACGAAACTAATAGCAATATTACACGATTTGATCAAAGTACCTAATTCTTTGATTGTAAGGCGTAGATATTAACGTAAAGTGCTGTTGATATCGTTCGGTCGCTTCATCTAAATTTATATAGCATTGGTGAATTCTGTAATATTTCAAAGCCGTGTGTGATTATTGTGCATTACATAAAACTTTTTCTTACATCTGTGAACATAACTGTTAAAATATATTGAACCCTGCGCATAAGTGTCTTCTGATTTTGTGCAAGAGATGATAATGTTTCATCAGAAAATTAACAGTTACCCGTGACCGGGTATACATAGGCTAGTGGCTGAATTGTTAGTTACCACCGTATATTGTAAATACCTTCCTTATTTTTAAAATTGTCGAGTCTATATTTTAGTTTGACGTTATTTTAAGTTAGTTTAGTTAAATTTTTGTGTTTACTTTTTAGATTCATGTTTTTCTTAATCTTTTTTATATATCAATAGGCTCGCGTTTGACCACTATCTCGCCTGATGGTAAGTGATGATGTGGTCGACGGTGAAGCACGCTTGTCTAGAAGTAACCTATTTAGTCTTGACTTAAAGACCCTGAGGTTGTAGCTATCAGGAAACAAAGACTCCGGCTGTGAATTCCACTCCTTAGCTGTGCGTACAGTAAAAGTATTCGCAAAACGCTTTGTACGTATGGATGAGATGTACCGGTAGCGCATTACCGTACGTGTTGTGGACAACGTGGTGTTGGAAAGGGCTAGGCGGAATCAAATTGTGCCTCCACGAAATGTAATCGATAAAAAACCGACAGACTGGCCACTTGGCGTCGATGTTCAAGGCTCTGGAGCTTTGAGGCGCCCAGAGCATCGTTTTCGATAAGCCTCTTGGCCCGTTTTTCAATAGACTCAAGTGCATCAAGTTGATATTTGGCAGATCCGTCCCAGAGGTGAGACCAGCTCTATGCATGACCGAACTTGCGCTTTATACAATTTGAGCACCTGTTCAGGCGTGAAGTACCGTCTCAACTTTGCAAGGATCCCCAACTATTTTGCAGCCAACTGAGCCTTTGCCTCAATGAATAAACCGAAATTGAGGGTCGATGTTAAAGAAACACCAAGAAGGTCGAGATGGTCCGTTATCGGCACGGTTACACCACGGAAAGATGGAGCCGGGTGGAATAGGCTCTTTTTTGCAGAAAAAAGACACACCTTAGCAGCATTTAAACTGACTAGATTGGCATCGCCCCATTCGGAGACTGCCTCCAAAGACGGGTTCAAGCCAAGTTCAAGTATGCACCAAGTCAGTCTTTATTTTATTCAATGAATGGCTTTTAAAATATTTTGTAAGCTTGCGACTTATGTTTATAAATAAATTACAACTTGCAGATAATGTTGAGCATGTCGAACTGTCCTTCGTATATGACCCCTCAACCTACACAAGATATTTAATATGCACGTCATAATACTGGCATGTTCAACCTGGTGCCAGCTTATGTGATAATACGGATTCAGGTAATATTTTCATATTCAAGCACAGTTCATATCATAATTAATCAGAATATTCTGATTAATTATGATATTAGAACTAAAATGAGAATAAATATATGTACAATTACGGGGCGTCAAAAAATTCGTCCTTATCGCTGTCAACAGAAAAAGTGCCGAGAAGGAATTTATTTATTTAGGGACAACAAACAGCAGTGTAACAATAACTAAACATAGGTTAGAACTTAATAATAAAGGTAACAAATACACTACTCACAACGTTATCCACAAATTGATAAACAGATCTACTAGTTGCTAAAGAGAACGATATAAAAATAAACAGAGTAAACGTAAACATTACTTAATTTTTTAATTAATGAAGGAATGAATGATTATTAAATTGTTTTACAGTTACCATGTGTACCGTATGTCGTGGTGGCCTAGTGGGTAAGATCTCGCCTCTCGTGCTTGAGGTCGTGGGTTCAGAAATAGCCAAGTCAGAGGCCTGTGGGGTTCCCAGAGACGGTTTAATTACCTCTGACACCAGAGGTGGCCACATCCTCACACGAGAAGAAGAAGAAGCCTGCATAAAACCGAGGCATTTATTTTCTAATATGTTATACCGTAATAATGTAAAACCTACCAAGAATTTAAAATTTGTAATGACAAAAAAGTCTGCTAGTTAAACCATTAATTTTACAAAAAAAATTTTTGATGAGCTGTCAACTATAATCTAATTCTCTAATTCTATAGTTTTTAACATATTTCTTAAAAAACAGTCAGTTTTTACTCTCCCTATCAATTTTATTCACTTTTCCGGAGACCGCAAATGGAGTAGCAAACACAATTTGTAAGGATCTACGAGTATTTGAATTTGGACGGAACTCGACAAAAATTCCACTCCAAATATGTGGACCAACGTTTTGTCACTGCCAAGTGCTGCTTAACCAGTGCAAGTGGGCAGGCTCAAGGAAAGTGTCCACTTTGCTGAAGTAGGAAAATATCCGGCAGTTTGGCTGCATTCAAGCGTAAATTTCGGTCTTAGAATCTGTAGTGAGGTCTCCACCAGTTGGCTAACTTTTTCTTTTATCGAGACGAAAAGTAGGTACGATCGAAAATTTCACGCGGGGAGTTTCTTGCGTGTTTTTTTTCCATAGAAATCTACCCTGTAGAACGTGCAACTCCTAATGGTGTAATTGAGGTGTAATTAAAATAAATGCTTTGGTTTGAGTGTAATTAAGCCTGAAAACTGACAAAATGTGTACTTTCTCAGGATTATGATAACATTCGATACTAAGCCGCGAACTCATAGCAAATAAATACAAACAACAAACGAAATGTAGGTAGGCAATTGTCCTACTACTGTAGATCAAAGATCTTTTGATGGAGCCATGTAGCCAATATTCATTTTAAATCATTTTGTACCCAAAAAGTAGAATGAAAATATAAAGATGTTATTTTATTCTAAAGCATAACAGAAATCAAATAGTAATAGTACCTTCAATAAAAAAATACATATCCAATTATTTTAGAAGCCTAGTCGGTACACTTAACTGATTGAAGTCTACACCGTAAATAAAAAAAGCAAATAAAGAAATATGTTAACGTTTATTGTATTCATCTTTGATTCCATTTTTATTCAAATTGTTTTTTGTGTAACTTTGAATGATTGTTTTAGTCTCAGCAATACTTTGATGAGGTTTTTTATAGTTTTATTTAAATATTTTGATTGATGTATAATTTTATGCGTGGGTTAATCACCATATGTAAATATATATAATAATAACCTTTATTTTTAGTAGAATCTCAAGGTTGTATTAGTAGAAGGCTATAAAAATACTAATCAATCTCATTAGATATAATATGCTATCTTGCTAAATATAAACTGCTCGCTACTGGCCATGTCTTACCAGTAAGAGAATAGATATTGTGTATAGCCAGTTGGCACTAGACTAGTACTATATGGAAAATGTTACAGCCTGACTTAACGACGAGTTGATCGTCAAAGAATAGGAAACCTAATTCTATGGATACAAGAAAAAACAACTTACATTCTTCAGAAATCTGCATCTCAATTTTATCAAGATCCTCAACATCTTCATCATCGAAGTCGGTTTGGACCGTGACATCCCGCGTGTAATGTTCGAGGGTGATGACGTCAAACGGGGCTTGTTCCTCGGGGCTGGGCGCGCGCGGGCTGGGCACGCTCTGCGACTCCTGCGCATCGTGGCGCGCGCGCCTGCACGCTGCGCAGCCGCAGAGCGAGCCACGCACGCGGAGCAGCCACACTAGCCCGAATAGCGCCATCCACGTGGTCATGCTGCGACTACTACTGCCACCATAACACGCTACCCTTCATCTAGAAGTTCCTTCACTTTTATGACCTCGTTTTAGTTGTTTTCATTGTTGGTTTGGTTCTTTACACACACATGTTTTTTTTGTTGTTTTTGTATTTTATCACTTCATTAACACATTACATTTTTGTTATTGTTTGATTTTCACTTAACTTCCACACAAGGATTTCTTTAGATTATTCAAAAGATATTATGGATAATGTTTTAATGTTATTCGATGGTCAGTGTTAATTTTTTTTTAGTTTTTTTCATGAATACAGACACTGAAGCTGACACTGAAACACTGGCTGAAATATGTATACTTGGAGTTAAATTTTATGTTGAATGAAATTATGGGAGTAGGACCTATCAACTTGTTTGTGTATATGATAATGATTTAAATATTATACTCATCATCATCATCTGCCTAGCCTTTTTCCCAACTACATTGGGGTCGGCTTCCAGTCTTACCGGATTCAGCTAAGTACCAGTGTTTTACATGGAGCGACTGCCTATCTGACCTCCACAACCCAGTAACTGGGTAACACGGTACCCTTGGCAAGACTGGTGTCAGATCTCAAGCTTCTGACTACCTGTAACGACTGTCAAAGATCTTCAAATGACAGCCGGGACCAACGGCTTAACGTGCTTTCCGAGGCACGGAGGAAACTCGGTATGTTGAAATGGTCACCCATCCACTGACCGACCTCGTCAAGCGTTGCTTAACCTTGATGATCGACCCGTGCGGCTGTTATTATTTAGCCACGAGCTCCTCATTTTGATTTAAATATTATACTACGTTACCATAATAATGATCGTCAGTTCATTATTGCCAAAATATTAGGCAGCAATAAGCTGCAAATGATGAATGAAAATTCACAAATGCTTTCGATTTGAATGTTAATCCCATTTCATATAGTAGCAAATTTTGTTTGTTACATAACAGCTAATTTAATCACAAACGAGTCGAACGGACTTACCAGATATAGAACATTAATTAGGGCGTTATGAGGGTGGATAAATAAAAGGGCAACGCACAATAGACAGCTCTTCGCTACGATACGTTACGGTACTCCAACTCGATGAAATGATAAATGAGAGTAATAAATTGCAGAACTCATGACATAAATAGCCCTCCTTACCGTGGAGGACTCATGAAAAATATCAATTCGTCACAACCAATCGTCGAAATTCTCTTTCCAAATAAATTAATGATGGAACACTTTGCTGGGATAGAATATTTTTTGGGGTATCGGTATTTGAAGTTCCCGAGGGTTCGGTTACACGCTTAGCCCTCTGAAATCAATATTCGCGACGATTTTTCTCCAAGCAGGAAATTATTTGATACTAGAGAAATATTGGAAGTAATATTATTGCATGTGTCGACATTCTGTTAATCCTTTAAGCTGATATATAATATTTTTCTTTATCCACTCATCATTAGGAGGATTATAACAACGTGGAGAGACTATTCCAATCACCATGGTTACAGAAAGTTTTACTAAAGGTGCTCATGAAATATACATTCAATAACGTCAAATAGGTAAGAAGAACACGTATTGTCTAACCTTACATAACCCGTTTATCATGCTACTTTTAGGTAGGTTTTCACCTGGCTTGAGTCTATAAAATATTACCTAAACTAAAAGCTAAACCTTCATCTATCTCACGAGTATACTAGTCGACTTCTAAAGGTTAAAGTTGAAATTCGCATGTTTGAAATTATATTCAGAAAGCCACATGTTTAAACAAAGTTCAATTTAAATGTGGACAGTGTCTGTCCTCCAGACTACAAGAAACGCTAAGCGTGTCCTTGGAGTCCGTTCTTTGTATTTGATAAATATTTCGGTCCCTAACAAAACAAATGCTGGAGAATCTCATCTAAAACCTTTAGTTTTTTGCTGTCTCGGAACAACGAGAAAGAGGGTTAGCTAGAAAAACTAAAGTTGGCAAACAGTTTTGGAATATATGAGAAGAAAGAAACGATTTTATTAAAGAGATCATCTAAAAAGTATTTTGCGTGAAGTAATAACATCACCCGCTAATCGCATTTATTGCCTGTTTTCGCGCTCTTCAGCAAAATAGTTTGTGTATATATTATAGGATAGTTTAGCAGATAGCTTCGTATAAAGTCTCATATATGTACAATTACTATGCCTTAGTAATTTTTATTCTTCTTCATGAAAAAATAATATACCCATACGTTAGGCAGGGCATTCTTTTCACATAGTATTTTCTGACATCATTGCTTAGTCCCAAATTCACTGCGACGGCAAATTCCACAAAAATGTTGCAAATACATCGACTGGAACGTGAAACATGAATTTTCATTCGCACCGTAGTGCAGCTGACGTTCACCGAGAGCGTATGACACCATGATGTCATACGAACACGGTTGCTTAGCTAACTAGCTACGTTAGTCAGCTTAGATTTAACATGGTTATTCCCGAGATTTGTATATCAGAAGGTATAGCTGCAGCTACCTGATGAGCGCATAAACTAATTGGAATTTCAAGCTTTGATTAATAGAGCAATCTAATAACGTATAGTCTGAATTTGGAATAGGACTCAGGAACTCACTTCTGTTAGTCATGATTACAAATTCCCGGACCGAATAACTGATATTTATAGCTGTTCATAATTTTATGAAATCTATCTATATCTTTTTGCACAGTATAAAAACACAGAACTAACATTTTATAAAAACTGGCCAAGTGCGAGTCGGACTCGCGCACGAAGGGTACCGCACCATTATCGCAAAAAACGGCAAACAAACACGTTTGTTGTATGGGAGCCCCCCTTAATTTATTTTATTTTAATTTAATAATTATTATTTTTTGAAGTGAATATACAACTGAATATTCTGTGAATATTTCAAGCGTCTACCTGTTGCCGTTATTAATATCGAGCAAAAAATATCACGTTTGTTGTATGGGAGCCCTTAAATATTAATTTTATTCTGTTTTTAGTATTTTTTGTTATAGCGATATCTGTGAAAATGTTACCTGTCTAGCTATCACGGTTCATGAGATACAGCCTGGTGACAGACGGACAGACAGACAGACAGACAGACGGATCGTGAAGTAAAAACAGGCAAGCACAGGGTGAGCTCTTACAGACAACCTTTGGACATACTAAAAGAAAGAAATAGATACCTCTAAAATAGATATTAAAAACCAAACAATTTTAATATATTATAGGACCAGGACAAAAAAAAAAAAAAAATGCAAATTTCGATAAAAATGCAGTATTTTCACATCCGACGCATCTCGTTTGAAATATTATGGCATAATTTAAATTTCTCACCTAATATTGTGTCATTGTAACTTTGTTTCATTCCGCCCACACGGTTGGGTTACGGAAAATCCGGAAAGGTCTGAATATAGCTTGGTATTAAAGATAAATTCTCTTGTAACTCGAGCTCAGATAAAGCTTGCTTTTTATAAGCCTCTTTGTTTTTACACGTACATTCGTTTGTTTAGTTAATAACCATGAAGTATACGGTTTACGATGTTCCACTATATCTCTTCAGAAGATAATGAAAAGAAAATGTTTGTTTAGGCGTCAGCGTAATTTTAATGTTTTTGTCATATTTTTTCTTGTCTAAGTTGCTGAAGTTGGGCTTCCTCTGACGCAATTTTAAAATACTTATTAAATTAACAGCTGACTTTCTTTTCGTTTTCCATGTTTCCGAGTTTGTCCCTGAGTAGCCTTTTTCACCCCGTGAAAGATAACTACTTATTAGTCATCCCGTTTAGGCTGCGGGAATGCGCTGGATGCGAAACGCACAGGACTGATCGAGGTGGCGTCACTTAAGGGAGGCGTCAGTCCAGCAGTGAACGTCCTTCGGCTGAAATAATGATGATGAGAAATCTCGTTTAAGTTAACCGACATTTTTATGCGTTTTGTACCTTTGAACTATACCGTAAAACGAGGTTAAATTGATTAATTTTGAAATTAAAATTGACATAACTATTTCAATTATATTTTGAAAAATATGAAAAAAATGCAGTATTGGCGACTTCACAAAAAAAATTATGTACCTTAATACCAATTTAATTTTTCCATAGTTTGGGAGAAAATAAAATAAAACCAGCCTATGAACGCTAAAATAAAAATGGGGTTACTTTGATAGCCCAATGTTTTTTCATTGCAATATGAAGTAACCCCAATTTACAATGTATTTTTAATGAATTCACACTGTACAATTCAAAATATTTTTTCTGCAACAAGTAAACTTATTCTTGCGTTGAGGTTGATGCATAACATGGCTGACATATCAGAGTTGCAAATTTTAAAAGTAAAATTGTGGTGCGTTCCGTTTTCACGGAGTTAGCTTTAAAAACCTTAAAAAATAAAGTTATCATCAAAGTTACCCCAGATCTCAATGTAACCTCGTTTAACCGGTACTTCGAAACTATTGTAAAAAATAGGGTGCATTTTCTTTGTTTAAAAAAGAATAGATGACTAGGAAAATGAACATATTTCATCATCATCATCATCATGCATCATCATAACAAATGTTTCATGAAAACAGTTGCAATGAAAAAGAAATCAAAAACTAACTTCATTTATACTGTGATTTTTAATTTCGTAGACAAAACTGTCAGCTGCCAATGACTTTATTTTTTTTAATATTACAAGCGCCGGGCATAAGGTTGTAGGTAAGGCTCAATCATAAGTGATTCATCGAATCGATGTGACATGACTTCTGAATTAAATTTTACTAATTGGTGTAAATAAATGTTTTATGAATATAAAAGTAAAATATTTAAATATAACAGTATTTATACAAGTTTACATAAACTTTTAGTGTTAAATAGAAAATCAACAATAAAATAAATGCGATCGACAAAATTAAGTCTGACAAAAATGAGTAGAAACTAATTATGGGGTGCTAGTTTCATATTTTTATTTTTATATGACTTAATCAATATCTAATATAAATGTATAATAATATCGAAAAACTAATTTTTGTTACCGTGAAATAGTTCTATTTTCGATCTACTTCAATTTTCTATCAACTTTCGATCACTCAGGATACGACACTACTTTTCACTACCTGCGTAGGTATGTATTTCCGAACGCATTCAACCCGAATCTCTTCAAAGTTAGAGTGAACAGGCTTCTTCTAGGTAAGCTCACTCCATCGTCGACTCTGTATCTGTCAATCATGACCTAGACTAGAGTCAAGAGCAAACCCATTAAAAAAAAAATGTATCGATAAATTGACATACCCCAAATGTCAGTTTAGTCTACGAAAAATCAGAATCAGAGTTTAGTTTGTATTTTTATATCGGTCGGTTTTCATTTGTTTAGTTTGGAAAGCTGGATGCTCAATGGTTTTATATATCGCGATAGCATGTCTCACTGAATAAATATGAATGAAAAATCAATGTAAGCAAATATGTGGTTTAGGTTAGATTCGAAATTATGCCAACTAAAAGTCAAACTCAAATAATTTAGGTATTGTTTGCAATCTACTGGGATTTGCGCAAGAATATAGGGTCATATAAAATCCTTTGTGAATTCGCGGCAGACTAAGATTAATTTCTCCAGATGAACTTGAATCGAGATCTTACCGGAAGGACTGACCCGCAATGGCAGAGGACCACCATTGAGAGGAAGTCTTTGCCCAGCTGTATGACATAACCGGATAAATAGATAGAGTTATTAGAAAATAAACTTTAATAAAATAACACTAATATTAACAAAAAACAATACAAAAACTAATTAGCAAATATCAATTATTGGGCATAATTTCTGGTTATTTTTTAAGTAGTTATAAGGTATTATAGATTTGGAGTCACAAGAAGTTGCGCGTGACATTTTGTGGACAGCTGCCTTTTGAACGTTTGTGGACCAGCTGACTTAAGTGAAGAAAAAGATAGAAATTACCATTACAGAAATTCTGGACTGAATGGTCTGTGTGCTTTGAGCCAGCGGCAGCGTGGTAATCAGTGCTTTTGTTCCTTCTCCGTGTAAAGGGGGTCTTGCTTTGCAATAGAACAATTAGAAACATTGTCCTATATGTAATTAAGAGCATTAACTGCATTATTAATTAAAACCTAGACGTAGGTTAAAAAAATGAGCTGGATTTCAGAAAAATACTAGATAGGATATTTAAAGTCACTTCAACAGTGAGTGTTACAGAGTTAATGAATTTTTGAGAAAGACTTAAAACCTATTCGAACAAACTTATTTAAACAAATGAAGAACCATTGCGCAAAAAGATACACTGGTCGAGCGTCCAGTGTTTTGAACACTGTCACCGAGTTATCAGCCGATCGGATTTCTATTAGCAATAATTCTTTTCACTTAAAAATCTCAAAATTACCGCTCATTTATCCTCGTGCTTATTGACTCATAGTACTTATTGTTCATGTCCCCATCTACAACATACAGAGTCAATCAAGTACTGGGATTTATTCAAGACTAGCTTCTGCCAGCGGCTTCACCCGCGTGAAAGTCGAAAATTATCCCGAGGAAACATATTACCGGGATAAAAAATTCTATGTGCAGACTATACATCTATAGACCAACCGACCAAACCAAAAAAAAAAAAAAAAAAAAACAAAAAAAAAAAATGCCAAATTCCATCCAGATCCGTTTAGTAGTTTTTGCGTGAAAGAGTAACAAACATATAAACACACACACCCACAAACTTTCGCCTTTATATTATTATAGCAGGATAGTGTGATAGTGTGATAGCAATCTAAGTTTTCACTCACACATAGATGCTCTTGCCACCAAAATCCGAAAACTAATATTTGTATTTAAAAAGATTAATCATGTTGCGGACTCCAGGACATTGAAAACGGTATATTTTGCGTTATGCCAATCGCTGATATCGCAGGTATAACTATATGCGGTGGTGCATCAAAAACCTCCATGCTTCAGATCGAACGTGCACAAAGGGCCTTTTTAAAAGTAAGTATTTTTTTTGCCGTTCTTATTGACCACCAAACAACTTTTCATTTTAAATACGATTTTGCGCAAACATCTTCTTATATAAGCCTACCTTAATCCAAGGCTACAACATAGTAAGGCGTAAGCGACGTAAACCTGCAGTGTTTCCCACAATGCTCGTCCATACAGCTTTCACCCGCCGACATTTTGGTTTCCTCGGCAGTTATATATCTTTATAAAAAAATTAACTAGGCCTTATCTATTTATGCAGATCCCAAACAGTTCTGCAAAAAGACTCTCAGCTTGCTCACAACGCAGCTGCCCATTGTTATCTCGTAGGATGTATTTAACTAACTATTATAACAGAACAAAAACTATATGTAAAATTCTACCAATCAGTTACAAACATAAGTATTTTTAACAGTTAACCACCATGGTACCCAAGAGCATAACTTAACTCACGTAATCAACAACCATAACACAAGATATATCGCTGCTGGCAAATTCAATATACTCAGAGTCACTAATTACTTTGGTGGGAGAACTCTAAAAAACGAATACCATATCTATTGAACTAACATTAAAAAGATATTATTTAGAAATGTGTCTATAAATAACAATTAGCTTTAAGTACGAAATTTAAGAATGAGTGTATAGAGAGCAGTGGTGGCCCAGTGGTATTGGCTGCGACTTACAAGTTGTAGGTCGTGAGTTCGAACCCAGGCAGGCGCTTTACTTTGTGTAAATTATTCCATCACCACTGCTCTCAAAAACGGTGAAGGAAAACATCGTGAGGAAACCGGCATGTCCTAGAACCAAAATTCAAAGACATGTGAAATCCACCAATCCGCACTGGGCCCGCGTGGTGGATTACGGCCCATCCCCTCTCACAGAGAGGAGGCCTGTGTCCCAGCAGTGGGAACATTAATAGGCTGATAATGTGATGTGATGTGTAAAGACTCACCGACCCCACAGTCCAACCATTACTACGGTTTTGTGGGGCTTAGTTAATAAGTTACTTACTTACGATTATGTGAATATAAATAAATAAATAATAATAAAATCGCCACTCTACACACGTTCGCTCACACTATCACCAACACGTAACCTCTACACTCACTTTATCTACACACGCTCGCTCACACTATCACCAACACGTAACCTCTACCCACAATTTTTACAATTTACACAACACCTGATTCAGATACCTTATTTTGATAGGGTTTTTTTGCTCAATCAATTACAAGACAAGACAAAGACAAAGACAAAGATATTTTATTTCAAGTAGGCCACCAAGCGGCACTTTTGAACGTTAGGTACATTAAAATTTACAAGTTATAACAGTTGATTCTACCGTGCATTCGGAAAGTAGCTTGTTATGGAGAAGAATGCACAAGAAACTCCATACTTACTCTTTTAAAGAAAATGTTTTTTTACAATATTTAGTTACATAAGTACATACATTAATAAATTCATATATGTGAGGACAATGCACCCAGAATAGCACTACACACAAACTACGTACAGGCATAAAGTAATTAAAGTACTCACACATGTACTGTGCAGTTATATAATAGATGCTAGAAAAGCATTAACATCCGAAGCAGTTAAGTTATGACCAATCCCAACTGACGGCGTCCGTTCACGAACATGACGCATGAATGGCACCACCCAGCTCAACCATCATGAAGGGAACCGGATGATCCAACACACGCGCCACCATCAGAGAGACATTTGAGAGAGCATGACACACTCAACTGCCAGGGCACACACAAGTCAACGAACGACACACAGGTACAGTAAATGTTAGATTTACAGTTGGGTACATAGTACTCACACACGTGCCGTGCAGTTATACAATACTAAGGAAATTGAGTTTATACAATATCAATATATTCATTCAGTCTACAGCAGTTCCAACAATACTTCAAAACAATAATGTTCTGCATATCACTTGTTTTTGCGCCCTAGTGGATGTTGAGCAGGAATAGCATTTAGCCAAGCATTTTTATCAGTGATGTAATCCCCCAACTTATAATATGCCAGCCTGCATAGTGTGCGTTTTATACAAGTTTTAAATTTCGTCTCGTTCAGCTCAAGAATGTGGGGAGGAATTTTATTGTAACATTTTGTACAGTACCCCATGAAAGATGAAGCTACTTTTGCCAGTCTGAAACCTGGTTGAACTAATTGGTCCCTATTTCTAGTAACGTAATTATGTCTGTCGCCGTTTTTACTAAAAAGATGTAAATTCTTTCTCACGTACATGATGTTTTCATAAATATATTGACAAGGAACCGTCATGATGTTAATGTCCTTAAACAGTTCCCTTAGAGAATCGCGCCGGCGAAGATTATATATTGCTCTGATGGCTCGTTTTTGCAGAATAAAAATTGACTCAATGTCTGCAGCCCTTCCCCATAGTAAGATACCGTAAGACATTATACTATGAAAATAACTAAAATATACCAGTCTCGCGGTATCCACATCCGTCAACCGACGAATCTTTCCAACAGCATAAGCCGCCGAACTCAGCCGCCCCGCAAGGGATACCAAATGAGGACCCCATTGCAACCTTGAGTCCAGCGTGATCCCCAAGAAAACCGTTTTATCGACGAATTCTAGCTTCTCCTTGTTTAACATAATGTCACAATCAGTACTTTTGACATTCGGCAATGAAAATTTTACGCACTTGGTTTTTTTACCATTTAAAACTAAATTATTGGCTGTGAACCAATCCTGAACCTGCCGTAGCGCGTTATTTACGTCGTCAACCTGACAAGTACGTCTATTTATTTTAAAAATTAAAGATGTGTCGTCAGCAAATAACACCATGTTTAGTTTGTTTACCAATAAACGGGGTAAATCGTTTATGTAAACTAAGAATAAGAAAGGACCTAAAATTGAGCCCTGGGGTACCCCCATTTTCACGTTTAACCCGGACGAATTCACACCGTTTATTTGAACTAATTGCTGTCTATCATTCAAATAAGATTTAACCAAACTTAACGCTGACTGGAAATACAAATTTAAATATTATATTTGTATTTCCTTTATATGTTCTGTAATCTCCCAATTTTGTTTGGTTATCGTTATTATAACTCCTCATGATGTTTGTACTCGTTGTTTTAAGATAATAATAAGCAATTGTCGCGAATTCGCCTGGTGATCCGTCACACAGGGTATCCTATTATGGACTCGAGTCTCTCACAAAGTTATCTAAAGTACCTTTTCTTTGTTATTTAACTACTTTTATCTCTTAGCCTTTTGAGTGCTAATTAGCAGACACAATAGGAAAGCAATTGTTTTAATTGACTAATGTCCCTTATGATCAATCAAGCGCACGTAAGCTTTATAATTATGTGATGCTTTGTGAAGAGTGTAATAAAAAACATTGTTATTGTTGTTAATTCAGGGAATGTGCGTTGCGTTGGCATTGCACAATTTAATTCCGCGAAGCACGTTCCATCATCGGAAGATTTACGTCTATGCGCCACTGTTATATGGTAAAAGCCCACTCGCTGCTTGCGTATCACAAATCATTTTGGCAATACTTTTATTGTACGTACAGTTAAGGAGTGAAATTTTCTGCTGGAGTCTGTGTATCCTGACTGTAGTGTATGTAGATATCAATAGATTGCGCTATAAGCCGATAACAGTATTGTAACGTTGCCTCGTGCGCATACGTCGCTCGGTTATAAATACCGGTCCAAGTGGTGGGGCGATCAGTCGTTATCGGACTCATAGACTAATATATAAAAGATTATCGGACTGTCGGTCTGTGTGGTGGTGCGTTGGCGAGTCGAATATTAATATTGATAAATGTGCATATTTTACACTGACCTATGAGATATTTAACGGGTTCACTGTCCACATAGCAAAAACAATCACAAAATGTCATATGTGCGTCATGAGACTGTGAACCTGTTAACATTATCACTTACTATCAGGGGAGATACTGGTCAGACGCGAAACTACCAATAAAAAATATCTATAACAATCTCCTTAACGACATAATAACGACTAAAATACCCTTAATAATTACCAGGACATTTTTCTAAAAGTTATTTGACATATAATATGGAATTAGCACCGTCATTACCATCAATCATCGACCAATTCTACTCAATTTAACCGCTTGCAGTTAAATATCATACGGCTATGTCAACAAACATTAACACAACGGATAGGCAATAATATTCCTACCGACTACGGAGCAGAATGGCCATCCAAAGGTCAGTAGTTCAAATGCCGTCCCATTAAACTATTGTGGAGAAGTCACTTATAACTCCGCAGTATATTTAGCTCTGTTTGAGGGTTGAAAGGATTATCACGATGTGAGGCACAATAAACCTAACGTGCTAGCATGAAATATGTCGAAGACCTAATAAAGAGAAGGTTGTGTAGGTACTTTGAGATATGACAGAGGTTAGTTATCAGTTGATATCTCACCAGTTGATAAACGTTAGTGTAATCGACGATAGAGCACACTTTCTCAGAAGCAAGCAATTTATTTTTGTTTTAAGACCCCTAGATTAATGCAGGCAACACAGCTCATAATAAAAGTATTCCCAAAAAAGTATTCATAATCTTAAGATTACGAGTAAAATTATTCGGTAAACAATGAAGAAAAACTTGCAGAGCTTACAGTATCGCTAAAATAGTGAGAAATACAGAAGACGAACTTCTGCCAAGAGCCCAAAGTTAAAGTCAGACAGACGGACAAGGTGTTGACAATGCTATTGTTGTAACCACATTGTGTTCTCGCTCCACAGCTTGAACGGAAGCTGCTTCCGCAGAACGCTATAAAGCCAGCGAAGAGATATGAACATTTCTATGACATTTATATTGTAATTGTTAACAAGTACCACAAGTTCTACATTTATACAAGGTAGTACATAGTAGAAACACAGTAAATCCTAGGGTTTGCCATTCATCATCATCATCATCAGACTTTTAGTGTTTTCACTGATAGGACACAGGCCTCCTTTCTGTGAGAGGGAATGGGCTGTAATCCACCACGCGGGCCCAGTGCGGGTTGGTGGATGTAACATGTCTTCGAATTTGTGGTTCTAGTTTTCTCACGATGTTTTTGGTTTGCCATTAAAACCTAAGATTTCTGAAAAATGTCCGAACTATTATGTGCTCATCACATTGCTCGGACTTTTCTAAACACTCACACGATGAATCTTAGGTTTTACCTCAGAGATGCGGGGTTTATTGAAAAACAGTCATGTATAAGATACATATTTGTACAAACTGTTGTGTGCTGTGACTTTGTAACGAGAAGCATGATCTAATATCGCCAGGAGGTCTGCTTAGGGGTTGGGTAACAAAACCCCTTAGGCGTTACTTAACAATATATTTTCAATCTTTAGCGATTTTATAAGAGTCAGCTAACCCGCTAGTCGCTGAAACACTGAAATATTATATGTTTGTACGTAATCGTATATCAAAGTATGTTGTGGAGTCAAAGAAATAATTTAAAATCTCTTTATCATTTTACAAATTATTTTGCATAAAAAGACGATCCATTAAAAATTCTACAGCCAGAATAGAGTAGCAAAATAATCCTTCATTCTCAGGGAGTATCTCACTCAGAGCGGATTTGTGCTGAATTATGAGTGAAATATTAAATTAACGTGCCACTCCTTTTCGTTTTACATGTAGGCACAGACGAAAAATTAATTCAGTTATTTTTATTATCCTGTATAATATAAAGGAGTATCAATAGTGTTATATTATCGTCGCATTGTTGACTGGATATAGGTATTTATGGTCGACAGAAGGATATATTTATTTGTTCTGTACTGCTTTCATTTTGTTCGCCTGTATATAGAATTTATTATGTTTCAGCAATATTTAAAATTCTATTAAAGTTTGTAAGGTTTCTAGCCATTTATTTGGTTGTTATATGGAATGCCGTATTTAATGTTGAATGCAAAATATAGACGTTTAATTTATGCGGTGATCAAAATATTTGTTCGGAAGAGTTCCTCTTTCTCATTTCTTATTAAAACCTTGATAATTAGTCAAATTTGCGCGGTTCTCTAAATTACATAAATGCTGTGGTATTCTTAAAGTTTACAAAACCACTTAAGAACTTCAAAGTTCTAAACTGGATACACTAACGTTATTTAGTTAATCTAAAATAAGTATAACGATAAAAACCGCGTGATCCCTATACAGTGGTATTTTAAACTCAATTTAGGTTAACACGATTTACGCGTACACCTGAATACCTCAACCGAATAGTCACTGAGGTAACTTGTATAAAATCACTGGGAAATTATTTGGTCCAATTTCTGTCTGTGGTTGTCGCCTAATGCTTTTATCAATACTGCGGTCCTCAGCCGTCGTAAGATAAATTGATTCCGAGGGGCTATTTGGTATTTTCCTAAACCAAAATAGACAGAAAGGAGGAAACGAATTATGTTTACCAAAGTGATCATCTGAACCCCAAAGTTTTTTTCCTTACCGCCTTTGATAGTCTTGATTTCTTTCCTTATCAAATTTTATTGAAGGTTTGCCTCTATCATTTAAAAGCCCATATTTTATTATTTTGACGCATTAAAAAACCGAGTAATCAACTTGACCACATGAAAACCAATTAATTTTCTGAAAGCACCAAAAGTTGAGAAAAGTGGAAAAAAAACGCGAGAGCCCGCACAAGTTTTGGCAAAGAGCCGAGAAAATGCTGGTAAGTAGAATAAGTGAACATTATTTCAGTACAATTTGGAATGTTACTCAAATACGGGTATTGCAAAGTTTGAAGTTGGCTGTTTGCGTAAAGTTTGCTAATCGGCACGTCAAAACTCATAACAGCATTTCGCTTTGGGAGCTCGCTTACCCAAAACGTTGAATTGTGGGCGTCATAAAGATAACACGATTTGTCTGCGCTCTTTAAATTTGCATAATGAAAATTTGATGTCTGAGCCCTCGCACCATGAATTATAGTTACATGTACCCATATATCTAAACGGCAAACAAAAAAATTAACAAACACCCTCGCACCAAAGCACCCAATATTTTAAGCATTAAAATGCTATTTTCATATTATACCTGCGTTATTTGGCCAAATCCCTTCCGCGACCCTTTCAAAGATCTTATAATATTGAATGTAACTGTGAAAGCATTTCCCATAACAATCTCAGAGAATTTTCATAAACGGGCGATAACTTATTCTGTTCTGAAAATACGATTGTGTTTCGGGACAATTTTGCTAAAATGTTTTGAGCAACTGGCATGCTTGATATTTCCTTGGGGAGGAAGAACATTTTGTCGGATTTGCTGTAGCCTAGAAATGTGGTCCTGAATAAAAGGTTGTCAGAATAGGTTATTTGTCGGGATTACTACATCGGAATGACAATAGATAGATTAAGGCGGTGATAAAGTAGTGAGCGAAGAGAATGACAAGTAGGGGATCATCGCTGTGCAAACGACTTGCGATGCGATGGATGGACCTTACTTAACGTTACGTAAAAAGGGAAAAAAGATTTCGCTTTACGTTAGGTTTTATATTACAGTCTACTACATTTTACTAATGAAATGATCCGTTTGAAAAATTATAATTATGATTACTGCTCCAATCGAATGCACGACGAATCTGTATGTATTCGACAAAATATTCGTTACCTTTGATTTTATGTTCACAATTTTTAAGTATAAATTAGATCATAAATCTACACCACAAATTCTCACAAAATGTTTTATTAATTATAATTTTTTAATTTATTTTTAAAAACGTTATTAAATATTTTATATTCACTGTCAAGTTTTATTGTTAATTTCACAGAAACTTTTACTATTTGAATTAATTTATCACAAACAGTTCAAGTCTGACTTCGATCGCGATCGCGAAATATGTGATGTCGACTATCCCAGGGACGGGACGTGTTCCCGCCCCGGTGTCTGTCTAGCACTGAATGTTCTGATACGGTAGCGAGGTTTACGCATGCGAATAATAAGCCTGACGGGCGAGCTTCGTGGAGTGTCTGATAATGAAACCCAACTGTTAAACGATTTAAGAGATGCAAACTTGCCTCGTTCAACAGACACCTGCTATTTAGCCGACTACTTTAACTATGCTGACGTCAGCTTCATGAAAAGCTCTTTGTGGCTTAAGGAAAAAATTTTAAGAGTGAAAATATTTTTCTGTTGGTATTTTCCCGGTTTTTCCGTTGATGGATGTTGCTGGTTTACCTACTTCATTTTTCCTGTTAGCACGTTTTCACGTCATAAATTTGAGGGTAATAAAATGCAGTATATGCAACAGTTTTTATGAAAATGCGTGTTTCTAGGTGGTTGTAAGTAAATAAGAGTTTAATAAAAAATGGACGTCACAGATAAATTATTAATAAAGTAATTATTGGTTTTTTAATATTTATGTTTATATCGGTTAGCAAAAATGATAAAAAGAGCTGACAGCCTAAGGCAGATGAAGTGACGTCATTTCTCCATAAACGGAACAACATCATATTTACACCCACATTTTATTCAGTGAAAATGTTTCGTTCCATGTAATAGAGGTCGAAAATTTTATACAAGAAACACAACGTATTAAGTAATGGTTGTGGTTATACCTAAATTTACAACAGCATAAATATTATTCGCAAAAGAACACGAAAGATTTTCTTTGAATCTAATAAAATAAAATTCAAACATATCAAACAGGCAGACTGAATTTCTTGCATAACTAAACTAGAATACTAACATCTAAATTTTTCACAAAACTTCAATGGCAACAGAATATTTATCAAAGCTTTTGAATATCAATATTGTTGGTCGTAAGCTTCAATAAATCCTGGCTGAGTTTTCGTTGACACAGAGCTGTGTTGTCCTGGCAAGTTTATTGCCGGGCAAAGAGTGATGTGTTGGTTCCGATACAAATCTGCAACTGTACGGAATATTGCTACATATTTTCTATTGTATGTATCTATTCGGTATTCCTATCACAGTTTCAGCACTATTGCGAAAAAAAAATATGACCCCAATAAAAATAAGAGTGATATTTCTTAGACATAAACAGAGAGAATTCAAACAAGTATCTATTTATATAAATCAGAAGTGTCTATTAACAAAAGGTTTCAAAGGAAACCAGCTGAATAATTACTTTGACCGACAAGTACAAACCAAAGGATATGATTCAACGAACGCTATGCAAATTAATTCATTCGCTTTACTAAAAGCGGGGCAGATTTCATTTCCCTAAGGAGTTAAGGCTCAAAATATCCAATCTCCCAATAAAATTGAAAAGCTTACCAGTTCAGGCTTGTAACTTATAGCCAGATTACCATAACTTAGTTTTGCAACCGATGCAAATCGTTGGAAATTCTCGGCCCATCTGCATGTCTACCATCGGACTAAAGTGCAAGATTGGAATTTGAAATGTGCCTCATCTTGGAAAATATTTGTGAAAATTTATTTCCCTTTCATATGAAACTTACTTTAAAATTTCATATCTTTGATTTTATTCGACGGACATTTCTTTGCTTTTTATTTGGGTTATGTTCTATTGAAGTCGAACGTGGATAGTTTTTTGATTTTGAAATGGTTATGCAAAACTTTTACTGTAGAAGTGGATTGGGTATCAAAAGATTAATCAATTCAAGTCTGTAGCTTTAGGTCACCCTGTATAATTTCATGATTTGCAGGTGCATTTTAGTCAGGAGTTGATTAATTCCACTTCTTTACTTAAACCTCCGAACTGCCGAGAAAGATGCGATACCTTAGCCACTGGAACTTGACTATTCCAGTGGCTTTTTCAATGCATAAGTTTTCGAAGGAGACCGTTGTAAAAAACTTTGCTTTTAAATTTTCAAAAAGTTATTCTGCTAACCCTCCAGAGATGCGCCGAACTATTTGCAGTGGCGCAAGACGTCTAGATGCGAGTCACCGAAAATTCACCATAAATAGTTTTGGATGACTTCCAAGATGTTTGAAGTAGTTGAAGGCAGAAGCTCTTATGAGACTTTTCTGATCATGAAAGGCTTTTATTTGAGTAGAAACGTCGTCTGGCTTTGGATTTTTTTCGACGAATATTAAGTTATTTGGCTTGGCACCTCGAACGTCCTTATATTTGGACATTCAGCTAGATGTACAATCTCATCGGGAAGTTGGAAAATCTTTTAGGGTCAGATAATCTATTATTCTCTACAATATGTAAGAACTTTTATTGCTAGCTCTGACTCTTAGTATTAGAAATCTATAATTAAGATAAATATATTAATCAAGCCGACAGAGGTAAAATAAAATCATGAACTAAACATTTATATAGGGTACCTTCTGTACACGTAAAGTGGGGATGTTTTTTATTCTCGTCTATCCCATGCTGTGGGGTATTGTTGGATAGACCATTCAAAGATATTACGGGTCTATTAAGACCATTTTTCCATTCAGGGATCCGTTTGCGTAAAATTAAGCTTTAAATTGTTAATTTTTGTTAGAGTCAAGTGTCCTTCCCCCTGGCTTAATGGTTGCTTTTGGATTGTTGAAAAAAATCACGGCAGTAGTATATTTAACGAAATTAAAAGGAAAAGTATTACAGCCAAGTAAGATTTACGAGTTTACGATAAATAGTCGATTATCTTATAAAATGTAAGGATCGTAGCAGGTGGCGTTCTGTAGTTTCTGCCTACCCCCATAGGAAAAAGGCGTGAGTTTATGTATGTAACTTATAAAATGTACTAGGAAAAGTAAAAAATAATCTTTTCGTTAGAGCAATGTTCGGTGCTTTTGTTGTTTATGAACTTCTGTATTTTTTACCTAATTATGTTGGTGTAGCTGTTTGTATGGAACTCTTGACGCGTGAGTCCGACTTGCACTTGGCCAAGTGCAAGTCGGACTCACGCGTCAATGGTTTATATAAATGTTTTGCAAATTCAGCAGACACAGAAATTGCCTGCCATATTTTTACAGGCGCAAGTAATTATTGTATTGTATCATAGTTACCATTTGCCATAATCTACTTTTTGGCAAATAGTCACGTTACACATGTATGTTTAGAAAAAGAAATACTTACAGCTAAATGTACCCTAACTTGAATTTTTCTTCCTCGTATTTTTATAATATTTTTTTGGCACGTGCCAAACCTTCGGGTAGGTAAGATAAGGATCATGTTTTTTATCCTAACGATAACCTTGTGTTTGACTGCTGTCTTACCGTCTTTTCTTACTTAATCTACTGATTACTCGAAAAAAAATGTATATCCTTAAATAAGGAACCAACCTACTATCCTGAATTCATTATGTTTCCTGACAGCCATTTAACTTAGCTCATACTAAAATATTTATTAAGTGTTTGTTTACGTCTCCTTTCGAAAAAGGAATGACAGATATAGGAAAAGCGTAATAGAGTACCTATAGTACTCAACTTTAACGTCTCTAAAATGTTAACATTATAAAGCATTATTTATTATGTGTTGCACTGGGGCTTTACCATGACGTGCCAAAACTATTATGACATACTATATAAACTGTGAAAATGGGACAGATACATACAAGTCATATAAGGCATCCAATTAGCTGGCTAATTTGGCCAGGTGGCTGCGACATAATATACATCTGTTCCTTACGAACAATGGAAATAACCTTGCTCCAAGAGCTTACATTATATTTTTTTTTAGCGTGGAGAAAGCTCATGCATACTGCGCTACCACGGGGAGATAGCGCAGTTATGTGGGACTCCAACCCACTAAAACGGTGTCCTCCTTTTCCGCTTATGGCGGGAACACGGGCACGCGTTAGCACTCGTTCGTGAATCTGCTGGATGTCCGTCACCGGACCCCATAGTAAGTGCCCCATCACTGGCGCACCAGAAGCATTGCATTGTAGTGCTGTGTTGTGACTTCCCTAGGGACCAAACCAGCACATGGGCGCCAGATGACCCCGTGTTGGCACCCTTGGCCCCCCTGTGACGGGTCAGGTCAGTGGCCCCGCCGCCATCTACCACTTCTCGGCCGCAGGCCCCACCGCGTCTGCCATCAGACGGTGGCGACACCGTCCAGGCCGTGGAAGGTAGGTAGAGCGGTGCATCGCAATTCCGGCACTCCTCTCCCTTCGCGACCACCAGTCTTCAGCTGTCATATGGGAGGCCCCATATGACATCGCGGCCCGCCTCAGTTGCGATGTCGCCTCTGTTACCAAACGGCACCTCAACCTACTTGTTGGCCGCTACGTCGTCGGCTTAATCGGCAAAAGCCCTGACGAGCGGTTCCTTCTAAGGTTCCTCTTCGCTTCAACGTGGGTCACCAAGACATGGCTACTCACTGGGTGTGCTGGTTACCCCCCTGGTCTTAATATTATCTTATTTTCACCGAAAAAAATGCAGCGAACGAACTGACATATTGTTTTTTAAAACACTTTTTAGCAGCAGTTTGTATATAATTTTGTGTTTAGCCTGCTTTGCTTCAGGAAAATTTACTCCCGTGGAAAATAAAAGTTTCAAAGGCCCGTATCCAATATTCTACAATTCACACTTCACGACTATAAGCGTTGACGTTGATTTAATATTAGGGTTTTACATTCTATCAACGATAACGATTTTTTTAAGTCTAAACGCATGCCATTCCAATTCTGTACAATATTTATCACCGAAAGCATTGAGATAGCAATTGGTATAATGTGAATGTGAATGTATGTAGCCTTTGGTCTAAGCCCTCTCATAACTTCTATGCTATGTAATTTTTTGTATATGAAATGTGCTACAGCCTAAAAGTACGGTAGACATTCAATAGTTGTGACAAAAACTGGCGTTAAAAGTAATACATATTATAATATCTGTTGCCCGCCCTTTCGCCTGCGTGGAAGTAAAACACTATTATAACACGCGGAAATAATGTCACTATTTTTACCAGAGAAAGTATTTAAATTAAATCATAGCCTTCCAAGACCAATAATATAATCATACAAAGAAACAATCAACTTAACGTCTACTAGTTTAGATAGACAGTTTAAACATATATGTAACGTTAAGTAGATGCTTAATGTTCCCGCTATGGGAACAGGTGGTACTACCTTCTATGTTATTTTTATCGTTCCCAAACCGCCATAGAGATCGTACTTTACAGCCGCTATCTCTTGCATTATTTTGCCCACGGCTTTGCCCACCTGAAATTATGTTGTAACTTAACCCATGGGAACCATAAGTTTCTTCCAGATAAAACAGATGGTTTTTCCATGGTATCAAAACTGAATCTGCGAGCGTTTTAGTCCAATTTTGTTTAGGAGATTATATGGGCAATACTATCAAAAGCTGTGATTCGGCTAATGTAACCAGACTGACAAATGTGGGTGTAACAGCAACTTTATGAGAAGATAATAATGAAAATGACTATAAGAAATAACATAAAAATGTAAAATTATATTCATGGGCATACTAACTTCTAAGTAATTCTTATCATCAAACTTAATTATTGTTTTAACTAAATAATGAACGCTGATAATATTACTATTAAACAGATACGACCTTAAATACAAAACTCCTGAAAATATGTAAACTCTGAGTACTGTAAAGAAAAATATTCTGGTAAAGTTTTCGTCTCTGGGTTCTTTTTATAAAAAAACTCTATTTATGCGTAGGTGTAGAAGAAAAAAAGCTTTAAGAGGGCTCTTATAAAATATGCAGTTTTCTCATTATAGGTTTCTAGAATAATATTATTTTTATAATGTAAAATGTAGGAGGTATAATCACAAAGAGTTTAAAAAAACATACCATTGACATACTGACAAACGTACTCTACTACGATTCAGCTATAAAGAATAATCTTGAACGGTGCGGAACTAAAGTTTAATAATAAAAATAAAACACAGCGATTAATTTCCATACAATCACTATTCAAATCAATGACATATTTGATTACGGGGTTCAATTGCAATATACTTTGTTTTAGGCAGACCTATTTGTCTATTTTTCAAAATAGTTTTTTAAGATCTCGATTTAAATGCAACCTGCAGCTGCAATTTTCTTTTGAATTCCGAGAAAATTATTCCATAGTTAAAAAACTGTGATTAAAATTATCGCATTCAATAGTTAAATGCACCTGCCTTGTTTTAGTTAGTTCATACTATCTGGAGCTCGAGAGGAATCAGCATGAACAGTGCGCTTTTGATAACTTTGAGGTAAGACAGAGTTTTTTAACTTAATTGATAGAAGAAAGAGGTAAGAGTACTTTGATGGACTTGAAGGCAGACTTGATGTCCAGCAGTATTCTGGATTATCCACCGAAGAAAGTATTTTGGTGTAATTTTAATAGAGCCTGAAATAGACTCTTACAATTACTATTAACATTCAGTATGAACATTGTAAGGTTTTGTAAGATAGGGGTATTTTGGTATTTTGAGACGAATGATATTTAAAATAGAAATTGTGAATTCTTGTATTGTTTAGTTCACTGCAATTATCAAGATGGTGCTCAGGAGAAAACTTCAAGGCGAAGAATTACTCGTTTCCAGATGATTTTATGTTTGGAGTCGCTACATCTGCATTTCAAATTGAAGGAGCATGGAATGAAGGAGGTAAGTAGGAAGGAGGTAGGGTCGTGAAATCAGCTGAGATTTCGGTCAAGATGAATAAAATTTAATCCATAATCCCACAGGCAAAGGCGAAAGTATATGGGACACGTACCTCCACAAACATCCAAATTTCACCGAGGACCATTTAAACGGAGATGTCGTAGCTGACTCTTACCACTTGTGGAGGGATGACATCAAAAACATTAAATTTTTAGGCGTCAAGTACTATAGATTATCCATTTCATGGCCCAGGTACCAATATTACTTAATTCGCGTACCTAGTGCTTGCATTGTATCTACTGAGTAACACTGCGATTTGATTTATTGGTTCAATCATGAGTTTTAAGCTCATAAACTTATTACAAATAAATACCTTATTAATTACATGTTCAGTAATTAATTCTGAAAGTTATTTATGTCATTTGAATCTAATTTTAACTCTGTAATTTCATTCCTTTGTTATCATCATCATCATATCAGTCAAAAGACGTCCACTGCTGGACATAGGCCTCTCCCACATTGAGCGGTCCCGTGCGTCTCGTCCATCCATATCCTCTTGTATGAGTTGCATAAATACAGACATATTTATCATGGGTCGGAACTTTGAAGATCACTTCCGCAATCTGGAACAAGTGCTGTCGAAGATACGAGGAGCCAATCTAAAACTAAGCCCGAAGAAGTGTGCATTGTTCAGGCGGCAAGTGAACTTTTTAAGACATGTGGTTTCCGAAGAAGGTATTCAAACGGACCCGGATAAGCTCGTTGCCGACAAAGATTGGCCAGTTCCGGAGAAACAAACGCATCTTTTCTCGGTTTGTGCTCGTAGGAGCAAATACTGAGTAATGCCCTGACATGCGTTTGTAGTATCGGCGGTTTGTGAAGAGCTTTGCTGACATTGCCTGACCTCTTCATAAGCTTACTGAAGACAAGACGCAGTTCTGCTGGAATGAGAGTTGTGAGGTCGCATTTCAGAAGCTGAAGGAAGATCTGTGTAATGCACCCATTCTAGGCTATCCTGACAATGAAAATGAATTCATAGTTGACACAGATGCCACCAATACTGGAATCGGCGGGGTGTTGTCTCAATGAAAAGGAGATCATGAGGTTATAATTGCGTACTTCAGCAAAGCCTTTTCCAAACCTGAAAGGAACTACTGTATCACTCGAAGGGAGCTTCTAGATGTAGTATAAACATTGCAGCATTTCAATAAATATTTGTTGGGCGGAAATTTGATGGACCACGCTGCACTGAAATGGCTACTGCAATTTATGAACCCAAAAGTACAGGTAGCAAGATGGATAGAGCTACTGCAAGAGTTTGATTTCGTTATTCAACATCGTAGCGGAATGTCGCACGGTAATGCTGATGCTTTCTCGCGAAGACCAATGTAAACATTTTGCGCTGATGCGGGTTTTAAGGACGGATCTTAACGAAGAATGGAAGGAAACCTTACAGAGTGCTCAACAGGAAGAGAGGGACATAAAACCGATCCATGAATGGAAGAAATCAGGTGCTCCTAGGCCTCACTGGAGTGATTTTGCAGCAACCAGTTCCATCACCAAGAGTTATTGGGTGCAGTGGGAAAGCTTGGTTATCCAGTACGGAGTTCTATGCTGGAAATGGGAGAGTGCTCGGGGTGACCAGTGTCATCTACAAATGGTCGTACCTAAAGTTAAGGTGCCGAAGGTCCTACAGCTCTATCACAATGGAAGTTCAGGGGGTCACATGGGAGTTAAGAGGACTTTAATCAGGATACAAGAAAGATTTTACTGGATACATTGTCGAGAGGACGTTGAGGAATGGTGCCGCAAATGCACAAGTTGTGCGGCTGTGAAAGGACCACACACTCGTAGTAGAGGTGCACTAAATGTTAACAATGTTAGTGCACCGTGGGAACTACTGCTTATCATCCGCAATCAGACGGGATGGTTGAACGATTCAACCATTCACTGGAGAGATTATTATCTGGCAAAGGTTGTGAAAAGCAGACAAAATTATTGGGACAAACACATTATACCATTTCTTCTGCCATATCGCAGTGCTGTTCATGAAAGCACAGCAGTAACACCAGCTTTTGCTAATTTCGGAAGAGAAATAATATCTAATCACCGGTATCCCACCTGAGTCTCCACGCAATGTAACAGATTATGCGAATGAACTACGGAATAGGATGAATGATGTATATGAGCACATCAGACAGACAGGTCTGAAAGGATGAAGACTCGTTACGATCGGAAGGTGAACAATAAGGGCTTTAATGAAGGATCTCTGGTATGGTTACATAACCCGGTACGAAGCAAGGGAAAATCGCCTAAGTTGCAGGCAAAATGGGATGGATGGTCCATCCCATTTTGCGTGCAATTAAGGCGAATTTCCTGAATTTACCAATATTAATCACGTCGCCTACCAAATTCAAAAGGGACCCCGAGGTGCATCAAAGGTCGTTCATGTGGGTGGGTTGGTCCGTTATCATGGGTCTAACAATGCTCGGGACAAGCATGTCTAAGAGGGAGGCAATGTTGCAAGATAGGGCAACGCCATCTAGTGACGAGTAGGAGTACTAAGTAGTATCTAGTGGCGCCATCTAGTATTGAATAGCGGAACTAATCTTCCCGTGTCGAATGGAATTTTCCAGTATGTTCGAACCGAACATTCTGGAAGTTTCTAGTCGCTTCGGGAACAGTGAATTCGAAAGTCGATTGTTCTGGAAGATTTTTGAATTATCTTGAACAGTATGGAACGTTCTAGAAACATCTTCTGCGCTATATAAAGAGCTGCCAGGTTCGTCGTGAGTCAGTTTCGATTTGGAAGCGACACAGAGCGATCGCAAAGGAAAATAGTGCAAAGTAATAGAATTGTTTAAGAAGTGTTTTTTTAATAAAGTGTGTTTAATTGAAGTCTGCTGTTTAAATAATGTGTCTCTTAACCTCAGCTCGTAACCGTATGAAACTTACTAATTAATGTTTATTTGCAGGATTCTCCCAAACGGTACTGACAACAACATAAACCAAGAAGGTGTACAGTACTACCGTACATTATTTGAAGAACTCATAAAAGCCAACATCACTCCTGTGGTTACACTATTCCACTGGGACATGCCAACACCATTCATGGATCTCGGTGGCTGGACCAACCCTAAATTAGTTGATTATTTCGAGGACTATGTGAGGGTTGTATTCAATCTGTATGGCGATATAATAAAAATGTGGACAACGATGAATGAACCTCACCAACACTGCGCCAATGTAGGTATCCTACTAATATTATGAATGTGAAAGTTTGTGTTTTCGCAAAAAGCGCTGAGCCGATTTTGATTAAAAAAAAATGGGATTTCAACCATTTTGTCTAAAGCCTCTGGTGACCGAAAAGTGGTTTGAAAGTCGGTTGTCATGGATAGGTATTCGATCTGGAGGAGTAGATTGATGAATGTAAAAGAGATACGATGGATGAGCTCTGGGTACAAAGAGGTCGACTACTGAAGTAACTAAAAGTGAATTAGCTATGGAAGAAGTAGAAACGTTGCACTGATCCTAAATTTGCCCCTAGAGAATAGTGATGGATAATTAATGACGATTTATCATTGTCACAGAGTTATGGCCTGAAGCTCTTCGCACCAGCACTGTATTCACATGGAGTTGGGGAGTACCTGTGTACTCACTATCTACTGCTAGCCCATGCTCGGGCTTACCGCCTGTATGAGAAGAAATTCAAACCACATCAGAAAGGTACATAGTTTTATATTATTTTGTTTGTTACCTACCTATCTGTAATAATAAGTTGCTCTTCAAAGATTTCACAACTATTTATTTTTTTGTTTTTATTATTCTGGCTTAAAGTTTTTATTCATTATTCTGTATTATTTGTTTGAGAAATGTTAATCACCTAGAATTCATTCTGTAAAAAACTGTAATTTTAACTCTTATTTTTCAGGACAAATTGCCATAACGTTTGATTGCTTTTGGGCTGAACCAAAAGATCCTAATAAACCAGAGGACGTTAAGGCGGCCGACGACTATCTTCAAATGAACGTCAGTTCCAACACTGACACACGTTCCACAAACACCAACATGCACATTTTGCTTGCACAACGAGACCTTTAATTTATATATTCTCATCATCATATCTCAAAATCTATTTTACCTTACTCGGCTATACTTGCGTAGTTTTTAAGAAAAACATACGATACAAATGTATTGTGTTGCTAGAATTTTTGTACCTGTTCGGTTTTATGTGGAAATCTTACAGGCATTCTTCTAAATTAAAATACAAAGAAAATCTTGTGGAATCTGAAATTGGAAGTCACCAAGATTACCATTACTTACTAAGTTTTTTTTGACTTTAGCATTTTAGCAGTTCGACTCTTCACGTGACTGGAGGGTCCTTTTTGCGGTCAAAGAATCAACATTGTCATTCAACGTGGCAATGCTGCCAGTGTGTTGGGCACTTTTCCCATTGACAGCAATGCTAACCAATTTTTTGATGCCCAATGATTTCTTCCCACCCTCTTTTATACCGCTTGTGCACATTTTTTGTTTATTAGCTTGTGTACAGGTTGTCTTTGACACCGACGCGAAAATAAGTAATAAGAATTCAGTATATGATTCTAGAATAAAATAAAAATTGAATTTCCTTATTTCACAAAAAACAGCAATATAAATAAATCTTCGAAAGCTATCAGGTGATTTCACAAAATTCACCGAGGTCAACACCGCCGGCTTGTAACTACACCCGGCGCAGGCATCCATGGCATTCTTTTCCGCCTCGGTGTCAAAACAGCCTGTATAGCCATGTAACTGATTATTCTGTTGTAAGAGGTGAACCATCTCAAAAACTTTATTTGTAAAACATAGGTGTAAATATGTACATGAGGAGCTTGTGGCTAAATAATAACAGCCGCACGGGTCGATCATCAAGGTTAAGCAACGCTTGACGAGGTCGGTCCGTGGATGGGTGACCATTTCAACATACCGAGTTTCCTCCGTGCCTCGGCAAGCACGTTAAGCCGTTGGTCCCGGCCGTTATTTGAAGATCTTTGACAGTCGTTACGGGTAGTCAGAAGCTTGAGATCTGACACCAGTCTTGCCAAGGGGTACCGTGTTACCCAGTTACTGGGTTGTGGAGGTCAGATAGGCAGTCGCTCCATGTAAAACACTGGTACTTAGCTGAATCCGGTAAGACTGGAAGCCGACCCCAATGTAGTTGGGAAAAGGCTAGGCAGATGATGAGGTGTAAATATGTACATACTTAAACTATAAATAAAAGTAAACTATACGTACTTATACTAAACCTAACTACTTACATAATTATACAAAAGAAAGGTACACTTAGGCGTCGAAGTACTCCTCCAAATCGCTGTCATCTTTAAATTAAAAATAATTATTTTTAGTGGTAATTACATAATGCTTGCTTTTCTTTGTCAGATGGCAATGTACTCCCATCCAATATTCTCGGACGTCGGCGACTATCCTAGTTTTGTTCGTGAACGGATTGACAATATGAGTCGCATACAAGGATTTTCGCGGTCACGTCTCCCATATTTCACTGACGAAGAGGTTTGTGACATGTTACAACATACCAAAACACCGACTGCGTGTATGTAGAATAACTGTAACGGATTAACTGGCCAATGGGAGTTTTACTCTAAGGATGTAAGTTCACATTTTATTAGTTTTTCAGATTAAAGCACTTCAAGGAAGCTCAGATTTCTTCGCAATCAACCATTATACAACATATTTAATGAGTCCATCATCAATGGAACCAGATTGGCCGATACCATCACTGGACCATGACACTGGTGTAAGGACGGAGCAAAACGAATCTTGGGCCTTGCCTGGTGCTAACTGGCTGACAGTAAGTTTTATTCTTTGGTAAGGCAATGGTTTTTTAGGATTATTTTTCATAATTTTACTCATTTGGAAATCAAATGTACTGAACTCTTTGTGTGGGAAATAAGAAACTAAAAAGTAATGTAGGAAAGAATGAATAAGTGTGTAGAAAGTACAAATGAACGACGAAATTATTTAATAAAAAGTTATTAAAAACATAATTATGTTTAATGAAAAATGTGGCGACACAAATAAGTCAAATTGGTCAACCTTCACAAAATCTCAAACTGAAAAAAATAATGTTATTGCAGGTTAATCCACCGGGCATGCGTAAACTCCTTAACTGGATCCAAGACAACTACAAAATGGTAAATGAAAAAGTCCCAATTATTATAACTGAAAATGGACTGACAGACCAGGGTCAAACAGAAGACTACGAGAGGGTTTCTTATTACAACGAATATCTCTACCAAGTGCTGCTATCTATTCATGAGGATGGGGTCAATGTTAAGGGATATTTCAGTTGGACTCTCATGGATGACATCGAATGGAATGACGGGCTAACGTGAGTTCAAAATCAAAATCAAAATCAAATATTTTTATTTTACATAGGCCTACATGGGCACTTATAAAACGTCGACAAAAGGTGCACGGTTCGGGTTAGTCGTTTCCTATGGAGAAGAACCGGCAAGAAACTCCATGGTTACTCTTTTAAATTTAGTACTTGGATATGGTTACTCTTTTAAATGTAGCATTAGTACTTGGATATGGGGGGACTACGTAGGCCCGACAATAAGTCGTACGAAATTGAAACAAAAAAACAAACAAAAAAAATAATGCACGAAATAAAAAGTTAACAAATGTTAACAATCATCTAGAAATCTAGAAAGCCTACAATGTTCACACATTCACAATAGGTAAAAGAATCTATACAAAGGTAAAAAAAAAAAGTTAACATTGCTTCATAAGGGCCGTAGAGAAAATGACATTTTAGCAGCTTTAACGATTGTTGAAAACTCGAAAATACATGGGTTTGACGTGCACTACTGAAGTAATACGTGATCAATTCCTAACAATATTTTGTGTAAAGCTGATAGACCACACATTGTATATTAATTTTATTTGTTTACAATTAAAAGCATAATAAATAAACATGTAATTTTGTCCAGGTGCTAAGGTATTATGGATTAATGAAATTATCTGCCATACCAGAAATACGTAATGTTATCTAATTGAGAGGTCGTTAATCCGTTCTTTTATTTCAGGTCTATATTTGGGTTATTCTCAGTGGATTGGAACAGCCCAAATAAAACACGGACACCGAAGCTTTCCGCTTTCAACTATGCCAATATTGTGCGCACACGCCGAATTGACTTCAACTTCATCGAGCCTCCCTCGGGTTGGAAACCGAAACCACCGATGCATAACCGCCGATATGTCGGACGGAAGTAAAATGCAAATATTTATTTAAAAAAAGGTATTAAATCGGTAGTTTTTTGTTTCTGCACGAAAGTTTAGTTTTTTTTTAAATAATGAAAACCTTATTTAAAATAAAATTATTCATAAAATATATCTAAAACAAGTTTTTTTCGTATCCTTTTCATCAAAATCTTTCATTTGATACCCTTATCATGGCAGGGCAAATAACTAGTACGCCATCTTGGGCCGTCCGCCATATTGGATTTAGAATGAAGTCACTTAGCTAACCATGCATTGTCATCCAAATTAAACATATATGCAAAATTTCATCTTAATCGGTGGAGGATAACTGCTTTAAAATTCAGTTTCAAGATTTGACCCGAACATACTATACATACATTGCAAGTTAATTAAAAGGCTTGTAATTAATTAATGATATTTATCGTTCATCATCTGTTTTTTTTGAAAATGGCCGAATTAATTTGAGTCGATTAGTATTCGAGCGAAGAAGATTCGCTCTCGGTCGAAGTAATTTGAAAATAAGTAAATGACATAACATGACGAAGATGAACATCTGATGTTGAAGCCGGAATGTAGGCACTGGAACTCCCAAATAAAATAATATATCCTACTCGTTTTTGGGGTTATTGAAATCAATTGGCTTATGTATTTTGGCTATAAATGATTTTCATGGAAATTTGAGGTACCAAAACTAAAACGAAAAATAAAAAAAATTAAACAAAAAAATTAAACCAACTTGCTAAAAAACGATTCCCTATCATTGGTGCCACTTTTAAACTTCCTCTAATATACCTAGGTACTTATTTGTCACTTTATCTTTACTTATTCTTGTAATTCCGCACATCCATCTCAATATTCTCATCTCAGCTACATGCAATCTTTTTTCATCAGTCTTTTTTTTTTTTTTTTATTTTTATTTGTACATTTTAGGAAAGCTATATAGACTAATAAAATTATAATAACAATAAATACAACTAAATTGCTAATAACAAGCTTCCACAGATAAATAAAAAGATAAGAAAAATTATTACTTCCCTATCATAGCTACGAGTACGAGTACTTCATCAAAGTTAGCTCATTTTATTTGTATTAATTTTGATTTAACAATTTGGACAATAAACGGTTCAAGTGCATGCAGGTGTCTCTTGTACAAAAAATGGCTTTGCTAAAAGTTTCCTAACTGTGCTTGCATTGGTGCAGAATAGATCAATACCAAGTTCACTAGAAATCTCGTTAAAACTGCGACTGGCTCTTGGAAAGTATGCATTACGCCTATAATTAGTATTTGCATAAGGTACATGCAGTAGTGGTCGCTGTCGAAGCCCCATCTGATTAGTGCGCATCGTTAATTTAGAAACAAGTTCAAGACAGTCGACTGAACCATTAGCAATATTAAACGAGTAACATACGTCATTAATATAACGTCTACGGTCAAGTGGTGGAAAATGGTACCTTTTGCATCGGTGAATATAATTTACAGATACTTGCTTTGCCGTCCAATCAAGGTACTTAAGAAATTTTCTCTGGATGCCCTCAATACGAGACTTGTAGATTTCGTATTGAGGGTTCCAGACTTGTGATGCATACTCATAGTGGCAGCGTACGAACGAACAATAAAGGACTTTGACCGGTTTTAGTGACCGGAAACATGCAGAGGTTCTCATTACAGCCCAACATTTTCATATACACAGTATGACAGGTCTTATCTCGGACTTTTAGATTTTCCCCTTTAACTTGAGGAGCATCCGTGCTTGGAAAAGACTAGGTAGATAGATTGAAAAATACTTTACTTGAGATACAATGTTTTGCACATGCTGACTGTGCACATTCATGGTTTAAATCGAAACTCATTACTAATTGACTTTACAAATCCTATTCAAGCTCTGCTGAATTAGTAACAAGCTTCACATGCATCCTGTTAAAATTTTCAATCAACACCATTTAAAATTTAAATTATTCTTCCCTTTGAACCGGTCAAATACGTGCTTGGTTTAGATAGTTGCTTCAATACAGTTGATGAATCCGACTAATATATATGTATTTTAAATTTTTGTATGTTTAAATGTTTTTTGGTTAATAAGACCTCAAGGGGTGAACGGATTGGAATTATAGGACGACAGGACCTAACCAGAATAAGGAAGTACATACGATACTATATATTTTTATCCAAGAGGTCATACATGACTTCTTGGGCAAATTGGATTGTGTTAGGAGTGATATCAAAGAAAATAGTGACTACCTTTTCTTCTGCTGATGTGATAGCATGGCGGTGGATCGGATGGTATGGAAGAAGAAAACGTGTTGCGCCGACCCCAAGTAGAGTAGTGTATTATTTCTTTTCTCTGTAAAGTGTTTTTGTGTGTACATAAATAAATAAATAAATAACATGGGACAAGGGCAGGCAGATGATGATACTTAGTCTTTTCAAACTTTTTTAGGGTAGCATTCCAGTCTTACCGGAATCAGCTGAGTACAGATATTTTGTAGATCAGTCAGCGACAGCTATTGCCATTCTATATATTAATAAGTTATAATAAAATAGTATATTATGATACAAATGAGCAGAGCTCACGAGTTTCATACGACGTTTTTCAACACATTTGCGAGGAAAAAACAAACATGTATTGCTTATATCTTTAATTATTAAAACAATTGGTGTGTGAGACCAAACGTTTCGTTCCTCTTATTTTTATTTTATTTCAACACTGTCAGTTCACTGTCATTGAGATTAACAGCTTTGGTGGAGTTGACACTAGTCGAAAAAAATTGACCGAGACGGCTAGACGTAATACGGTGTGGTCTTGTGTGGATTTCTTTGTTATCGCTCGCTAATCCACCCATCGTTTTGGAAATTACGGTCGCCAATCCGCGAGTGGTATTGTGCTTCGCCCGGACATTTGTATTTGTGTATATTTCGCGCGCAGCGAGGTATTTTCGTGTCGGGAACGTGTCGGTGTCTGCTGGCAGCCGGAGCCCGGCACAGAACACATTTTTTGTCTCTTCCACATTTATTATATATATTTTCCCTCTAACACCCCGACCACATACACGGGATTGACCAGAAGACCACCACGAGGACCAAGCTTAAGTGCAAAGTTTATGTACCACTGTCCACCTGTCAGATAGGAACCAGTATATCTAAAGAACAAAACCCTAGCGACCGCTGCCACGTACCGTGGTTTCGCGGGTATAGACCTGGTTGGATCCAAGAGTCGCGGCGTTGCTATGGGCCCCAGCGTTTGCCTCTTGGCTTTGTGATCCGAAGGCCTGTATCAAACAATTGGTAAGCGTACAATTTTCAAAGTGATATTGGATTGATTTGGATGGCAATTTCACAGTTTGTGTTACATTGGTGCTAGCCACTTCTTTAGTAGATATGTACTTTCGTTTTCTTCTTATGTTAATGTCGGCGACAAAGGCAAATCATAGAATAGTAAGAACCAAATAACTCATGCTACGAGATGTACATGGTTATGGTTCGGGTTTCTACATCCTTTGTTGTTATATTAAAAAGTTCTTGGTCGTTTACACGCACCAATAAGTATAATTAGCAGCCATGCAATTTACCATTATTTATTTCCGACTAACAAAGGGCTATAGATATTCATAATGTATCACTGTATCCTATACTAATGTACCAATAGGTTGCCCGGGTCGGGTGTATACAATTTCATATATTTTTTTTAGTTTAAAAATTGCGATTTAGTTTTGGATAGTTTTGAAGTCTATGACTACTGCAATAACTTCAAGTAACTGGGAGACCGAGCCCTGCTCGGGTGAAAATAGAAAACATTTTTTTTCTTCTATAAAATGAATTTTCCCAGGTATGTGACCTAGCAAGATCGATTTATCAACCCCAAAAACGCCTATGTTGCGAATTTTATAAAAATCGTTAGAGGCGTTTTCGAGAACGTGATCACAAATATTTATAAGTCGCATCAAGGGGTGGCCGACAGATGCAAAACATCGGAAGTAAGGATGACTAAGGTTAAGACATCGTAAGTGGGTACAATCGTGAAAATGAAATCACATAAATTATTGGATCAAACTATGCTCAAAAATATTTTTAAGCAGTTGCTCAAAAAAATATTATTAGCCGCCAAACTCACCATATTCGAAAGAGTCCAAAATTATTCTGTAAGGTAAAGGACATATTATCGTAGTAATAGTGCATGTGCGAATATTTTATAAAATACACGACATAAAGCTACCGCATTTCAAGGAACAAACACGTGAAGATTATTTAGCAAATGGCAGGATCCCTACAAAATTACTTATAGTAAACAAAAACACAAAAGTAGAAGGAACACATTAGTCTGAAAAAAAATAATCTTAATTTAAAGTGATACAGGTTCACTCTAGTAGGCCACACTGGAATTTAACTGCTAAGATTACTATACCATATTTTAGATTTTTAACTAGTTTCTAACATAACAAGTGCACTGTAAATCTTTTTACTTTAGTGCCAGTTTTGCACTTAACTGTTGTCGATAAGCAATCACTCGACTCGACAGAGATTTAAATATCGTGATGTATTATTATTATTAACCTATAACTAATATTACTTCACTTCACTTAACTAATATTGTTTCATTGAATACTTTTCCGTTGTAGATTATGCCATGATTGATTTAGTTTTTCGTGTTATATATGAAATCACATAAACCTTTTTTTAGTTGGTAAAATGAGGAGCTTGAGTGGAGTCGCCCTGAACAGAGCACTATTGGTGACTCTTAGGTAAGAACCAAGTGACTAGTGTTGTTGTTTTCGTGTACCTCTATACCATTTTGATGTAATGCCACTGGAAAAAGTTGCTATAGTGCTTGGTAGTTATGTTTCAAACGACGGATTTTCATTAAGGCTCCATTAAAGTCATGGAATATAATTTTGTTCTTCTCGCAAATATAACTCTTATGACGTTATCATTAGAAATTAAGTGTATACGAGTAGTGTAGGTAAGTGAGATGGATTGTGATAGCCAAAGTGAATGGGTCAGGTAAGTACTCAAAAAGTACCTACTTAAAAACATTTTGCTCCCGCCCCAGGCGACTACTAAAGAACTTTTTTTGTGAGTGGCGTTTAGAGTTCAAACTAAGATTTTCTACTAAAGAACTACACTAGTGTTCAATTATTATTGTATGCACTAACCTATATATACGATTTCCGTCATATAATTGTTTAAAGCCTGCTGCCACTAGCCAGAGGAAGCCAAGGAGTGAACTCTGGGGTAAGCAATTATTCCTTCCCCGATGATTTTATGTTTGGAGTCTCCACATCGGCATTTCAAATTGAAGGAGGATGGAATGAAGGAGGTATGATAACGTTCGACGAACGTCTTCGTTATTCGTGAATTCAGCACCCTAAAACTTCGATAAAGATGAATAAAATGTTATTTTTAATTACACAGGCAAAGGCGAAAGTATATGGGACACGTACCTTCACAAACATCCCAATTTCACCGAGGACCATTTAAACGGAGATGTCGTAGCTGACTCTTACCACTTTTGGAGAGATGACATCAAAATCATAAAATTTTTAGGCGTCAAGTACTATAGATTATCCATTTCATGGACCAGGTATCATCATCATTTACGTACCTAATGCTTGCATTATAACTACTGAGTAACATTGAGATTTGATTTGTTAGTTCACTCACAAGTTTTAAGTTCAAATACTTTTGTCAAACACATAATAATTTACATTTCAGTAATTAATTCTGTATCTTTTTGCTCTCATTTTTATTCTACTTTTATCTATATGGCAGGTTCAAAGATCGAAAATGCTCATTGAGCAAAAAAAAATGCTCAGAATGCGTTGTGGTGACATACGGTTGTCGAGCTGTATATTTGGAAGTGAATTTTGTAAACTTATACGTTCTCTAAGTAAATGATGGTTTCTATTACTTGATTTTTACTTAGATATGTAGATTAAAATGTTAATCAATACATATAATAAATCTGTCTGTAACATGTCCATATCAATGCAACTAATGGAATTATATATGGTAGGCTCAAAGATCGAATACGCCAACTGAGCGACAAAAAGCTCAGAACGCTATGTGGCTGTAAACGGCCACAACGGGATTATCGTGTTGTTTCTTGCACAATATTCGACGCGTTCTGGCTGTGTAGAAAAGTCAGAACGCGTTCTGAGTGCTAACAGATGCGACCACAACCCAAATTCTCGACGGACAGATGGTATTGTAGTGAAGCACCACTTACTAAGATCGGCTTTTGGAAGGGTTTCTGACCTTGATCTGTATGGGTGGTGACGCCCTAGGATTAGCAACATTTACCGAGGTCGATTTTTGACCCCCCCCCCCCTCCACTATGATTGACCCCGAAAACCAAGGAAACGACGAACCATGACGAAAATATGGCAATAAAAAAAAAAATCTTATCCTCTCTCTTGGATTTTGGTTTTGACCACATAATCGTTATAAGCAACCCCAAAAACCATGAAAATGACATACACATGACGAAAAGTTATCAAATTTCCGTCGGCGCCATCTTGGATTTTCATTTCCATCCCATTTTCGTTTATGCCGATGTCGAAAACCATGAAAACGATACCCATCCATAAACCGACTTCGGTAAGTGTTGTTGAACCTGGGTGGGGGCTTCACCAACCCAGCCGTTCAAGATCAAAAGCTGACGCATCCAAAAACCGAACTTAGTTAGTGTTGCTTCACAACAATACCACCTGTCCAGCGCGAATTCGGGTTGCAGTCGCATCTGTTGGCGCTCAGAACGCGTTCTGGCTTTCTGCACTGCCAGAACGCGTTGCGGTCATTTATTGAGAAATTCATTTCACGAAATTCGCATTGTGGCTGTATCTGAGAAGCCACGGTGCATTCTGAGCTATTTTTGCTCAATGAGCGTATTCGATCTTGGATCCTAACATATATAATTGCCATATACTGGCTGAACTGAACTCCCATTTGGAACCACTACCTAATTATTTCTATTAATTTTGTTATTAGTGAGTGTTTCCATTATTTTTTGTTGTGCTTAGTTATTTTCTAATTTAAAATCTCTTTGGATATGCTGACGACAGCACTGTTGCTGAGAGGTACTTGTCCAATGGGCTACTGGACCTCAGATTCGGTTTCTCCATGGAACTATGGTGGAGCGCTTGTACAGTCCTGAAGGCAGTATCCAAATGGGGCGATGCCAAACTGGCCAGGTGCAATGCTGCTTCCCAGTCGTGTCTATTCTCCGCTAAAACGCGCCAATTCCAATCGGCTCCTTCCATCCGATGTGTAACCGTGCCGATAACGGACTATCTTGAGGTTCTTGGCGTCACGTTGACATAGACCCTCAATTTTGGCCCATACATTGAGGCAAAGGCTCAGCTGATTGCTAAAAAGTTGGAGATCTTTGCAAAGGTGAGACGGTACTTCACGCCAGAACAGCTGATCAAGTCGTATTAAACGAAAGTTCGATCATACATGCAGTACTGTTCTCATCTCTTGGATGGATTTGTCAAAGACCAGCTTGATGCACTAGAGTCGATTGAAAAACGGCCCAAGAAGCTTTGGCAACGACGGACGAGCAAAAGCTCCAGTGCCTTGAACATCGTCGCTTGTTGGCTTTTTTATCGGTTGCATTTCGGGGAGTGTGCGTTGGAATTACATGATTTAATTCCACCTAGGCCGTTCCATCATAGGACAGCAAGACGTACAGCGATGCGCCGATGCGATCGGTACATGGTGGTCATCCCACCCATATGCCCTAAACGTTTTGGGTATACTTTCATTATGTGTACTGCGAAGGAGTGGAATTCCCTGCCGGCGTCTATGTTCCCCGATAGAAACAACCTAGGAGTCTCTATGGCAAGAGTGAATAGATTACTTTTAGGGAAGCGTGCATAACTGTCGACCACATTATCGCTTACCATCAAGTGAGATAGGTCACTAAATATAAAATATGTGCTTTTGCGTATTTACTTGTGTTTTACCAAATAAATATTTGATGTATTTATTAATTTATTAAATCAACTAATATAACTTATATTTTTCGCAGGATTCTCCCAAACGGTACTGACAACAACATAAACCAAGAAGGCGTTAAGTACTACCGTACATTATTTGAAGAGCTTATAAAAGAAAACATTACTCCGGTTGTTACATTATTTCACTGGGACATGCCCACACCATTCATGGATTTCGGTGGCTGGACCAACCTTAAATTAGTTGATTATTTCGAGGACTATGTGAGGGTTGTATTCAATCTGTATGGCGATATAATCAAAATGTGGATAACGATAAACGAACCTCACCAACATTGCTACAACGTAGGTATCCTACTAATATTATAAATGCAAAATTTTGTATGGATGGATGTTTGTTACTCTATCACGCAAAAACTACTGCGTGGATTTTTATACAACTTTTTTGGTTTTTGGACCATTACCGTGAACGCTGAGATCTAGAACCACTGGTCACTGAAAAGCGGTTTAGAAATCGTTTGTCATGGTATGGGCATTCAATGTGGAGGACTGAGTCTGCATGTGAAAAGATATATGGTGGAGACATAGCTTGTGCGTGTTAAATTAAAGAGGAAAACTGCTTTTACTTATTTATATTTTAAATATAAACTTCACCCTAATATAGGCTTTTACAGAAGTTCCATGCAAAACGAAACAAAAATATTCTTAGCATTCCAAATATGATTAACCTTCCAAAACTAAATATCAGTTGCCAGCTTTAAAGAGGTGGTAGCACGTTTTTTATGAGTTGCGCCCCTACGAATAGAAGCCTAGAATCCTATGAAGAACATATATTCATCGTTTTGGAAGTTTAAACCATTCCTAATTAATCCTATCTCGAACATTGACCTAACGGAGGAATTTGTCCAGTTGAGTAACGACCCTTAGAAGGCTTAAGTCATGCGAGGTTACCGGGTATTCCTATATATATTTTAACTTGAACTTACGCATAACGTGTGCATATGCACTACCAAGTTAACGTCGTCATGCTTGAACTCCTTGCTCAAACCTCTGAAAAAGATCAATGTTCAAGATGGGATTATTTTTAACGATTGGTTTAACGTCCCAAAACGATGAATATAAGTACTTCACAGGCTTTTGAGCATCTATTCGTAGGTACTAGCTATTATAGTTGGCTACTAAATATCAGTTTTAGTGCTAACATAAGCTACGCCATGTTAGCACTAAAACTGATATTTAGTAGCCAGCTATAAAGAAGTAAGGAGGTAGCTCGCCCTTATAATACTTTGGATGTGATCCATGCAATATTATGGTCAACAGAGGTCGATTACTGAAATAAGTAAAAGAGAAGTATGAAAGAAGTAAAACCTGCCCTTAGAGAATTTATAGTGATGATGAATGACGATTTATCTTTGCTCCAGAGTTATGGTCTAAAGCTCCACCTACCAGCATTGTTTTCACATGGAACTGGGGAGTACCTGTGTACTCACTATATCTTGCTAGCCCATGCACGGGCTTACCGCCTGTATGAGAAGGAGTTCAAACCTTATCAAAAAGGTATACATTTTTTTAGTATTATTTTTTGGACTAAGGCCTAGCAGATACTCACAACTTTTAGTCGAACAACTGTTTAGTTGTGTGTCAAAAGTTTATCTAAATATGTTGAAATAATAGAACCTGCACATACTATCGACTAGCTGGTTGCTCACAAAATAAAAAGCTGTATCGATTTGCTTTTCTTGTTCTATTGGTGTGCGCAGCGCATACTACCGACTAAACAGTCGATCCTCGACTGATTAGTCTCGCAATAGCGTTTGAATTGGCGCCACGTCTCTTGTCGCCATAGCTGTCAAATACCTATCCAGAATATCTTTTTCAACCGAATTCAAGAAAAGAGGAGGTTCTCAATTCCACTGTATGTTTTTGTTTGTGTGTTTGTTACGATTACTCCGTCAATTATGAACCGCAAGCATTTGCAACATTGCAAGCATTTGCATACAGAAAGTATCATTTGGTGAAATGGAACTGATGAAGAATACTACAGATGGCCACTGGAACTTCTCAATGATAAGTATGTTTTGGGTATAGGATATCTCGATTAGTTTATTTTTCAAATCGCGCCAGTAATTGCCATAGTAATATAAGGTACCAAAACTAAAAAGATAAAAATATTAACTTTTTATCAAAACTATTAAACCGACTTCCAAAACAAAACATTACAAAGCGAAAAATAACTTTGTTTTAGGAAGTAGGTGTCAAAAACGAGAAAATTAAAGGTACCTAAAACACGTGAGATAAAAAATAGACGATCGATTGCATTGATTGTATGCGCACCTCCATCGACTAAACAGTTTAGTTGTGTGGAAATCACGATAAGTACACAAGTGGACTGAACACTTTGGTCGATGAAAAAGTTGTGAGTACGCGCTAGGCCTAATAATTTGCTCTTCAAAGATTTCACAATCTCTTGTTTTTTGTTTTTCATTTTTCTGATGTAAAGTTAATTGCATTTATTGAATAACAGTTTCATTGTTATTAACTTAATTTCTTATTTTTCAGGACAAATTGCTATAACACTAGATTGCTATTGGGCTGATCCAAAAGATCCTAATAAACCAGAGGACGTTAAGGCGGCAGACGATTATCTTCAAATGCACGTCAGTTCCAATAATGAAACAATTCTTTAGTCACTAAAAATCCATAATTATGCATATTTGGTTAGATAATTTATGTATTGTCATCATCGTATCCCAAAATCCCTTTTACCTTATTCGGCTTTACTTATTTTGTTTTCATAAACATTTATCAACAAAACCTGTTCTGTTGTGGCAATGTTACTGGCATCGTTTTAAATGGTTATACAAGGAAAACCTTTTGAAATCTGCAGCTGTACACCAACAAAGTGAGCTCAGTTCTCATCGTTATTTTCGTGACATCAGCAAGCAGTTCAATATTCAAAAATTCAAAAGTCAACTTTTCATGTCACTAGAGGGCTAGCCTTTATTTTCGGCCAAAGAATCAGCATTGTCATTTAAAGCAATGACACTAATGGCAGTGCTCTCAACAATGGCAATCCTACCAGTGTTTTGGACACTTTTCTCACTGTCAGCGATGCAGGCAAATTTTTTAATGCTTAATTTAGTTAGTCTATTTATCTTTAAATAATAAATATGATTTTAATAGGTAGGTTGGTAAAAATGTTTACTTTTTTTGACAGATGGCAATGTACTCCCATCCAATATTCTCGGACGTCGGCGACTATCCTAGTTTTGTTCGAGAACGGGTTGACAACATGAGTCGCATACAAGGATTCTCTCGGTCACGTCTCCCATATTTCACTGATGAAGAGGTTGGTGCCAGATCAAATATTATTATTCAAAAAGCTGTCTGGCCTGTCCACGTTTGTCCTCGTTGATGTTGAAAAACAGTAGCAAATTGATTGGCCAATGGCCGTCACTATATGTATTTAAGGTTTTCTATAAATTTTCCAGATTAAAACACTTCAAGGAAGCTCAGATTTTTTCGGTATCAACCATTATACGACATACATAATGAGTCCCTCATCAGTGGAACCACAATGGCCGATCCCTTCTTTGGACCATGACACTGGCGTAAGGGTGGAACAAAACCAATCTTGGGCCATGCCTGGTGCTAACTGGCTGAGGGTAAGTTTAGTTCTTTTGCGTAGAGATTTCTTAGAAACATTTTATACTAGCTGTTGCCCGCGGCTTCGCTCCTGTGGATCACCCCACAGGACCCATTTTCGGGCTTAACAAATAGCCTATGTCACTCATGAATAATGTAGCTTTCTATTGGTGAAAGAATTTTTCAAATCGGTCCAGTAGTTTCGGAGCCTATTCGGTACAAACAAACAAACAATTTTTTTTTTCATTTTTATAATATTATATATATAGTATAGATAATTTTACTCTAGGCGTTTCTTTTTTCATATTAGCTTATAATGTCCCACTGCTCGGCGAAGGGCTCCCCCAAATCCTTCCTAATATTCCTTTCGTGAGCCACTTCACACCAGCCTCTGCAGTGGGCACCTAGGTCGTTTCGTCACCTCTTTCTGGGCCGGCCTCGGCGGCGCCGTCCTACCTCAGGCACCCAATTTGTGGAGACTATTGCCCATCGGTTTCTGGTCATGTGGGTAACGTGACCCACCCAATCCTATTTTAGTCTATGATCTCCGTTCTAGAGCGTAGTGTGACGTTTGTTATTCTGTCAGCGCTTTTTACGAACAGAATGATGCTCACCATTGCTCATTGACAAACCCCAAGGCGGACCTTTTGTGACTCTGTCAGTGACCAGATCTAAGCACCATAGGTTAGATACACATGTTAATAAGTTTTCACTTTAGAGAGATCGGCAGATTGCTCTTCTATAGCGTATTCATAGACCAGTAGCTTTTCCAGGCGTTTTAGGTTCGTTATCGATTTCCTTCTCCTGCCTGTTTTCGAAATAGACTGAGTGGCCCAAGTAGTATACTCATCGAATTAAATATAAAAATTAAATTGTAAATATTTCTTAACACGGTATACAAACTCAAACTGAAAACATATATTTGCAGGTTAATCCACCGGGCATGCGCAAACTACTTAACTGGATCCAAGACAACTACAAAATGGTAAAAGAAAAAATCCCAATAATTATAACTGAAAATGGACTGACAGACCAGGGTCAAACAGAAGACTACGAGAGGGTTTCTTATTACAACGAATATCTTTACCAAGTGCTGCTAGCTATACATGAGGACGGGGTCAATGTTAAGGGATATTTCTGTTGGTCTCTCATGGATAACTTCGAATGGAATGACGGGCTAACGTGAGTTAACATTGCTTCAAAAAAGCTTTAGACGACAACATTTCGTCTGTCAATCGTTAAGCTGATAAAATCTTCTATAATTCATCTGCTATCGATTGCTTTTTGCTTTGACATGATTGACTACCGAAGTATCACGTGGTCAACTTATCTAACATTTATGTAAGGCTAAAGTGACTGCCACCTATCACTGTACACTTACTTTTAAAAGTCTTTGGTCTGTGCTTATTATGTGGTGTATAATACTATATATAAGGATATTAGTATGAGCATTATGAATAGGCATGTCAGTTAATGTGGCAATAAATACTTTTTCTTTCTTTCTTTGTAAAATTAATTTGTTATTTTGTCTAGGCTCTGTCCTAAAGTATGCGCAAGTGGTATTCGCATTTACTTTTCTGTTAGAACAGAATGAGATAATATCATCGATCTCAATCCCTTTCCTTTTTTTTCAGGACTAAATTCGGGTTATTCTCAGTAGATTGGAGCAGCCCAAATAAAACAAGGACACCGAAGCTATCTGCCTACAACTATGCTAACATTGTGCGCACACACCGAATTGATTTCGATTTCATCAAGCCTCCCTCGGGTTGGAAACCGAATTAAAATCGAGATGACACTAATCACAAATTGCTCATTATTAATTATTTTTATACATGCATTTTTGAACGCAACCTCGTTTCATCACAGGCAATAATGTACCTATTTATAGTTGAGAATTAAGATCAAAAAATAATAAATAATAATAATGAACATGAAATATTATTCTGAGTTTTTTTATCGTTCCCAAACCCCCATAGAGATCGTAATTTTCATATTTTGTCCTGGGTGTAATTTTATAATAACTTAACCTATGAGAATATGATACTATCACACATAAAACATATGGTATCAAAACAAATCTGCTGGTGTTTCAGTCCAGTTTTGGTTATTGTGTGAAATACCTTATATCGAAAGTTGTTTATCAGCAAATGTAATCCTCTTACCGTTGAAAAACTAAATGTATGTGAGTCTAAGGTAAGAGGAATGGAAGTGACTTTAGGAATGAAAATAAGACAAGCGAAATAATCATTCTTAGGCATACTTAAAGGTAAAATATGTTGCCAGGTAAGCAAAATATTTTCCTTTAAGTATTTCTTATCATCTAATTTAATAGAAGGTATCTTAATAATAAACTTCGATACCGGTAATGTTATTAAAAAAGATACTTCAGATCTCTCTCTCTTGATTAGATTGTAGCTATCGGGAAACACAGATTCCGGCAGGGAATTCCACTCTTTAGCTGTACGCATAATAAAAGTGTCCCCAAAACGTTTTGTGCGTATGGGTGGGGTGTCCACCATGTACCGATGACGCATCGCCATACGTCTGGTAGTCCGATGATGGAACGGGCTGGGTGGAATTAAATCATGTAATTCCATCGCACACTCCCCGAAATGTAACCGATAAAATACCGACAAACTGGCAACTCGGCGACGATGTTCAAGGCTCTGGAGCTTTGACTTGACCAGTGTCTCATTACCAATGAGTTTCTTGGCCCGCTTTTCGATCGACTCTAGTGCATTAAGCTGGTATTTGGCAGATCCGTCCCAGAGATGAGAACAGTATTCCATGCACGATCGAACTTGAGCTTGATACAAGTTGAGCAGCTGTTCCGGCGTGAAGTACCTTCTCACCTTCACAAGGATCCCCAACTTTTTGGCAGCCAGCTGAGCCTTTGCCTCAATGTATGGCCCAAAATTGAGAGTCGATGTCAACGTAACGCCAAGAAGCTCAAGATGGTCCGTTATTGCCACGGTTACATCACGGAAAGTTGGAGCCGGGTGAAATTGGCTCTTTTTAGCGGAGAAAAGACACGCCTGGGTTTTAGCAGCATTAAACTTGACCAGATTGGCATCGCCCCATTCGGAGACTGCTTGCAAGGATAAGTTCAAACACTCCACCATGGCCTGACGAAGAGACCGGATCTGTGGCCCGGTAGCCCATGCGTTGGACAAGTATCTCTCGACAACAGTGCCATCGTCTGCATACCCAAAGGTGCCGGGCTTCAGCAGATCGTTAATGTGCAACAAGAACAATGTTGCTGAGAGTACGGACCCCTGAGGGACCCCGGCATTAATATCCAATTGGTCCGACGAGCAGCCATCGATAACCACTCGAATGGACCGATCTCTCAGGAAGTCTGCAATCCAATCACACAGACCACCGGGCAAACCGAATGAAGGAAGCTTACTAATAAGGCTTTCGTGCCAGACCCTATCGAAAGCCTTCGAGATGTCGAGGGAGACAGCAAGCGCTTCCCCATGCCTCTCGATGGCCTCACTCCATATGTCTTCTTCTTCTTTCTTCTTCTTTAAAAAAAACGTTGCCCCACATCAGGAATTTCTCCTGTATCATGGGTGCGTTTACAAACATATAAACTCACATACACAAACACCCAGAGCCGGAACAACTATTTGTAGATCATACAAATAATTATCCCGTGCGGGAATCGAACCCGCGACACGCAGCGCAGCAGTCAATCGCTCAACCACTGCGCCAACCGTGCGCGTGAATGGCATACGCTAGAAGATCCCCAGTAGACCGATTTCGGCGAAAGCCGTATTGGCGGTCGCTAAGGATATCGTTAGTTTCTAGGTATGCCAGGAGATTAGTGTTAAGTACACGCTCTATACTCTTACAGAGTATGGATGTTACAGAGATGGGTCTGTAGTTGGCCGGGTCAGCTCGACTGCCCTTCTTGGGCACGGGCTGTACGTTGGCTTGCTTCCAAGCATTCGGCACTGTTCCAGTCTCATATGAAAGGCGGAATAGGAGTGTCAAGATCGGAAACAGTTCAGGCGCACAGGTTCTAAGAACTATAGCTGGTATGCCGTCAGGGCCGCTAGCCTTGTTTACGTCGAGGTTGCGCAGCACCCTACGGACGTCCTTTTGATGGATGCGAATGTCCGACATACTCGTCTCGCACCCATCAGGAGAAGGAGGGGGCCGCGAATCACCAGGATTCAGACGCGAAGATTCCGCAAAAAGAGAGGCAAACAAATTTGCCTTCTCCTCAGCGGTGTGAGCCAGTGACCCATCGGGTTTCAGCAGTGGTGGTAGTGAGGGGCGGCAGAAGTTCGTCTCGACCGAAATATGTATTTTTGTCTTACTTTTTTTTAATGGTAGGACTGGAGCAAAGATCTGTTTTCTTTTCTTTCTTTTTCTTCTCGGAGTTCATTATCGACAAAATGTCTGTGTTTCTGTGGATAAGTTACAGAAAAACTACTTAATTTCAACAGAATCGGTTCACAATTGAAAATTCAGTGTACTTATGATCAATAAATCCTTTTTTTCCTACCTTTAGGGGTGGATATTATATTTTAAATTTAAATAGGACCAACTTTGAGGCCAGGCTACTCTATAAAAATTAATGCGTGGTCATACATAAAAATATACATGTTTAATTGAAAAAAATACTGTTCATCAAGACTTTGAAGAACAGTATTTTTTACTTTTTAACCGACGAAAAAATAAGAAGGAGGGTCTCAATTCAACATGTATATTTTTATGTATGACCACGCATACATTTTTTAAGAGTGGTATTATTAAATTAGATGATAAGAAACACTTAAAGAATAAGTAAAAAAATATTTTGGACGTCGGTTCGATTTTTTGACAAAAGGTTTTATATTTATCTCTTTTTAGTTTTGATAGGTGTTGATAGGTTTATACTGCCGGTCTCCCCGAAACACGTCACAATCAATATAGATTTGAAAGTAAAAATATAGGTAAAGGTTATATGTATATAGGCTCGTTGGTTCAGTTGGCTGGTCAAACTTATAGATAGAATTTTATACAATATAATTTAAGTTGGGGGTAAAAGAATAAAATAAAAAATAAAGGATTTAAAAAACCGGCCAAGTACTAGTAGGTCTCTCGCACGAAGGGTTCCGTACCTTTATCGCAAAAAACGGCAATAAAATCACGTTTGTTGTATGGGAGCCCCTCTTAAATATTTGTTTTATTCTGTTTTTAGTATTTTTTGTTGTAGCGCCAACAGAAATACATCATCTGTGAAAATTTCAACTGATTAGCTATCACGGTTCATGAACCGTGATAGCTAATCAGTTGTAATTTTCAGAATCAGTTTGTTTATCAGTTTTTTTTGTTACCAGGCTGTATCGCTCATGAGCGATACAGCCTGGTAACAGACGGACAGACAGACAGACGGATCGCGGAGTCTTAGTAATAGGGTCCCGTTTTTACCCTTTGGGTACGGAACCCTAAAAACGGAAGGCCTGTCACTCCGTAGGGATGCAAGGCAGCCAGCCAACTCCCCACCTCGAACAGATTGCCTTCACTGATAGCCCCAACTTAACAGTTTCCTTCTCTTATAGCCCCAACTTAACACCTCCTGAAGTAACAAACAAAAAGCATATCTTACAAGGAAAACTTAAAGTAAACCCATGTGTTCCTAAACCTCTATAAATAAATCCTATTCTATACATAAATCATACATATGGTTTTCTATACCTACTAAACATAATTAAAGGAATATCCACAACTCTTCATAGAGATTGGCACAACCTACATGTACATTATACTTCGGTGAACACCATGTCAATACCGCACATTTAACACAGCATGACACAACACTGCCCTAACCATTCCTAACATAATATTTTTAAGAATATAGCTATGTCGGTAACTTTGGTTCTCATGCGGATATCCTCATTTCTGACGTGATCACGCAAGGAAACTCTGAGCATAGCCCTCTCCATTGCCCTTTGGGTGACTTTAAGCTTTCTGATAAGGCCCATTGTGAGCAACCACGTTTTGGTCCCATAGGTGATCACTAGCAACACACACTGGTCATAGACATTTGTCTTGAGACACTGTGGTAAGTTGGACGAGAACATACCACGCAACTGTCCGAACGGCGCCCAGCCGAGTCGGATTGACGTTTGACCTCTTTCTTGAAGTAAGTCCTACCCAACTGGACCGTTTGTCCCAGGTAGACATAATCGTCTACACCTTCGAATGTAGAGTCTCATATCTTGATTGGAGTGGGTGTTACATGGGCATTCACCATGACCTTGGTTTTGTCCATGTTCATTTTAAGTCCCTACTCTTTAGTATCCTACTCTTTCGGAAGCTCTACTGAGGTCATCGACATTGTTCTGAGGCTCTCCATGGTCTCAGCCATGACCACTATGTTATCGGCAAACCGATGGTGAGTGATGTACTCGCCATTAACGTTGATGCCGAGCCCCCTCCAGTCCAGAACCTTGAAGTCATCCTCCAGCGTAGCAGTGAACAGTTTCGGAGAAATGACATCTCCCTGTCTCACGCCGTGCTGGAGAAGGAATGGTTTCGAAGTCTGATCCTGAAGACGGGCTGACATGGTGGTGTTTTTTTACAAACATTTCAACTCCTCAATGTACCGGTAGTTGATCTGGCACCGTTGGAGTGACTGCAGTACGGCCCAAGTCTCGATCGAATCGAAGGCTTTCTCGTAGTCCACAAACGATAAACAGAGAGGCAAGTTATACAGAGCCGTAAAGGCTTGATCGGGAGGCTGGAAATCGTCAAACCTGCGCGCGAGACGATTCGTGATGATTCTTGAATACAACTTGTAGACATGGCTATGAAGTGAGATAGGCCTACAGTTCTTCAGCCGGGCAGTTTCGCCCTTCTTGAAGAGGAGTTTTACCACACCCCTGCACCATGCCTGTGGCGTTTTGCCCTCAATCTTCCTCAGAAGCTCCGGTTTGGCGGATACGATCCTGCCATTGTCGGTCTTCAGTTATTTCGCTCAATCGCGTCTGTAATACGCTCGGTATTAAAGCGGCGGAGGTCGCTTTTCAAGAATTTAGAGATCTGACTTTTGAGCTGCCGGTATTTGCACGCCTCATCTGAAGACTGCAGGATTTTCTCACGCCTCTCCGTCATAAGCTTGAGAGTAGGATCAGAGAGCTTTTTGTTCCTATCTGTACGGCGGGTCTTGAAAAACTTAGACTCGACCGTATGGACAGCTTCCACGAACCCAACGCTGTATTCGTCCACGGAGGTCCCTAGGCGCCCGAAACGATTCTGGAGTTTGAGCTGAAAGCTCTCGGGGTTTTGGACGTTTTTTGGACCGAGATCTTTCAAGTTTAATATTAACGTTCAATGTGCCTCTTACCATGCGGTGATAGCTCCCGGTTTTCACCGAATTGATCACAGAGACATCATTGAACATTTGCTTCTTGATTGATATGATGAAGTCGATCTCTTTTTTGTTGCAGCATCGGGGATCTGCCAGGTCTACTTCCTGTGTAGGCGCTTTCTGAAGAAGGAATTAATCATAAAGTGGCCCTCCTTCTCCATACTACTATGTACTTTTTGAGTGCAAATGATTTCATTGTTGTTGAAAATACCAAAATCGCTATATGTAAGCCTATAATATTTAAGGAGTTCCTTCGATTTCGTCAGGATCACATCATCAGTTCCTGACCCGACTACCACAGGACTACCCGGAAAGTATACCCTTTCGAACAAAAGAAAAAAAACAAATTGATCCTGGCATCTTTCTTTTTCCTCAATTAAAAAAATGTGCTGCCTTAATCTCTATTAACCTCAATCAAATTATACTTTGTTAAAAATTCTTTCAGCAGTTTTAGACCAACGTGCAATTTTTTTTTCCTATACAACCATTTATTATACACCAGCTTTTAAAAGCAGCTTAGCCCGAATGAAATTTTGTAAATTTGGCCACAACCATGACAAAAATATGTAGGCGAGGTAAGGCGTTATTGCCTAACTAACGTCCAAATATACAAACATTTTAAATACATAATTATCTAGTAGTTAGGTTCACCATCTGTATTGAACCACCTAAACTAATCACGTGTGTGACCGGTAAATCGCGATTTAGTTTTGGATAGTTTTAAGATCATAAGACTACTGAACTAACTTCACAATTTATTCTAAACCACCAACGTAGGTTGAATATCTCACTTTTTTTTTTGACCAACGATTGAACTTTAAATTTCTTAGATTATTAGAAAGAGCCTGATTTTTTTCTGTAAGGTTATTTCAGGGACGTATCGTGGTCAATCTTTAAAACTAAAAGCAGAACGGAATGAAGTACATAATAATAAGTGTTTTTTTTATAAAATTCCGACATAAAGCTTACGCATTTTATGCAGCAAACACGTGAAGATTTGGCAGGAAGCAGGATCCATAAAAATATACCTTTAGTAAATAAAAATACAGATGCAGTACCAAATTTTCGTCTACTAAATAAAATATCTTAACGAAAAGTACAACAGTTTGCAACAAAAAAATTAAAGACTAATACATAACGTACATATATGCTAACTACATATTACAAGCGCGTATAAAAAGGGGAGAGTGGAAGGGTTTTTTCTAAGCAGATCTGAAGAGGATGACCTACTGTCTAGAGATGGGTGTTTTCGGTTTTTGCACAAACGGTTATGTAACCGATATACAGTTTTCATATCGATATCGAACACGGTTTTCAGATATCGATATCATTTAGTACAGTTTGCATAAGTTAAAATGTTATTTAGATGAGCAAACTAACAACGAACGCGAAATAATACTTAGAAATAGAGGTAGCGCATATGGTTCCTATCGTTTGTGAAGTTTGTACGTTACGTAGTTCGTACGTTTCCGCATTGTTACGGTTTTAAGTTTTGACTTATTCGTTCTCGCACGCTAGTAAAGTTTTTATTAGATACAGTTTTTGTAATATCGGTTATTTTGATATAGATATCGATATTATATGATATCTAACACACATCCGATATAAGTTACAATTTGATATATCGGACCAATCCCTACTACTGTCCAGTAAGTAAATTACATACTTACTTACTACTGTCCAGTAAGTAAATTACATACTACTGGACAGTAGGTGTTCGATCCTTGTCTAGTTTAAGGTAGTTAAGCTCCATTGATTTGTGCCTTCTAGCCTCACTTCTGGTGAAGTGAAGGCAATGAGCAGCCGTCTCAGTGCTGCAGGGAGTCGACGTTCGACTACCTGACAAGAAACCAAGATTGCGTTGCCGTGCACGCTGATGTGTCGATTACCACATCATATAACCTGACTTTTCGTCTGCTATTGTGATATAGTGCTTTCTGATCGTATCAGAACAATCCTAGACATTAATTTGTGTGTGCCTCATATTCGGATCCCGATAGACTTTCTGGAAGCCCATAGTGACGTCACATCCCACCACGCGGCAGCGGACTGCAGCAGCAAGCTTGATCCAAGCCAGGACAAGGGTGAAGCTAAAGGTTAGTGGAGTCAAATTGCCTACTCTAGTCAAGGATCTGAATCTTAACCAGTTTACACCAAAGGTTTTAATATCATTGGGTATCTCTAAAACCCCCATAACCTCTACAGTCCACTACTCCAAAAAATCATAGGCCATCGCACCACATTTTTTGGTCCATTCGAGCCGGACCACAGTACCTATTTTATTTCCCGGTACCTACTTTCAACAGCATTTATAGTTACCATTCTATAATATTTTACGTCGTACGTCAAATATACGGTGAGCAGATTATGCATACATACCTAAATCTATTAATTAACTTGATATTATTAACAAATACACTCAAATCACTTCTTCTTCCCATCCTTGATTATGCTGATGCCAGCTATCTTGACCTTACTCAAGAACAACTCGATAAACTTGAGCGCCTTCAAAATTTTTGTATAAGGTTCATATTCGGTTTGCGCAAATATGACCATGTTTCTGATTTCCGTGTAAAGCTCAAGTGGTTGCCAATTCGCCTTCGCCGGAATGCTCATATTCTTTCTCTTCTGTATAATGTTCTCTTTACTCCTTCCACCCCTCTTTACCTCAAGGATCGTTTTCAGTTCATCTGCGATTCCCACACGAAATCACTTAGGTCATCGGATAACTTGCGACTTAGGATGCCAATGCATTCCACTACTTTCTTGGATAAAGCTTTTACTGTCCAAGCTGCTCGTCTGTGGAATGCATTGCCTGACCCAATAAAACGCGCCCAGTCATTGCCTGTATTTAAAAGACTCGTAAAAGAACACTACCTGTCACTGTGATTGTCGTTAGTCAACATTTCACTTTCATTGCCTATATATATTGAGTATGTATGTATTTATGTATCTATTATAGAACATATGTATGTATTTGTGTATCTATAATAATGTTATTGTGTGTTTAAAGTAAATATTCGCAATGTTATGTGTTACACCAATGTCAGCCCCATTTCATGTCCAGGCTATCACTGTCCATTCCAGGTTGCCTGGAAGAGATCGCGGTATGCGATAAGGCCGCCCGTTGTATGTATTTTAGTTTTAAGTTTCCTTTTATATGTTTTAATTTGGTGTACCTACAATAAAGCATATATAAATAACAATTAATAAATACTTGCAATCACAAATAATTACGTGCCTAATTTTTACGACCTTAGAATCTTCCTACATCAAAATAATATTGTCAACTTATTACGTTGAAGGTAATCATGCCTCCCAAAAAAGATATTTCATCGCAATCAATTGCATACCTAATCCAAGAAAAAGAAGTACTCTTTGAGCAATTACAATATGCCTATGAAATGTCAAAGGACATTTCAACACCTGATAAGCGGGATTTACTTTTATTACGGGTTTCGGACATTGACGAAGTGCGTGACCGATTTCAAAAAGTCATTTTTAAAATATGTGAATTGGAATTGGAATCGAACCCAGACGCTAAAGTGCGAACACAGGAAATAAAAAGTTTCGATGATATTTATTATAACGTCAGATTAGTTACAAATAGATTGATAAATAAATCTGCGGGTAGTGTTAAAGTTGAAAATCAAAACTTAAATCAATCAAGTCCGCGTTTGCCTAAATTAGAACTATTTACATTTGACGGTATTATTGAGAACTTTACAACGTTTTACGAAACATTTTGTTCACTAGTACATAACCAACCACACATACCAAATATCGATAAATTCCATTATCTTCTGTCATGTACGAAGGTCAGTGCGTTAAATATTGTTAAAAGTTTACCGATTACTGCAAGTAATTATGATTTAGTCTGGAAAAGTCTTCTTGACAAATACCAGGATAATCGTATGTTGGTGGGTGGATAAAATATATAGTACCTGGATAAAATGTTAGGTTTTTCACCCATAAATAAGGAGTCTTCAGCTCAATTAAATACCTTTATTGAAACATTTGAACACTCTTATCAAGCTATTCAAGCGTTAAATATTGAGAATTTAAATAGTTATGTGATGTGTCATATTGCACTACGTGCCTTAGATTCACAAACTAGAAAGTTATTTGAACAAAATATAGATCAAAATTCTGTTCCGACTTTCCATGATTTAATCAGCTTTATACAAAATCATATCAAGGTACTTGATCATTCTACTTCTTACACTAATAGTCCAAGTTCAGTGAACTTGCAACCTAACAACCGTCAACAAATTAATAAGACGGATAAAACTAGGTCATTTACTTATGCGACTTCTTCGCAAATGAACACTTGTTTACATTGTGACGGCAATCATATGATTTTTAGGTGTGATAAATTCCGTGAATTGTCCACTGTGAAGCGCATTAACCGTGTTAATACACTTAAGTTATGTCATAATTGTCTTAAGCAAAACCATAATGCTAAAGAGTGCAAAAGCCAGTTTAAATGTTTGGTTTGTCAGAAATCGCATCACGTGTTATTGCACCTCGACGATAACAAACCGAATTTGAGTGCGCGCCCGAGCGGCAGCGACTCGAGTACAGACCATGCAAAATCATTATCATCACAGACGAAATCGACTGCTACCGGTTCTATTGGAAGTAACAGTTGCCATTCCGCTTCATTACACACATGTACTGGTACTGTTATATTAGGTACAGCTGTGGTGCATGTGTTAGATAAAACCGATTCTTATCAGCCGTGTCGTGTTTTGATTGATTCTGGCGCTCAAACAAACTTTGTTTCTGTTGATTGTGTACAACGCTTAGGATTAACGCCTCGTAAATGTAATTTTGATATTTTTGGACTCGCAGGCGAAAGTGTAAAAAATCATGGTATGACTTCGTTCGCTATGAAACCGCGTCATAGTAATGAACCATCTTTTAATATTGACGCTGTAGTGCTTGCAAATATTACTGGTGGTTTGCCGACCGTACAATTATCTCAAAGCGTAATTGATGAATATAGAAATTTGTTTCTAGCTGACCCTACTTTTTATAGGCGTTCAGATATAGATATTATTTTAGCGGGTGATGTTTTTCCGTATATTTATGACGGAAAGAAATTATTTTTTGGTTCAAATATACCAGCTGCGTTAAGTAGCATTTTTGGTTATGTCATTACGGGAAAGTTTTGTATGTCAGAGATCAACTATCCTAACGTAACCGCTGCTACTACGTCACTGCATGCAGTAACGTTGACCGTCGAGGAAAATCTCCTCAATGACTCCCTCAAACGTTTTTGGGAAGTTGAATCTTTGCCGTGCGAAGTTCAACATTTAAATCCGCGAGACGTTCTTGCTGAAAACATATTTTCTGTAAACCATTACAGGGACGAAACGGGCCGATACGTTTCTCCTATTTTATTGAATCCAAACCACGAGCTTTTAGGTGATTCCTATAATTCAGCCTTTAAACGGTTGACTCAATTAGAGTGCAAACTTGATAAATTACCCGATTTAAAACAGGCCTACTGTGATTTTATGAACGAGTATGAATCGTTAGGACACATGGAACTTTATAAAGGTACAGAACCATCTAAATATTTTATTCCACACCATTGTGTATTGAAACCCACGAGTACAACTACACCTTTGCGTGTTGTTTACAATGGTTCAGCTCCTACCACTAACGGATTATCACTTAATGACATTCTTTTAACCGGAAAAAAACTAAAGTCAGATATTTTTAAAATTCTAACTCAGTTTCGGTTACACGATGTTTGTTTTACCGCAGATGTTTCTAAGATGTATCGAGCGATCAATATTATTCCGTCAGAAAGAAAGTACCAACATATTCTCTGGCGTGAATCAACATCAGACCCAGTACGCATTTATGAACTTAACACAAACACATATGGTCTTAGAAGTGCCCCATTCATAGCAATTCGCACGTTACATCAATTGGCTTATGATAATCCGCAGTCCTTGGCTTCCAATGTGCTGTTACAAGGATGTTTTGTTGATGATGTATTATGGTCGTGTCCTACGATAGCTGAAGCTTGCACGTTGCAAGATGAGTTAACGTCACTTCTTAAAAGCGGAGCTTTTGACCTCCGGAAGTGGGCAAGTAATCATTCTAAATTACTCACGCGTATGTCAACCGAGCAGGTAACTGTTATTTATTTTCAAGACGATACGTTATCGTCCTCAATCAAAGTACTAGGGTTGACGTGGTTACCTAGCTGTGATTGTTTTTCCTTCAATTATAATTTAAATGACTCGCTCTCAACGAAGCGATCCGTCCTCAAATTACTTGCGAGTATCTTCGATCCCGTGGGTTTTATATCGCCATGCACTTTTGTTGCTAAGTGTATTATGCAAGATTTATGGAAGTTAACTTTAGGATGGGACGACTATTTACCAACTGAATTAAAAGAAAAATGGCATAAATTCTTTTCAACCTTACCCTGTCTTGCAGAGTTGCGAATTGAACGACATATTTTAATATCTAAGTTCAAATCGGTTCAGCTCATCGCCTTTTGCGATGCGTCATCCTTAGGCTATGCAGCATGTATTTATGTTCGCAGCACTGATAACGTGGGTAATATAAAGGTGCGTTTGCTAACAAGCAAATCAAAGGTGGCACCAATGAAACCAGTGTTGTCAATCCCTAGGCTTGAACTTATGGCGGCCGTGCTGCTTTCTAAACTTATTAATTCTATTGTAAAAAAAAAAAGAATTAGATTCCCCAATTATTGCACTCAGCGATTCGAGTGTCGTTCTTGCATGGCTTCAGACTCCACCATATAAATTAAAAACTTTTATTTCTAACAGAGTTAGTCAAATAACTGATATCTTGGAGCCTAACTGTTGGTATCATGTCAGTAGTCAAAATAACGCTGCTGATATTTGTTCGCGAGGCGCTTTACCTGATCGATTTATGGAATTTGCTCCGGAATGGATCCGTGGTCCTTTGTGGTTATATCAGGAACGTGGTCTATGGCCTATTTAAACAGTTTATGTCTCTGACCAAAATAAAGTTCCCGAATTAAAATCAAATGATGAAACTTTTTTTTTAAACACTACTGACAACAAAGTAGAGAATTGTAAAATTAATCTAGAAGAATTGATGTTTAATAAAATTTCATCATTCAATAAGTTACAACGTTACATCGCGTGGTACCACCGTTATTTAGACTATTTAAAATCTAAACAGTTAGTCTCAGGGCCTCTCACTACCCTTGAGTTAGCTCGAGCTCATGATTCTATAATTAGAATAATAAAAAAGGAACTATTTTGAATCTGAAATTGCCATACTTTCTAATAAAGGCAACGTAGTAAAATCCCTACTTAAACTCTCACCCTTCCTTGATGAAAATAAGTTCCTCAGGGTGGGGGGTAGAATTTCACAGGCTGACTTGCCTTATGATACCAAGCATCCTTTGCTTTTGCCAAAAGCATGTCATACAACTTTAATTTTAATAGAATATTATCATAAACTTTACATGCACGTAGGTCCGCGCACGTTGCACGGAATCTTATCTAGGAAATATTGGATTGTAAATGGTCGTAATGTTATTAGATCGGTGTTGTCAAAATGCGCAAATTGTTTCAAATTTAGACCGACTTCAACCCAACGAATGATGGGTACGTTACCCTCAACTAGACTTCGACCTAACAAAATATTTAATCATGAAGGTGTCGATATTGGAGGTCCGTTTATTGTAAAGGAAAGCCAAAAACATAATGCTAAAACTTACAAGGCCTATTTATGCCTATTCATTTGTTTTTCTACTAAAGCTGTGCACCTCGAGGTCTTATCAGACTTATCGTGCGAGTGTTTTTTAGCAGCTTTTGATAGATTTGTGTCTCGACGAGGATTATGTAATACTTTATATTCTGATTGTGGGACAAACTTTGTTGCAGCCTCCAAACATTTAAAGGAAGTCTGTAAATATTTTAATAGTCAAAGAAACCGTAATGACATTCTCAATGGTCTAACATTGCGATCAGTTAACTGGAAGTTTAATCCACCTAGTGCCCCATCCATGGGTGGCTTATGGGAAGCCGGAATAAAGTCCGCGAAGCATCATCTTTTTCGTTCCTGCGGAGATAAGATCTTCACATTTGAAGAACTATCAACGGTTTTTTGCAAAATTGAAATGATACTGAACTCGCGCCCACTTTGTCCAATGTCAGATAACCCTAATGAATTTGATGTCATTACCGCTGGTCATTTTTTAATTGGTCAAAGTATGATATCGGTTCCGGAGTTTAACTTAGAGGATGTTTCTTTAAGTAGGTTGTCACGTTGGCAATCACTTCATAGAATTACACAATCTTTTTGGAAACGGTGGTCTCATGATAACCTTCACACTCTGCAACAGAGAGCGATGTGGTATTTATCACCACCTAATCTGAAAGAAGGAGACTTAGTTCTTATAAAATCTGATGTCAAGCAGCCTTCCGAATGGCCGCTGGCAAGAATTGATAAAATTCATCCCGGTGTTGACAATATTGTTCGCGTCGTTACTGTCCGAACAAAAAATAGTACCTTTATAAGACCGGTAAATAAACTTTGTCCATTACCATATGCCAATTAGTAGCTTTTAGTTAATAAACCCTACCTCAATTAGGTAATTATTCTAGTTTATAAGGATAATAATAATTTCTTTGTAGGTTCGTCCCTTACCCCTTTTCTTATTTTTCACATGGCTCTATCAGGGTTCGTGACCACTGATGTAAGCCTTCCCGGGCTCATAGCCAGATTTTTTATTTTTGTTACTTTATGGGAAATCATCATAGTGATTTCGGTGGGGGGTATGTTCGATCCTTGTCTAGTTTAAGGTAGTTAAGCTCCATTGATTTGTACCTTCCACCCTCACTTCTGGTGAAGTGAAGGCAATGAGCAGCCGTCTCAGTGCTGCAGGGAGTCGACGTTCGACTACCGGACAAGAAACCAGGATTGCGTTGCCGTACACGCTGATGTGTCGATTACCACATCATATAACCTGACTTTTCGTCTGCTATTATGATATAGTGCTTTCTGATCGTATCAGAACAATCCTAGACATTAATTTGTGTGTGCCTCATATTCGGATCCCGATAGACTTTCTGGAAGCCCATAGTGACGTCACATCCCACCACGCGGCAGCGGACTGCAGCAGCAAGCTTGATCCAAGCCAGGACAAGGGTGAAGCTAAAGGTTAGTGGAGTCAAATTGCCTACTCTAGTCAAGGATCTGAATCTTAGCCAGTTTACACCAAAGGTTTTAATATCATTGGGTATCTCTAAAACCCCCATAACCTCTACAGTCCACTACTCCAAAAAATCATAGGCCATCGCGCCACAGTAGGAGATTCCAAATTTAAAATCTCGCTTCTTACTGGACAGTTGTGAATAAGTCTCCGGTAGAGTTCACTTTCTGGATACTTTTTAGAGATGTTATGACAACATTACATACCATTTTTGAGAAAAAGTATTTTTTGATAAAGCCGAAATTATGTTTTGAATTCGGAATTGACTGTCGTCCAGCATTTTTTGGGTTCCGTACCCAAAGGGTAAAAACGGGACTCTATTACTAAGACTCCACGATCCGTCTGTCTGTCTGTATGTCTGTCCGTATGTCTGTCTGTCTGTCTGTCTGTTTGTCTATCTGTCCATCTGTCACCAGGCTGTATCTCATGAACTGTGATAGCTAGACCGTTCAAATTTTTGCAGATGATGTATTTCCGTTACCGCTATAACAAAAAATAATAAAATAAATGATAATAAAATAACTCTTTAAGTGGGGCTCCACTTGGCCAGTTTTTTTTTGTTTATAAAGCACAATATTTTAATTTAAAAAGAGATGCGAACTATTTCGGTCATAGAAGCATAATTTTAAATTAAGTGAAAAATGCCAAATAATAAAACGTCAAATAAATATTAAAATTGTGGCATTTCCTCGAGATCAGTAAACTAATTGTCACTTTCTTAATAAATCGATAACATGTATTTTGCTAAGGAAATATACATTTAAGTAAAATTCGACATAATTGTATTAGAATGTCTTTAGTAAAATACTCTTAGTATTGGTCAAGAATCAACTTGCTTGACTCTACATCTGAGTAGGCCACACTGTAGTTAGTTAAGATTACCATACCATCTTTTAGATGTTTAACTAGTTACTATTGTAACAAGGCATTATAAATTAAATGACTTTAGTACCTACCAATTTTGCATTTTACTGTTGTCGATAAGCAATCACTCGACTAATTTATACAGATTTCAGTATCGTAATGTATTATAATTATAAACTTACCTATTATATAGAGCTATAACTAATTGCTTCATTGAATATTTTTCTTATGGGTTAAATACAAGAAATCACAGAAACCTTGTTTTAGTTGGTAAAATGTGGAGCTCGAGAGGAGTCGTCCTGATCAGTGCGCTATTGTTGACTTATAGGTAAGACCCAAGTGACCAATTGTTATTTTTAATGTACCTCTAAACTATTTTGGTATATCGCTATTAGCAAATGTTTTGGTGCTATGATGTACTAACAGGCGTTGTACTGTTGGGGTTCTGGGGTGTTGAAAGGTCGTGGGGTGTTCTACGTGCTGATGGTGATTACCGGGGTGGTTTTAGTGAGGTAAAAATCTACTCATTTCACTAACTGGTCTTTTCCCGAAAAGTCGAGGAGCTTTTTAAAGATTTCCCCTCGTGAACAAACAAAAGGTGCTATTCTTCAAACTCTGATTGTCTTTAGATATTAGTGCTCCCTTGACAACATAGAAATTTTTTATTGCAAATTTTCCTATAATGACGTTATCAATTGAAATTTAGCGTATAGTACACGAGACAGATTGTGCTAGCTAAAGTGAAGTAAGTACAAAAACGTTTCTGGCTGGTGGAGTGTGAAACACTGTGTAAATTTTTCAGCACTCCGGTCAAAGGTAGCCAAAGAATACCGCATTTAATTCGGTAAGACTGCGGTAGATCTCTTGTCCCGCCCGAGGGTGGAGGAACTGTAATACTAAAGAACTATTCAAGTATTGATCGGTCAATGTGGCGAAGCCTGGGAGAGACCTATGTCCAGCAGTGGATGTCTTTCGGCTGAAATGATGATGATGACTCAAGTATTTCATTTTATATTGTGCTCTAATCTCTATATTTTTCTTTATTTAATTGTTTAATTTAAAGCCGGCTGCCACTAGCAAGAGGAGGCCCAGATGTGAACTCTGGGATCAGCGATTACTCATTCCCCGATGATTTCATGTTCGGAGTGGCTACGTCCGCATTTCAAATTGAAGGAGGATGGAATGAAGGAGGTAAGATTCCAAACAATTCGTTTTGGTCGTTTTGATTTGATTCGAAATTTTCTTTCGTAAACTATTGCTGTTGGCTTTCTGGGCCTTGTCGTTGTTTAACTATTTGATATAAAGTTTAGTTCGATATTACGAATTAGTAACAGCAGATAACTTTATGAAAGTATATATATATATATATATATATTTTTTTTTTTTTTTTTTTTTTAAAACGTTGCCCCACACTAGGAATTTCTCCTGTATCGTGGGTGCGTTTACAAACATATAAACTCACATACACAAACACACAGAGCCGGAACAACTATTTGTAGATCATACAAATATTTGTTCCGTGCGGGAATCGAACCCGCGACACGCAGCGCAGCAGTCAATCGCTCAACCACTGCGCCAACCGTGCGCCCGTATATCGCCAACCGTGTGTGTATATCGCCTTAACATATTTCGGAGGACCTCAGGAGTAGTGTTACTCATACATTTCTACCTGATTGGTTATTTAAAGAGGCTATGTGTGGTTAAAGACTTCAAAATCGTTTTCACACTAACCGTTTCTGAATTGAGCATTTGAAAATAAGAACGTATCTAACTCTACTTTATACTAAGTTGAAAAAAGGTAAAGGTTGTCTGTAAGAGATTGCCCTGTGCAATAAGACCTCCTATTTTACACTTGCTTTTATGATTGTTTGTCCTAAATATATATATTTTTGTCGTGTGCATTAAAGAATATAATAAATAAATTAGTTTGACGAGTCTATACGATGACGAGATATTAAATTAAAGAGATTTACAAGTTCTCAATTGGACGTTAGCTACTAACATATTTTAGAGTTTTGACGTTTTCTACGTTAACCTACTATTATCCTTCCTAGGTAGGGGTGAAAGCGTATGGGACACATACCTCCACAATCACCCCACGTTTACCGAAGACAATAAGAACGGAGATGTGTCAGCCGACTCTTATCACCGCTATATGGAAGACATTGAAATGATAAAAAGTTTAGGCGTTCAGGCCTACAGAATGTCTATCTCGTGGACAAGGTATGATTTTCTAAAATTGTCTTTATAAATTTTAATATTATATTGTGACCATAATATATTATTATCGTGCGTAGAAGTTTAATGTTCCTTCTTCTTTTCGCGGGGTCTTGTTCTCTCGTACTGGTACATACATTGTTAGGCAATGTGAAAATCGCTATGTCGTGTCAAAACTATGACTTACTATGGCTTATTGTACCTTATGAGGTACAATAAGCGCCGATTACCTACTAAAATTCATTAAATCTATCTGCGAGATACACAAGGCCGGTCGATGTTATCGCCACTGTTGATAGGTCTATGTCTATCGAATGATATGAAATGATGATAAATGATAATTTTATTTTTCTAATGTAGCCAGGATAGTGATACAAATAATAAGTTTAATATACATTTTATTTTCTTGAAGGATTCTCCCAAATGGTACAGACAACAACATAAACCAAGAAGGGATTAAGTACTACCGTACCATTTTTGAGGAACTCCTGAAAGCTAACATCACTCCTGTAGTTACACTATTCCACTGGGACATGCCCACACCATTCATGGATCTCGGTGGCTTTACCAACACAAAAATTATTGACTATTTTGAAGACTACGCAAGGTTAGCATTTAATTTGTACGGCGATATAGTCAAAATGTGGACAACGATAAACGAACCTCTTGAAAATTGCAAAAGTGTAAGTATCCCATGCCCACTTGTTCACTTTGTGTTGGCCTTCTGATTTAGCATTTGTTTCTCGTCTATACACCGCTCCATACCAAGACAACTAAAACTTAGAGCCTAACAAAATTAAAAAGAACCTACTAATCAGTAGTACATTTGTGGTTACCAAACTTTTGTATTAAAATAAGTATATATTTTTAAAACAAGTTTCTATTAAAAAAATTGCATTGTCACGAGATACAAACTTGTGTGCAAATTTTCAGCTCAATCGAACACTGGGAAGTGGGTCAAATTTAAGACGACGACTAAGCGACGACCTTGAGGGAACAAAACGCGCACTCGTTTCACACCCGCGCGACCCAAAATTTCTATGACTTAAAAAAAAGCCTCAGATCAAAATGTAGATAGTTAAATTGTCTTCGAAATTATGTCGATTTCATGAAAATATGCCCAGCGGTTTTGGTGCGATTGTCGTGTTTTTGTCCGTTTTAGATATAACTTTACAAATTAATTACACTATGTTAAACGAATAAAACTCCAAATTGTTCATATATCAAATTATTAAGAAAATGGTCTAATGTAACTTATATTTTTTCTAAAAAATTACGACTAACCGTTTAGACGTGATTCTCATTTTAAAATCAGCTACTCAAGGGTTTCGGCGTCTTAACTTGCAAGATTTGATTACAGACACCGGGATAGATTAAACTAAATAAAGCTTCATTTTTTTTTTTTTTAATAAGTAAGCCTTGTTGTCTGTAAACATATTTATCTGTCTCAAAATTGTTTTGGATTTACATTTTAGTAATATGATTATTTTATTTTTTACAGGGTTATGGCCTTGACATATTAGCGCCAGCTTTGCTATCACACGGAATTGGCATATATTTATGTACTCACAACAGCTTACTAGCTCATGCTCGGGTTTACCGCATGTATGAGAAGGAATTTAAACCAATTCAAAACGGTAAAGTCATAAAGTTATTCCCTCCCTTAATAATTCCCTCCCTTCTTTTTCCATAATTCTCTATTACATTAGTAATCTCAGAAGTTACCCCTTTGCTAGACCAGACACAGTTCATCAACCGTGTCTTTCGCTTTTAGCTTCTCTCAATCACGAATATGTGAAATTGTTTTATTCCTCCGCATCACATGGCGAAAAGGAAAAAGTTAGTGTATTTTTACTTCTCCTTGTTTTATAAATAGCTGATATTAAGGATCTTGATATTTTATAAAAAACCGGCCAAGTGCGAGTTGGACTCGCGCACGAAGGGTTCCGTACTTGGTAAATTGCGGTTTACGATTTATGACGTATTAAAAAAAAAACTACTTACTAGATCTCGTTCAAACCAATTTTCGGTGGCAGTTTACATGGTAATGTATATCATATATTTTTTTTAGTTTCATCATTTTCTTTTTTTAGAAGTTACAGGGGGGGACACATTATACCACTTTGGAAGTGTCTCTTGCGCAAACTATTCACTTTAGAAAAAAAAATATTAGAAACTCAATATCATTTTTGGAGATCAATTATGGGTTTGATGAAAATCAATGTTTGAGTTTCAGTTCTAAGTATGGGGAACCCCCAAAATTTATTGTTAATTTTGTGTGAAAATCTGAATGCGGTTCACAGAATACATCTACTTACCAAGTTTCAATAGCATAGTTCTTATAGTTTCGGAAAAAAGTGGCTGTGACGTACGGACAGACAGACAAACAGGCAGACATGACGAATCTATAAGGGTTCCGTTTTTTGCCATTTGGCTACGGAACCCTAAAAACAATAAAGCAATAAAAATTCAATAACGTTTGCTTTGCAGGAAAAGTATCAATAGTTCTAGAAGCAAATTGGGGTGATCCAAAAGACCCCAACAAACCTGAGGATGTCGAGGCGGCAGAAGCCTATATACAAATGCATGTCAGTTCCTTAACAGCACTTTGCTTTAGACATAGTCTCACAATAATAATATCTTCATCTGTATTTCCTTTTTTGTGGTTTTTGCTTCTTTTTGTTTTTATTTTATAAATTATTTTTACTTATCGATCTTTTTTTTCAGATGGGAATGTTAGCCCATCCCATATTTTCGGAGGACGGTGACTATCCTATTTTAGTTCGTGAACGGATTAACAATATGAGTCGTCAACAAGGATATTCAAGGTCACGTCTCCCATATTTCACTGATGAGGAGGTTTGTTTGCCATTAATATTATTTTACGGAAAAATTGACAGTTAGGTTACAGACATATTCTGCTATGTAATTTGAGTATACCAAAAATACACTTCGCCAAAATTTTTGGTAGTTTTCCACATGTTTCGTGTCCCTGTCCTACGAACTATGACAATATTTACGCTTTAAGGAATTCTTATAATTAGTATTATAGTATCATAAATCTAGCTCCTTTTTTCCTTGAAACAAAATGTTTCTTCGGACTATTTGAAAGTTGTTATTATAGCTACAATTACAGCAATATTTTGTTGTAATTGTAGCTATAAAAGCAGAGGCAGCATATTATACCGAAAAAGAATGGGTATTCAACGTCCGTCTAGGAATTACATATGTTCGCATTTTATTCTTCCAGGTTAAATTTCTGCGAGGAAGTGCAGATTTCTTCGCCGTGAACCACTATACTACAGAGTTAGTGAGCCCATCAGCAATGGAACCTGACTGGAAGGTGCCTTCTTTGTTCCACGACATTGGTGCCAAAAAGGAGCCGAATCCATCTTGGCCCATGCCTGGTCCCGACTGGCTATTTGTAAGTTTTATATCAATTAGTTGGAAAGGACATTCTATTTGCTTTTAGAAAATGTGTTAGCTAGGAAAGTGAGAACCTCGGGAAGAGTAGATACTTCACTATTATCTTGTCTTATCTTTACTCATTTGGTCCAAAGAAATCGTCTCCTTCTATGAACACTTCTCTATTGGTTATAAATCTCTACCGTCATTTCTGGAAGCAACATATTAAATACAAATATCATTGTAAAACAAGACAAATAACATTGTACAAACCATTATTACGTAATCATCCACAATCTAAACATATAAAAGCGAAAGGTCACTCAACAAGAAATATCAAAAACCGTTTGACGAATAATGTTGAAATTTGGCAGGCAAGTTTCTCAAGTAACGTAAGTGAGCGCTATGAAAGGATTTTTGTGAATTCCACCCCTAAGGGCTAAAAAAAAATGTATGAAAAATCAAATTCCTTTGGCTAATCTTCTTGAAACTTGGCACAAATTAGTTTTTCGATTCTACCCCCAAAAGACGATATAAGGGGTGTTGAAGTTTGTATGGAAGCATCTTATTTCTTGGGTTAATAAACTTGAAATTTGACATACATATAAATACCAACCAAAGTAAACGATAAAGGTTGTTATTAAAAGTTTTTCAAAACTACCCCCAAAATACGTTTTGGCGGGTGTTAAAGTTTGCTTATAATCTTACTGCACAGGGTTTCGTTTTCGATGTAATAATGATCTTGGGGAGCATTATGAAAGAAATTTCGGTAATTCCAAAAACCTTTAAAGGGGTGAATAGGGAGAGTTTATGAAAATAGTTATTCCTTGGGGTTACAGTTAATCAATATTATATAATAAGATTTTTTTTAAATAGCCCGTAGATGGGGTATTAAAGTTTTTTGTGGAATCTTACAGCGCAATTTGACTAACATAAACAAAAAATATAATGGAAAAGAAAAGAACAAATAACATATATTTGGGGAGAGGACTTGTGGACGATGAAATTCGATCCAGTGAATTTCTTGAACTTCTCAATGAACTTCTAATAGGTGGTCTGCAATCGCCGACTTATCGAACTGCCGGTTTTGTTGTTTGACCCTTTCAGCTGTAGTCCGCTTAGTCTGACCTATGTAGGAACTACCGCAAAACACATTACCTCATTTTGTGCAGTCGGCGAACTTACAGAATAAGAACACGGTCAGTGTTGTGTGTAGAAATGTGATGGTAGAGGAAGAATTTCCTGCCCCAATGGAGCCAGTACACTGAGACACCAGTCTACCTGGGACCACGGTCGTTGTAACACGGCCGAATCGTTGGGTTAAATAGGTGAATAAATAATCGAAATCATCGCGTTAAATTCCCGTGATATATTGTTTTTCATATATTTGGGTTGTTAATAACTTGACTCTAATCAGGGAAAAAAGGGGTTATTAAGGTTTCAGGGAAGTAACCGAAAATGTATTATACTTTAAGTTAAATAATGAATAGTCCCAAACCAATGAACCCTAGATATCTACGATACCCCATTTTTATTGATTTAACAATAGCTTATTTTTGGTTGCCTTCACTAACTGCACATAAGAAAGTCACCTGTAGAATAAAATACGAAATCACGCGATTGAAGTCGCAGGCGGAGTGCTAGTTCAAGATATTTATAACCTACGTTACAGAACAATGAAACCATTATTCTTTAGGTATGCAGCATAGCGTCACAAATTGGTTAACCATTGTACGTAATGTGAGTAAAAACGACTCCAAAAATGGAGAATGTTTTCCATTGTGTCTGTCACTTTGTCTATACTAGTCTAAAGTCTCAGAGCCTGCTTTCTATGGAAAGTCGTAAGTCATAATAAATTTATTTCGGAACAATATAAATTGTGTAGAAATTTTGTAAAATAAAACATTAAGGAGAATAGTGGTTGCCCAGTGGTATCGGCCGCGACTTACAAGTTGTGGGTCGTGGGTTCGAACCCAGGCAGGCACTTTACTTTGTCTAAATTATTTCATCACCACTGCTCTCAAAACGGTGAAGGAAAATATTGTGAGGAAATGTCTTAGACCTAAAAATTCGAAGACATGTGACGTCCACCAACCCGCACTGGGCGCGCGTGGTGGATTACGGCCCATTCCCTCTCACAGAGAGGAGACCTGTATCCCAGCAGTGGGAACAATTAATAGGTTGATGATGTTGACGAAAACGTTAAGTAGGTGCCATTAAACATTACAATTGATCAAAACAATAACAAAATAACATATCAAAAATAATAAAAAATAAATGAACAAATAATGCGTCTATACTTATATAATATTATGAAGAAGAAAGATTGTTTTGTTTTTTTTACCGAATAGGCTCCGAAACTGGACCGATTAGAAAAATTCTTTCACCAATAGAAAGCTACATTATTCCTGAGTGACATATGCTATTTTTTGTTCCCGAAAATGGGTACTGTGGGGTGGCCCACGGGAGCGAAGCCGCGGGCAACAGCTAGTCACATATAAAATTACCAATTCAAAACAATAATAAACCAAAATTTGGATGATGAAATGATACAATAATAAAATCAAAAGGACTAAAAATATTGATTTTAGAGGGAAATTATTGTAAAAAGATCAATTGCATTACATTTTCCGTATATACATCATAAACTATCAGTAACAGCAATTGATAAAAAAACGTATAGCTCTGCTATCCTACTTCATAACTTACTAATATTATAAATCTAAAAGTTACAGTTAAGACGACGACTAACGCCAATGACCTTGAGGGAACAAAACGCGCACTCGTTTCACACCCGCGCGACCAAAAATTTTGTAGTTTTTTGTACTTTCCTTATTATTCTAGGACTTTAAAAAAAAAGCCTCAAATCAAAATGTAGATAATTAAATTGTCTTTGAGATGGTGTTGATTTCATTAAAATACGCCCAGCGGTTTTGGTGTGATTGTCGTGTTTTTGTCCGTTTTAGACGTAACTTTACAAATTAATTACACTATGTTATACGAATAAAACTCAAAATTTGCTTAGATCAAATTATTAAGAAAATAGTCTTATATAACATATATTTTTTTCAAAAAATTACGACTAGCCATTTAGACGTGATTCTCATTTTAAAATCAGCTACTCAAGGGAATCGGCGCCTTAATGTTACAATTACTTAAAGTGAGAGCCAGAACGGATCTGATGAAATTTGGGTACAGACATAATTAGTCAGGAATAGAACGTTGGCGAGGGATAATAAAACACTTTTCCCACTACCTTGTCTATTATGTAACACATTGCCTAAGAAATTCGTTTCGAAATATGAACATTTAGACACAAGATTTTGAACAAAATTACATAATAACAGTTACGAGATGACTTTTATATGCAGTTTTGTTATCATTATGTAACTGTTAGAATAATATACTGATCCTGTACCTCTCGAAAAAGCGCGCATTGATTGTCTGTATATAGTCTGTGGTTTTTAATCTGAACGTTTCTAATAAATTGTTGTTGGTACTTATTTGCATTTATTTAAGTAAGCTCATCAGGTAGTGGAAAAAGAATCGTTCGTGTCTCGCATACAAAAGCTTTATTTTAACACTCGCATGTAGCTTTAGAAATTGGCTACATCGCTCGTGTTAAAATCTCGACTTTTTATGCTCGACACGAAATGTACTATTTCAAGCGGTCGAAGCCGCGGGCAGAAGCTATTTATTTATTATTTATTTATTTATTAATTATTAATTATTTATTATTTATTTATTATTTATTTATTATTTATTTATTATTTATTTATTATTTATTTATTATTTATTTATTTTATTTATTATTTATTTATTATTTATTTATTATTTATTTATTATTTATTTATTATTTATTTATTATTTATTTATTATTTATTTATTATTTATTTATTATTTATTTATTATTTATTTATTATTTATTTATTATTTATTTATTATTTATTTATTATTTATTTATTATTTATTTATTATTTATTTATTATTTATTTATTACTTATTTATTATTTATTTATTAGTTTATTCTCGCACTGGAACGCCTTGCAGCAATTACACCAATGGAGCACAATCTTATAATAAACTCACTATAAGTCCAGGTTTCCTCACGATGTTTTCCTTCACCGTTGTCAGCAATGTCCAAAATAAACTTGAAAAGTACATATGAATTGAAAAAGTCACATTGGTACTTGCCCGAATTCGAACCCACGACCTCAAGCACGAGAGGCCAGGTCTTAGCCACTTGGGCCACCACGACGGGCCCAAAATGGTTTCAAAACGTCCCAGTTTGACTTTTCAAATACTCACCGGCGGCAAAAATAAAGGCACTGGTGTTACAGGTTTACCCACCAGGCTTCCGAAAACTCCTCAATTGGCTCCAAAACAACTATAAAATATTGAAGAAAATCCCTATCTTTGTAACTGAAAATGGATCATGTGATTTTGGTGGATCAGAAGACTACCAAAGAGTTTCTTATTTCAATGACTATCTCTACCAATTGCTGCTGGCTATGCATGAAGATGGGGTCAATGTAAAGGGATATTTCAGTTGGAGTCTTATGGATGACTTTGAATGGACAAACGGCTATACGTAAGATATTTGCGTTCTTTGCTTTTTGGTTTTCTTACCTTGCTTCTTACTTATTGAATTAAGTACTATATTGATAACTGATGAGCACCAACAAGAACAGCGATTTTATCGAATAGCGCAATTAAATTTGTTATTTTTTTTTTACAGAACGAAATTCGGATTATATTACGTTGATTACGACAGTCCAAATAGAACTCGGACGCCGAAGTTATCAGCGCACAACTATGCAAACATTGTGCGCACACGCCGAATTGACTTCGACTACATCAAGAGACCTGAAGGCCTGAATACGACTGGGTGAAGAAACTTCAGCCTTAGCATTCCTAAAAAACCAATTATAGAATAGTTGAATCATTTACATTGATGTACCACATATTACAACAAATGAACAAATCACAAAAGGATTATAGATAACAAAAATAATATTCTAATAAAGTTAAATTAGTTTTATTCTTACAAAAAGCATTTGTTTTAGGGATATTATTGATTGCACATGAAATAAATAATCACTTATCAATTTATTTCCATCATTATACTTTTTTACATCAGACATTTTGACTGCATAGAAAATTAACCAGAGCATACAAACTTTACACTCACACATATAACAAAATAAGTCCAAGAGCTATCGAAGCAAGCTCGGGAGCTTAGGGCATCCTGACACGGATAGGTTAGGTTCTCTCCCGTCATCTCCTTCATGTTAGGTTACTTTAGATCCTGCAGACAGAAATAGGAGCCTCGCGCAACGAGGCTCCGTCGACTTTGTTGCTTAAATAGTAATCGTAATGCAATAAAGAAATATAACCCAGCCTAAACTTTTTTTTTTTTCTTGTTTTGTGTGGAGAAATGCTCATGCGTACTGCACTACCACGGGGAGATAGTGCAGTTATGTGGGACTCTAACCCACTAAAACCCCACGGTGTCCTCCAGTGCCACTTATGGCGGGAACACGGGCACACGTTAGCACTCTCCACGAACCCGCCGCGGCTGTCCGTCACCGGACCCTCCTCGGGGGAGTACCCCCCATCACTGTACGCCGTGACCACCCCAGGGAACAATTCAGCACATGGGTGCCAGACGACCCCGTGTATGGCACCCTTGGTCCCACTGTGACGGGTCGAGGTCAATGGCCCCGCCACCTACCATTTTGCGGCCGCAGGGGATAGGGAGAGCGGCTAACGCTATACCGACACTCCTCCTCCCCTGCAGCCCCACCGCGTCCGCCATCAGACGGTGGCGACCCCGTCTAGGCCGCGGAAGGTAGGGAGAGCGGCGCACCGCAATACCGGCACTCCTCTCCCGCCGCGGCCTCCAACCCTCAGCCGCGATATCGTATGGGACCTGGAAATCTCCATAAGACATCGCGGCCCGCATCAGTTGCGATGTCGCCTGTTACCAAGCGGCACCGCAACCTACTAGTTGGCCGCTACGTCGTCGGCTTAATCGGCAAAAGCCCTGACGAGCGGCCCCTCCTCGGGTTCCTCTTCGCTTCACCGTGGGTGACCAAGCCACGGTTACTGAGTCCCCCCGCCTCGACAAAACGGGAACCCACCGGGGGGGAACCCAGCCTAACCTAGTCTAACCCGCAACCGGGTTAGGATTTCGGTTCAGGTTCTGAATAATCGATACTTAGATAATTATGACAAGATTATTAGATATGCGTTCATAAAAAAGCTCCGTTTTTCAATTAATAGCGATGCGTCACGAACTATAAAACAATAATATTTTGAGATAAGTTTCCTGTGCAATCAGTATTATTGATTGGAATAAGGTTTATTTTTGGATACAGAAAGTATATTTAACCTTATAAAATCCATAAACGGAAGAAATATTCTGTGGCATAAATTTCAACATTCCTCACTTGAAGACAAAGACGTAGAAGACGAGTTCCTACAGCAAAAGAATAAGGTGTATAAAGAAATTCAATAAACAAAGAATCATTATTATTACAAATCCTTTAAAGATTGTGAAAAAAAACCTCTTAAAATGTGGCAACTTATTAATAGTCTGGCAAGCAACAAAACTAAACGTAGATCTACTCTTGTCAAATTAGATACGCCAACATGCAAAATTACTGACACAAAGGAAATCTGTGAGTGTTTCAACTAATTTTTCTCAAATATAGGCGCAGAGCTTGCTAGCAAATTTCCAAAATCGTACCATAATAATCAAACTTTACAGGTACCCACTAGCAGAAAAGACAGTACGGCCAATCTAACACAATTCGAACCTGCTATTATTGCAGAGGTACTTAAAATAATTGAAAACTTAGATGCAAACACTAGCGCCGGTATTGAAGGAATAAGTACAAAAATTATAAAATGTATTAAAGATCAAATAGCGGAAAACTTAACTCTTTGTATTAATAAGTCCCTAACAGAAGGAAATTTCCCAGAATCCTTGAAACTTGCAAAAGTCAGCCCCATATACAAGTCGGAAAACAGATCAGATCCAGGTAATTACCGACCGATATCTGGATTACCAATATTATCAAAGGTGTTTGAAAAAATATTGCATAACCGACTTAGTGCATTTCTAAAATCAAAATAGTTATTTATGCTACAAGTGCGGGAAGTATGTGATTTCCGATGAGTGCTATTTTTATTCACGAGCGAGCGAAGCGAGTGAGTGGATAAATCGAGACGAGTCGGAAATCATCTTACGCACGTGTATCATACAACATTTTACTATGCATTGTGCGAGGAAATAAAAAAATATATCTTAACCAAGCAAGAAATTAATAAAATGGCGCTTATTCAAAGGCGCTCAGCATATCCACAGATTAACTAATAAAAGCTGTCACGTCGTAACGCAAAAAGGCACGAGCAAAATATTCATTCTGCCAAACATATTTAATGAATACTTATTTAAATTTAATTTATTGATCAAAATCTAAATCTAGAGTAATAAAAACGCCTTAAATGAAGTATTAGTTTTGTTTTACCTTTTATATGAATAATAATATGTACTTAACTAATTTTTTAAACTTTTCTCAAATAATAAAAACTCTATGCGGCGGGCTGACGTTGGAGTTAAAAATTAAAAAAGTACAGGAAAGTAAAAAGCACTAGTAAAAAAAAGTGACACTTTCCGCACAGTTTGGCTGCTTGGAAAACGCTCTTTTCGAGGACATGCATTGTAAAAGTTTTTATATGAAAAACAATATGGGTTTCTACCGAAGTCAAACACGGTTACAGCTGCAACCATCAAATCTAATATCGATAGTAAGAAAATTACACTAGGAGTGTTTGTAGATTTAAAAAAAGCTTTTGATTCTGTTAGTCAAGATATACTTTTGTTAAAATTAAATGGGTGGTATTTAATACTTTAACTGTAAATTCCCTTTTTTCAATCAAAATATTCGAAATTACCACCAAAAATACTGAATCGCACACTAAATTTGCTCATCAAATGAATAAATTATACTTTACTGTTAGATCTTTAAAGCTTAACTGTTTTACTGAATGACTATCTGTTAACTAAAAGTAAATCTAATAATTCTTCGAGTGCAACAAAATATTGAATCATTTTTTTTGGAATCCATCACCTATTAAACTTTTAAGAACATGGGTTATTCTAAATGAAACACCAGTTAATCAGTCATATTTATGTAATTAAAGTTCATAAAAAATCAGCAAAGTGTAATCTTAAATTCTTAATATACACTAATCATTGCAAAACATATTTAAACATAATTTTTTTTTAATCGATCACCACAAGAAATAAAGTTGGATGATAGGGATTTTAGCTACATGAGTAATTAATACGTGAAATGTAATTTGATAATGTAAACATACATTATTTGTTATGCAGTTTTAGAAAATAATTTTGGAAATTCCGTTGTAATATTGAATAATTTGTGTGCAAATCAGTATTTTTGTTTTACGGTGAGTAATATTGTTTCAAAATGCGTATATCTGTGGTTTCAGCTAGATTTTTGCTGTAAATTAGATAAAAAAGCCATCAGATTTCGATGAATTTTAAACATTTTTTAGTACAACATGTTTAGGTAATCAAGTAGTTAATTTGTAGTACAGTAATTTATTTGATATGCAGTAGGTTATTAGTGGAGATATTTTGTTTGCTTAAATTTCTAAATAGAGGTGCAGTTAAAAATGCCCCAAATTAAATCATCTAGGTGTCTCAGGATCCGCTGTTAAAATGTTAAAATCATACCTTAGTAACATTATCAAGTAGTCTAAATTGGTGAAGTCCAAAGCGGACCTCGACAAATCACCTACGGCGTCCCCGAGGGCTCAATTCTTGGGCCATTATTATTTTTTATCTACATAAATAGCATCCATGAAATCGGTCTAAAGAGAGATATAGAGCTGTACGCTGACGACACCAGTTTATTTTACTAGGGTACTTCAGTATACTCAATCATAGAACAAACTCAACATGATCTGAACGCCAAGTTTGTAAGAACAAACTTGGCTTAAATCAAACTTACTGACAATAAACATATCTAAAACCAATTATATTATTTTCGCAGGAAAAACTAAAAGATTGGTCAGCACAGTAACTTACATATTAATGGTCAAATGCTTAAGAGAGTTCATCAAGGAAAATATCTTGGTCTTACACTTGACGAACAATTAACGTGTAAACCACATATAGAGAGTATCAAGAACAAGCTCACATCACTAACAGGTGCGCTCCGTGGTATAGTGCGGTGTCTTTCTGGACATTTCCGTTATACTATATTTAACTCCATGGTGAAATCTCTCTTGGATAACTTGATTGAGGTCTGGGGAACTACTGCCAAATCAAAATACAAATTGCCCAAAATAAAATAATCAAAACACTATTTAGGTTTAACTATTTAACTCCTACCTACTGAACAAATCTACAAAGAATCACAGCTTATGAATCTTTTTAAAAGTACAACACATGCATACTCGTAAGAAAAATTCTAACTAAAGATATACATTCTCAGATAATATTTACAAAAAGAGCACAAATTTATAAAATCTTAACAAGACAAGCTAATGACATCTGCTTAACCCAGCCTAGGACTTAATATGGAGAGAGAAATATTATGTCTTAGGCTGCCAACTTGTATAACAAACTACCTAAACACATAAAATAAATTAAATCGTCATACATTTACGAGAAGACTTTTTTTATTTTTATTTATCGATAGGCTCGCGTTTGACCACTATCTTGCCTGATGTTAAGTGATGATGTGATCGACGGTGAAGCACGCTTGCCTAGAAGTAATCTATTCACTCTTGACTTACAAACCCCAAGGTTGTAGCTATTAGGAAACAAAGACTCCGGCAGGGAATACCCCTCCTTAGCTGTGCGTACAATGCAAGTATTGGCAAAGCGCTTTGTACGTATGTGTGGGATGTCCACCATGTACCGGTGACGCATTCCATTTCCGGTGATGGAAAGGGCTAGGCGGAATCAAATTGTGCAGTTCCATCGCACACTCCCCGAAATGTAACCGATTAAAAGCCGACTGACTGGACACTTGGCGTCGATGGTCTGGAGCTTTGAGGCGACCAGTGTATCGTTGGCGATAAGCCTCTTGGCCCGTTTGTCAATCGACTCAAGTGCATCAAGTTGATATTTGGCAGATCTATCCCAGAGGTGAGAGCAGTACTTCGTGCATGTCCGAACTTGTGCTTTATACAATTTGAGAAGTACCGTCTCACCTTTGCAAGGATCCCCAACTTTTTTGCAACCAACTGAGCCTTTGCATCAATGGATGGACCAAAATTGAGGGTCGATGTTAACGTAACACCAAGAAGGTCGAGATTGTCCGTTATCGGCACGGTTACACCAAGGAAAGATGGAGCCGGGTGGAATAGGCCCTTTTTTTCGGACAAAACACACGCCTGGGTCATAGCAGCATTGAAACTAACTAGATTGGCATCGCCCCATTCGAAGACAGACAGTCTTCAAGCGCTCAACCATGGCCTCCTGGAGAGGCTGGATCTCAGGCCCAGTAGCCTGTGCGCCGGACACGTATCTCTCAGCAACCGCGCTGTCGTCTGCGTACCCAAAGGTTCCGGGTTTTAGCAGGTCATTAATGTGCAGCAAAAACAGTGTAGCCGAGAGCACCGACCCCTGAGGGACTCCGGCGTTAATACCTAACTGACCGGACGTGCAGCCATCGATAAATATATATTAAAAGATCTTTTCCAACCTTTCGATTAATATTAAATCAATAATGATAGTATACATAAAAAAAAAAATAGAGAAATATAAACAGAAAACAATTCAATGAATCGCTCATGTTCAGCACTGTGTCATTGACCTTAGTAAACACGCTACGACTACTAAATTGCACCCTTAACTATCTACTATTACTTTTAAATCCCTACCCTCATCCTCTTAATTCCTAATTCTTTATTGTACCCAAAATGATATACAACATAGTGTAAAATGAATAAAATAAATCATTTTCATACATACTTATGTACAAATATATATACCTATCACTTTGCTCAAAACTGTTGTGTTGTTTGTTGTGAGTAACTAACCTTCTTCTGGTTTGTTTATTTTGTACTTGTTATGCTAAAACGATGTATGTTAAATCGAAGTATTGTATTAATGTTAGTTTTAAGATGCATGTGTTAGAATTTGAAGTATGTGTGACGTCATTAAATCATGAATTTTCATTTTTCAAGTCACAATGGTTTGCTGCATAATACATACCTGTCATATTTATTAAGCGCCTACCGACAAATATCTAAATACCTACCTAAATTATTATTGTGTTGTCAACTACCTACAAATGTAAAATAGTACCCACCTAAGTAAATATTGTTGTGTGTACAGGAAATAACAAAAATAACTAACGGCATGATAATTGATTATTGTTCACCTAATTTTGAGATTATTTAAAGCAATATAGAAAATGGCGGGATACCACGCCATTTTCGCATAGTGTACGTATTAAGACACTGATAGACCCGAGATTATAAAATATTGTGTAATTGATAAGCTGACTTACTTTTTCTGTGAACTATCCAAGTAGCAAAATGCTATATGTATAACGAATGGTTTATAAGGGCTTAACTCTTTTAGATGTTTTGTAACAGTATTAGTTTTGCAACTATCTTTATAAAAGAACTAGTATTTGCTTGGTGCGCGAGCTGCAAGCAGCTCGCGTGTTGTTGTCCCTACAACTACCCTACACCTACCCTACACCTACCCTACACCTACTCTACACCTACCCTACACCTACCCTACACCTTCCCTACACCTACCCTACACCTACCCTACACCTACCCTACACCTACCCTATACCTACCCTACACCTACCCTACACCTACCCTACACCTACCCTACACCTACCCTACACCTACCCTACACCTACCCTACACCTACCCTACACCTACCCTACACCTACCCTACACCTACCCTACACCTACCCTACACCTACCCTACACCTACCCTACACCTACCCTACACCTACCCTACACCTACCCTACACCTACCCTACACCTACCCTACACCTACCCTACACCTACCCTACACCTACCCTACACCTACCCTACACCTACCCTACACCTACCCTACACCTACCCTACACCTACCCTACACCTACCCTACACCTACCCTACACCTACCCTACACCTACCCTACACCTACCCTACACCTACCCTACACCTACCCTACACCTACCCTACACCTACCCTACACCTACCCTACACCTACCCTACACCTACCCTACACCTACCCTACACCTACCCTACACCTACCCTACACCTACCCTACACCTACCCTACACCTACCCTACACCTACCCTACACCTACCCTACACCTACCCTACACCTACCCTACACCTACCCTACACCTACCCTACACCTACCCTACACCTACCCTACACCTACCCTACACCTACCCTACACCTACCCTACACCTACCCTACACCTACCCTACACCTACCCTACACTTTGTTCCAAAAAACATAACCCTAATGTTAGCTTGTCGTCGCCAGGCACTGAGTTTCGCTTCACCCACTCAACCTTCGTTACGCTACGGAGGTCGCCGGCTCGCTTCGCTCGCCACCTCCCCCCTGCGCTGCACTCGGTCTCGTAGGTTCGCTCCACTCGGGGTCCCTACGCTGCCTGGTCCACTCCCACCGGACAGGTTTCGACGACTGATATTAGGTAGGGGAGGTTGGGGAGAGGAGGGATGAAGGGAGGGAGAGTGGGGAGTTTTGAAAAATGATTCCGACTCAAGCATTGCCCCTTTATATGAATCTGAAAAAAGAAATGTTCCAAGTCTCTCAACTTCCGAGATCCGCTTAAAGGGGGGGAGAAGGGGGGCGAGGGGGCCAACTTTGAAAAATGGTTTTTACTTTTCCGAGCCTCCTCTAAACGAATCCGTAAAAAAAACGAAAAAAAAAGATTCGCCAAAACGGGGGGGGAGGGGGGAGAAGGGGGGGCAAGGGGGTCAACTATGAAAAATGGTTAGTTTGTGACTATAGCATTGCCCCTTTATATGAATCTGAAAAAAGAAATGTTCCAAGTCTCTCAACTTCCGAGATCCGCTTAAAGGGGGGGAGAAGGGGGGCGAGGGGGTCATTTCTGAAAAATGGTTTTTACTTTTCCGAGCCTCCTCTAAACGAATCCGTAAAAAAAACATTCTACGGGTACCTTAGTTTCCGAGATACGAAAGAGGGGGGGAGGAGGGGGGGGGGGAAAGGGGAGGTTTGGCACTTTTCCCATACTCGCGAGAGTTACTTGTTTACGAATCTGTCAAAATATACCCACCTCCCCCTCCACCATCTGGGAGAACAATTATGTCAATGAGTCAGTCAGTCAGTCAGTCAGTGGTAATGCAGTTTTATATACATAGTATAATGTTAAAGTGTTTTTTGCTAATATGGTAAATTAGTCTTATAATTTTGTCTTACAAACGTTTATATAACTAATTTAAATGGCCCTTTTAAAGCAATAGGTATATAGAAGCATATAATATGGCTATTCAGACATAATATTCTAGCCATGTAGCCGCTTTGGCGTCATACTATTTCAAAATCAATATGGCTGTTATAAAGCTATACCCTTATAAAGACTATCAGAATGCAGCTTTAAAGATAATGCAATATGGCAAGTTATATGGCTTCTAAATGTATAAAAGTCTTGACGAAAACTTTATGTAACAGCTATAAGAATTGTTATATGTATACTAGACTTTGCATCTACGATGGAAGAAAATGTTATGGGTTCCGTAGAACTTATTTCACAAAACATTGACAATGACTCTTTCGAAGAAATATTGCTTTATTCAATGTGATATTAATCATCTGATGAACGTGACAGTGACATAAATAGAGGCATGGAAAAGGACGGGTTCAGAAATGATAATGTAGCTACTTGGGCTATGGAGTATAACATATCACTGCAGTACACAATTTGTGGCAATCATCTTTGTCAAGAAACTGTCCACATAAAATTCATTAGATATTGTCTTGGTTCCGTAAAATGAAAAAGTTCAAAGTAATATTCACATTTTTTTTAATAAAAATAATGGAGACTGAACCCTAAAATCTTTCAAGATGGTTGAGCATATTAGCACAACCCTGCTACAATAAGAGTAGATGACTTATAGGTGATTTATAAAAGCATATCGTTTGTTAATTATTCTTATAGTAGCAAATTACAAGGGCACTAAAACTTTTAATCATTTTTGAAATAATAAAACCATGAAATTAAAGAGGCGCATTAAAAATATGGCATAAAACATATCCACAAAACTGGTTTCCCACATAAACTTCCAGTAATAAACATATAAAGATCGATGTGGTAAATGTCTAGTAAGGCAGACATTTATTTTACTATCTATTTTGTAAATAATGGTGGCGTTTGAGATAATTATGAAGTAATTAACTCATATTCGTATTGTGTTTACTTCTACACGAGAAATTGACCTTATAACCGAATTTTGTTAGTCATTATAAGAGTAATTTGTTACAAAAAATCTAAATTCATGTCTATTTGTAGCTAATTAGCCATATAGTATGCGTTTACATGGCTTGTTCAAGGGTTATTAGTCTTTTATATGGTAACTATATAATCTCTACAAGGTTTAAGCCCTTATAATTTCTGCCCAAACCCACTCCTATAAGCGCTAATATGGCTTCTTTTTTTTTGGCAATAATATCGTTTATAAAGCCAGCTATTTGGATACAAGCCAGTACAGGCCAGTTAAATAATATTTCCTTTATCATTAATAATTGGTGTAAGACCGACTACACAAGGTTATTTGATATTAGAACTTTGTTATTGCTAATGGTTGTGTTGAAACTGTATCTATATCATATTATGGCCTTTATTCCTAATATGTTATATTGATTTAAGGGCTAGTCTATATATAATTATCCTTGTTATTTGTATGTATTGTAAATACTTTATGTGGTTGTAAAAGATATCGATAAATACTATGAAAGAGCTTCCGTGGGGTTTGTTGCCCTTCTTCCCCACGAGAACTAGTCTAGCGAACGGGCGGTAAGCTCGATGAGCCTTCTTAATATAAATTAATTGGCAAGCCTTATTTAAATAAATACCTAGTCTTGTCTTTCTGTGCTTTTATTCATAAAACCCGTCGCTTACACACCACATACATAGAACTCTGATACACTGTAAATAACCAACAACCATTGTTCAATACATACCTTCGTATCACAAAGCCAAGAGGTGAACGCTGGGGCCCATAGCAGCGCTGCGACTCCTGGATCCTATCAGATCTGTACCCACGAAATTGCGGTTTCGCAGCAGTGGAAAGCTAGGGGTTTGGTTGAGATACTTACTCCTGTCAGACAAGTGGAGAGTGATACACGACTATGCACTTACCCTTGCTCCCGCGGTGGGCTCCTGGTCAATCCCGTGTCCGGTCGAGGGTTATAGGGAAAAATATATATAATAAAGGAAGGGACAACAAACGTGTTCTGGTGGTCTTCCCGCCAGGCTGCTCGGCCCGTTCCCGACCCAAATACCTCGCTGCGCGCGAAATATACACATTAACCACTACACGGAAGGAGCACAATACCGCGCGGATGGCGACGTAATTTCGAACAACGATGGGTGGATTATATAGCGATAACAAAGAAATCCTTGCAAGACCGCACCGTATTACGTCTAGCCATGCCGGTTACAATTTTCAGACTCGTGTCAACTGTCAACTAAAAGCTCAGCCGAGAACTGTCAATTCAAATGACAGCGAGCTGACGTTGTGTTGCAACAAAATAGCAAAAGGGAGCGAAACGTTTCGTTCGCAACAACCATCTTGACATTCAAAGCTTTCTATCTTGGTAGATATCAATAGTTTTATATAGAGTTCCATTCATGATTCTAACACATGCTTGTTTTTGTTTTCTGTATAAGTGACTTTGTTAATTATTTTGATGAGAAATAAATATCTTTAACCGTACATTTTTTGATTTGAGTTTAAATTTCTATTTGTTTTAATCATACTGACTTAAAAAAAAAGAAATAGGTTTCAGTAAAATTGGACTCAAAGTGCAATTTGACTTCCATACTAACTTTTGTTATTACGTAGTTGAACAAAAAAAACGTATTTTAATAATGTGGAAAAAGGACGCTGTCAAAGTCGAATTGTTAGTATGGACGCGCAGTTAATACGACATGACGACGACGTGGAGGATAGCAAATAAGCGTGACGTGACTATGCGACAAGAATGCAAAAACCTATGGAAATTGTTTTAGAGATATTATATCCATAGAACAATCGACTATCGCGCTCATTTTCGCAAAATTGCGCATCTGTCACGGCCATTTTGGAAGCAGCTGCGTGACGTCATGCGATAACGGCGCGTGCGATTAAAAAGCCGATATCTCTAAAGTTTTGTATTAGAGCCATACATGAAACTTATGTTGTTGGAATCGTTATGAAATAAGCTATTTTATTTCAAATGAATTAGTCTTTCATAATTTGGATCACAGAGCGATTACTATTGAATTTATTTGAAATCTTATTGCACAATCCACATGATGATAATCACTTCTGTAAAAAAAAACGGCCAAGTGCGGGTTGGACTCACGCACGAAGGGTTTCGTACCATTATCGCAAAAAACGGCAAAAAAACACGTTTCTTGTATGAGCCCCACTTAAATATTTATTTTAAATTTCTTTTCTTAATTTTTATTGAAAATTTCAACTGTCTATCTATCACGGTTCATGAGATACAGCTTGGTGACAGACAGACAGACAGCCGGACCGCGGAGCCTTAGTAATAGCTTGCCGTTTTTACCCTTTGGGTACGGGACCCTAACAAAAACATTCCAGATATCAACCAGCAAAATGAACAAATTCACGGTAAAAACACACAAAAAGGATGCTAACATATTTTTTTTTTCTATACTAATATTTAAGTTTGTGAGGTTGTAGGGAGTAATCTCTGGATCAACTGAACCGATTTAGATGAAATTTGGCATCGAGTTAGTTTGAGATCTTGGAAAGGACATAGGATAGTTTGTATTCCCTTGGGTTGACAAAACACTTTTTACGCGGGCGAAGCCGCGGGCAGAAGCTAGATATAAATACATATGCTCGCGCTTGACCACTATTTCACCTGATGGTTAGCGATGATGTGGTCGACGGTGTAGCACGCTTGCCCAGAAGTAACGTATTCACTCTTGACTTAAAGACCCCGAGGTTGAATTATTTCAATGAAAATGCGTTGCAACATCGCTGTCACATTCTCGCGTCGCGTTCTGCGGAAGCCTTGAGGCTCAAAAAATAGACACGGTTCGCATCACAAAACTAAAACGATTACAAACTGAATTAATTATTTCAGCACATTGCCCAAGTAAAGCTAAGGGGAACGTAAGCAATAACACAATATCCAGTGAGCTATTTATTATCCATCCTCGGAGCAATAAACATCTTGGTGGGACAGTCGATCACGTCGTGCTTTAATTTATATGGCCCAGCTTACATCCGACTGTTGCTAAGATCTATGAACTAAGATAGCGAGAGAAATGGATGGATTGTCTTACGATAAAACGTTTACTTGGGTCAATTTGTCCAACTACATGGCATATCGTGAAATAAGGACACATTATGGTGGATAAAGTAACTTATAAGTTGTTCCTATAGACGTTAGAAAAGTAGTGAATACTGTGATAACGGTTAATAGAGGTCAATGAAAGATAAGCAATAGTTAAGTACCTGCTTTCATAATGTACCAACTCCTTTGAGAGACGGCCGATGGGGCCGAAAAGTTCTGGAGTGGCGACCGTGAACCAGAAGAAGTTGCGTTGGTAGAGCTCCCATTAGGTAGACCGATGACCTAGTGATGGTTGCGGGGATCCACTGGATGCGAGACGCAAGGAACCTGACAATGTGGCGGCGCTTAGGGGAAGCCTATATTCAGCAGTGGACGTCTTTCGGCTGAAATGTTGATGATGATGTCCTGTTTTCAGCACCAAAAATAGTAGATAAAGATACTATTTTTGGTGCTGTTTGGAAAGGATTCTAAGCTTTTTATAACATAACAAGATTATGTGAGTCAAAACTATACCTATCTATTTTTGTGCCTTGATAATAGTCATAGCAAAGCGCAGTCTGGCTGAATGCGCATTAAAAATTAAAAATAGATTCGTCTTACAACTAGCTACTCAAAATAATAATAGTTGGGTTTTTGCTCCATAGCCAGAACCACATATATTGGTATCAATAGTATATAATATAGAGTCTCTAGAACATGGCGATAAAATACTACTCTATAGTCTCGACCATAATTATGATAACCTCTAGAAAAAGTGACATTCTCAGCGGTAACGATGGTCGAAAATTTAAAAATGTATGAAATTGAGATGCTATACCAAACTGTCACGTATTCAATACTAAACATTTTGAAAATTTGAGAACCTTTTTCGCCGATAATATGTCACTGTATATTTGGTGTGAACTGCAAGTATAGCTTACTTACTCATATTTCCAGAATTATTTTTACAACAGCCTCGTTGATCTAGCTGTCACGTGCGGTACTGAAACTAAATGCAAGTAAACAAACAAATAGACAAGGAAGCAAAAGCGCTAGAATCTATGTACAAGACAGAGACAATACAACAGAGGCCTTAGTGCGAGTTTTTACTCACGCTCAATCGCGTTAACGTTAACGCCAATTTGTATTGAAACTGGATAAGCGCCGTCTGGTGACGGCAAGGCAAAACCTCTTTTTTTGTATACATTTTGACATAAGAGATCGTTTACGTTAACACGAGTGAGTACGTTAAAAAACTCGCACTAAGCACACAGAGTAATGGGTGAGAGTGACAAATCCTGCTCGGGTATACTTAAATTAGTACAGCACACTTTTTGAAGTAGTTACAAATTATACCTGATTTCACTCAAGCAAGTTGTTTTATTGAAATAGGTTATATTTATATACCTATTTCAATAAAAAACTAATAAAGATATGCATCCGATAGAACTTGCCTAGGATCTGCTAAAACAAAGATAAAATTCATAATCCCTACACCTGTCAATGTGGGTGAATTGCGAAACGTCATTGTATAGAAATGGTGGAGACTACCGCAGGAAACAATGAATACAATTATTTTCAACATGTCAAGGCGGGTGAAAACTTTTATTAAAGCACGTTCAGGCAACAACCAATTTTGTACAATATTATTTTTATTGTAAAATTGGAATTTTAGTTAATTTTTTGAACTTTACTTGATAACCTTCAAAAATCAACAATGTGCAGTTTTCACATAAAATCATATTACTTACAAAAATTGTACTAAATGCGATCTCATACTTGTTTTAAAAGGTGTATTTTTTAAGTAAAGAAAAGTGTCTAAATATAAGATTATTAAAATAAAATCGTATTTAAAAAGAAAACTACATTTTTATTTTGTTCCGCTAATTTTGCCGGTGTGTGTATTATAGATGCTGGCCGGGTATATTTAGTAGTACGTAATCACGCAACGCTTTGGTCGCGGATAATTTTTAAAGAGTTACCGCGGCCACGGTTACAAGCAACTGAAGGAACACGGGCGGGTTTTATTCATTGCAAGTCTGACACGCTCTCCCGCTTTACCCAGAGCGGGCGAAGTAATTGGATGATTTCCAAACCAAATAAAAAAAAAAGTCCTATATAATTATATCCGATTATGATACTCCAACTAGGGTATATTTAGTAGTTAGAAAGCCTGATGATAACTATAATACCCGAACAAAATCTGGGGATTTTCCGCAAGGTACATGTAGTAAAGACTACTTTTTGCGGTAGATTCTGCGTTGCGAGACTTGTGTTTTTTACCCGATTGCAAGGAAAGAGTTATGTTTTTCGCGCGTATCTTGTATGTTTGTATGTATGTAATATTCTTTATTACCTCATATCTTGCAAACCCCTAGACAGATGTTTATAATTAAGACATCGTTGGATACGTTTTCACCGCCCGAGTGTTCTTAGATAAGTGACGTTAAAAACACAGATATGGCGGATTTTGGGCGCCATATTGTGGGGGTCTCTTCTTTTTTATTCCTAACCCATCGAGTGGGATATCAAAATGAAGGGTTTTAAGAGGTGGTTACAAAAATATATACCACTAATGTGAAAAATATATATATATATATAAATATGAAAAATGTGATGCGAATAAAAAAATATAACTTAAAATTTGTAAATAAAAAAAGTTAATAAAAAAATCAAAAACCCAACTGCTTAAGAAGTGAACTAAAAAGATGTAAACAAGTAGAAAATCATGCTGTGCAGTCGGAGGATCAGGTGGTCAGCCAACTCGCGAATATGTATCCTCCGACTGCACAGCATGTTTTTTTTTATTTTTGATATCTGTGATAGTAGTGGTAACTGCCACACGTACTTTCGTTTCGTAGAACGTAGGTTCGAGCCCAGGCAGATGCTTTACTTTTTGTAAATTATTTCATCACCACTGTTAATAATGCGGTGAAGTCAAACATCGTGAGGAAACTGGTATGTCCTAGAACCAAAAAATCGAAAACGTGTGACATCCAACAACCCGCACTGGGGCCGCGTGGTGAATTAAGGTCCGTTCCCTCTCGCACTGGTAGGAGGCCTGTTTCCCAGCAGTGGGAACATTAAAAGGCTGAAGAGTCCCTGTAACCCCGTAAGACGCTCGCAACTGAGTTATAAAAGCAGCACAGATCGATCTTCAAGATTAAGCAATTGCCAAGGTAGATCCGTAGATGGGGTGAGAAAATCCATTACTAACCGAGACTTTTTCGTACCTTTGAAATCAATTTTAGCCGTTGCTCCCGGCGGTGTTTATATTTATTACTCGAACTATCATCATAATCATAAGCCTTTTAATGTTCCCACTTCTGGGACGCAGGCCTTTTCTCTGTGAGAGAGGAAATGGGACTTTATCCGCCACGCGGGCCTAGTGCGGATTGGTGGATGTCACATATCTTCAAATTTGTGGTTCTAGGGTATGCCAGTTTCTTCACGATTTCGAACTAGCAATTTAAGTAATTAAATATTACCAAAACAAGCGTCAGATTTTTTATAATTTTTGCTGAATAATTCTATCAAAAAAAAACAATAATAAACCATTTTCAAGAGGGTTATAAAAATATTGTAATCTAGTGATAGGTAAACTCTCAAAACTTGTTACAAATACTTTAATTTAATCAGATACACGTGCGTGAACACTTTGTTTACAACTCACTGCTGGAGAGCCAACGAAAAAACCCCATTTTACAAAATATATGCCATTCGTTTTATCCGCTGAAAAACCGTGACCAAAAGTGCGTGCTGGCGCGCGAAAAATGTTAAGTCAATTGATGGACGTTTATTAACTATAAATTGTTTAAAATAGTGTAATTAAAATTGTTTTAGTATTTTTCGAAGTAATTTAAATACATTAAATCATATTCTAAGATTTAAACAAATTATCAGTGATTTATTATATTAAAGTAAGTATATTATATTCTATCAGTACATAGCACTAAACTACCGTACTAGTCAAATTGAGTACTAATAAACTCTTTAAATGTCTGTATTTACATCAATTGACGTTGAAATATTTAGATTTATTTTGTAATTGCTTAAACTAGTGATGTGGGTAATCATCTCTATCAAGTTATACTGCAAGCCGATTTCAAAATTGTTGGGAATAAGCTAGGTAGATTGATTGAAAAGACCCCTGTTACCTTTCACTAATAGAAAGTATATAAGTATGTTGTTATCAGGATATGTCCTGATAACAACATAAATAGACAAGATGGAAGGAGCAATGAACCTACTACCGAAGGTTTATCCCGCTCATAAGTACCGCTAAACTGTGTCGTAGTAGTCGTAGACCTTGTTGACTGGTGCAATCCGGAAATAATAAGAAACTTCGAACATTATGCGGCTGACGTAAACGTATCCTAAATTGACGCACAAACCACAAAAACGGGCCAATACATTTTATTGGATATAAATATTATGCCTATTTCGCGGTCACATACATAATTTTTTAACAATATCGATTTGTTTGCTTTTGTAGCTTTGCCTTTGTCAGGAAGCCCCGAGAAGGTTATGCCGTAGTTAAAAGGTTATAATTAAGATTGTCGCATTCAGTAGGTAGAAACACCTGTGCCTTGCTTTAGTTAGCACAATGCGGAGCTCGAGTGGAGTCGCCCTGAACAGAGCACTTTTGGTGACTCTTAGGTGAGATCGAAGTGACTTGTGATATTTTTTTAAATAAAGTGTTGTTATGGTAACGAGCGCGGCAATGTGAATTTAAGTGTAACAAATTAGTTCTATTTTAATTGTTTGTACAAAAGTTGTTTTGGTATTATGTTATGTATTTGTGTTTACTTGATTTTGTTCCATCCTCATGAAAAATCTAAAAAAGTAACACTTATGGCATCGGTTCTGTGTCCGTCTGTCACACGCAAAATTTCTCTTGAACAGACTATTTGATCTAGAAATTTAAAATTAAGCTCAGATATAAAGAAAGTAGTAAAGACAAATATTTGATGATATAAAATACAATACATAGAATTTTGTTTCTGGGAGTTAGCCAGCAAATTTAAAGGTTTTTTTTTATTTTTATTCTGCCAGCGCTGGGCAAAACCTTCCAATCTGCCCGGTGTTTTGCCTTCTCCGACCAATGAAAGATATTAGAAAATCTTTTTCAAGGGTATCGTGAATGTTGCCATTTGAGAGATTACTAAAGCTGATCCTCAAAATACGACAACGTGAACTGTTTCGTAATGCTGGAAGCATTACTAAAATACATGCAATTCGCTTATGAATTGCGGACTACTTTTGGACGTTTGTAGTTTTTTTGAACTCATTTTTGTATTTCAAACTATAGCCTTGAACTTTAGTGTTGAACCAAATTTTTTATTATGGTTAGACTCGCACTTGACCGCTATCTCTCCTGATGATAAGCGATGATGTGGTCAATAATGAAGCACGCTTGCCTAAAAGTAACCTTTTCACACTTGACTTAAAGATCCCCAGGTTGCAGATATCGGGAAATACAGATTCCAGCAGGGAATTCCACTCCTAAGTTAACATTAACTGACACTTTATAGGTTGCCTCATATCGCTGATGCAGAAATACAGATTTATTTTTAATAAGAAATAGACAACAGACGTTATCATAACAATAATTCTTAAAATAACACCGCATTCACATATAATAATTATTGCTCTATCTTAGTAAAATCTGTTTTATGAATTATTTTGTGTTATATAGCTTGCTGCAATATGCAAGGGAGAGTCTAGGAGTGAACTCTGGGGTGAGCAAATACTCCTTTCAGGATGATTTCATGTTCGGAGTTGCGTCGGCCGCATATCAAATTGAAGGAGCATGGAACGAAGGAGGTAAGATTTTCTTGTATTTTGTCTTTTTTGTGGGTAAAGTTTTTGTGGTTTAGGCAATAATAATAATCATGATTTATTTATATTGGTAATTACTTCATGAATCGAGCGATCAAATTAAAGCTTTGCAAGCAGCGTGTTATAAAAGTTATAAAAAAAACAAAATACCCGACTGCTTAAGAAGCGTACTAAAAATACGTAAACAAGAAGAAAATCATGCTGTGCAGTCTAACTGACCAAAACCATTTGTATCCTACGATAGCCAGTGACACTCGCAAGGTTAAGACGAATCGATTGACTTAATAATATCATCAAAATCAGGCTACGGGTTGGTCTCTAGAACGCCACCTATGAACTACATACATAGACTGATAAACACATTACTCACCTTTGCGTCACGCAGTCGGGTAAAAAAAGAAACTAGTAAACTGCTCTTGAGCCGGTAATCAACTCGACATGTTGGACGTGTTGGACATTTTCGTATTGGATATTTTTATTTTTGGTCAGTTTTCCTTTTTGACGTTTTTATGACATTATTGTAGTATAATGTAAATACCAAGTACATGTTTGTGAAATTTCGCCGTGTAATTTAAATGGACTACTATAATATGGGGTAAACTATAGTACGGATTAATTTGGCATTGTATGTGTAGTGCGAGATGCACAGGATCGGTCAATGTTGCGACGCTTGGGGGAGACCTATGTCCAGCAGTGGACGTCTTCGAGTGTAAATGGCAAGCGTGGGTGCGCAAAGGGAGTATTAGAACAAAAACTAAGTAAGAGTTTAGTAACTGTTTTTTATTCTGCAGGCAAAGGTGAAAGTATGTGGGACACATACATCCACAAACATCCTAACTATACCGTGGACGGTTCAAATGGAGATGTGGCAGCTGACTCATACCACCGCTTCATGGATGACATTAAAATGATCAAGTATATCGGCGTAAATAACTATAGAATGTCCATTTCGTGGCCCAGGTAAGATTTATTTTATTTTATTTAATTCACATATATTTTAGTGAGAAAAAAACATGTTGGTTATTGGAAACTAATTGATAGTGTTAATCCCACAATAGGTTGAATAAATAATAGTTATGAGGGATAAATTGATCATAGAATTAAAATCCAAATGCATGAAGTTTAAAACAAATCCACAAAATGTCCGAACGTTGCCTGCATTAATCATGCAGACCACCTACTTATTATGTTGCAGTTTTATGTAAGCCACATTAATAAAAGTGTTTTTTTCTATTAATGCAATATTAATTTAAAAGTTTATTGATCTTTACCAAAAAATCTGTGTCAACCACCAAGCCATATAAAAACCAAGGTCACTTGATTTTTTTAATAATAAATCTAGCTTCCGCCCGCGGCTTTATTTATTTATTTATTTATTAATAGCAATTACTCTCTGCACTTAAAGTTTGACCTAACACGTGCATAGAGTCAATAATTATATAATTACATAGGAATAATAATATAATAATATCGTTTATTTGTAACATAAGGCACATTTTACAATAAAAAAATATAAAAGAAGACAGGTAAATAACCGGCCCGCATGAAAAGTATTTTACTATCTCTAGGGCACACGAGCAGTAGTGGCCCAGTGGTTACGACCTCAAATAATGTGTCCTAGTTTGTGGGTTTGAACCCAGGCAGGCATTTTACTTTGTGTAAATTATTTCATCACCACTACTCTAAAAACGGCGAAGGAAAACGGCATATCCTAGAACCAAAACTTCGAAGACATGTGACATTCACCAACATACACTGGGCCCGCGTAGTGGATTAAGGCCCATTGCCTCTTTCATAAAGAATAAGCCTGTGTCTTAGCAGTAGGATCATTAAAAGGCTGATGATGATGATGATGAAGGGAATATTATATCAGAATAAAATTATCTTCTGTCTTAATCCAGGTTCTAATCTATCCGTAAGCCAAGTTTCATTCAAATCCGAACAGCCATAGAGGCATGAAAACTTAACAAACAAACAAACTCACATTCGTTATGATACGTAATATTAGTTAGAACTATTAATAACTGTTGCGTTTTACAACGACAATACAGCTATTAGTATGCTCATAGACCCACCAACATTTTATTGACATTCTTTATTGTTTAAAACTCGTTCCTACGATGATATATTTGGGAAAGGACAATGACCGCTATCGCCATACTAAACCGAATCAACTATAGATACAATGTTAGAAGATACTACGCATTTTATAATGCAAATTGTTATTTAAGAAATTTGCATTTAGATAGATACGTTTAGAATTATCAGAGCAATTTCGGACTTTGATCCTAATCTATAAAAATTGCCAATTGGCATGTTTGCCCGTATGCAGCCTTGCTGATACTCTACGTTTTAATATTAGTAAAAAAATATATATTGACTAATATATATTTACTCCATTTTTCGGGGTGATGACAAAATGCCAAATATTAATAATTATGTATTCATCTCGCAGATTACTTCCTACCGGTATGGACAACAAAATAAGCCAGGAAGGCATGCAGTACTACCGAACATTGTTTGAAGAACTCCTAAAAGCCAACATCACTCCCGTAGTTACATTATTCCACTGGGACATGCCCACACCAATAATGGACCTCGGTGGCTGGGCCAACCCAAAAATCGTGGATTATTTTGAGGACTATGCGAGGGTCGTTTTCAATCTGTATGGCGATATAATAAAAACATGGACGACGATAAATGAACCTCACCAGCAATGTTATCAGGTCAGTAAATACTTACACATGTTTGTTTAATTATAAGAGGTTTCAGATTAGGAACAATAACTTATTTACTATGGGTTTATAACTGTTAGTTGTAATTTTATGTGGATAATACTATCATAATTGACATCATACCGTGAGAATTACGAATATTTGCCACGGTATGTAATTGTGGCAACCACTTGGGGACGATTCGCCACACTTTTGAAAATTTTAAAAATTCAGGACGCTTATTTGAAAAATTGTTCAAGTTTTACAAATTGAAAAATGTATATATTTTATAAACTGTTATTTATGCAAACATTACTTTTAATTAACTAAATACGTTTCATACGATAACTTGGATACCTGTTTTCGTCATTCGAATATCTACTTTCTCACTAAACGATAAAGGTATAACACTAAATATTTATTTTCGAATTTAACGTTGATGAACTGGTGCTCTACATTATATAGCTCGAAAACAATTAGCAATTCATCTCGCTTTTGGCTACAACATCAATTATTTACCTAATCTTTATCATTGCCCCAGGGTTATGGACGTGATTACTTCGTGCCAGCATTAAAGTCAGCAGGAGTTGGAGATTATTTATGTACACACTACATGTTGCTATCACATGCACGGGTTTACCGCATGTATGAAAAGGAATTTAAACCCTATCAGAAAGGTACTGATTTAAATGGCTTGGTAATTCAGTTTCTTTATCATTCTTGGATTGTTCCGTAACATAACCTAATACAATCTGTTATCTAATGGTTTATAACACTGTCTGATCCTTTATTATCAAGACAATATCGTCTCCGTGTGTTATAAATTGCATTAATTAGATAACATTGTTGTTTTTAATTAACTGTCTGAGAAAATATTTATCATCGCTTTCACTAAACACCTTGAGCCCTTTATGTGTTATCATGGGAACAATGGTGACACAATATTCAATTATGTTTATTTTTTAGGCAAAGTTGCTATAACGCTAGATTCGTTTTGGGCCGAACCTAAAGACCCTAACAGTCCTGAGGATGTAAGGGTAACTGAGGAATATCTTCAAATGCATGTAAGTTCTTTTAATAATTATTATTACTGTTATTTTAGTACAAAAACACCCATATCAATAATAATATGTCAGTGGGCGAGAGGATGACTACTTATTTTGTTATTTATCCCAAATTCCTTTATCGCTTAAGGGACGGATTAACCGCAATCATTTCAACTAACTTTTGCATAATTGATTGATTGCAAGATCGTTGGTGGCAAGGTCGTGCAAACTTGATGACACAAAAAATTTATACACCAATATTAAATTCTGTTTTTCAGTTAGCAATATATGCCCATCCAATATTCTCGGATGAAGGCGATTATCCTAGTTTTGTTCGTGAACGGGTTAACAATATGAGCCGTCAACAAGGATTCTCGCGGTCACGTCTCCCATATTTCTCTAAAGAAGAGGTTTGTATACTTTGTGTATGATGACAAACTACATATTACTTAATATTTTGTGACTTTGGCTTCATTGGGGGTTATTTAGGAGTGGCAAAAATATTCTTCTAAGTGACTTGCTGCCACCCGTAGAATTGCCTGCGTGTTAATCGAAATTATCGCAAAGAAACCTAATACCTGAATAAATAGTATGCTATCGGTTTGCCAAATTTTAATCACAACTGTTCAGTTGTTTTTGAACTTTTGTGTAAGAGTAACAAACATCCATCGATCCATCCATCCATATTCACCAACTTTCACATTTGTAATAATATTTGTTTCGTGTTTGCTGCTGCCAGACAGTCATTGTATATCATTTTACCTATTACTTGTTTTGTGAACTTCAGATAGGCAGCCCTTCCATCTTACTAATATTATAAATGTAAAAGTTTGGATGGATGGATGAATGTGGGTGTGTGGATGTATGTTTGTTACTCAATCACGCCGGATTGGCTGAACGGATCTGGATCCAATTTGGCACAGAGGTAAATTATTGTCTGGAATACTACTTTTTACCACGGTATAATGTTCTCTTGGTATGATAAAACACTTTTAACGCGGGCGTAGCCGCTATCAGAAACTAGTTTAAAATATGGGTATTGAGTTGCATCCACTTAGATTGGAAGACAACCTCAAGATATTATAGAGAGAACGCTAGGTAGACGGTGCATGTGATGTTACAAGCAATGAGACTGTCGATTTATTTTTCCAAATATTAGAAATAAATAAATAATTTTCATACTTTTTTCTTATTACAGATTAAAGCTCTTCAAGGCAGCGCTGACTTCTTTGGCCTCAACCACTACACCACTTTCTTATTTAGTCCATCTTCAATGGAACCTGATTGGCAGGTCCCTTCTTGGGACCAAGACACTGGCGTCAGAATGGAACAGAATCTTACCTGGCCCAGGCCTGGTGCTGAATGGCTTACAGTGAGTTGTATTGGTTGGTTTATGTTATAGTCTATAATAGCTCTAAATGGTACATTTAATTCTCCAATATATATATATTCCCCGGTATATATTCCCCAATTTTAACGAGGTACTAGCCGTGCGCCCGGTCAGTGCCAGAAAATCAGTATTGGACCCCCTTTTGTACAGTTTTGTTTACAATATATTTTTTTATATATATATTCTGTGTTGGTTAAGAACAAATTCTAACCATATTTTTTTCTGTGTAAAATATTTTTAAACATCCAAGCCATTTTGGAGGATTTAGCAAAAGTAGCGAAAACATAATCGTAGTCATACGAAAAAACCATGTTTCACAAATAATGTACATGAAACATTATTGAATCATGAAGGCACTAAAGCGGAGTAAGGGCGTTACGGGCCTTCCACCGCTTTAGTGCCGTAAAACGGTTACTTTCTAAAGCATACTCCTTAGTAACGGCTAGGTTAAATAAAAGTGTTGAAAAAATGAAAAAAAATATTATTCATTTATGTACATTATTCGAAGAACCAAAAATTCAAAGACATGACTGTGGTATCCACCAACCCGCACTGAACCCGGATGGTTCATTTGTTAGTCATGTCCAACAATATCAGCAACTCTCCTAGATGACCTTTCGCGACAACATACGTCGCAATGGTAAACTTTCGCAGCAAAGTACATCGCAGTAAAGATCTTTCGCAACAACGAACGTTGCGATAGTAAACTCGCAGTAACGTACATCGCGGTAATGAACTTCGCAACAATGGGGTACACTCGTCAGTTTATCTAGAACCATAACTATAACCATGCTGTCAGGAAATATTGTTTATCGATAGTGATAACAGACAGGTATAAGTGATGATATATTAAAAAGGTCATAACGACACAATGGATAAAAACATCCGGTATAGTGGTTCAGAAACGAATGTCGCTGATTAGTATAAAATCTTGTAATAATTGTAACAGGCAATCTTAGGAATTGACAATTCTTTACGGTTTCAAGGTCAACCTTACAACTATACTGTAAATATGGTTGTAGTACCTATTTATATTATACAGGGTGTCTGGTGGCAGATTTATATTTTGAAATTCGAATATTTCAAAAAGTAATAAACGGTGTGGGAGGAGAATGGTGTCGTTGGAATCAGTGATAATGCGGATTTCTCAGTCACGATGTCGCAGTGGTCGAGTAGGCATCGCGCGTTCGCCATCGAGGCATTTTTCAAGAGTAACGATTCGTTCATAATTGGTCAATTGGTCGTCGACAATTTTGTTCACACTTCGATATTCGGGCCGAGTGTGAATTTATTTCGTCCCTGGGTGCAGAAGTTCCGCACAACTGCTTCGGCTATGAACAATCCACGGCCAAAGAAAAAAATCTAGAAATCAGCACAATTGAACCAAGTTTATTGCAGCGTGTGGCGCAGAATACGAGGCTCCGTAGTAATCTGTGGCTCCGTTTCGAACAGTGTGTACAACTCGATGGAAAACATTTGGACGACATAATCTTCAAAAAATTAAATCCGCATTATTATTCTGTCGTTCAATATTTTAATTAAAACGATATGTCAAATAGTAATTTTTTTTATTTAACTTTGAAAATATAAATCTGCCGCCAGACACCCTGTATTTGATCTACGTTATTAGTCTTATGTATGTATATTATTGTGACCAGGATAAAAAATCGTTTAATTTTATTGAACATGACGTGTTATTGATTTTATATGACTTCTGGGTTTTATTGATATGTCCAACAAAACTAGTTGTCGTCAAATTAATTAAAGGTTTTTTTTAAGATATTTATTTTAAAAGCCCTTATCATGTAGTGGCAAAATTGTTTGTTCACGTTTGTAGAACATCATCTACTTAACTTAACTAACTTCACTTAACTTTAACTTTTTTTTAACTGCTTCAATTACGATTTTTTTTTCATAGATAAAAAGGCACACTATCTCTGAGTGACTTTTAGTAAAAAAAAATAGATAGGCCGCGAAAGAGAAGCCGTGAGAAAAACTAGGCAATTTATGTTGGTAAATTTTTACAGGTCAACCCTCCTGGTTTCCGCAAACTTATCAACTGGATCCATAATAACTACAAAATGCTAAAAGAAATCCCAATAATTATAACTGAAAACGGATTATGTGACAATGGTCAACTAGATGATTATGAGAGAGTGTCCTATATTAACGAGTATCTCAACCAAGTGCTGCTAGCTATACATGAGGACGGGTGCAATGTTAAGGGATATTTCAGTTGGACCCTCATGGATGTCTTCGAATGGAAAGATGGTTACTCGTAAGTATACGCAAGCAATATTATCATCATCAAGATTCTCTTACCCTTGTCCCATTTATTTGGGGTCAAATATCCCTTTATTCTTCATACATCACAATATTTAATATCACCTTTCTTTATTTATATATAATGTCATCACTATATTACGTACTACGTTCTAGCCATATTACGTACATGTCGCACAATCCATCTACTCCATTGTCTTTTTGGTCTTCACCTACTTCCATACTTTTTTTTTTAAGTAGACCAGTTTCTATACACTGAACATTATTCAAGACCTTGGCATACTGTTCCATTTTATTACTACCTATATTGATAGACTATTAAATAAATAACCAACTAGCAAGAAAAATATATACTAAGTAAGTATTGAGGTAAAATTCTTTGGTGATGAGTTTTTATAATACTATCTGGGTGACTTCCAGTGTTGTTCAAAGAGTGTAAAAATTTAAATGTCATATGTAGTCATTTGATAAGCAATTGTGGTTTCAATACGCTATTTACCAGAGTTAGATAACCATATTCTGTATTATATTACCGATTATGTTGAAAAAGACTCACAATTTATATTTTAGCCTTGATCCTAATAGGTACCTACAATGTTTTACAAAAATGAACAAAATAAAGATCCATTTACAGTCTGTCGGTACTGTTTTGGTATGAATAAATAATACTACACCAACAAACACAATATGCATTCAAAACCAGTTCTTGATAGGGGAATGCAAATTAATTTGAAAATTCCAGTATCTACTCTAAATATTTCTGTTTACAAACTGCGAAGCCATTAATCTATTTGCAAAGCGTTTGGACTCCGATTTTGTAATTAGTATGCATCATTTTAAACTCTGGTTTAGTGAGTAACGTTAACTGACTTAGTTTTAAAATACATAATAAGTATTCAAAAGACATAAACACACAGTAATTAAAAGTTTAATGGAAATGTTAACGGATTATTGGAGACACCGTTAGTTTGTATTCAATCTTCGGGATAATAAATCCTCGAAATATTGTAAACGGATCATTTCAAATATAATAAGTCCCATACAAATTCGATAGTTTAAATTTCAACTATGAGAAGAAAGAGTTTTATTACGCGATTTATTATGAACTTACGCTCCCTTATAAGCGGTTAAGCTTGGTGTAACTTTACCACCGCCCCTGTTGTAATAATCCGGTGACAGAAATAACCTAAAGTACAATATTATTACTTATAATTTTACAATTTTGTGTGTAGCATTTTCAGAAAAAAAATCTAAACCGAAATGTCACGTTGTCACTTTTGACAATCGTTGGAAATCGCTGTTAGAATGCCATTTTGACTAGAGCGTCCACTGAGAATTAACGTGCAGCGATTTCGTAAAATTCATATGACTTTTTTAAATTCATTTCAGAGTAAAATTCGGCTTATTCAAAGTTGATTTCGACAGTCCAGAAAAGACGCGAACGCCGAAATTGTCTGCGCACAGTTATGGCAACATTGCGCGCACGCATCGAATCGACTTTGACTATATCAGGCCGCCGTTAGATTTGAATAATTTACTACTTGAGTAGATTGGCAACTTTTTATAATTTATAAATATAGTGTTAGTATAATTTATGAAATAAAAATTAAGCAGCATTTATTTGTTTTCTTTCATGAGTCATTGTTTTCTTAACATATTCGCAAAGTAGCTGTTTATCTGAGATAAATACCGATGGCATAACTGTAAGTGTTGAATGGTTGCCGGCCATAAAAATAATGAGTTAAATGGGAGCAAAATTTGCATTATTCTTAAAGTATAGGTATTGTTGATGGCTACAATAAGTAAAACCAAAGATCTTTAAGAGTAGCGGCATAATTATCTACCACTATTTATTTCTTCTTAAGTTCGGACAGTCAACTGTGCTGTCAACCTGTTGATTGGTTAATCCTATTAGCAAGGATCATGCGCAAGCAATAATTTTCTTGTTGGTTAAAAAAGATAACGAAATAAACGTTAAAAGGTTTTTTTACGTGGTTAGATACGTGGGCCCATACAAAAGACGCTTTGGTGCAAAAGCTTTGTTTTACTGGCAACTGTGCCCAGCATGTCCTTGTGTCTGGTCCTAGTACTTTTTTTTTCAAATCAGTTCAGTAGTTTTGGAGCCTATTTGGTACAAACAAACAAAAAAAAATCTTTCCTCTTTATAATATTAGTATAGAATATAGATAAGAGCTCTGACTAAGTCTTTTGCAAACTTGCTCTATATGTGACTTCCAATTTACTTTGCTGTCAATATAAAGACCTAGAAATTTGGTAACTTCGATTTTTTCTATGCTGGTTTGAGAGTAGCATATATTTAAATTTGTAAAAAGGTTGTACTCGCTGTCTAAAATTCATTATTTTTGTTTTTTCTAGGTTTATTTTTAAGTAATTATCATCAAGCCATTTTATAATTGTTGTTAAATTACTATTTAAGTCAAGTTTTAAGTCAGTTCTGTCTTTACTAGTAAATAATATAGTACTATCGTCAGCAAATAAAGTCATATGGTGATTTGTAACTGTTGACATGTTATTTATATAAATCAGAATAATGGTGGGCCTGACATGAAGGACACCGGAAAGGATATTTCTAATCTCAGAAACTACTGTTTCTTCAGTTCTGGTAGTTAAAGACTCTTTTTAATTCTACCATCTGTTTTCTGTCACTAAGATATGATTCAATTAGTTTGTATACGTTACCTCTTACACCAAATGCATATAATTTATTCAAGAGTATTTTATGATTGACTCGGTCAAATGCTTTTGAATGTCCATGTGGTGTATGGCTGCCGATCTAGTATCCATATTTAGAAGGACTTTTTGTAAAAATTTACAGATTTATTTTTCCAAAAACCGTATTGACATGGGGTAAATATGTTATTACTTTAAAAAAATAGGTAGAGGCATATATATATAATGGTTATTAAAGCAATTGGAATGTAGTTACTACTGGAATATTTGTTATCTTTTTTGTGCACCGGTTTTACTACTGACAATTTTAATTTCTCTGGAAAAATACCATGCTCTATGCACAAGCTGATAATATAACTTAAAGGAGCAGCAATTAAAGTTGCTTCATCCTTAACAACCTTAGTGGTAATACCGTCATAACCTGCGCTATTTGTGTTCCGCAAAGAACTTATAATTTTTAGAATGTCTAGGGGAATTGATGGAGGCATGTTATTGATTTAGTGTTATATGTCAAGTTAGAAGAATAATATCGTGTTGTGTCAGAAAAAATTGTATTATTAGACAATGTCAGCAAAATCATTCAATCATTAAAGGTATTTGCCATAGTATTTGGATCATTACACCTATTTACCTATAATATCCACTCAGACGACGTGAAATACAATGGAAATGTGTTAGGAAAAAGCATAAATAATGTTGACGAGAGCAGCAGCTAGTCGCGCAAGCCTTTCACCCCCCCCCCCCCCCCCCGCGGGACCTCGGATCACTTGTGTCATCGGCGACGAGTATTTTTCTCCGCTGACGTCGAAACCTGCACGCCCGGGAGAGGCCGGCCGCCGAGGAGCTTGGGACCTAGGGGCCAACCGACTCCGAGCAGCGCATGAGATGGACTCAAAATATGAATGAGAACGTCATGCGCGCATATTACGGGTCTACAGATGGGGGAACTAACCTCACTGCGTACCGTGCTACGATGCTGTCTCTATTTTAGGACCTGGAACCAACCGTTAACATCTCGGCCCAAATTTGTCGAATCAGGTGCGGGTCATCCAACGTAACCGCAGGTTGGACGACACTGCACTTGATAGGCTGCGCTCAGAAGTGCGCAGCAACGCCAGCCACTATTGTAGTCCCGCCGCGGTCCAATCATGTTGATGAAGAGCCAGATGATAGGGTTATAGTAGCCAGTGCGAAAGATTGAGGAGCGCACTGGAGGATGCGCTTCGCAAGTATAGGTCCACTCCATCTGAACTTAGGCCCCGATTACCACGGTTACCTATGCACAAAAATAATAGGGCGCTGGTGTGTGCTTTGGACTCGTTGCTTAAGAACATCGAACAAGCAAATCACACGCAGCGTTTTCCTACTCAAAGGTGCCTTCAGGATATAGAATTTACTTAACACTGACCTAAGCTTCGTACACACTGTGTCAACCTGTGTCTTCCAGTTCATGTGTCGGTCTACCCACCTGATGACCTAATGTTATTCTTATTACGGAAAGTTGTCAACAATGGCGGATGTTATAATTTTAATGACCAATAACTAGATTTAATAATTTAATACGAGAACTAAACAAATTTGAGTAATTGATTAAATACTATCAAGTAATAAGACTATTTTACACAGCTAAGTAATAATGAGAAACCTTCTGGTTAGTAGGATATTCAGATCACCGGAAACTTGGATAGTTTTGAGTTGAGGTGATTATTTTAGTAATAATCTACGAAAAACTTTGTATTTGTGAGTATTGGGATTGTTTAATGTTAAAATAATTAACTGAGCAGCATTTTAGTATTGTTTGTTAGCTTTATTCAACTATCCAAGTAATTAGTGTCTAAACTAATGGGGATGTGAACGCAAAGCTGAGCGCAGATGTCACTGGCGGCGCAATGGCTGCTGTCAAATTATTTTTGCTTTGTTTACATCACGTCTTTTTGTTATTTTTTGTGTTTAAACCGGTCTACCATCGTTATTGATAATATGTATTGTCCCTGGAAGCTTAAGGAATTGAAAGACGATCTAAAGAATTGAGGAGCAAGGATAACTGGAAAGATAACAGAACTTAATGAGAGGCAGACTTTTAGATGTTCTAGATTTGGCTAGTTTTTTAATTGTAACGAGTTATTACTTACTTGACTTATGGTAGGAAGATTTACAAAAAGTGAGAGAACTTTAATGTGTTGGTATTCTTTATGTCTTAGGTTAGAATTCTTATTTTATTTTCGGAAATCAAAGCCCTTAAGCTTCTGAAGGCCAAGCAAATGACATTCCTGCTGTATAGTACTTTATCAATACGTTAATAGCTCCACTATTTCGCCGAAGATTACCCAGCAACATCATCAAAATTACTTTGACAAGTACATAATATAACCTATAAATATGTATAGACTTTTTCCAGTTTTTTTAGCGTTGTATCTTTGGGCAACAAATGAACACCGGGGTTGGTACATCCTGGTACAGCACACAGAGACATATTTCGAGAAAATTTAAATTTACTGAATGAAATGTTACAAAATGTATAGATTTGACAGCTTTCAATAGCCATAGCGACGATGCGCCACCTATCGTGATAAAATGGCAGTTCACATCCCCATTGTATGGTGTGTGTAAAATAATAACTGTTTAATAAATCTGATTGATTAGATGTTTGAAAACCTAATAAACATGTAACGCCAATTGTCTTAAAGTGATTGTGTAAACTATAAAAAGATTTAAAAGAGTATCCTAGAGTTTCTTGCTAGGTCTTCTCTAGAGATCGACAAGGGATTGCGACCTAGCGAGCCACACCATGTGGTTTTAACTTCAAGTTCGAATGAAAACTCCAAAGTGCCTGTAACTAAGTCAAATAAATACTTTCGAGTTTCAATCCAGTGATGTGTGTTATTGAAGTTTACCCGTTCCTATGAAGAATGAAGGGATTGCCTCTAGAATTGGAGTTGATGATGGTGGTCCTATAATTCATAGGTACCTCGACGTGACATATATGTATATATTATTATTAAGTATAGATAGGTGGTAAATATAAGTTACAGAAACAATTATGGACCCTGTCGGGCACAGCAACATTCTAGATACAGTCAGTGTCTGGGAGAGAGGAATAACGCTTAATAATGTTCCTTATTACTCGTAATTAACATTTCAGGTATCTATTTGCCATCTATCTGATTTATCAGATTTTTTCTAGGCAAGTGTACTTCACCGTCGGCCACATCATCGCTTACCATTAGGCAAGATAGTGGTCAAGCGCGAGCCTATAGGACATTATTTTTTTTTTGAAATGTTCTAACATGTGTGTATCTTTCTGTGTGTATATTAAATTATGTATTATTTTTACTTATTTATTTATTCGATTAATTTTTGTATTTATACGCTATTACGTTATATGCTATAACTAGTTTATTTGATATTCATAGATTATATTTAATAAAATTAATACTTAAAATATCCATATTATATTATGCGTCAATTAATTATTAATGTCATTTTACTTATTAGTTAAGTTAATAAATGGAGATCTTTATTTTTGAAAATTTATTCTTCTATTTTTTTTTCTTCTATTTATAATTTTTACTTTTTTTTCTTAACTTACTTATACTTACTTATAATAAAGAGTATTCTATTCTATTCTATTCTAGGTGTCAGCTGTTTTAGAACCCAATGGGTCGGCACGCGACGATGGGAAGAGACCAGACGGGATGACCATAATGCCTTGGAAGGTGGGTAGGCCTTTGGTGTGGGATGCAACATGTTTCGACACCCTTGCACCATCCCATCTTCTTAGAACGGCGGGCTGTGCTGGGGCGGCTGCTGCTGGTGCAGAAAACCTCAAACAGCGCAAATATAACAACCTTATTGGAAGTTATATGTTTGAGCCGTTTGGGGTTGAAACTTTAGGTCCATGGGGTCCGAGTGCGCATCGACTTTTTCGAGAAATTAGCACAAAGCTCGTCGACCCTTCACGTGACCAGAGGGCTGGCCTTTTCTTCGGCCAGAGAATCAGCATTGCCATCCAACGTGGCAATGCTGCCAGCGTTCTGGACACTTTGCCCGTTGACATCGATGTGGACGAATTTTTTGATGCACAATGAGCTCTTTTCCGTCTCCCTTTTGTATTTGTATATAGGTTTGTTTTTTTTAGAATAATCAATTATATATATGTCAATAAATGAATTACCAGATGAAGCCATTCTATTCTATACTCCATATAATATTATAGTCTTTTACAAACACTTCAACACTTCGATGTACCGGTAGTCAATTTGGCACCGTTGGAGAGACTGAAATACAGCCTAAGTCTCGATCGAATCGAAGGCTTTCTCGTAGACCACAAATGCTAAACAGAGAGGCAGGTTGTACTTTTCGGTCTTCTGTATAACATGCCGCAACGTATGTATGTGGTCTACGGTGTTGAATACTTTACGGCATCCAGCTAGTTCGGGTGCCTTAAAATCGTCAAACTTGCACGCGAGACGATTCGTGATGACTCTTGAAAACAGCTGCAGCAGTAGACATGGCTAAAAAGTGAGATGCAGATGGTTCTTTAGTATTGCATTGCCACCTTTCTTGAAGAAGAGTACCACCACACTCCTGCACCATGCCTGTGGCGTTTTCTCCTCAAGTATGACGGAATCAAACAGCTTTTGAAGCCTTAAGTACTGGTATTCCACCCGCCTTCAGGAGTTCCTAATCTCATATAGGCTGACGTCCTGAATGTCCTCGGTATAGTGTCGGGTCAATCTAGCTCTAGGGTCATTCGCTAGATTCACGACGGGTTTACTGGTTGACGTGTAAAACTAGCCGAATCTCTCGATCTCCCTCAGAAGCTCCGGTTTGGCGGATATGATCCTGCCATCATCGGTATTCAGTTTCGTGAGCTGGCTCTGCCCAATGGACAGATCTCTTGCAAAGACCTTCAAGCCCTTATTCCGCTCAATTGCGTCTTTAATACTTTCGGTATTAAAGCGGCGGAGGTCGCTTTTCAAGGACTTTGAGATCTATCTATTTTACTGCCGGTATTTCAACGCAGCGTCTGAAGACTGCAGGATCATCTCACGCGTTTCCTTCATGAGCTTAAGAGTAGGATCGGAGATCTTCTTGTTCCTATCTGTACGGCGTACCTTGAAAACTTCTGTATGGACACCCGACTTGACCGTATGGACAGCTTCCACGAACCCATCGCTGTATTCGTCCACGGAGCTCCCTAGGCTCTTGAAACGATTCTGGAGTTCAAGCTTAAATCGGGGTTTTTGTTCCGGATCTGTGCTGGACGGAGCGAAGACTTCATCAATCGAGACCTTTCAAGCTTGATATTAATGTTCAATGTGCCTCTTACCACGTGGTGATCGCTCCTGATTTTCATAGACACATCATTGAACATTTGCTTCTTGGTTGACATGATGAAGTCGATCTCGTTTTTAGCTATCTCCGGGGATTCTTGGCCCCCATGCCATGCCATCACCTCGACCGCTACCGTTGTCGAGGGGAGATGGGCTGCCGGGCACTCGGGGCTATTTTTTATTTGTGCTATTCACATTTGAGTTTGGGGGGTTTTGCCGTAATCGCCACGCTTGGCAGGCGGGTTGGTGATCGCAGTTTGTTGTTAAAGTGGACAGAGAACCCTGCTGCCCATTCTCTGGTGTGTCCTTTAATCGCCTCTTACGACACCCACGAGATGGTAAAATTCTTTACGTCCGTCACCATACGTTATCTTTTTTATGGATCGGTTTAATTAAAGCTTTTTTTAGTAGATTGGGAAAAAAGGCTTCTTTGAAAGATTGGTTAATTAATTTGAAAAATGGTAAGGTTAGTTCGTCAGCGCATTGTCTGAAAAGAGTTGGTGAGAGTTTGTCTGTGCCGTGAGTATTTTAATTTTTAAGTTTTTTAAGAAAAATAAATGAAATATAATAAATTGTTAAATATGTTAGCTACTTGTTTAGGCTCACTCACTAGATTTGTCGTCGTTTATAATTTTATGCTTTTTTATCACTTTTAGTGTTTTTATAAGTCCCCTTTACAATATCCCACTGGTTGGTTGGTTTGGTTGGTTTTAACTTTATTGGTTGATTTGCTCATTTTGTTTATGTAGTATTTTTTTGCCCTTTTTTACAGTATTTTTGAGGATTTTTTCATAAGTTTATAGTGTCGTAAGAACTGGATTGTTTATTTTTAGGATTAGAATTCTTAAGAGTCTTTTATTTTTAAAGGTTTGTTTTATACCAACGGTTAGCCAATAATTATTATGTTTTATTTTTAATTTAAATCTACGTGTAGGGATGTTTTGGAAAGACTGGTAGTTTTCATGTACATTTTGATTCGGCAGTATTATATTTTTATTCCAGTTTTGTATATTTAGTTTGGCTTTGAATTTATGGATGTTACTGTTGTTTAATATTCTTATGTTTACAAAGCAAAAAGATTGTTTAGTGTATTTTTTTGTAACAATGATTGTTCCACTGTGGTCTGAAAAACCTAACTCTTCTACGGCTGTATCATAATATTAGGCGTTTTGTAAGGGAGGAACATAAAGTCGTTTTTTTATATAATATATTTATTTAATCAAAGTATGTACCATTGCTATCTTTGCACTTTTGCTATCTCGTAGGTAGTTCATTGATCCATTTACTAAAAAAATCATTCGGACGGGAATGAATAAAATCTTTGAAGGCGCTTTGGACTGCCCCATCGGAGTTGAATTTTTTCCCTTGCAAGAAGTTATCCAAATTTCGAAATAAATGGTAATCTGTTGGAGCAAGGTCCGGGGAGTACGGTGGATGTCTTAGACATTCCAATTGAAGCTCCTCTAATTTGGTAGCCGTCTGTTGTGCAGTATGTGGTCTAGCGATGTCCTGAAGCAGCAGTGGCCTAGAGCGATTTACCAGCCTCGGCTGTGTAGCAGCTAGCTTTTCCATCATGGTTTGCAGTTGCTGGCAATAGACATCCGCCGTAATCATCTGGCCAGATTTAAGAAAGCTGTAGTGAACGACACCGGCACTAGTCCACCAAACGCTCACAAGGAATTTTTTTGAGTCAATTTTCGCTTACAGCAGGATTTGGCTGGTTCGATGAGCGTTTCCGATTATTGTACAGGATCCTCTTTCATCACAGGTAATGATTCGATTTAAAATTCCTGTATTATTGTGCCGGTTGAGTAATGTAACACAGCAGTCGACGCGTGTTTGTGGTTTTGCTGCACTCAATTCATGAGGTACCCACCTTTCAAGCTTTTTCACCATCCCAACTTGCTTCAAGTGGATTAAAACATTTTATCATTAATACCGGAGCCTGCAGCTAACTCGGACGTGGTTTGTGATGGATCTGCTTCCACAATAGCCTTCAATTCTTCATTATCAACTTTAGTCTCCGGCCGTCTACGGGGCTTGTTCTGCTGATTGAAATTTCCAGAACGAAAACGTTGGACCCAGAAACGCAGTGTTTTTTCTTTTGCGACACCGTCGCCATACACATAATTAATCCATCGAGCCGCTTCTGCAGTACTGGTGCCTCGATGGAACTCGTACTCGTAAATAACGCGATATTTCAAGTTTTCCATTTGGTAAACTGACTGGCGCAAAGAAAAAACCAAAAGAGGAATAAACAAATGAATTATCCAAACATAAAAATAGCTGTATAAATTTAAAATTGGATTTCCAAACCAAAGAGAAGATATTTGAGATCAAAGTGGCCAGTACGACAAAACGCCAATTTCATAGGTAAGGACCTAATATTGTTCTCGTTAAAGTTCGTGAATATAAAATCTAAACATGTTGACGTAGTTTGTGAGATACGTGTAGGTTTTCTAAATGTTGTTTAAATTTATACTCTAAAATAAGATTAATCAGCAGGTTAGTTTTTAAGCTGTTTTCTAAAATATTTATGTTAAGATCTTCCTCCTCTTATTACGACGGTTATTTTATATTTATTATTTATACAATGCATTATTTGTTTTAATTGGCTAACAAACATTTATTCCTCTCTTCTGTTCCAGTAAATTACAACTATTAAAAGGTTTTGCTTTGGGAGCTTACATGCACATACTTCTATACAATATTCGATAGAAATATCTCTAACATCATAACATTCTATCCATACAGTCTAAATGATCTTTTAACATAATACAGACGCCGCCGCGACTGCGAGAGCGACGGTAATACGATGCTGCAGTTTTATCACCAGTAAATTGCAGATTTTCTAATTTGTCTTGTGTAAGCCATGTCTCGCACATGCATATTGCGTTGTAAATGGGTTTATGGGTTGATGAAAGCCTCCAAAAATGTTGTTTGTTAAAATACCTTGTATGTTTTGGAAAATAATTTAAAAATTTTGGCCTGGATTTTCGAAAAGTACGGTCGTCACTATTTTTATTTGTAATTATCGTTAGATCTCGTTATTTTCATGTCGTCACGGTTCCGTGTTTGTGATGTCCTTGCGCTATAGTCAACTTTAGTGAGCTTTTATGGTTTGATGTAGAAAAGACCTTTCTTCTCATTGTTTCTTTCTTTTCTGTAAGATTTCTTTATCAAAGAATCCTGATACACATAAGCCTATTTTATTCAAAAACCCAGTGTATCCTAGTATATATTGGTCATTCTATTACTAATCAGTTCTACATGCAGTGGTCGTTTATGTCCGTTTCGTACAATACGATTAATCTCTTCGATGTACCCAGTGAGATCAACATTTAATGTATCTTGAAATGCGTTTATTACCCTATCTTCTAAGTCTTTTTCTGTTTCGTTGTAATTTTCGTTAAGGCCGTGGATAACTATTAAATTGGAAGTGTCGTTGATAATGATATCATTCGCGTTCATATGCATGCTCTTTTTCTGTAGCGCGGCTATATCAGTTTTAAGTTTTTCATTTTCTATGTCAAGTTTTTGAATTTTTTCCCTTATGTGGGTAATGCTGGTATTTATCTTAATTTTTTCCAGAGAAATCTGTTCAGTTCTGTTACTTATTTCTTGCTGAAGTTTTAATACAGCTTTATTGATTTCTAATTGGACTGTATTTACCTACTACTGATTTTTTATAAAATTTACTGCTGTTGTAATTCCAATTTAGTGACGAGTAGTTTTTTGCATTTCAAAAACCAGATGTTCATGATGAAAGGTGCATGCCACTGTAGTTCCCTGGATTTTATTTGGACCTTATCACCAGGGTCTTTGGCAATCACAAAGTTGAAACCCAACATAACGAGTAGTTCAAGTTACATATTAGGGTATAAATGCAATTTCACTTTGTAAATGAGTTTTGTTCAAATTTCAAAAATATGTTTTATCTATTTATCTATCTTTATAAAAAAATATGATATATGTTCATTATTAATCGTTCTATCTACCTACGTCAAAGAATTATCAAGGCAACAATAAACAGGAAATATTTTTGTTCCCAAAGGTATAAAAACTAAATTGTTTTTGCAGCTCATTTAAATAGCTAAAATATTTTGCAATTTGTATTCTATTTTAATACGCACTATGTGGGCATCAAGTGAAGTTATCTTGAAGGGAGTCATTTTGGCAAGTTTGTGGTGAGAAAATACAATTCGCCAACAGTGATTGTAAATTAATTATCAAATTGTGAATTTATTTCTAACGTTTCCATACACAAGAAAATATTTTTTTTAAGTGTCCAAATTTAAACACAAATTTCATTTATTTCATCCATAATGTACATACAGGTAGTAAATATAAGTTACAAAAACAGTTATGGACCCTGTCGGGTACAGCAACATTCTAGATACAGTCAGTGTCTAGAGAGGAATCATTTATCATCTATCATTAAAATTTTCTACTTTTATTTTGTTTAATATCTGTGTCTGATGTATGCGTGTGTTGTCTTATATACTGTGTTTATGTTAAATTATGTATTATATTTAATAATATATACAATTGAATATTTCTAATCTTATGCCTAATAACAAAACAAACTTACATACAAAGGGGAGAGGAAAATGGGCTCATTGCGCATCAAAAAATTCATCCACATCGATGTCAATGGGAAACGTGCCCAGAAAGCTGGCAGCATTGCCACTTTGAATGGCAATGCTGATTCTCTGGCTGAAGAAAAGGCCAGCCCTCTGGTTACGCGAACAGTCGACTAACCGTTTACTAATGTCTCGAAACACTCGATGAGCACTCAGACCTCATGGACCTAATGTCTCAACCCCAAACGGCTCAAACATATAACTGCCAATAAGGTTGTTATATTTGCGCCGTTTGAGGTTTTCTGCACCAGCAGCAGCTGCCCCAGCACAGCCCGCCGTGCTAAGAAGATGGGATGGCGCAAGGGTATCGACACATGTTGCATCCCACACCAAAGGCCTACCCAACTTCCAAGGCATTATGGTCATCCCGTCCGGTCTCTTCCCATCGTCGCGTGCCAACCCATTGGGTTCTAAAACAGCTGGCACCCCGGCGGTGACAATAGCTCGACGTATGATGTCATTAATGCTGGCGTGCCGTGCTATCCGACCAGCGCTCCTACTAAATAAAATATATAATAAAATATAAATAAAATATATTTAATATTTTTTTTTTTTTTTTTTATTTATTTAAATTTATACTTAAAATTGCCGTATTATATTGTGAGTCTATTAAATATAAATGTCATTTTACTTATCGAGTTAAAAGTAATTTTTATTTTTTATAAAATTAATTATTAGTTATGTCCATATAATATTATAGTTTTGGGTCAAGTAATTATTTATTTATGTCATCCTACTTATCAAGTTAACAGTTTTGATTTTTGAAATTAATACTAATTTCAAAAATCAATATAAAATATAATATTTCCATATTATATTTTAAGTCAATTTATTATTATTAATGTAATTTAATTAGCGAGATAAAAGTTATCTTTGTTTTTATTGAATGTATCCATCAGATGATGTAATAGCTTTTATTCATTAAGAATTTTTTTTCATCATCATCATCATCAGCCTGTTAATGTTCCCACTGCTAAGATATAGGCCTCCTCTTTGTGAGAGGGGATGGGCCGTAATCCTACACACGGGCCTAGTGCGGGTTGGTGGATGTCACATGTCTTCTAATTTTAATTCTTGGACATGCCGGTTTCCTCACGATGTTTTCCTTCACCGTTTTTGAGAGCAGTGGACATGAAATAATTTACACAAAGTTAAGCGCCTGCTTGGATCGAACCAACGACCTACAACTTGTAAGCAGCAGCCAATACCACTGGGCCACTGCTAATTTATTTATATTGGTTTTATTTACTGGTTTTATGCTTTCCGGTAATTAAGTAATTTAAGACACATTCCCTTTCTCACAGAGAGGAGGTCTGTATCCCAGCAGTGGGAACACTAAAAAGGTTGATGACAATGATGATGAGTATCACCATCGTAAGTGTTTTGATTTTTGGTTTTAATGCAATTTAATCATAATCCAGCTTGCTACACTTAACCAGAGGAAGATACTCCGAGACAGATGGAGAAAATAGTAATCCTTCTGGACAGTCTGATAAAAAGAAGACATATTATTTTCCTGACGATTTCATGTTTGGGGTATCAACAGCAGCTTACCAAATAGAAGGAGGTTGGAATGAAGGAGGTACATTGTTTTAAATATTCGTTTGAATGCAAAGTAATAGAGCACGAAATTAATAAAGATTTGGACATGGGACTATCAAATAATGAGTTTGCCAAACAGGCTAACTGAAATCCTAATTTTACGATATACATTGTAACGAATTAGGGAATTCATATTTTAACAACTGCTTCTCCTTATGAAAATGAATTACTTTAAGGACGACGAATTCAATTCCAAACAAACAATGGAATTAACTTCCAAAGTTATCATCAGCTGATCATTGTATGGAAGGTACAATTTTTTAATGGTTTTCTTAAAGAAAGTTGTTAATTGCCATGGATAAAAGCAATTTACTGAAAAGAGAAAAACAAGTACTAAATATAATTTATACATTAAATATTATGAGGTACTGCAGGCGGGGACAACCAAAAATTATAGAAAAACCGACCAAAACTTCGTTGATCGATGAAAGCTAGGTAGATTTATCGCCCCCGAAACCCCGTGCATAGTAAATTTCATGAAAGTCGTTGGAGCCGTTTCCGAGATACAGATTATATATTTTATATAAAATAAAGAAAAGAAAAAAAAAGTATTTAATTGCCACAAAACGACATACAACAAGAACAAGAAAACAAGAAAAAATTGATAATTCCTCTCTGTTAGTGATATATCTGACAATATTAATTAAGTCTTAAGATAATATTTTCTTAAATATATTTGTGTTTTACAGCCAAATCAATAAAGGTTTAAAATAAAACTTTCATAAAACGAAGTTTTGGTCGGGTTTTTCTATAATTTTGTTTTTTTTGTTTTTTTATCGTAATACAAGTACACCGTATTACGTTTATCGACAAAGTAGATAGAATTCATGGCAAGACAGAAAAATTACGTATGAGTAGGTAGAAGCATGACGCTTCACAAAGCCAATCTTTTTCATAGACTCCGTATGCCATAATATCAGCAATCGAATACAAAAAAAATTGTGGTTGCTAAACTGACGCGGTTTTTCTAGTACGTCAGTGCACTCATGCATATCCACGATAAACACAAATGCTTGTTGAGACAGTCTCACGATCATAAATCATTGAATTAGTTATCATTGTTCGAAAAATAAATATTAGCTTTAGAATTAAAGATATTTCCAGTCTGTTAGTGTTATATATGACAATGTTAATAAAGTCTTAAGATAATGTTTTCTTAAAAGTATTTGTGTTTTACAGCCACTAGTTTATTATTACTCCTTATCTAGACAAACTGTAACGTTTTAAAGACAAAGGAGTTTATGTTTGCCGTTTAAGATTTTACTATTGTATTAGCAATATAACCAATGTTAACATGCATGAAGTATTCTTTGGTATCATAACTATTAACTATACGAATGTCACTGTTATTTCATATTAATAAAATAATAATCTTAAGTCAACAAAATTTTGACAAAGCCATTGTTATTACAGGTAAAGGTGAAAACATTTGGGATAAATATCTCCATGATCATTCAAATTACACTAAGGATGGTTTAAATGCTGATGTCACATCTGATTCCTATCACAAGTATATGGCAGATATAGATATGATGAAAAATCTTGGAGTTGGTTATTACCGAACATCTATTTCTTGGCCGCGGTACGTAAATTTTTTATTAGCATCACGGACTATAATTCTGTAGTGTCTGCCTTAAACTCAAGATAGATGTAAAACTTTTTAGATAGCTGACGGTTATTTGGGCCCAACCCCAAAGTGTAAAGTCATCCAATGACTTCCAACTAACAACCAGCAAAATATCCTAACGTGGATGCCAGTGCCAACGTGAAGAGGCATGGTTACACAAAAGTATTTTAACTCTGCGCGTGATAAAGAAGATTTATTACAATTTATTAAATGATTTGATGATTTACTATTATTCCTAATCTTTTACAGGATCTTACCAAATGGAACTGATAACTACATAAACAGAGAAGGAGTTATGTTCTACAGAAGATTTTTCAAAGCGCTCTTAAAAGCCAATATAACTCCAATCATCACGTTATATCACTGGGACATGCCAACAGTATTTGTTGACCTTGGTGGCTGGTGCAATCCGAAATTAGTAGACTATTTTGAAGATTATGCGTGGGTTGCATTCAGTCTTTTTGGTGATCTAGTAAAGAATTGGTTGACATTGAACGAGCCTCAACAGCATTGTGTTAGCGTTAGTTGATATTTTGATACTATTACATTTTATTTTTTATAATGAGTTTAATCTTGTTTCATGCACTTTTTTGTCTAGTTTTTACCTAACAATTCTAAAACAATTGAATTCCTTTTTGTATTTAAATTAAGACTAATATAGCTTCTCTTTTGTCTTAGTCTTACGGTGGAACGACGGTCCCAGGTTTGCAGTCGCCTGGTATAGCCTTATACCTTTGTGCCCATAATATGCTTCTTGCCCACGCTCGAGCTTACCGCTTATATCAAAAGGAATTTCTTCACGATCAAAAAGGTTGTCTTTTAATATTTCGTCTTGTATAATTGATGTTTTGTTACAGTTGATAAGCTTCTAGGCTTAAGAAATGTATACAACTGGATCCTTCCTAGACTTCCTGAAAATATAATCAACTTCAAGTTTTGTAATTTTTATTATTACTTTAAATTGTTTTCTTGTTATTTGTTAGATTACATTTGGTTGTATTAAAATAGGTAACTTATTTTTGATTTCCTTAGGTAAGGTCGCCATATCTTTAGATTGTAACTGGAGCATGCCAAAAACTCACGATTCTCCAGAAGACCAGGAAGCTGCTGAGCGACATCTTGAAATGCATGTGGGTACAATATGTTTGATATACTCATACAATACTTACCTTGCATTCTTACTTTTAAAGTAATTTCATTCCGTTCATCTTGAACATATTTTTATCATTTCAATAATGTTAAATTTTTATGGACCACCAGCTTATTTTATTTTTTTCAGGTGGGAATGTATGCTCATCCAATATACTCTAAGACTGGTGATTATCCACCGTTAGTTCGAGAGCGAGTTGATAACGCTAGCTACGAAGAGGGTTTCTTGAGGTCCCGTCTACCATACTTCACAAACGATGAGGTACTTCATCATTTACACATTTTGACAATGTTCAGTTTCAGTTTTCCACTGCAGTGCAAAGATCTCTCTACTCTTCTTCCACTCCTCTCTGTCTGAGGCTATTTGAAACCAATATTTATTAAAGGAGTCCAGCTCATCCCACCACCTCAGTCTGTGTCTGCTACGATTTGGCCCGCCATTTGAAAATACTCACTTTGTCGTGAGTTTGGCCTATTAATTTACAGAGGCACTGATTTTCTATTTACCTGTGTATTTTATCCAAACTATTTATGTTTAATATTATATAACCTTCCAGGTTTATTTGGCTTACTTCACCATAACCGTCAATGACTTAATCTACTACCGATAATTACTACTACTACCGAAACACCAATTTATTACAAATTACCAAACAACTTTCAACTGGATAGTTGGACTTATTGAATATAATCGAGCACTCCCATTTTGTATTATCGACACGAGTTTCTTTCAATCTATGGCATACCCAATGAGGCCAAGGTCACGTTAAAGTCGCTTATCTGACATTAATTACAATTTATTACCATTTAACACTAAGTGCACCGTTGGTCTCTTGGCCGAAACTGGTCTCTTTGTTTCGAACGGTATAAGACAACCTTAACCGGTTTTAAAAAGTTGTCGGAACCAAGAAAGTTGTATGTTATTTAATCTTCGATTCAAGTATTTCTGTTTTTTTTGCTATGATGCCATTCTTAAATAATAATATTAATTATACAGATTTAACTTTGTGTTACTTGCCAACCTTCTTTTTTGTGACATCACTTGTCACAAAAAAGAATTGTCTAAACATTTTAAGTTAAACCTTTATTGATTTTGATAATTTATCTTTGGCTTATTCGTCCTACAGATTGAGGCATTAAGGGGAAGTTCCGACTTCTTCAGCATCAACCATTACACCAGCTACTTGATCACCACACCTTCAGCGGAGGCTGTATGGCAAATTCCATCCTACGATCATGACACTGGAGTAAAAGTAGAACAGGACTCGTCATGGGAAATACCTGGAGTTTCATGGTTATCCGTAAGTTTATAGCCTGGTGAAAATATTGCTTACCATCAGTTGAGATAGTGGTTAAACGTCAAATAGTAAAGAAAAGCACTCTAGCAGGCAGAAGGTAAATTTTCTGCCTTTACCCCTTAGACCATAGGTTAAGTTAAGTTCCCATTTAAGTTGTGTTACTGGTTGGCAAAAGGTATAGAACTCCAATATATATAGAACAGAGAATTCTTGGAATTTTGAAACCGTAGCCACAAACATTTTTAATTCATGTTTTTTCAAAGACCTTTCTAGAAGAAAGTTGTTTTCAAATTTAAATTGCCTTAAACGTGGCTTTATAACAGAACTTCTAATATGAAAATCCATATTTCCAATGAACTTTAATTTGCAGGTTTACGCACCAGGATTAAGAAAAATGATCAGTTGGTTGACAAAGAAATACGATTTGAAAGTGCCTATTATTGTAACTGAAAACGGTGTGGGTGACCTAGGTCAAGTGAATGACTATGATCGGGTCTCCTACTTCAATGAGTACCTAAATCAGTTGCTTTTGTCGATAAACGAAGACGGTAGCAATGTCAAGGGCTATTTCGCTTGGAGTCTCATGGATAACTTTGAATGGGAAGATGGGTATCGGTAAGGACTTTGTCAGTTTTGAATACCAATTAATACTTTTGCAGTGATCAAATTTACGATGAGCAAAATTGATGGATATGCAGGCAGAAAGAACTGATTAAATCACGAATGACATAAATAGTTAAAAGTGATAGTTGCCTGGATGTATTTATTTATTTATATACACTTTATTGTACACCAAGACAAAACAATATTACATATGGAAACCTTAAAATTAAAACAAACATACAACAGGCGGCCTTATCGCGTTCTGCGATCTCTTCCAGGCAACCCAGAATGGAGAGAGATAGCCTGGACACAACATGGGGTTGCACTTGGTGCAAGTTTGAACAAAACAATAAGTAACAATCATAAAAAGCACTAAAAATAAAATACTAAAATAGATACATACATACATACATACATATAAATATACAGTCAAGAAAACAATACAGCTCCAACAAGAAAAAGATCACTGTGACAGGTAGTATTCCTTCACCAGTCTTTTAAAGATCGGTAGTGATTTTGCGCGTCTTATTGTTACAGGCAATGCATTCCATAGACGAGCGGCCTGGACAGTAAAAAAATTGTCCAGGAAGATAGTGGAATGCATTGGCATTTTAAGTTTCATGTTATCCGATGACCTAAGAACTTTCGTGTGCGAGTCACATAAAAACTGAAATCGATTTTTGAGGTAAAGAGGGGTAGATGGGAAAAATAGTATATTATACAGGAGGGAAAGAATATGAGCATTTCGGCGTAGGCGAATTGGTTACCACTTGAGTTTCTCGAGGCATTCTGAAACATGGTTATATTTGCGCAAACCAAACCTGAACCTTAGACAAAAATTTTGAAGACGCTCAAGTTTATCAAGTTGTACTTCAGTGAGGTCAAGATAGCTGGCATCATCATTTATCTCTTTTGTTAACAATACTTGCCTGAGAGTTAGAGTATGGATTTTATCATTGCCTTTCGACCTACGGAGGAAGGCATAAATTGCACTACAACTTGATCTCGATACCGAGAAATAGTGCTATGTCCTGTTTCTGTACGTAATTGGGACGTCGCCGCGTCGTAATACTGAAAACCAATCGATCTAGAATGCATAGCTGTTGTAACCAATGCCTATAATAATATCATGCAGGCTCTATCTACAACACAAGCCCAGTGGAGGTTGGTAGATGCCATCTTCAAATTTTTGGTTCTACAATGAGTTATTATCGTTCACCATTTGAGAGCAGTCGTGATGAAATAAATTACACAAAGTAAAGGGCCTATCTGGGTTCGAATACATAACCTTTAACTCGATTTTATGGTATGGTCATTTGAAACAGAGAATGCCATTAAAAGTCTGACGTAATTGAAATGTTAATTTCATCAGCTAGTTATAAACATAACATCACGCCTAAATTCCGCGAATGGTTAGGCACAGTTGCACTTAGATAGGCCATCCACATTTTGCCAGTTATTTTAAAGTCCCATTAACATTTTTTTTGTCTTATTTTTTCAGAGAAAAGTTTGGCCTCTTTCAAGTAGACTTCAGTAGTCCGAACCGGACAAGAACGCCGAAGCTTTCAGCAAAGAATTATCATAACATAATTCGTACCCATACGGTTGATTTTAACTATATAAAATTACCTTCGATTTATCACCGCTTAATATTAGATTTGTTGTAAAGATGTATGATGTTTGCTATTGTAAATTGCCGCCCGCTGCATTTTGATTTTTTTATTTATTATTTTATTCTTGCATGATCTGTTTTTTTGTGTTGTTTTAGTAAAAAAAATACGTTCAGAGGCAGTATATAATAACGACTGGTCAAATAAGCTTAAACTACGCATATTCTATCAGGTTTAGCAACTCTCAAAGGTTTGAAATGTATGGGATTGAAAAACAATATATCACGGGAATTTAACGCGACTATTTTGATTATTTATTTACCTATATAACCCGACGTTTCGGCCGTGTTGCAACGACCGTGGTCCGGGGTAGACTGGTGTCTCAGTGCACTGGCTCCGTTGGGCAGAAAATTCTTCCTCTACCCTCACATTTCTACACACGACACTGACCGTGTCCTTATTCTGTAAGTTCGCCGACTGCACAAAACGAGGTAATGTTTTTAGAATCACTGGACTCCACGCTGCGGATAATTTGTAACCGTCATCCCGATTAAACGTTTTGTGTTATGCGTTTTGTTTTGAATTATGAAACGCAAAAGTTTTAAAGGATTGACATACGCTACGAAATGATAGTATGAAAATAGTCGCGTGGTCATAAAAGGGTTTCATTTTAACTTTCCGATAACCATAATCGCTAATGGAATGTTTTATTCACTTTGTATAGAGCGTCTTTAAAAAACACCATGTGTTACCCTTGCTTCATATAATCGCTTTTAATTACCCCTACTGGAAGGTAAGGTTAACTTATGTCTTCGTGATCATTTTATGCAATCAAATATTGCGGTAGGTCATGTATATTCAAAATATTTAATTATCTTAGCGAACCAATATCTCAATATTGAAGGTGTGGCGTTTCGTCATCGCTGGTCGGCCTTAGTGCAAGCTAGATTCTAGAAAACTAGATTGTTTCAGTAGTAGATAGTGGGCGTAGCAACAAGAAATCTAGTCACTTTCGAGAAATATTTAATTCTTTAATGTTAAAGTTTGAACTGTTAGAACTAGTCTGATATTTCATTATTCGATATTTTGTTTTGGAGTGAAGCAAGCGTCCTCTTAATTTATTACGAGTATTTGCTTAGTTCATCATTATAATTTAACCATGGAACAATCTCTAAAATCGCGTAAGAAAATCAGCAGATTTCAATATTTTTCAAGATGTATATTGACGCAGATATACGTTCTGTAGTTTCTGCCTACCCCCATGGAAAAAAGGCGTGAGTTTATGTATGTATGTATATATTAACGCATTAAATTCAAAATTTACCAAACGAAATTTAGGGCGATATTGTGTTTTAAATTAATTTATGTTCTTAAGTTCTTATGTTAATTTGTGTCCCACAGCTGGACGAAAACCTCCTCTTTCGCATTTCAAACTATATCCTGCGTGATCTTTGGCTAAGTTTGGCACATTTTTTCGAACATAAAAATGAATACATCATTCATTCCATAACAAAAGTTTTTCAAAATTATGAGTAAATTATAATTTAAATTTTCATTTACCATGTGCAACCCAAACGCCATACCGATCTGCAAGGAAACATGGATTGCTGTAGAGAAAATTAAACATTCGGGGCAAGCAGTTTTCATTGCGATCCTTAAATTGCTCCGACAAGATATTTTCACCTAAACGTCCCTGTAGTCTACAGGGTAATTCCTACATAGAACCACTGGATGTAACAAGTGGAGAGTCGTTTTTATGAAAAAGATGTGAATTCCTGAAACTGGTCAACCGGGAGCTTAAAACCCTGTTTAGAACATGAGTTGCAGCATCTGACAATTGAATTATGCTGAGCGATTTCCATTTGGCGCAGTATGACAAATATGTACCCTAAATATTCCACACCTCTGTCCACAGACTAAAATATTTGTATGAAATAACACGAAAACGCTTAGGTTATTATTCAATGATATCACAAAGTAACTAAATAAATCAATTAGGTAATCTTGATTTGCAGTTTATTATCGAAAATTTTGTGTTTACTCACTTAATCGTATTCGTCATCAGCCAGATCAAGAACTGGCTCATCATGGCATAAAAAAAGATCCAACCATTTAGTTTCAAACAGCTTCGATTGTGAACTTCTAATAGTACAGTGGTTGCACAACGGACAGCTTAACAGTTTAACACAGCTTGTGGGGGACATTAATAGAAACCTGTTAACTCTACCAAACAAGGTCGGTCGGTACCTCTAAATACGATCGTAATGCTACTAATTGCTTCTCTGTTTAGTCGGTTAATATACTTGCAACAAGTTCGCGGCTATTGTTAGTTCATTATCACTTTTAAATGGCTCTGCGGTGTTCTTGCAAGCTTTATCTTTTGTTTAAAGTCAGGGCTGGGGTTTACTTTTGTTACAAAGTCAACTAATCCGTGGTTAATTAAATAGGAAAAGTGTGTTGAATCCGTGGTTAATTTTTAGTCTAGAAACATCAACATTCGAATATTTGCTTAAATTGAAAGTCGAAAAATAAATGCTGCAAATTAGATATAAAAAGTCGAAATTAATATTTGCTGCAAAAGCCGAACCTTCAATCTGGCTGTATGAATGCAGTAGGAAAAAACCAGTTAAAGATTGAACGAATACGATTCGAGTTGTTTTCGGCAAATGGTGATTGGTTAACTACGTATCACGCATATGTTTCCCTAAATTGCGCAAATGATGCGACTGCAAATGACCTCTACCACAACCTCTATTTTACGCTTGAAGATTCTCAATATGAACGAGGAAACGGAGTCATGTGTTCCACTTTAAATGACGTGATAAAACTCTTCTTGGCTCAACTCCTCCAAACAAAACAACTTACCAGAAACAAAAATATAACAAGCCACACAGTACATATTCTGACGTAGCGAAACTCCGGAACAAAACTGAAGTTAAACTTTCAAAAGCCGAAGATATTGTTGTCTCGGTATAAACACCAAACTACTGAAGTTAGTTTTAGTTAGGTCAGCTATTTCTAGAGTTCACATTTTCTATTCTAGCACCCAGACAGAGATCGCTTTGCGAATTGAAATAGACCGTGACTGTTCTACAGTCGAGAATTGGGGTCCATATTATAGTATTGGACCGTTTGTTTTCTGACAAGAGTATTTTTGAGATTGCGTCCTAGTTTCAATGAAGAAGTATTTTGAGATTTGCTGAGAGGAACTTCAGTATGATTGGTATTGTTCGGGATGTATCCACTATTGATCGTTGAGAGTTCTTAACTAGCATTTTGAATCTGTTTACACATCCTAAGAGGACTTCAGTAAAGTTAGTATTCTTCTTCTTCTTCGTCGTATCGATGATTCCAAAATTAAATATATTTTGACTAGAATTCAGCCACGCCAACAGCATAATGTAAGTTAGTTAGTATTGCCTATACTTCCTTTACAACATTTTTTCTGTGTGTGTGTGATCGTCAAAAGTTCTATAGATCTGTTTTCGTATGCTGGGCTAAAGGGTTTTGTAGGAACTGGACTTTTAAGTGTAGTTTACCCTCAGCTGGAGGCTGTTGGTAGGTACTTATGATAATTATCTTCTAAGACTAAAGGAATCTTTCCTTTTATACAAACTTCATCTATCTGTCATCTAACTTAATTATGTATGAATCAATTCTCGTGACAATCGATTTTAGTTATGTATGGTATCTTCAACTTTCCATTAAGTGGCGGATTATTAAATATTTATACAAACACTGTTAAAATAACACACTCATAAAGACAAGCCAAAGTGGGCTTTTAAAAAGGTACATGCTATTAACATACAACATAAGATAAACAAACCTTTTTATATCGATATAATTGGCGGCATATTGGATTATTGGCCGATTCAATGTTAAACAACACACGGAAAAATCCGCGACCTTGCCGTTGTCTCTGGGCAAGGGCTCGTTTATCTCCGGCACCAATCGGCTAATTTCGTGCAGTACTTACCTACCTATACTGTGATTTTTAATTTCGTAGACTAAACTGACAGCAGCTGCCAATGAACTTGTTTTCTTAAAATATTGCAAGTGCGGCGCATAGTGTTGTAGGTAAGGCTCAATAATAAGTGATTCATCGAATCGATGTGCTAAGACCTGTCAATATTAAATTTCACTCATTGGTGTAAATAAATGTCTTATGAATATAAACGTAATATATTTAAATATAACAGTATTCATACACATAGTACATAAAGTTTTATTGTGTTAAATATGAAATCAACAATAAAATAAATGCGGTCGATAAAATGTCTGACATGAATGGGTAAATAAGGGCCGCTAGTTTCTTAACAAATGTAATTTTTACGTGAAATAGTTCCATTTTCGATCTACTTCGATTTTCAATCACTAAGGATAGACAGGATACGACACTATTTTTATGTAACGATAAAGTGACAACCCCCCAAATGTCATTTTAGTCTACGAAATTAAAAATCAGAATATACACGACTTATCCCCAATTTCTGAATTAAGCATTTGACGTTGAGTATCTGTCGAACTCTTTTTTAGCCTTCACATTGGTCAAATAATGACATTAAATAAGTGTTTGAGACTTATTAAATTCAATATACTCAATTTAGAAATCGGTCCTTAGCATGAAAAATGCTTCCTAATCTATACAGCAGTCATACCCAACCATAAGAAAAGATGGCAATCCATGTCACCTACCTGGCGTAGCATTCTGTTGGCAGAAGCGAAGAGCATTGGCTTGACATGGAGTCATATGAAGTGTGAACTCAAGACTGTCCGTGATAGAGGACTACCTACCGGGCGGTGGTCGCCTATTGTCACATGATCTAGCATTTTTTTATTTACATTTCTTTTCTCTATTTGTTTTTTTTATTTAGTTGCACCTGCCATAATTTATCTCTGCACCACCCTAAGGTCGACTGGTAGTAAATGCCTAAGGCATTATGTCCACCTTTGTACTTGTGCATAAAGTTTTAATAAAAAATAAAAACAGGATTTACAGCATTTACAGGTATATGAAAATAATACACAAAGAACCAAATCTGACGTGGTAATTCCGTGTTCAATCAAAATTATGATCATTTGACGTACCCTCATAACCCTCGTAATCATTCAATAACTTATGGGTACAGCCATAAGTTATTGAATGATTACAACAACCGCAACAACACACATTTTCTTTATCACAATAGTACCGATAAAATATTGGTGTTACATCATAGTAACAATCAATACTACAGAATATAAAATGTAAATCCTATAGCTATTCAAGATTATCGCTCAAGAAACAATTACTGCAACATTGTTGATAACCAGATGGTCAAACATAATTTATTGATTGATTTTAGTATCAAATAAAACCCTTTTAATAATATTTACATATTTTGTATCTGCATTCTTACATTGAAACTATGTCAGTAGGTTTTTAATTGTGGGAGTATTTATATTGCAGTTAACTAACTAGCTATCCGTTAGCTTTGGGTCTAAATAAATTGTATTGTCTAAATAAATGTATTTTATCAACTATAAATATTGGGGTCGGCTTCCACTTTAACCGGACGCAGCATATATTATAAGAAGCGACAGCCTATAATTATATATTATCATCACTGCTCCCAAAACGGTGAATTAAAACATCGTGAGGTAATGTGAAGTTTTCATCAGAAAACTTTGCCGTGTTATTTGTCGTAGATATAATGCAAACAGACGAGAGCAAATTAAACATTCTTTATTAATATTATTAGGAAGGATATTTTTCTATACATCCATTGACAGTGTCAAACAATCAACGACCAACATTGCTAGGTAACCGGCAGGACTATAGAGTTCATTAAAGGCATAGAGGACCTATGCCTTCACAGGTAACAATATAATATAATATCTAAGAACTAAAAATTCAACAAAATGTGACATCCACCATTCCACACTGGGCCCGCGAGGTTGATTACCGCCCATTCCTTCTTTCAGAGAGCAGACCATTGTCCCAGCAGTAGGAACATTAAAAGGATGCTGATGATGACAGCCTATCTGAATTCCGAAACCCGGAAGCTGGCTAACAGGATACCCTTTGGCAAGACTCGTGTCAGATTATAAAGCTTGTGAGTACCCGTAATGATAACCGGAACCAACAGCATAACTAGCTTTCTGAGGCACTGAGGCGGATGCCCGGTATGTAAGGGACGAACATTTATGTACAGATCAACTTCGGTAAGCGTTGCTTATTCGTGAACCGACCCATTATTTTTGCTGTTATTATTTAGCTACTAGCTTTACCTTTAATATCAATAAAAGTATGATAAATTACACCAAAAACTCGATTTATTAGCTTTCTGCCTCCCCATGCGTCGTGTTTTATTTTCTTATTAATTAGTTTTGCCTTAAACTGGTTACTTAGGCAAGCCCTGTTCCTTAGTTTTATAAACACAGGAAACGGTTGGCGTAGAATTGGAACAAAAACAATAAAATCTTAGCAAAAGCTATTTCAAATATTTCAATGGGCATTGAGCGCCCTGTAGTTATAATCATTTCACCAAAAATACACCAACTATTGAAAATCTCTTTAAAAGAATCAACTAACCTTTTACTTTTCGCATTCAGCGTATTCCTGCGGCCTTCACCAAGTCATTGGTCAAATTTGTGGGCAGCATACGTCTAACTTTAGATACGCCTTTTGTACACGGTCGCCATTCCAGAACCTTTCGGTCCCATCGAGCATCAGTTCTTCGACCAATGTGCTCTACCTTCTCCCACTATGAATAAATTAGTTTAACGATTATTTAGGTTATGATGATTATTATCTTAATTTTGCTACAGATCTCTTTATATCTGATCACATAGGGCACACATCGAAGTGTTGAAGTGTTTGTACAAAAAAGCCACCATGTCAGTTCGACTTTAGGATCAGACCGCGAAACCCGTCTTTCTGCAGCGAGGTGTGAGACAGGGAGACGTAATATCTTCAAAACTGTTCACTGCTGCACTGGAGAATGTCTTCAAGGTTCTGGACTGGAGAGGGCTGGGCACCATCGTCATTAAGAAGTACATCACTCACCTTCGGTTTACCGACAATATAGTAGTCATGGCTGAGACCATGGAGGACCTCAGTACAGTGCTCGATGATCTCAGTAGAGCTTTCGAAAGAGTGGGTCTTATGATGAACATGGACAAAACCAAGATGATGTTGAATGCCCATGTTACACCCACTCTTATTACTGTCGGAAACTCTACACTCGAACTTGTGGGCGACTATGTCTACCTGGGACAAACGATCCTGTTGGGTAGGGCCAACTTCGAGAAAGAGGTCAACCGTCGAATCCGACTCGGCTGGGCAGTGTTCGGAAAGTTGAGCGGTGTCTTCTCGTTCAACTTACCACAGTGTCTCAAGACAAAAGTCTATGAGCAGTGTGTGTTACCAGTGATGACATATGGCTCTGAGACGTGGTCGATTACAGTGGGCCTCATCAGAAAGATTACAGCCACTCAAAGGGCAATGGGGAGGGCTATGCTTGGAGTTTCCTTGCGTGATCGAATCAGAAATGTAGAGATCCCCATGAGAACCAGGGTAATCGACATAGCCCGAAAAATTGCCAAACTTAATTGGAAGTGGGCAGGGCACATTGCTCGCAGAACGGATGGCCGATGGGACAGAAAGGTTCTGGAGTAGCGACCGCGAACCGGAAGACGTTGTATTGAAAGGCCTCCCACCAGGTGGACGGATGACCTGGTGAAGGTTGCGGGGTCCTACTGGTTGCGAGACGCACGGGACTGGTCAAAGTGGTGACGCTTGGGGGAGGCCTATGTCCAGCAGTGGACTTCTATTAAGTGATGTAATAAAAAATATTTGTACAACATTAAAATAAAGTACATCAAAGTGCACAATACTCGTATAATAAATTCACAGAGCTCTAAAACTTTATAATAAGAAATTGTAATAAAAAATGCAAATGGCTCCTAAAATGCACTCTAATATGAAACTTCTGCTGTCTTGCATAAAATGATACAAAGTCGTATATTATAATAATATTATGAGTATTACTAAAGTTAACTTTCGAGCACGAGCACTAATATTGAATGATAACAAAATAGTTAGTATGAAACACTTTCCGTAAATAATAATAATTATTTTATGAACTTCTTACTCGAAATAGACAGCAAAACAAAATATTTGTATCATTTATTGATTACTTTGCACTCGACCTGAGACACTAAGTTTTTTTTATTGAGGAATGAATAAATGATTAATGGTTTTCAAACGACTTCAAAAAGAAGGAGTTTCTCAATTCAACTGTATGTTTGTTATGCGATTACTCCGCCAATTATGAACTGATTTTGATAATTCTTTTTATTTGAAAGCTGGTTGTGGTTTCATTTAAATTTGATCAATATCTGACGAGTAGTTTTTAAGTTATATTTGGGAACCGATCACTTTGCTGAATATTTATTTCGTTTTAATACAATTTTTTTTGTTTTTTAATTTCTGTCGACTTATTGTCGGGCCTACGTTGTATTAGTACTTGGATATGGGGGGACCCATATCCAAGTACTAATCCTGTAACATGGAAATATTGTAAAACCTAACCATTTTTAAAAGAGTAACCATGGAGTTTCTTGCCGGTTCTTCTCCATAGGAAACGACTAACCCGAACCGTGCACCTTTTGTTGACGTTTTATAAGTGCCCATGTTGGCCTAGGTAAAATAAAAAAAATATATTTTGATTTTAATATTTTTTGTTCGAATTTCATTTTACTGAAAACTATTGACCGACATATTTTTTGCTATATGCATTATTTGACATATTTTCAGATCATCGAAGTATCATGTGGCATATGTATTATTTTACCGAATTACGTTTCGCCGATTTACAAAATAACTTTTAGCTTTTGAACTTTTTTCATTTGCCAAATCATTTATTTGTCACATTTTCGCGAAACAACATTTTACGGAATATTATTTGTTCACAAATATATAGCCGGTAACTTGGTGGCATTCTTAATATAAAATTGAAATAGTGTCATATTAAGTCAACATTTTGGGCTACAAAATTTGGTGACATAAACGAATCGCTGCAAAACCGACTTCACGCAGACTTGTCTGTGTTTACGTATTTATTTTGCATGTTCATGCAAATGTTTTATTAATAACTGTCATGCATTAGAAATTGTTATTTAATAATTATTTCAACGAATTAATCGAGCGAAGCGAGCTCGGGAATTTGGGGCACCCCGACACGCATAGGTTAGGTTTCTTTAGACCCTGCAGACAGAAATAGGAGTTCCGCGCTGCGGGGCTCCGTCGACTTTTTTTTTTCTATTCGCTGTTTATACATTTTTGTATTCGCCTACTGTATCTCTCTCACTTAGTATTTCAGTAAGGCATATTCAGTATTTTAGTGTTCAGCATTTTAGAATGTCCGGGAACATAATACTTCGAACAAATGTTATTTCAGCTATGTGTAATTTCGGTAAAAAGTTTTTCGACCAAATAAAACGTTGGAGTAACGAAAATAATCGAAATGATAATAGGTCAACTGAGACAGTGGCTGACGTGACTTCGATAAAGTAAAAAAAAAACGAAACGGTAATAGTTGAAAAGTTTTAGGTGAAATGAAATTCGGTCAAATATTTTTCGAACTTATGATAGGTAACCGTTATCCTTAATAATGCGTATGTTCATGGTAATGTAAGGTACTAAAACTAAAAAGAGAAATATTTAAACTTTTTGACAAAAATAAATAAACCGACTTTCAAAACAAAATACTACAATACGAAAAATTTATTTATTTTCGGATATCGGTGTCAAAAACGAAACGAACGAAAAAATTGGTACCAAAGATCATCATCATCATCATCATCATATCAGCCGAAAGACGTCCACTGCTGGACATAGGCCTCCCCCAAGCGTCGCCACATTGATCGGTCTCGTGCGTCCCGCAACCAGCGGATCCCCGCAACCTTCACCAGGTCATCGGACCACCTGGTGGGAGGCCTTCCAACGGGACGCAAGACGTTGGTCTTCCGGTTCGCGGTCGCCACTCCAGAACCTTTCTGCCCCATCGGCCATCCGTTCTGCGAGCAATGTGCCCTGCCCACTGCCACTTAAGTTTGGCAATTCTTCGGGCTATGTTGGTTACCCTGGTTCTCTTGCGGATCTCTAAATTTCTGATTCGATCACGCAAGGAAACGCCGAGCATAGCCCTCTCCATTGCCCTTTGGGTGACTTTGAGCTTTCTGATGAGGCCCATTGTAAGCGACCACGTCTCAGAGCCATATGTCATCACTGGCAACACACACTGGTCATAGACTTTCGTCTTGAGACACTGTGGTAAGTTGGACGAGAACCAAAGATACTGACTTCTTTTTGTTAAAAAGTTTTTTTAATAATAATTCTAAATACAGGTTTATGATTGATCATAAACTTGGCTGTGGATAGTAATTGGTTGACGTTTTAGTGTGTGAATAGATAGAAAATACATTATTGTACTCTTTATGTTTATTGTTGTATTTTTAGATGGACTCTCTGAGGAGTATACGAAAGAAAAGGGAGCTATAGCGGATGACATGGAAGAAGAAAACAGCGCCGATACCAAATAATAAGGATAAGGTCAGGCAGATAATGATGATGATATTGTCTTGTTTTACTTTCTTTGTCTAGTTTTATTTAGGATTTTGGGCAATGGGATCCCCTGTAAATACCTGTCCATAATGGTGAGTTAAACGGTGAAGGAAAACATCATGAGGAAACCGGCATGTGTTAGAAACAAACATTCGAAGACATGTGACATCCACCAACCCGCATTGGGCCCGCGTGGTGGATTACGGCCCATTCTCTCTCACAGAGAGGAGGCCTGTGTCCCAGCAGTGGGAACATTAAAAAGGCTGGTGATGATGATGAATGGTGAGTTGTGAATGCAGTGACTATACATACACCTTTCGCCTTACCTTTTGGTAAGTATTCCGATATCTAAAAGCGAGATTTTATGATACCTACTGTTTTATTAACTAATCAACTGATTACGCGTCCAAATATTGGAACTTTTTCATCCGGAATAACCGACATGATTTTGTTTAAATACGTTCAAAAATCATACAGAATTAATGTTTATTCGTTTTACTGCGAGTTCAAAGAAAATAAACCATGTGAAATCAAACGTAGATCTATCGAAATTTACGCGTAAAAAGGTTTTACATTTAGATTGAAGCAAAAATTAATAAAATCGTATTAACTTAATTGCTGTTTGACGCCATTATTCAAGGTCATGCAGTTCGTTTTATTTTATCGATTCTATAATGTATGGTCGGTGTCCCTCGTCAGGTAGGATTTATTTAGTTGTCTGATGTTAAGGTCGCTAGAATCAACAGATTTATGCAAAACTGACTGTTGGTTATTTTTGTGAATCACCATATAATTAATAGGTATAGTTCTTGCCAAACTTCTTGGCCGTCCTGAAGTTGGCTACAATAGCTGCGCAGTAGTAAATCTCATACAAAAACAGAACCGATTCGTGCCTTGCGCATCGGAAAGCCAACTTCAGCCGGCCAAGAAGTTTAGCGAGAACTGTATCTGATGTTACTAAGGTCGTTAGAATAAACAAATTTGTGCAAAAGGGACTGTTGGTTATTTTTGTGAGTCATCATATAATTAAAATCTCTGCGTAATAGTGCCTAATCCATCGGTGATACAGCGTTATGCATGTGGATAAAACCTACTGCTGATGATGATGATGTCAATGTCGTGGGTGTAATAAGAACCAGAATAAGAGACCAGACGGGATAACCATAATGCCTTGGAAAGTGGGTAGGCTTTTGGTGTGGGATGCAACATGTGTCGACACACTTACGCCATCCCATCTTTTTAGCACGGCGGGCTGTGCTGGGGCGGCTGCTGCCGTTACAGAAAACCTCAAACGGCGTAAATATAACAAAGTTAGAAGTTATATGTTTGAGCCGTTTGGGGTTGAAACATTAGGTCCATGGGGTCCGAGTGCGCATCGAGTTTGTAGAGTAATTAGCACAAAGCTCGTCGGCTCTTCACGTGACCAGGGGGCTGGCCTTTTTTTCGGCCAGAGAATCAACATTGCCATCCAACGTGGCAATGCTGCCAGCATTCTGGGCACGTTTCCCATTCTCATCGATGCGGACGAATTTTTGATGCACAATGAGCTCTTTTCCGTCTCCCTTTTTTTATTTGTATAGGTTTGTTTTTTTTTTAGAATATTCAACTGTATATATGTTAATAAAGACATATCTCTTCTTTTTTTTTTAAAGAAACAGAATTCCATTCAACGATGGCTGCAGGTTCGTTTTTTGCTCGCAGATAAATATGCGCAGAGGATACGATCTAGCCGTCCTCCGATCGCTCCGTCACATCACAGTCACAGGTTCAGTTGAAAACCAGCGTCGGGCACTAGTTGCCCGACATTTTGCTGAACTGGTCCTATTTGACGCAGCCGTGGGACACACAAAATTATATTTGTAAATTGTTTTTCATCTTTTTAGGGTTCCGTACCCAAAGGGTAAAAACGGGACCCTATTACTAAGACTCCGCGGTCCGTCTGTCTGTCTGTCTGTCTGTCTGTCCGTCTGTCACCAGGCTGTATCTAATGAACGGTGATAGCTAGACAGTTGAATGTTGAATTTTCACAGATGATGTATTTCTGTTGCCGCTATAACAACAAATACTAAAAAGAGAATAAAATAAATATTTAGGTGGGGCTCCCATACAAGAAACGTGATTTTTTTGCCGTTTTTTGCGATAATGGTACGGAACCCTTCGCGCGCGAGTCCGACTCGCACTTGGCCGGTTTTTTATTGTTATTTAGTTTTATGTTTTCTTTTTCTTATTGTGTGCTCTAGAGGCTTGTGACAAATAAATGTGTTTTTTTTCACTACACGAGGTATTTCTGAGGTAGCAAAAAATTGCATAAATGCGAATGCAGGTCATCATCCTCTTGCTTTTATCGCAATTTACATTATGGTTTGCGCAGCATGTCTTCATCTGTACATCCCTTATTAAAAGCGAAAACATGTAATTGGTCACTAGTTGGTTTATTTGATGTTAAATTTGTTAGTTGTTAATACTGTTTGTTTACCGATTACAATAAAATTAAATTAATAAAATAAAATCTCTATAGTTCTCGCCAAACTTTTTGGCTGCCCCTTTCTGAAGCGCAAGGCACGGATCGGTGCTGTTTTTGTAAGAAATTTATTACTGCGCAGCCATTGTAGCCAACTTCAGGGTGGCCAAAAAGTTTGTCGAGAACTATACTTGCCCTCATCTTTACCGTCAAGTCACCTATTTTTTTGCAAGCATGCAGTTAAAATTCAAAAACTGAATTACCTACTACCTACCTACCTACCAGTAGCGCAACTCTAAATCTTTGAGAAATTCACAGCTACCTGCCTAATAAAGTCACCTCTAATTGTTCTTAACAAAAGGCATTACGAAGAGACATAAATCATTAAAAGTAAGAGATTATAAAACCCTCAAAGTTCCACATTTTTCATTCAATTAAACACTCAACGCTTCTTAAAATCATCTTGATAACCACTTTACCCTTTTAATGAAAATTTAATCACTGACCGAGAAAATTATTTTAGGCGGAAAGAGCGCCCATTGTAATTTTTATTTTAAAACCACTTTTATAATTTTAAATGTCTGGCTACCAAAACTTTTTGGTCGAATCAGAAACGCTTTAGAGTTTATGATGACAAAGAAGTTCAGGGACTGGCTGGCGATAACTTTGTTTTATTTTTCTTAGTTCCGTAACTAAAATTCGAAGAAAACCAAGGATTCTTATATTTTTACAATCATCATATCGAGTTCCAAATTTGAAAAAGCCTACACTAATATAACGATATAGTTCCAATTAGGATTTGGAAAAATCTCGGTTATTGGGTTTTTACATCATGCTACGACCTTTAAAACCAAAAAGATAGAACACATACCTGGGTAAGCTGTGGGTTCTGTCTGACTTTTTGTGTCTTTAAAAACTTCTGGGCAAAGCTAGTAGGTACTTGATGAATCAACATAATCATTAATTTCAAAACATTTCACTATTTTCTATTTCTTCTAATGACAGTAAGTACCTAATACTTGACCTTTTTTTCTCAAGAAAACTTATCTAAACGCTTTTTGTACTCATCTGGGGTTTAAAAAGAAACTTCTCACGTAACTTGTAACCGTCCAGGGACTAGGGTCACTTCTGTAGGTACCTATCCTTTCGCCATTAACTCAAACGGAATAGAAGTTTCTTCGGATGTAGTTTGACTGCCCGGTCAATGGTTTGAAACGTTCCAATGTCGGGCAGAATTTGCTTCTTGGTCTCGGTTCGGGTTCCGTTGATGAGCATTTGTTTTACGTTGCTAGTGTTGTAAATATCGATCATTTTTCAATTATTTTAAGACTACTGAACAATTTTTTTGCCAGAAGCTTCGTCCGCGTTGAAGTCGGAAATTATCTCAAAGGACTGTGCCTTCTACTGAGATAAAGTATTGTATGCCCTCATCCAAGTCATGGTCTACTCGTGTGGCAAGTATTCATACAAATCCGTTAGCCGTTGACGCATGATTGTTTACGAAACATACAGACCTTCATTTACTTATAATTTTCTGTTATGAGGGAAATCATTATATATTAAAATCAATATCAGGATTTTGATGATTTCGATAATGTACAAAACAAAGTGATAATAATATGCTTGCATAAAAATCTTTATAATACCTAATACTACATAATACTAAGCTTCATACAACCATAATTATTAAAATATTTAAATAATCTTATGGTAGATCCTGCTTGCCTTTGCTTTAAACTGTTTTCGTTTCTTAGTGAGAAAATGTTTTACTTCTCATTCCTCTCTTAATTAGTGGGTATTAGTGGTCGGGTGCGCTAATTAAACTAAGCGTGTAATGGTCACAATTAAAACGAAGGCTTCTGTGGGAAACCGTAAGTCGTTTGTTATCGGAAGGGTGAAACTTTGAAGCTGCATCCCTTCATATTGTGTTTGTGTGCATAATTATGTTTATAGAATTTAAGGTGTGAATGAGGTAGTAAATGAGTAGCTAACTGTTGGGTTTGAACGTTGATTTCTGTTAGAGAAGAGCGTGTGCTGAATAGCAGCAAATATAGGTAGGAGGTTCGATTCTTCAATTTGATCATATACTAACTTCCGGCATCAACTATGGATGAGAGGGTGGCCAACAGGTCACCCAGATCTTACACAGATGTTCTGAGTACTTCTGGAGGGAAGTGGGCTGGTTGGAATTACCACCAAAAGGCCGCCAAGGCCCACGCTCCATGTTCCACCTGAAAGACTAAGTGCAGACCAAACCCTATAACACAGAACATAGAGGGTGGCCAAAACACATAATTTTGGCAACACATCATACGTTGGAGATGGTTTCGGGGCAGTAAATTCATTCTGACGGAGACAGCGGTTAACGAAGACTTTTATTTGGCGTAAGATGTCTTTTGTGACCTACGTTTCTCACCCGTAGAGCAACACGGATTTTACATAGGACCCGAAGATTTTGAGTTTAATACTTCGGGTCAGATGCTACAATTGCTAAACAGGGCTCAGCTACGCGAAGGTAGCTCGAGCTTTGGCGATCCGTTAAGCGATGTCCTCTTCGCTACCCCTAGTCTCTGACACGACACTCCCGAGTTATGTAAATTTGTGGACGCGTTCCATTGTCTCTGTGCTTATCAGCAAAGATGAGTGGTTCTTCACACCAGGTCTCACTTCTCTTCACCAGAAGGCAATATACGTAGGCCTTCCCTAAGCCTCTCGCCACATCCAACCGTCTGTGCTTCTCGCCTGTAGCAGACTCCCACCTGCGGCCCTCACCAGATTGTCAACACAACTGCTGGTATGCGTTTGCCACTCGATGATCGATGATGATGACGGGCTGAAAGACAGATTCTGCCGGCCCCATCGACTATCCATCCTGCGAGCTAGTACGGTGCCCTCAGCTCCGAATCTTAGAACTGTATCGACCATTCATAAAGGCTTTTCAACCCTTAAATCAATTCTTTATATGTATAATTATTGACTGAAACATGCCAATTTGGTTTAATATCAAATTAATGAATCCAATAACGTGATATTTATTTTAATAATGAGACGAAATCCAAATAATCCGACGTAAATTTGTTATGAAACTTTTATTCGACGTACTTTAAACTTTTACCTTTAATTAATAGAGAGCAATTATCATGTAATTACATTACTTATTCATTGCATAACACTGAATAAGTCATGTAGGTATTTATTTAACACACCGCATTAATCTGTTCGTCGAAATAATTAAACGGAATGCATTTGGAGTATGCTTTAAGGTTACACTAGTCAACGGCACGAACTATTCTGTGCGCGGGGTTAAAATGCATTTTATTTCAACCGACAACACGTGCGGAAGAGATTGATGCTGTGATGAGCATTAGGAAGCTAGTTCGCATACGAATACACACTTTTGCAAATTCGTAGCGAAATGGATAATGATTAAAGACGAAACCGAGCGCGCGAAATTTTATAATCAGACCTTTGGGAGTCTGGATATCATGAAAAACGACTAAACGTATCTGTTCAAAATTAAATTATTTGCATTGTTGAACTACTAATCTATCCCTGTATGGTGGCCGTTTTTCAATTTTCCGTCTTCTTATGGCATTTATTTGCGCCCAAAAATGCGTTAAAATTAGTGTCGAAATGTGGAACTTTCGACTCTCATAACTTTCAAATATCTTCTTTTTTTACTTTTTTGCTTCCATACAGGGCTAGATAATGATGAGATAAATTGATATCACTTTTTATTTTGAACGTACATCGTCAAACAGTGGAATAATCCCTAGACTACGTTTGTATGGAAGAATTTTCGACTAGTGTACCCTTAAGCTGGGCTCCTTAGACTGGTCTCAAACCTAGATAGAGAAAATGGAAGGAGAGTAGGGGGAGGCTTTTGCCTGGCTATGGGAAAATCTAGGCTGTAAACAATAACAATTTGAAACATACTATAATTGCATTTTCTAACCATTTATTACTCATCATCATCATCAACCTATTAATGTTCCTACTGCTGTGACACAGGACTCCTGTCTGTGAGAGGGAAGTCTGAGGGAGTGGATGTCACATGTCTTTTATTACTGTTATTTGATAAAGTCTTAATAAGCTACCAACTAAAAGGTAACGAAATGTTTTTTTTAGTAGCTGGGAATGTCATTGAAAGCGATATCCATTATGTCTAAAATCAACATGCGCCACGTGGGCAAATTCTTACATTTTGGCATTTCGACGATCGCTGTCGCCAAATATAATTTTGTGTAGAGCCCAAGAAGGTATCATAACATAACGACAGTTAACCTTAATCCTTAAGCCTTGAAAAGTGAATCGATTAAAAACCACATTCTTACCAATAGAAAACTTGTAACTGACCCTCAAAGCATAAAGCTAAACTTTTCTCTATCATTTATTACTGGTATAAAATCAATTTGTCATAAATATATTTATTGACAGCAAAGCTTTATTAGATCAGTATGCCAACACAAGCCCGACCTTCCCTTTATTGTTTGTGTTTGAGCATGACTTGTCTGGCCCACAATCACAGTCACGAATGACTTAATAACTTTACAAACAGGGCTCCGTCCGCGTGGAATAAATTATTTTCCATATAATTTTTATTGGTTAGAGTCCCAGAATAAAGCAGAAGGTTAATTCCAGGGAACAAGCGAAAGCAGAGTGACACACACACACGATAGCGACTGAAAAAATGTCAAAAATGTGTGTCTGTCTGTGGCATCATAGCTCCTAAACGGATGTACCGATCTTGATTTTTTCTTTGTTTGAAAGGTGACTTTTTCGAGCTTGTTCTTCACTATATTCAATTAAAATCGGTTCGCCCGTTCAAAAGTTATCCGCATTTTACTCTGTGAATCTGAGTATTTTCGCAAGATACCGTGTCATAATTACGTGTTTTGATAAATTGTCGCTTGAAGCCTGTCGACTAGGTACTAAGTATATTATTTGTAGTTTAAAATGCATGAAATAACATAAAAATAAAAAAAAACTCTGACACAAAACCTTTAAAAAGCAAAAAATAAGCCTCGTACTCGCGTCGAGGAACCGCTAAGTAAATAAACTGCTAAAACGTTGGCGGTTCCCCGACGTGAGTACGAGGCTTATTTTTTGCTTTTTATAGGTTTATGTGTTGGTTTTTATAAATTTTACATTTTTTACCTTAAGATAAGCGATAACCAAAACCCACAACGTTAATAGGCCTGTGAACCAATGTCCTTAAGGCTGCGAGAATCGTCTTGATGCAAGACGCACAGTACTGGTCAATGAACCACTTGGTTGAGTTCTTTGTTCAGCAGTGGACGTTTTCCAGCTGAAATGATGATGTTGATGAAACGATAATGCGTTTGACGATGTAGGACGCCTGTCTGAAGAAACCTTCTTCACTTTTTATTTAAAAACCGGCGTTTTATAGATCATTTAAATATTTAAGGCTCCCGCAGACAGGCGATCGTTACGTTGTGACAACAATGCTACAATCATTTTTCATAAACATAGTTACACGGATAATGCATCCTTGAAGATTTTCGTATCTTTGTTGCACCTTTGCGTCGCACGTCGAGCCTACCACTGAGCTTGAATGTACCCGTACAGCCCGGCGAGCATGGGCCCAAGACATTTGGGACAAGACGTGATAAATTATGTCATGTCTTACAATTTGTCTTAAATGCTAGCACGGGTCAAACATGTGACATATTTTAAAGGCGCGACGACATGCCTGTCTTGTTGCTGCCCGGCGAGCACGGCCTACTGGGACATAGCTTGAGTCACACATATCATCGCAGTTTGGGCGATAAAGCCATTTTGACTTAAATAATAGCACCGGCGGAGTGAGAAAATTTCCTGACGTTTATTTAGGACTCATCGGGTCTTAATTGCTAATACGGGCGCACCCATTTTGTCACAAATGTCACATTTTGACAGATGATTCAGAAAAATGTATCACTTTCGTTAGGAGGTGGTGATAAAATTTTATAGATGAAAAATAAATATTTTCCTTTTAATTACTGCACCAAATGGCAATTAATTTATTTTGTGTGTGTGTTGATCAATGCTTATTAATTAATTGAAATGTTACAGGATTATTAATTAATTCTATATTATTACTTTTTTATAATTGTATTTTTTTTATTGTTACTCTTATTTCTAATTATTACTTTTATTTTGATTTTGATTTTTTATAATTATTATCTTTTATTCCATATTCTTCTTACTTTCTACATTTTAAAATATGTCTTAAATAAAACCCCCAAAAATCATTTAAAATATAAAAAAATGGGGCCCTACGGTATCGGGAACAAACAGGGTCCAAACTTTTATATTTTTTTAAGTTATTATTAAAAATTTCACAATAATTATATCGTTCTAACAAACATTTACTATGTTATCAAACAAACAAAGACAAATAAAGTGTGCATAAGTCTATGGTCGTGGGTCAAATATTAATTTGTTTCCAACAAAATTAAAAAGTTGTTTATCTGTATGAACGGTACACTTTTATACGTATTATTTTATTCGGTCGTCTATTCAATTTATGTCGCACTGTGAAGTCAGCAACAAGAAAGGCATGTCGCGCCTTTAAACTGGTTGTCCCGTGCTAGCATTTAAGACAAATTGTAAGACGTGACATATTTTATCATAACTTGTCATGACCGAAAATATTTTCTGTTAAGAATTTGTATTTCAAGTCGAAAACCATGTAAAGTAAAAAAAACTTTCATAAATTCATGTTGAGATGCTGCTAGTATGCGGGTAGCAAGGGGAGGCTAAATTTTGGTTATTTTTTGCCTAGGACATACCGTTTTCGAGATACCATTTTGGAAATATAGAGCGTTTTATGCAAACTAAAATAAGATTCGGAAACAGTCCGTCGTAGGGCTATGCTTCTCAGAACCTAAATGGGATTTTTATGGCCAAGGTTAAACCGAAGCTGCAATAAAATTGTAAAATTGCCGTAAAAGATAAAAAATAAACGTCAAGAAGTTATGCCACAAGTCAAGAAAATATCTCACGCCGCCGTGCTAGCATTTAAGACAAAATGGCTTTATCGCCCAAACTGTGATAAAAAGTGTGACTTAAGCCATGTCACAGTAGGCCGTGCTCGCCGGGCAGTGCGTGCCACGAAAGATGAGACTTGACCGCGCCTCCCGCGTTTTGACCGCCACCACGATGACGGCCGGTCCCTTCCCGCATTCAGACCTCATACTGCTAAAGAAACCTTATACAAACCACGTGGAGACCAAATCTCATCTATCGTGGCTAACTGTACGTTTGCACTTTCTTTACATGAAACGAAACAATGAGTGTATGTATTTTCACTCGTTGTTGTGCGAATTGATCTTCTGTACCTATTTTTGTGCCCGATTTCCGTTAAACGGCAAACAAAGATCTTTTGGCTGGATAATTTGTTATAATTAAAACGCAATATAACGCCAGGAGTTTTTGAGGACATACTTGAGACCAGGAAAGGTCCCTTCATATGCTTTTGAAAGCTCTTCATTGTGGCAAATTCTCTTGAAGATATCTAATTAAAAAGTAATTTAATTAGCGTAACACAAAATTAACGTTACTACCTTTAATATCAGATACAATTACGTAGGTATTGGAAGCACATTTAACTATGTAAATACAAGTAAAAATTTCTAAAACACCCGAAATCTTTATTTTCTTTCATACTTTTTAACCAACTTTCGAAAAAGGAGGAGGTTCTATGTTCGACTTTTTGTATGTTTTTGTTTTTTTTATGCATGTTCACCGATATCTCCGTCAATTGTGGAACGATTTAAAAAAATATTTATTTGTTTGAAAGAGTATGTTCCGAAATTGGTCTCATTTTAATTTGGTAAAGATCTGATGAAGAACTTCGAAGATATACAACAGAACTCTTCAATAAATAACGGAAATCTCTCGGGACTGCTGCAATCGCATGTCTGTTTATTGTTTATACCATTTCATAACATAACATCACGCCAGTACGCTCTTAAGGGGTAAGCAGATCTCTCATTTGACCGGTTTTGTTCAAGTTTCATGATATTCGAGTAATCTATTCTGGCGTTATAGGAAACTTACTAAACAAATTGCCTATTAGGTAGGTACAACTAAAAAGTGAAAAATAAAAAAAAACTTTTTTACAAAAAATACTACCGACTTCCAAGTTATTTTTCACTTTGTAGTTTTCTTATTTGGAAGTCGGTAGTATTTTTTGTAAAAAAGTTTTTTTAAACTACATAATTTATCTAGTAGTAGACACGCTTTGATCATATCTCGATAGATATCTTGCAAAAATACCCAGATTAACAGAGTAAAATGCGCATAACTTTTGAACGGCTGAACCTTTTAATCTAACATAGTTAAAAAAATCTCTCGACAAAGTCACATTTCAAACAAAAAAAACTAAATCAAAATCGGTTCATACGTTTAGGAGCTATGATGCCAGAGACAGAAACACAAATAAACAACCGGTTCTAAAGACCGATCTTACTTTGAAATAAAAGGATTGTTTTCACCCCGATATTTGTAACGATACTTTATCTCAATAATAAACTTAACAACTTAAATGTTCTGATGCGACTGAGCAATGGCTAAGACCTTGCCTTGTGCTTGAGGTCGTTCGGGTTCAAATCCGGGGAAGTACCAATGTGACTTTTTTAATTCGTTTATGATCTTTCTTAGTTTATTTTGGACATCGGTCATCGGTCGAATCAGACAAACTTAAGTGGAAGTGTGCAGGGCACATTGTTCGCAGTACGGATGGCCGATGGGGCAGAAATGTTCTGGAGTGGTGATGTGCTGCGCGAACCGGAAAACGTTGCGTTGGAAGGCCTTTCCACTAGGGGGACCGATCATCTGGTGAAAGTTGCGGGGATCGCACGGGACCGGTCAATGTGGCGACGCTTGGGGTAGTCCTATGCCCAGCAGTGTACATCTTTCGACTGATATGATGATGAAGATGATCAGTCAAGAGAACCTGGATTTATTTGGGTTCGGCGTACCAATTGTATTCTTCTATACTTCTCTATTAGTCGTCATCTTAAGAGTTTCCCCGTTGCTAGAGGATAGGATAGATGGAACCCGTTTGCCGCACTAAGACCCTCATTTGGTCTGTTGTGCGTGCAGGCCTCCACTATGTGAGAGGGAATGGGCCGTCATCCACCACGCGGGCCTGGTGCGTGATGTCACATGTTTTCGAATATTTAGTTCTAAGGCATTCCACTCAATGTTTTCCTTCACCGTTTTGAGAGCAGTGGATTCGAACCCACGACCTACAACTTGTAAGTCGCGCCCGTTACCACCGTACCACTACTGCTCTCCTTGCTAGCCATATCATCTTCTACAAATTTCATCCATCGTTTTTCATCGTTTTGTATGTCATGGTGGCCTAGTAACTAAGACCTCGCCTCTCGTGCGTTCAAATCCGGGCAAGTACCAATGTGACTTTTTCAATTCATATGTACTTTCTAAGTTTATCTTGGACATCGCTAACAACGGTGAAGGAATATATCGTGAGGAAACCTAGACTTATAGTGAGTTTATTATAAGATTGTGCTCCATTGGTGTAATTGCTGCAAGGCGTTCCAGTGCGAGCGTAAACAAATAAATAAATAAAACAAACAAATGTTTATTGACATTCATAATCAAACCAATATTGACCAATCTCTATTCATTATAATCGACAGGTGACAATCCGTTTTGTAATTTCCTTTCACACGTTTTCTATTTTTAAACAGTTATATAGTCTATCGCAAAATCGATAATGAAAACGATGTACCTAAGACTCTTAGACAAGTGGAATTCCATGTCAGCGAAGGCGATAGTCGGCATGTCAGAATGTAAGGGATTGATCACGTGATTTTTCGACATCGCTTGTCAATCCCATACAATTTTGCCTTTTTGGCAATCGCTATCGCCAGAATTTCGATGATAGAATGTCACGCTTGCCTAGGGCTTCTGATGGCTCAACGCGATTCCATTTATATCACACTAATAGGCGATTTAATGCGATGCAATTCCACCGATGTGTACATAAAATTTTCTTAGAGTATTTATACGCGATATCCGATCGGTTTTGCGTAATTTAAATTGCGTTGCGCCATCGGGAAGGTCCCTTTCAGTTATATAACTATGACAAATAAGTATTATCAGTTGTATTAAAAATAGGGCCCATTCTCAACAAAACAGAATTTTCCTATACAAAAGAATACTGCGACCAATTCGTAATAATACGGCACCATTCGTGTGAACTGGTTCCCGCGAGTACTCAAACCGGATCTGAACTTGGCTCATAACTACCGTCGTTGATTCCGGGTTCCGATTTTTGTTTATTTACCTACTCGGAATATACTTATCAGATTTATATTTTTATGGATAAAAATGTTAAATAAATCAATGGACTGGGTGTTTTTATTAAAATTATATGAATCGTTAATAACATGTTGTATCCTACTAATATAATGATTGGTAAATAACTATATATGTGTGTTTGTTTGGATGTTTTGACGTTCAAATACATTCTGTAGTAGTAGTATCCAACAGTTACTTATGCCTAAACACAGGCCATAAGATCATAAACTGGGTTTTAAACACAGACATAAACCTAACTAGATGACGCAAGCCCCTCCATCTGTATGAAAACTAAGCGTGCTACTTTTTCACACACAATTTAAGAACTAATTTACTTACTGACGAAAGAAAATATTTCCATTGCCTCGCCCAACTTTTTGATGTTTTTACAGCTCAATATGAGATAATTAGGCATATTTCTAGATTTCGGTGGATGGCCCGTGCCGATAATACTAAATAAAACATTTCAAAGTACGATCATTGCTCGTACTTTTACTCCCTTTTTTGATACGCGAACTACATACAATCGCGTCATCTAGTTAGATTTATATCTGTGGTTTTGGACATATGATACTTGTCAACTCATTTTCCCAGTGACATGTTTCCGATGGATTCTTTGATTTTTTTGTATGTATTAATTAAGCAGTTGCTTCCAATTTAAATATGTATTAACGAAGTTGATATCGAAAATCGGAGCACGTGGCATTCAACTTCCTACACTCTTGCGCAACACTCTCTCAATGCTCAATTTGAAAATCTTAACATGTATTGCGTCATTTATAGCATTGACTAATCGATTTTTAAAACAATTGATACATTAAATTTTATGTTATAATTGTCAAAATGCTCGTCATTATGATCGTGTTACGCAATCAAATGGATTCACCCCACAGGAGCCGTTTTAGTGATTAGAAAATAGCCTATGTTACTCAAGAATAATGTAGCTTTCTATTGGTGAAAGAATTTTTCAAATCGGTCCAGTAGGTTTAGAGCCTATTCGGTACAAACAAACAAACAAAAAATATTTCCTCTTTATAATATTAAGTATAGATTAGTTAAGGTTATTTGAATCTGAAAAGAGATGTGAGTTATGGAAACATGCACCCTACTCCTCAAAACTTCAACAGCATCACTCAGGCAGAGCATCTGCTCCCTGAATACTAACTACAGTAGGCTAATCTGTCAATCTCCAAACCGATTGCGGGCCCAGGTTGGCCGCTGTAGAAACAACTTGCCTAAATGGAGTATCATAGACCCATGCAAACATAATGCCAGTGTAGAGCCCTTCGCAGGATGTGGTCCACCTCCTTGTCTGCCCTTCACGCCCAACCACCTGAACATTTCAGGATTTAAACGTAGAATGACAGAGCAGGACAGCTCTGTCATTCTACGTTCAAATCCTGCTACATACTGGTCGGATATAATCTGAATGGTTGAGACTCAAACTTTATTTCAGTTAATCGGTACGAAAGAAGAAGAAGAAGGAGCTTTGTTGTCTGTCGTTAGTTTAACTGATTATGAATACAATCAGTTAAATAAAAAAGATCTGTTAAATAATCTGTCAGAATTATCAGTTAAATAATGTGAAACTTAGATGGCTGACTTTGTTTTTATTCAATTCCTAATTTAATCAAATCTATTACATATTTATGATACTTATTTAGATACTTTATTGATCATTCGATTATTAAAAAAATATCATTGGTCGTTAGTTGATTTTATATGAAACTAGCTTCTGCCAGCGGCTTCGCCCGCGTGTATTATACATACAAACCTTCCTCTTGATCACTCTATCTATTAAAAAAAACCGGCCAAGTGCGAGTCGGACTCGCGCACGAAGGGTTCCGTACCATTATCGCAAAAAACGGCAAAAAAATGTTTGTTGTATGGGAGCCTAGGAGATAATTTTATTCTGTTTTTAGTATTTGTTGTTGTAGCGGCAACAGAAATACATCATCTGTGAAAATTTCAACTGTCTAGCTATCACGGTTCATGAGATACAGCCTGGTGACAGACGGACAGACAGACAGACAGACGGATCGCGGAGTCTTAGTAATAGGGTCCCGTTTTTACCCTTTGGGTACGGAACTCTAAAAACAACATCAAAATCCGTTGCGTAGTTTTAAAGATATAAGCATACATAGGGACAGACAGACTTTATTTTATAGTATGTAAGGATAAGGATAAACAACTAAACGGCTCTATTGATTATATTAAATGGTTATTTATTATTGTGTGTAGCTAGATAGAAACGGTGACAGGGGACGTCCTAGATTTACACGGATCTGATTGGTGATGTTCTTCAGCAAAGACAGGTCCCCAGTACTCATGACCAGGAACGTGTATGCCTAGATGTATGAACGCAAATGAAGCAAAAGGAGTAATTTAGGATCGTAGCAGGTGGCGTTCTTTAATTGCCGCCGATTACGATGTGAAAAACGTGTGAGTTTATATATATTATGTATGTAATTGGATTTCTAAGGGACACACCAGAGAATGGGCAGCAGCGTTTTCTGGACACTTTAACAACAAACTGCGATCGCCAACCCGCCTTCCAAGCGTGGCGATTATGGCAAACCCCCCCAAACGAATATGAGAAGCACACAAATTAAACGGCCCCGAGTGCCCGGCAGCCCGTCTGCCCTAGGCTACGGTAGCGGCCGAGGCGATGGCGTGGCAAGGGGTGCGAAGAATCCCCGGAGTGGACCCGGCTACCCAAATAAACACCGACGACTGAACCTGGGAACATATAACACGCGAACACTCCGGACCGACGAGAAGATAGCCGAACTCGAGGAAGAATTGAGCAGGTTGCGATGGAGTATTATAGGGTTATCTGAAGTCCGAAGAGAGGGGGAGGACTCGATAATCCTCAAATCCGGTAATCTGCTCTATTTCCGAGAGGGTGACCGACAGTCCCAGGGTGGTGTTGGGTTTATCGTCCACAAGTCCCTTGTGAACAACGTGGTGAAGATCGAGAGTGTGTCGACCAGGGTGGCGTACCTTATACTCAGAATATCCCAAAGATATTCGCTGAAGGTCATACAGGTCTACGCCCCGACCTCGGCACACCCCGACGACGAGGTAGAGACCATGTATGAGGATATATCTAGAGCCATGCATGGTTTTAAAACTCATTTCACCGTTGTCATGGGGGACTTCAACGCGAAACTGGGCAAACGAGACGTGGATAAGCTGCAAGTGGGGCAATTTGGAGTTGGACGTCGGAACCACCGGGGTCACCTACTGGCCAGTTTTATGGAGAAGGAGGGCCTCTACTTCTTCAGAAAGCGTGAGCACAGGAAGTGGACCTGGCAAAGCCCCGATGGTGCAACTAAAAACGAGATCGACTTCATCATGTCAACCAAGAAGCAAATGTTCAATGATCTCTCTGTGATCAATTCGGTGAAAACCGGGAGCGATCACCGCATGGTAAGAACATTAATGTTAAGCTTGAAAGGTCTGGACTGATGAAGTCCACGCTCCGTCCAGCACATATCCAGGTCCAAAACCCCGAGAACTTTCAACTCCAGAATCGTTTCGAGTGCCTAGGGAGCTCCGTGGACGATTACAGCGATGGGTTCGTGGAAGCTGTCCTTACGGTCGGGTCTAAGTTTTTCAAGACCCGCCGTACAGATAGGAACAAAAAGCTCTCTGATCCAACTCTCAAGCTCATGGAGGAGAGGCGTGAGATGATCCTGCAGTCTTCAGACGATGCGTTGAAATACCGGCAGCTAAATAGACGGATCTCAAAGTCCTTGAAAAGCGACCTCCGCCGCTTTAATACCGATCGTATCAAAGACGCGATTGAGCGGAATAAGGGCTCCAAGGTCTTTGCAAGAGATCTGTCTTTTGGGCAGAGCCAGCTCACGAAACTGAAGACCGATGATGGCAGGATCGTTTCCGCCACACCGGAGCTTATGAGGGAGATCGAGAGATTCTATGGGCAGTTGTACACGTCAACCAGTAAACCCGTCGCGAATCTAGCGAATGACCCTAGAGCTAGATTGACCCGACACTATACCGAAGACATTCCCGACGTCAGCCTGTATGAGATTAGGATGGCTCTGAAACAGCTTAAGAACAACAAGGCACCGGGGGACGACGGAATTACGGCCGAACTCCTGAAGGCGGGTGGAAAACCTATACTTAAGGCCCTTCAGACGCTGTTTAATTCCGTCATACTCGAAGGGAAAACGCCACAAGCATGGTGCAGGGGTGTGGTGGTACTCTTCTTCAAGAAGGGTGACAATGCCCTACTGAAGAACTATAGGCCCATCACACTTCTTAGCCATGTATACAAGCTGTTTTCAAGAGTCATCACGAATCGTCTCGCGCGCAGGTTTGACGATTTCCAGCCTCCCGAGCAAGCCGGATTTCGTAAAGGCTTTAGCACCGTAGACCACATACATATCCTGCGGCAGGTTATACAGAAGACTGAAGAGTACAACCTGCCTCTCTGTTTGGCGTTTGTGGACAACGAGAAAGCCTTCGATTCGATCGAGACTTGGGCTGTACTACAGTCTCTACAACGGTGCCAAATTGACTACAGGTACATCGAAGTGTTGAAGTGTTTGTACAAAAACGCCACCATGTCAGTTCGACTTCAGGATCAGACCTCGGAACCAGTCCGTCTGCAGCGAGGTGTGAGACAGGGAGACGTCATATCTCCGAAGCTGTTTACCGCTGCAATGGAGGATGTCTTCAAGGTTCTGGACTGGAGAGGGCTAGGCATCAACGTCAATGGCGAGTACATAACTCACCTTCGGTTTGCCGACGATATAGTGGTTATGGCTGAGACCATGGAGGACCTCAGTACAATGCTCGATGACCTCAGTAGAGCTTCCGAAAGAGTGGGTCTTAGGATGAACATGGACAAAACCAAGGTGATGTTGAATGCCCATATTACACCCACTCCTATCAAGGTCGGAGACTCTACACTCGAAGTTGTGGACGACTATGTCTACCTGGGACAAACGATCCAGTTGGGTAGGGCCAACTTCGAGAAAGAGGTCAACCGTCGAATCCGACTCGGCTGGGCAGCGTTCGGGAAGTTGCGCGGTATCTTCTCGTCCAACTTACCACAGTGTCTCAAGACGAAAGTCTATGACCAGTGTGTGTCACCAGTGATGACATATGGTTCTGAGACGTGGTCGCTTACAATGGGCCTCATCAGAAAGCTTAAATTCACCCAAAGGGCAATGGAGAGGGCTATGCTCGGAGTTTCCTTGCGTGATCGAATCAGAAATTTAGAGATCCGCAAGAGAACCAGGGTAACCGACATAGCCCGAAGAATTGCCAAACTTAAGTGGCAGTGGGCAGGGCACATTGCTCGCAGAACGGATGGCCGATGGGGCAGAAAGGTTCTGGAGTGGCGACCGCGAACCGGAAGACGTTGCGTTGGAAGGCCTCCCACCAGGTGGACCGATGACCTGGTGAAGGTTGCGGGGATCCGCTGGTTGCGGGACGCACGAGACCGGTCAATGTGGCGACCCTTGGGGGAGGCCTATGCCCAGAGGTAACGTAACTAACGGTAACGGTAGGTAACTTACAAGTTGTAGGTCGTGGGTTCGATCCCAGGCAGGCGCTTTACTTTGTGTAAATTATTTCATCACCACGGCTCACAAAACGGTGAAGGAAAACATCGTGATGAAACCAGCATGTCCTAGAACCAAAAATTCGAAGACATGTGACATTTAGGCCTATTCCCTCTCACAGAGAGAAGGCCGATATCGGAAAACATGGTAATATTTAAAATTGATGCCGAAAACACCCCAAGAATCGGTATTATTGTAACAATTGTTTATGATTGTGCTAATTTATCAATTCTTATAATCGAATTGCAACTCTAAGGGCCGGTTTCTGAAGTCGACGTCACATCTCAAATCAGCTGACAAATTGTCACAAATTAACCAGCCCTCAGTTGTCAGTGAGTTTCTCAACACTTCATCATCGAGAAATTAGCTAATCGCTTGTTACATTAAATAATCGACATCAATTTATTTCGGTTGGCTACCCTAGCTGGTATTCATTCACTTCATTTACTACTATAACGTAATCAGTAACTATAAACAGTATTTATCTTGAGCGGAAAATTGCGGAAATTAACATATTTTTTATAACTGAACCCACACCATGGTTTTTACCGGCCCCTATTATCTTTTTATCGTAATGTAAGCCTTTAAAATCATAATATTAATTTTAATCTGCGAATAATTGACCACTATCCAACAATTATAAATTAGGCTCGTTGACAAGAGATTAACATTGATAAAGGTTCTCAGAAACCCAAAAATGCTGTAACATGAGGTTAATTCGTGATTTTTGTCAAGTGTGACAAATTGTTAAACATTATGCACATTTGGGTGTTGAGAAACTGAAAGAAGAATTAACAGGCGATGAATCGTCGATTACATTAACAGCCTGATAATTGAGAGTTGGGAAACTGGCAGTAAAACCCGTAAACATGTTAAAAGACTAGCATTAAAAAATACCTTTTGAATGAGAGACGCTTAGAGTAGATCATAAAATATATCAAATCCACTCGATACATATTTCAAAGGGGAAGAAGGTATATCTAGGGGAGATTTTCCCCCGAAGCATCATCAATCAAAGGACTGCCCTCAAGTCGGCTGAAAGAATTTCTCATATATGAAGGCTTACAGCTCCGTCATACAAGTATGTGCGTTACTAGAATACACGGAAAATAGGTCACTAGTTAATTATTGGCTTTAACAAAAAATGGAAAAGCTTTATATAATTTTTTATATAAATTTGGATATCAGAAAATAGTAATCAAATCATTTATGGAAATGAATGTAAAGCTCTATCTAACGTTTCTCAAAAAGCAGCCTAGCAACGTATTATTTATTCATTTATTAAAACTTTATCCATACAAACAGAGGAGGATTTAATGCCATATACATTTTCTACCAGTCAACCTTTACGTACGCACAATGAACTTTGGGCGTACCTCAATGATGAGCCCTGCCATAACCGGGTGGGCAGCAGGATGAAACAAAAAAATTCAATGCTCGAGGCATTCGCTCTGGATTGAAATAATTCGTGGGTGAAAGCGTTAGCCTAGGCTAAGTTGAAGCTGGCTGAACATGGCAAAAGTGCACAATTGATGTGTATGGTCGTAGCTTTACCTTTAATCTACCCTTACGGCTGTTTTTACCTTCATGGATTTCCCTGTGTGCACGCCATCATGTGCACCCGCTTTGTTTAATACAAAAAACCGTACTGCGTGCGACGACGCGCGCGGCACACCACTACCTGCGGGGGAGTGGGGCGCGGGGCGCCATCGACGCGAGAGACGGAGCCGCGCCACACGCCGACACTTCGCTACATTCATCGAGCAAGCGACCACGCACGACGCCTAAATGTACGCGTCTCAAAAACCATAAATGTAAACCCTTGTAAATGCAAGAAATATTAAAAACTATTGATTCAAAGAAGAGGAGTTCATTTCAATCCCCTTCATGTGGCGACCGTGAACAAAAGAAGCTGAAGCTGCTACAAGAATAACCCAAATTGCTGTCGCGATCGGAAGGATTCAATGTATCACGAAGATGGCGGCGGCGTCTCAACAGCTATAAAAAGGAAGTAAGCCCGTTCCTTGTTCTATCCCTATCCCTATTTTCCAGTTTTTTGGTTGCGTTTAAATGCCGAGCTAGCTTTAAGCTGTGGGGAGAGGTGCCTAGCTGCGTGTTTTAAAGCCTGGCTATCGCCATACGCACGCCATAATTCTATGCACTAAGTGCGAGCACGTGGCACTAAAATACCTACTCATATTTTAACAAACAATTGATCGGTTTGTTGGTTCCTAGGTAAAAGGAAATTATTTATATTAGTTGTAAACAGTTATTTGCCGAACATTCCAGCCGATCCTGCGTACGCGGTGGACGTAGCGTGCTGTCAGCGTGCTCGGCCACGGAGCCGGCAGCGGCGCCCCACGGGTGCTGTTCATGCGGTTGGCGGGCTCGGTGGCAGCTGCGAGGTTTGAGCTGGTTTGACTGCTGGATTTTTCGGTTAGAGTGAACATTTTATTTAACTTTACCTTTCTCATTGTTGGAATTAATAAAACATAGTGTTAAATTCGTGGAATTCGTTACAAAATGTCGGACAGTGAACAAGCTAACGATGGTTCAAATTCCATTTTAACTAAATTAATTCGTAAGCGAGCGGGCATACGCAGTCGCGTGACGTATTTTAAAAACTATATTTCAAAGTTTCAAATAGACAAGTTGGATAGCGTAACTAGTATAGATATAAGAGAATTAGCGGTAAAGTTAGCACAATTACAAGAATTAGTTTCAAAATTTGATGAGGTTCAAACTGAAATTGAGGAACTTTCTGTAAATGAAGAGAAAGAATATTCTGAAAGAGATATTACGCAAAGTGAATTTAGTGCCCAAATTGCGTTAGCTCAAGAAATAATAGATTTGTTTTCAACTAAAAACAAAAATTCGACTAATAATGAGTCACTAAAATCCAGTTGTGGAGTAAATGCTTCCATAAAATTGCCTACTATTAATCTACCAACTTTTGATGGGAACTTTGTAAAATGGTTGGAGTTTCGAGACACGTTCCAATCTCTTATAGATGACAATGACTCTATACCAATAATAAATAAATACCATTATTTGAGAAATTCGTTGGTAGGTAGCGCTAAGATTGCTATTAGTTCAACAAATTTTGCGGCTAAGGATTACAAAAACGCATGGCAAGCTTTATGTAAGAGATATGATAATCCAAATATTCTTATGAACTATCACTTTAATGCATTAATAAATATTGCTCCTATTCAAAAGGAATCCTTCACTGCGTTAAGGGATTTAAGTGATATCATTTTTAAAAACTTAAGTGCGCTTAATACCTTAGAGATTTGTACAGATGGTTGGGATCCTTTAATAATACATTTGGTGGCTGCAAAGTTAGATCCTAGCACTAGGAATAAGTGGGAAGATCATAAAGGTAGTTTGTTATCCCGTCCTACACTTGAAGAATTTCAGGATTTTTTAATTCAAAGAGCTAACGTTCTGCAAACAGCTTACCATAGTCATGTTAATAATGATGGTAAAAATTCTTCTAAAGAAAATAGTAACAGAGAAAATAGATTTGTGAAGTCATTTGCTACCATTACAGATAATACTCATAATAGGGCATGTGTTGTGTGTGATAAAAACCATTATATACATCAGTGTTTTAAATTCAAAGGAATGAAATTAAATGATAGGCATTCCTTAGTAAACAAGCAAAAGCTTTGTATCAACTGCCTTCGCAGTGGTCACACTCATGCAGAATGCTCTTTAAAGGGTTTGTGCAGGAAATGTTCAGAGAAGCATAATAGTTTATTACATAAAACGGTTATAAATGTAACCACTGAAAACACTGAGCCTTCAGCTACTAGCGTTCCTATTAGTTTATCTGCAGTCTCACCAGGACAAGTTTTTTGTGCACTGCACAGGTTGAAGTGGTTAATACTGAAACAAATTGTACTTACCTAGCTCGTGCATTGCTGGATACGGGCAGTCAGTCCTCATTTATGACTGGCAACTTGAAAGAAAAGCTAGGACTACAGACTGAAAAGCTAAATGCCTTTAATGTAATAGGCATAAATAATGTAGCATGTGAAATTACAGAACGGTGCAAAATTAAATTAAAATCAAGAATAGGTATGTTTAGTGCACATGTCAGCTGTTTTATTCTCCCAAAAATTACTGGAAATTTACCTAACATTCAAATTAATGTGGAAAAGTTAGGTTTACCAGAAAATATCCAATTAGCTGATCCCTTGTTTTACCATCCATCTGAAATAGATATTTTGCTGGGTGCAGATCATTTCTTTAATATTATATTACCAAATAAAGTAAGTTTAGGCACCAACAGACCTGTCTTACAAGATAGCATGCTAGGCTGGATAGTGGCTGGAACCACAGGGCAGAGCGAAAATAATAAGAAAATGTATTGTAACTTCGTTCAAAAAGGTTTAAATGAATCTTTAATAAAATTCTGGGAGGTTGAAGATGTACCATCAGAAACTAATATTTATTCTGCAGATGAACAGTTATGTGAAACTCATTTCAATAAAAATACGTGTCGCTTACCTGATGGTAGATTTTCAGTTATGATGCCGTTGAAAGAGGTTCCTGAGCAGGCACTAGGCAATTCATTTCCTTTAGCTTTTAAGCGTTTTCTCAATTTAGAAAGAAAATTAAATAAAAATAATAAATTAAAAGAACAATATGCCAATTTTATAAAGGAATATGCTAAATTAGAACACTTAGTTGAAATTAATAGGCCAAAGTTTGGATGTTTCTTACCACACCATTGTGTTATACGCGAACAACATGAAACTACAAAACTTCGAGTGGTTTTTGACGCTTCTGCCAAAACAAGATCAGGCAAATCTCTAAATGACATCCAGGCAGTTGGTCCCGTAATGCAAAATGATTTGTTTTCGATACTTATCCAGTTTAGATTACATAAATGTGTATTAACAGCGGACGTGGAAAAAATGTATCGCCAAATCGAATTAAATGAATCGCAGCGGCATCTACAGCTGATATTGTGGAGAGACCAACCATCGGAGCCTATTAAAATTCTGCAACTAAAAACTTTAACATATGGAATGGCATCTGCTCCATTTTTGAGTACCAGGTGTCTGTTTGAGCTAGGGAGCCGATGTAGTGATAAGGTTATTGCTGAGATAATTAAAAATAATTTTTATATGGACGATCTAATAACGGGTGCCTCTTCTGAGGACGAATTAAAGCACATATATTTAGGTGTATCACAAGCTTTGAATGCGGCTTGTTTTCCGTTAAGAAAGATCAGAACAAATTGTCCTAAAATACTCAATGATAATGCAGAGTCTAATAATTGCCTTACTTTTCATGATGAAGCCACTGTTTTAGGGTTGAAATGGTCACCTTTGTCAGACAAATTACAGTTTCCTAGTGGCATTGAAATCCCTAATAAGACTACAAAAAGAATAATTATTTCAACTACATGTAAGCTATTTGATCCATTGGGATTGGTTAGTTGTTGTATAATCAAGGCAAAAATATTATTACAAAATTTATGGGCTCTCAAATTGGATTGGGATGACCCGGTACCAGAACATTATGTTAAAAAATGGTTTAGTTTCATAAAAAATTTACATTTTTTGTCTGATATTGTCTTACCACGCTATGTTTTGGGTGACAATTTAGATGTTCAATCTGTGGAGATGCACTGCTTTGTTGATGCATCACAACAAGCTTATGGAGCATGTGTCTATAATATGTGCTCTAATAATAATAATAAAGATAATACAGTAACTGTTAGGCTACTATGCGCTAAAACAAGAGTAGCACCAATCAAAATACTTACTATTCCACGATTAGAGTTGTGTGCTGCCTTAACAGGAGCTGAGTTGTGTGCTAAAGTATTAAAATCAGTTCCATGCAATGTTATGAAAATATACATGTGGACTGACTCCACAGTGGTACTTGGATGGTTAAAAACAAAAAATAAGGCCTTACAAGCATTTGTTCGTAACCGTGTGAATAAAATAAATCAACTTACAAAAGAATGTGAATGGAAACATGTTCCAACTAAATTTAACCCTGCAGACTTAGCGTCCAGGGGTATTGATCCACAACATGTGCAAGCAACATCGTTGTGGTGGGAGGGACCTTCATTCCTAAAGGAAGGTAAATCTAAATGGCCTACCCAGCCACAGCTTAGCCTTAATAATTTACCCGAAACAAAAGTACTAATTTCAGTTGATGAAACATTAGATAATAATAATTCATTAATACAATTTGATAAATATTCTAGTTATATAAAAATAAAAAGATGTTTTGCGTATGTTTTACGTTTTGTGCATAATTGTAAAAAGAATACTGTTAAAGTGTTAGGACCTTTGCAAACTGAGGAACTTGATCGCTCATTAACATTATTATTAAAATTCAGTCAGCTAGAGTCATTTACAAAGGAGATTAAAATAATAAAGGATGGTAAAGCTTTACATCATAAAAGCAAATTGTTGCCTTTAAATCCATTCTGTGATAATAATGGTTTAATTAGAGTAGGAGGTAGGTTAAATAAGTCTGATTGTAAATATGATAAAAAACATCCAATTCTATTAGATGCTAAGCAACATTTAACTAGGTTAATAATGCACTGTGAACATTTTAGATTATTTCACGCAGGTCCCCAGTTACTTTTGTCCTCTGTTCGCGAGAATTTTTGGCCACTGGGTGGCAGAAACTTAGCTCGCACTATTGTTAAGACTTGTGTGGTTTGTACTCGATTTCGAGGTCAGCCGATACAGCCTTTAATGGGGGACTTGCCTAGCGTAAGAGTTAATCCAGGTTTCCCGTTCAGTACATGTGGTATCGATTTCGCGGGACCATTTATGATATCCTCTAAAAAAGGTCGAGGTAACCGCGTCACTAAAGCTTACCTCTGCGTTTTTGTATGCCTAGCCACTAAAGCTCTACATCTTGAAGTTGTCAGTGACTTAACCACTGAAGCTTTTGTATCCTGTTTACGTAGGTTTGTTTCACGTCGCGGCAAGCCTTACGCGATTTATTGCGACAATGGGAAAAACTTCGTAGGGGCCAACAATGAGTTGGGGAGAGTTATAAAGGCCAGCCGTCAATCAGTCTCAGATTTCGCGTCAAATGAGGCAATTAAATTCATGTTTTGTCCAGCCTACTCACCACACTTCGGTGGAATATGGGAGGCTGGCGTTAAATCCGTAAAATATCATTTAAAACGCATTGCTGGTAGTGCCTCCCTTACATTTGAAGAATTGGCGACGCTATTTGCGCAAATAGAAGCGATCCTTAACTCCCGCCCCATTTCTCCTCTCTCTTCTGATCCAACTGACCTAAATCCATTGACCCCTGGGCACTTCCTTATAGGCCGCCCGTTGATGTCTGTGCCGTCGTTACCGGCTAACTGTATTAGACCCAACAGATACCAGCGCATCGAGCAGATCCGACAGCAATTTTGGGCACGATGGCGCCGGGAGTTCATGGCAGAGCTTCAGAACAGAACCAAATGGAGGAGAGATCAGCCATCACTTCAAGTCGGTGACTTGGTCGTTTTACGAGAGGACAATCTGATGCCTCTTGACTGGCGCATGGGGCGCGTGATGAAGATATACCCGGGAAAAGATGGAATCGTTCGGGTTGCGGACGTCCATACCAACAAGGGCCCTATAAAAAGGGCCGTCCACAAAATGTGTCTATTGCCCACGACACCATAGCTGTTGAAATAGCTTCAACGCCGCGGAGTATGTGCACGCCATCATGTGCACCCGCTTTGTTTAATACAAAAAACCGTACTGCGTGCGACGACGCGCGCGGCACACCACTACCTGCGGGGGAGTGGGGCGCGGGGCGCCATCGACGCGAGAGACGGAGCCGCGCCACACGCCGACACTTCGCTACATTCATCGAGCAAGCGACCACGCACGACGCCTAAATGTACGCGTCTCAAAAACCATAAATGTAAACCCTTGTAAATGCAAGAAATATTAAAAACTATTGATTCAAAGAAGAGGAGTTCATTTCAATCCCCTTCACCCTGGGATGAAACAACAACAACTATCGCATGTATACCATCACTGCTTTTAGCGTATTACACGAATATAATCTTAATCATTATACAAATATATAGACACAGCAAGGCAGACACACCATCGATCATTGTTAGCAAACAGAACTTAATTAACACGACGAACGCTAAATGTATCCATTAAACTTTGACTATAAATACTCACAACAGTCTCAAATATTATTATTATATCGCAACATCCAAATAATATAGTTTCATGTAAAAATGTCGTTTTGTATTTTAGTATTTACAAAAACGAATACGTGGCCTGAAAAATCACTCAGATGGTTTTTTGAAACGCCACAATACCTACGCTGTTTTAAAATAAAGTAGGTAAGAATAAGAATAATCTATTAAAAAGTATGTACGTTCACAAAAATGTACATTAGATGCAGCAGTATAACTTCTAAAACAATGGTATAAATAGTGCTTATATGTAAACTATAACTAAAATATTTTATTATAACTGCAAAATGTAGCAAACACATACAACACCGAAAAAAAATCTAGTTTTGGTACCTGTTATGTAGATATAGATTTTAGGATATATTGTATGAATATGATACCGTAATAACAAAATAGCAAAATCGGCCTATCACGTTCTGACGTTCCATTTGTCCAAGACATGAGCTTTGCTCTCTGTGAGAGGAAGTGGGCCATAATCCACCACGCGGGTTCAGTGCTGGTTGGTGGATTTTTTTGTCCTTATATTAAACAGTTTTTTTATAGAAATTATAGGTCCATTCAAACTAAATGATTTTAGTGAAGTTTGCTTATCACGGCAACCCCTCACCCTTGCTCTCACTTGAATTTTCTATTGCAAAACAAAAACAAAAATAATATTACAGAATATACCTCGTTATATCTTGAAAAAAAAGTTAAAATCTTTTCAACGTTTCAGTTGTTTTTATCACTTGGCTGAATATAAATTGAAATAACTATATTTCAACGAAACTTTTAATTGTAATAAAATCATTGGGTTGGAATAGAGAAATTGTTAATGGGTTTCCAAAAAAATATTTCGTAAAATTGAGATCGAATTAGTTACCTGATGAGATATGCTAATGGCTATTTTAGTGATATATTAAATGGTTTGTCAACCTGGAGACAAAGCATTGTGAGATGTTTTTACATGAAATATTTAGTACAAGAGATGTAGTGTAAAATAATATCATCGTTGAATGCCTCTACAAACCACTTCTAAGCCAGCGTAATACCTTCGTTTAAAGGAATAAATCCACGAATTTCTGTCTGATTTATTAACCGGAAAATACTGATTTATAGCGAACCTTTTCCTCTCAATACCATTCAATATTTTTCTTCTTTTAGCATTAGCCGCATAACTGATTGAATTCGAAATTTATATCGCTGCGATTTTGCTATTAATAATTTTTATTATTATTCATCATTGGAATTTATTTAAAAAAGTTATCCTTTGAAGCAGAATGGACCTCTACAAATTAGATCGTAGTGATCTAGCTAGGGTGCTCTGCCAGCCGCACTTAATTTACCATTAATATTTTCTTGATCCAAGTTATCAATCTGACAAAATTCTACCACCTTGAACCACGTAATCATTATCAAAAATATACTTCTGCTGCTGAAATTTATTCATATTTAAATACATGCCATTGACGATTTTCTTGAAATAAACAATGGCAGCTGGTAACTGCTTGACATTCTACTTGTTTGAATAATTTAAAATAATGTAGGCATCGAACGTTGACGGTTTAAATTTTAATGAAATGGATATTGTTGCTTTAATGCATCGGAAGCTGAAATCACTATATTTAAATGTACTTCCTTGAGAGTGGTTACTGCAAATATTTTAAATGCTTTCTAATTCTTAGTATTAGTTCAAGTTTGAGGTTTGCTGTTGTATTGGGGCTATAAGGAATACACTGCTGCGCTCAAAAACACAAATCAATGACGTCATTGAAAAAGCAGCGAAGCTTAAATGGGACTGGACCGGTCAAAGCATTCAAGGCCCAATGCTCCACAATGCGGGTCTCAGAAGTTTTACGGTGACATCGCACCAGACCCACGTGAAGATGGCGGGACGAACTTGACACCTACAGAAAGAAGTGTAGACCACATTTGCCTAAAACTAGTAGAAACGGAAAGAAAAAAGGCAGTATTTTGCCCTGCACTTTTACATTCAAACTAATTTTGCCCGACCTCGTTTATGCCCATCATTAGTTAAAGTTGAATTAACTTAATTTTTTTTAATGTAATAAAACTGCTGCTGAAAATAAAAACCTATTTCGAGGCACTTGTCGCGCCGCCGAAGAGTAAGCTATTAGCTACCGACTATTTACTCGCTGAAGAAACCTACAAAAGGTATAAGATCCCGTGTCAATAAAAGAGACACATATAGTAATAGTTGATCGCTGGCAATTCACACTGCCGGCGAGTACTCTCTCACCACATATTTGTTGCGGCGACATTAAGAAATATCAAAGTTATACTAGCTCAGCTTGTCGCTTGGCGGTCAGAATTCACGCCGAGAGACCAACCAGCGGTCATTTCTACCTAAAGTGCGGCCGCCTTGAGCGAGTGGTGCGAGTAATCGCCCGTTGCACAAGAACACTCCCTTATAGCCGAGTCACAAAATTATCGGAACTACACACTCGCTTCTCGCTGCTCGCCAACTCGTTTTTAGTTTATAGCTTTATTCGCTACTCGCTGATCGTCGAAGGTAGGACAAGTATCCGAGGAATACAAACGTGCCGTTGTTAATATTATCAACATAATCAAGAATCCCATCTTAAGAGCCATACTAAAAAATGTTTCCGTGAAATTCATTTGCATGAATTTGCATTTGTACAATTTCGATCTAAAACTTTGCTTCAGTTTTAACTTTCACAATACTATTCTTATACAATCCTTCCACCCCTCATCCACAGTAGCTTTATGTAGACTAAGATCATCAACTGCCGGGCAGACGCCAGCGCGTAGGGTCGTAAGCAGTAAATCCTCAGAGATTTACGACCTTTCTAATGGACAGGTAAAGTGACAACACAAACATGGTCGAAGATTAGTGTCGACACTTAAAGGAAGTATTCGGAATTGCATGGTTTTATAACGAAACGAATAAATTGAACAAAAATGAGTACCTATAGACCCATGGTAATAAACACGGTATACAAAATATTTTAAATCGGATTGGATATTCGATCGTTGCTTAATGAAAGAGAGGTTCGTTCGATTCTTCAATATACCTAATGTCTTATATAGAATGAATTAATGTTGGTTCACATAAAAGAATAAATAGTAGATTAGTAGCCAAGGGCTGTAAGGCATCAACTGCAGCCCGAGATATTTAGACGCACGAGAGCAGCGAGGGCGCCTATAGTTCGAGGGTGCAATTGGTGCTTACACCCGAGCTAACTATTCTGCTTTATATCTCGATTGTGAGGTAAGTAAATAAAAACCGGCATTACAAGAATAAAACATTTTATTTAAAGTAGAAGTTTTTTATGCCCGCCTTTTTTCATTAAAAAGAATCAAGTAAAGAACTTTTTTTTTTTTCAACAACGAAATTGAGCTTCGCCGTTCGTTATTTAAAATTGATGACTATTATACCCACACGAAGACAAGGCTGAATAGCAAAGCGACCTCTTTGGTCATTGGGCTGAATGCATGATGTCTATTGCCAGTATGATGGTTAGATGTAAGCGAACTTTTTGAAAGAAAGAAGTGTTTTTTTTTAATTACTTACCGCCCTAGGGCTTTTCTAGCTACATTAGTCGCTAATTAGAGCGCTAATTAGTCACCTACAACCCCATTTGGAGGTAATAAGAACCTACTTACCGAACATGAGAGATGTAAAAGATCTTTGATTGAATACAATACTGAAAGAAAAAATTAATTACAACATCTGATGGTCTTTACAACGGCTCGAAAATAAATTTTAATACAATTAGAATTGAATTGTATTAAAATTTATTTTCGAGCCGTTGTAAAGACCATTATTGCGAATCACGTCAAGCAGATCAACAAGTTTAATAAAACAGCTGTGATGATAATGACCACAAGTTCATTCCTAATGATTGCACAGTTTACCTACTTAAGTTCTTAGATACAGAAGGCACTTTGCCAAATGTATTGAAAATAATATTCTTTGAAGAAAATCGACTCCGTGTTTAGCGCCATCAAAGACAAGCTGCGTCTGTCTATACTAGAATCTAGAGAAGGCACGAATATTCGGCTACTATTCGGTATTCAGCCTGTTCGGCTACTTTTTTAACTATTCGGTATTTGACTGAATATTGAGAATCATGAAAAAAAGGCTCATAAAAAAGTTATATGTAGTATGTCCTTTAACAATTTAATTTTAGCATTTGTTAATAGAAAACGATTGCGCTTTTTCTCATAAATTATGCCTGCTTCCGAAAATAGTCAATCACTAAATATGTTACTATTAAAGCCCGAAATATAGTAAAACCTAGCATTAACCAGTAAATCCTAAGATATACCAAGCCGTACTGGTAAAAGTCCGATATGATCTATAATAATCGGTAATATATCGGGGCTTTTACTAGCAATCCCGTAAAAGATTCTAAATGATGAAAACAATTAAGGACTGATTGATTAGCTTCACTTATTGACACATTAACAGTAAAATACTAAAATGATTTTAAAACATTTGAAATATTTGAAATTTGAAATGTTTTTAAAATAAATCACATGTTGGTTTTTACGGTTCCGTACTCAAAGAGTATAAACGGGACTCTATTACTAAGACTCCGCGGTCCGTCTGTCTGTCTGTCCGTCTGTCACCAGGCTGTATCTCATGAACTGTCATAGCTAGGCAGTTGAAATTTTCACAGATTATGTATTTCTGTTGCCGCTATAACAACAAGTACTAAAACAGAATAAAATAAATAATTAAGTGGGGCCCTCATACAACAAACGTGATTTTTTTTTCCGTTTTTGCGATAATGGTACGGAACCCTTCGTGCGCGAGTCCGACTCGCACTTGGCCTATTTTTTTATTCACTTTAAAAAATGACAGACATTACAATTTGTCTACATTTACAACCTGTCTAATAGAAATCCCAAGAATTACATAGTAATTGCTGGTAAAAGCAAGGCATTATAATAAATCATTTCGGACTTTTACTGGTAAAACTTGTTAAATGTTATGTTTTACCGGTAAATCCGAGTGTAGCTTCACCAACTCCGCCACTTAAGAACTAATGACATGACGTCACACAAATCCTGCATCGCGCAAGCAAAGTTTTCGGCGCAAATTGAACGTATACAACAGTCGGACATCAACCGTCGCGACGCGTCGGGCAGTTGCGGAGGATCCTTCGTTTTCTATGAAGGTTTGCGGTACTTTACACCCTGTTCCGTATACCCCCAAACTAGGTTTTACCGTAGTTCGGGTTTTTACAGTAACATACACTGCTACTGGGTGGAGATAAATAAATCTTAGCAAATTCTGCTAGGCTTGGATACCGTTTTGAGTTTGCTGACCACAACTTGAAAGGATCTGTTGTCCGATCAAGGCGAACAGTTTTAATGTAAAATGGGTCGAATATTCGGCCGCTGAATATTCGGCGCTACGGCTGAGACTCTAGCCAAATATTTGGTATTCGGCAAAATCACCTTTATAATTCTACTATAATCCCCTTAACGCTACTTAATTAGATAAATCTTCAAATTTTTACCTATCCACTATATCCCTATGAGTCCACTACAAAGGGTAAAGGTATCACCTTCAAATCCAAACCCTGTATTTATGGCGTTCGAAGCCACTACTTACCATCCCTCATGAGTTTGTGCGTGCCTGGTTGCGTGTTCTGGGGGGTGATCATAAGCTCTTAGAGCGGTATCAATTTGAGATCGAATAAGGGCCAGATGTATCTGACTTGTATACATCTGTCACTTACTGATACCGCTTCATTATACAGATACCGCTCTAAGAGCTTATGGTCACCCCCTGGTCAGGTTAACCGTTAAACCGTTAAGTGCACGAATGCGTAGCTGGAAAAGTTACAATGAGCTGTAAATTGGCAAATTACTCCGTGCGCATCGACTTTGGTCATAGACGGTCGACTTTTTGCCTGCTTTGTTCGGTTTTTCCAAGTAAACGTTAATTTATTAAGATATTGAAATTAAATTATGTTAAACAATCCCCGAATTACAGCTTGCACTCTACTGTTCCAAGAATTTCCCCAACATATGCACAGTAATACGGTAATACCGGAGTCAGGAGGTTTGTTAGTTCTGTCGGACCCATTACCTCTGAGAAGTTCACTTCCGAGCAGAACGGCTTCGGTGACACTGAAATTCGCGGAAAGGCGGTCCGAAGCGCCGTGCAATACGCGTCGCTTTCACGTTCGAGTCGAACCACTCCACCACTGCCACAGCTGCTGAAATGGAACTGTTTTGGCTAGAAAGCGTAAACGACGCTTGATAATGCTACAGCCCATCAATACAAAGATAGATGACATGGACGAATCGATGAAGTTTATAAACAGTCAGTATGAAGATCTACTTAAGGAACATAGTACATCTAAGGAGACTATAACGGACCTTCAGAAGGAGAATTGTGTTATGAAGACTACTATGGCCTCACTTAAAGTGCGTTTAGATCAGCTTGAGCAGCAAACACGATCAAACAATGTAGAAATTCAGTGCTTACCTGAGAAGAAACAGGAGAATCTGTTCAAAATTACATCAGACCTGGTTAAGGTTGTGGGTTGTGATGTAGATAAGAGAGATATTTTGCATTGCACTAGGGTGGCCAAGCTTAACCCTGATAATACACGACCACGATCAATTATAGTGCAGCTAGCTTCCCCTCGACTTCGCGACCAATTCCTTGCTTCTACCATTAATTTTAACAAGAAGAATAAGGAAAATAAGCTAAACAGCACCCATCTCGGTTACCCTGGACCAAAAACCGCAATATTCGTGATTGAACATCTGTCCCCGACATACAAGGCTCTGCACGCTGCTGCGAGAGTCAAAGCCAGGGAACTTGGCTTCAAATTCGTCTGGATTCGGGGTGGCAGAATTTTTATGCGTAAAACGGAAGAATCACAGCACATCATGGTCAGAAACATGGACACTTTAAATAAGCTTTCTTAGTTTTTTTTTCGTACATTATGTGCATCGCAGCATTGGCATTTTGTTTTTGTTAAAATTCGCGGAGATTAACATTTATTACCAAAACACAAGAGGTCTACGCACAAAGACCCATAACTTTTGTCGTCATTTGTCTTTAGAAAGCTATGATATTGTAATATTGACTGAAACATGGTTGAATAGTAGTGTCTTGAGTTCGGAGCTTTTTGACGATAGATATATAGTATACAGAAGGGATAGAGACGGTAGGAAAAAGGATGGAGGGGGTGTTTTGATCGCTGTTTTAAAAAAAATTGGTTCGAAACGTATGGTTCAATGGGAAAGCCAATGTGAGGATCTTTGGGTTGTTATCGAGGTTCCGTTTATGAAATCTATTCGTCAAATAGCTCTGTGTGCAGTATATTTACCACCCCCTGTTATACGTAGTACCTTGGACCATTTTTTGGATTGCTGTAATTTGATGCTTGAACGGACGGGCTTGCACGCCTGTATTGTTGGTGATTTTAATTTGGGTAACATTAAGTGGAACTTGTTAAACGACTCTGTAATCAACTATACTCCTCCTGGCTTTAGTAATGTATTGATAGATTTTACGCACGTCCACAAATTAGCGCAACTTAATGACATTGTGAATGAGTCTGGACGAATATTAGATCTTGTGTTAACGAACTTACCTTCAAGTAGCGTAACTGCAGCTCTAAACCCCCTCAGCGCTATTGATGTTCTTCACCCCCCAATCGAAATCCTGCTAAGAGCGAGTCAAGAAACCTGGCTTCCATACAACTCACAGAATATAAGGCCTAATTTTTTTAAACTTGATTACGCAGTAATTTGCGATGATCTTGATAGGGTGGACTGGGATATTGCGTTTGAGGATTCTACTGATGTCAATGATATGCTCCAAGTCTTTTACGAGACAATTCGGAATATCATACAATCGCATGTACCTTCCAAGCCCACTGTTAAATGTAAAAAAAAATACCCTCCTTGGTTTGACAAAAATTTAATAAGAGCCGTAAAGGAGAAAGAGAAAATAAGATCCCGCTACAAAATTTATAAAAATCCCATGGACGAAATTGAACTCAAATTATTGGGCAAAAGATGTTCCAAATTAGCAACGAGCTCATATAATAATTATATTAAAGCCGTGGAAGATGAAATCCCAAAAAATCCAAATCGCTTCTGGTCTTACATAAAGGCTAAAAGAGGAGGTTCTAGTTCTTTCCCCGCCACAATGACTAACGGAACCGTGGCAACATCAGACGGTTTTAAAATATGTGAAATGTTTGCTTCACATTTTTCATCGGCTTTTAGCAATACTAAAGTTACCCAAAGCGAACCAGTCTCTGATTTTCTTCATAATATGAAAAATAACAGCTTACCACTAACGGCACCTATGATTGATCACGATAGCGTATTCAACAAACTTAAGGGATTGGATATTCGTAAAGGAGCTGGGCATGATGGTATTCCGCCAATTTTTATTTCGAAATGCGCTACCCATTTGGTTTCCCCCTTATTAACGATTTTTAATAAGTCTCTCAGCTCAGGTGTATTTCCAGACTACTGGAAAAAAGCGAAAGTTGTGCCGATTTATAAAAGTGGTGAGAAGGACAATATCGGGAACTACAGGCCCATCTCTATTTTATCAAGTTTCGCTAAGGTTTTCGAGACCCTAATTTGTCCCTATCTCCAGTCACACTTCAAACTATATTTGAGTGACTCCCAACATGGATTCGTGGCTTCTAGGTCAACTAGCACAAACCTGGCGACTTTCTCAGAAATGTTAACGGACGCCATCGACTGCGGCAAGCAAGTTGACGTAATTTACACAGACTTCAGTAAAGCCTTTGATCGCGTTCCTCACCATATACTTCTGTCAAAGCTCTCTGCGTACGGAATTACTGGCTCACTCTATACCTGGTTAAAATCATATCTAGAAAATCGATACTTCTATGTCGCGGTCAATGGCTTCCAGTCTGAAACTTATAGGACCACTTCGGGGGTGCCTCAAGGCTCACATATCGGTCCGATTCATTTTAATATATTCGTTAACGATATCCCACACCTTCTCAAATTCTCAGATTGCTATATGTACGCAGATGATCTCAAATTCGCCAGGATAGTTGAGTCTAGTGATGATACTGAACTACTGCAGAGCGATGTCGACTTGTTAAGTGAATGGTGTAGCGAGAACGAAATGACATTAAACGTCAAAAAATGTTACCATGTGAAGTACACACGGAAAAAAATAATAACAGCTAGTGTATATCATGTGGGCTCTAATGTAATCCAAGAGGTGAATCAGATCAGGGACTTAGGTGTTATTTTTGATAAGGAACTGACATTCGTTCCTCATATCGAAAATATTATTAAAAAGGCGTCTAGAATGCTGGGCTTCGTTGTTAGGAATTTTACCGGTTTCAGGCGTAGTGGGACCAAAATTTTGCTGTACAACAGTATTGTACGAAGTATTTTGGAATACTGCAGCATTGTCTGGAGACCTCACTATGCTGCACACAACCTGAGATTAGAGCGGATACAGAAGAGATTCGTATGGCATCTAGCTTACGCTAGCGGAATTACCAGGAGGAAACGGTCGTATGGAGCCAGACTATCACATTTTAAAATGGTTTCACTGGAGAAACGCCGAAGAATTGCCGATTCCATCTTCCTATATAAAATACTCCGGTGCAAAACTGACTGCCCCCAATTGCTGAGCAAGTTTCGGTTCCGTGCTCCTGCTAGACTGCCTCGTACCCCCATCACTCCCTTGTACCCCCCTTCGCGTAGAACAGTACTCGGCACAAGTTCTGTTGTCCCTCGACTCAGTAAACAGTTAAATGGCTACAGCGGTCTTGTTGACGTGCATTTTGACTCGTTTGGCAGGTTCCACAGATTAACTTTTAATGCTCTTTAATATTGTTATTCCAATGTATCTCTGTTTCCCTTTGATTCGTATAAATTTGTTTTATTTTTAGTTTTATCTTTTTAATGTGAATTTGATTTTATGTTATTTTTATTATGAATTTTGATTTTGTAACTATTATTTTGACAGTTAATTTAATTTTATTTCTTAATTATTTAAATTTTCTATTTTAATTTAATTTTCTATTTTAATATTAATATTATTGATTTATATTTATTGATTTTTAATTTAATTTAATTTTCTACTTTGATTGTAATTTTAATTTTATCGATTTATATTTTTTGACACATATTTTCCTTTAAGTTTTAATTTCATTTGTAACTCATATTTTATGGGGCATGCGGTGCTAACCTTTAAGAAATTGTAGTACTAACCTTAGACATAAACAAACTTGAAATTTAAATGTATCAGTATATACAATTGTTGGTTGGCCAAATAAATAAATAAATAAATAATGTGTGTTGTAATGAGCGTGGACTGTACAAATGTGTATGAATAATATAAACATGAACAGATTTAAAACTGTTATTATTAATATGCGTTTTTGTTTTCGTCTATCCCAAGGTGTGCGGTATCGTTGGATAGGCCATTTAAAAATATTACGGGTCAGTAGAAACCATTTTTCGATTCAGAGATCCATTTGCGTAAAATTTATCTATAAATTGCATATTTTTGTTAAAGTCATGTGTCATTATCCAAAAGCAACCATTTAGTTGGCAGCCCCCCCTCCCCTCATTTGAAAAAAAAACCGGGGTAGTATATATAACTTATTAAAAGGAGAACTATCAAAGCTAAGTAGGCTTTACAAGTTTACGAGTAATAGTCGAACAACTTATAAAATACTCTGTGTTCGAAACCGATAAACGTTTCGTTCTTTTTTTTTGTTACTTTGTTGCAACACTGTCATCGATATTTGAAAGTTTTTGGTTGAGTTGAAGTTGACAAGACTCGTAAAAATGTGATCGACAGTTAGTTACTCGAAATTGTGTTCGCGATACGCGAGTGGTACTGGAAATCGCCCGTGCATTTGTTTGTGTATATATTTCGCGCACAGCAAAGTATTTTTGTGTTGGAAACGTGTCTGGTTGACTGCCGGAGATTCTGTCCAGAATACGTCGGTTGTCCCTTATTCCCCTAATATTATATATATATCTTCCTATGATAACACCCGACCACACACAGGATTGAACGAGCGCAGGAGACCCTCGCGGGAATCAATGTGAGTAGTAGTTGTAAGTTGTGTACCATTGTATCACTTTCCACCTGTCTGACAGGAATCGGTATCTCAAGGAACAAACCCCTAGTTTACCGCTGCTGCGTTTCGCAATTTTGCGGAGACCTTGTAGGATCCAAGAGTAGCGTTGCTAATGGGCCCCAGCGTTGCCTCTTGGCTGTGATCCGAAGGCCTGTATTCAACACTTGGGAAAGTAAAAATATTGTAAAAATATTGTACAAATTCCATTGAAAATCTATACTAATAATACTAATATTAATATTATAAAGAGGAAAGATTTCTTTGTATGTTTGTTTGTTTGTTTGTACTGAATAGGCTCCGAAACTACAGGACCAATTTAAAATTCTTTCACCAATGGAAAGCTACATTATTCTTGAGTAACATAGGCTATTTTTTATCCCGAAAACGGGTCCTGTGGGTTTGGCCCACGGAAGCGAAGCCGCGGGCAGCAGCTAGTCATCTTTACTAATAATATAATATTATAAAGAGGAAAGATTTTTTTGTTTGTTTGTACCAAATAGGCTACGAAACTCCTAATCCGATTTAAAAAAATCTTTCACCAATAAAAAGCTACACCATTCCTGAGTGATATAGGCTATTTTTTAATCCCGATAAAGGGTCCTGTGGGGTGATCCACGGGAGCGTAGCCGCGGGGAATAGCTAGTTTATTTATATAACGTTGTTAGTTGTGTAAAACAGGTAATACATATAAATGTATTAACCATGTAACAATATACAAAAATAAAATCATAGCATCCTTACTAAAAATGCTTTCCAAATTAATGATGTTTACGCACGAATCACGTATTGGAGTGGGCGACTGTGACAGTGTTTGGCGTGAGCCGTCGTAACAACAAAAAGCCCTCTTCTTGGTCCACATTATTGTGCAACTACGGAACCCTATTACTGCGCGTGGCCCAACACGCACTTGGCTGGTTATTAGGGTTCCGCACCCAAAGGGTAAAAATGGGACCCTATTACTAAGGCACCACTGTCCGTCTGTCTGTCTGTCTGTCAACTGTTATCACGGTTCATGAGATACTGGCTGTATCTCATGAACCGTGATAGCTAGTGTTAAATACCTGATGGTATTTGGTGGAATTTTGACCTGAAGGTACACTAGCGGGAGATGTAAATAAAACCACTGTGTACTGATCTGAGGTGATAGCTCATTTATTAAAAAAAAACCATTTGCTTATACACTAATCGCGGTAACAAAACCATAGTGACTTCTTATTCGACGCCAACGCCATCTATCGAGCACGTCGGAAGCTTTACAAAGAGTTAAGTCGTAAACATACCGCCCACCAAGGACGTTACTGACGGAATGTCCTTCTAAACTGAACTTAGTGGCAAATTGCGAAAACAAGTTGAGCTTAACATTTGTACTTGTTGTTTATTTGTACTACATCAGGAAATAATTTGCATTAAAATCGACAAGCTTTGGTTCTTATACATAACTATAAAATCAATATGTAATGACTAATGTTAAAATAACTTAGAGCTAAACATCAATTATTCTAAGTTATAAAAACAAAATGTAAAATTGTAAACAGTGTAAAGGAAAACTTAAAATATAAATGTATTTTATTAGATTTTCCACAGTTGATCTAAAGTTTGCAGGCGTAAAAAAAATGGTTGTATAAATCAATTCTCACAAGATTAAAAGTGTAAATTAGTTGTAAAAATCAGAGTTAAATAAAATATGTAAACAATAAATCAACAATAACAACTTTCTTATTCGACTACGGGTGAAATACATATTTTGAATGTTGGTCTTTTGATTGTTGAGGATTTGGTGCGTAACGTGACAACACGGTGATGTTGTCATCACTGGTCTGTTTACCCATTACATGATCTAACTACCAACGACTTGGAGGTAAATCGTCTTCTTTAATTTATTGTTTAATGTTTTTTGTCCTATTGTGTTGTTTTCATTTGTACTATTTTGATCTGTTTTTTTTTTATTTTTCGTTTGTTCTAGTTTGACCTATTTGTTCTTGTTTGATCAATATTTTTAGTTTGACCTCATTGTTCTAGTTTGACCAATTTGTTCTTGTTTGATCAATCTTTCTAGTTTGACCTAATTATTCTAGTTTGACCTATTTGTTTTTATTTGACCTATTTGAACTAGTTTGACCTATTTGTTTTTGTTTTACCTATTTTTTCTAGTTTGACCTATTTGTTTTTATTTGACCTATTTGAACTAGTTTGACCTATTTGTTTTTGTTTGACCTATTTGAACTAGTTTGACCTATTTGGTTTTCAATTGCCCAATTTTTTTTTTTATTTTGTATTCATTAACTTGTGCATGCAACACATTAATTTTAGGTGAACTTTTAGATGTGTCCCTACTAACTGCACCGGACAGGGCCCACCCTAAGTTAGTGATCTGAGCATTCTAACGCACGAAACCGATTTTCTATGAAAGTTTTGAATTGGTTGAACGTTGGTAAGTCATTGTTGCAAGTAATAAGCTCCCATTGTTTACGGGTTTCGTTGTCTAATTTAAAGGTAACAATGTGTAAAACAATGACATCCCATGTCTTCACGTTTATTTCCAAATTACTCAACGCATTAAGACAATCGCACGTGGTATCAAGCAACTCCTTCAAAGCTGTTGCTGATTCCACCTGCATACGTTTTTGACCGAACAATCTCCTAAGAATACAATTTGTTAAATATTTTTTATTACTATAACGCTTCTGTAACTGAGTCCAGCACTGAATATAATTGGCATCAGTTATAGATGTGTGACGTATTAATTGCTCTGCTTCACCAGAAAGGTGACCTTTTAGATAATGGAGCTTTTGCACATTATCTAAAGTATTATTTTTGTGTACTAATGATGTAAAAAGTTCTTGGAATGTTGTCCATTCATCATATTTTCCTGAGAATGTTGGAATGGATATTTTGGGCAACTTAACATTAGAATTATTTGATTTATTTATAATAGTTAAAGCACTATCGGTTTGATGTTCAGAATCCTTAACCAACTGAATCTTATTAAGAGCTGTTTTCATTAAACTTTTGTAAACAATATAAGTGTCTTCTGTCGAATCATAGATATCAACCACTTTCTGTACTATATCTTCTGCTCTATAACGTTCATATAATTTAGTGTTATTTTCTTTAAATAATGCCCAATCCCTTTCCAATAATTCTAGCTTTGTTTCTATGTATTCTAGCGTTAATCTATCTTTAACACATTTTTTATAATTTGTCATTCCCTTTGTGATAACATTCTGTTGATCTTTTAAAACGTTGATTAATCCATCCATTTTTATAATTGATTAGTGTTCTTGATAAATAAATAAAGTGTGTTTAAATTGATTTTCACTTGATAAATTTTTGTAAACACAACAAATGTATAAATAAGTTGATAAAATCTATATAAATGAATAAGAACTTTCTCAAAGAGATAAAATATACAAAATTTCTGAGTGTTGCAACTTAAGCAGTAAACTTATAAGTGCATAAACAGCCGACTGGTTTTCTAAGTTGTACAATTATCCAACAAAATAATACAAGTACCAAACCACAATTAAAAAATTTACAAGTGTTTTGGAAACCCACAAAATCTGGTATAAATCGGCTATAGGTTCCCCGTTCCTCCGTTTTCTTTAAAATATTCTAAGTCCTTATTCTAACATGCACACAAATTGATAATATACTAAAAGTTTCTAAGTCTAAAAATGTTCTTAAAATTTTACAAGTCCAAGAATATGTAATAATTTTTTAAGTTGAAACTTCTTCACTAATTCCACAAGTTTAACTTCTCGTTGGAGTAGAGTTCAAATCATTTGACTCGACCTTTGTCCAATTCGTGGACAAAATAAATAAATAAAATGTACTCACAAAATAAAACTGCACTTCACACAAACACAAGTGGCGCCCTCTTTGGCCACTATCTGAAGGGTGAACTGCGCGTGATGTCACCTGTGACGTCGATTGATGGCTGCACCTGCGTCACCTTGCCGTCATCCAGTGAAGTGTTGATCTGAGAGTGGCGCCCTCTTTGGCCACTCCTTGAACTAGTCCCGCCAACGCTGACTCAGCTCAACGCGCCAATGCTGGGCGAAGCTTGGTCGCTGCCGATGCGGGGAACCGTGGACTTTAGCCGCAGCGATCCACTGCGAGTACCACGAACGAACTCACAAAAACCGGTACTTTATCGGGCTCGATGGACCAATGTTAAATACCTGATGGTATTTGGTGGAATTTTGACCTGAAGGTACACTAGCGGGAGATGTAAATAAAACCACTGTGTACTGATCTGAGGTGATAGCTCATTTATTAAAAAAAAAACCATTTGCTTATACACTAATCGCGGTAACAAAACCATAGTGACTTCTTATTCGACGCCAACGCCATCTATCGAGCACGTCGGAAGCTTTACAAAGAGTTAAGTCGTAAACAGCTAGACAGTTGAAATTTTCATAGATGATGTATTTCTGTTGCCACTATAACAACAAATACTAAAAACAGAATAAAATAAATATTTAAGTGGGGCTCCCATACAACAAACGTGATTTTTTTACCGTTTTTACGATAATGGTACGGAACCCTTCGTGCGCGAGTCCGACGCGCACTTGGCAGGTTTTATGAAATATTATTATTATCTCCTTTATTCATTACATTACTTATTAATTACATTTTTTTTTTTATAAAATAAAAATATTATTATTATGAGCCTGTATGTCCCACTGCAGGGCAAAGGCCTCCCCTTCCGTATTTCCATTTTTTCTGTGTCTTGCTACATCTGAAATAAGTTAACGTATTTTTTTTTCAATATTTTTTTCTAATCGCAATGGCGACGCTTTCGTTGAAGAATGTCACAAAGGCTAGAGCTTCAACTCGGAAGTGACGCTTGCGCGGCAAGTCGGCGATGTTTCATTAATCACGCCGAGTTAAATGCGCCAGTAATTTGGTGCCTCGTTCAGTCGTACTACTTGTTATGGAACTTTGCGGTTTGCTGCACATTTGCAACGTAGACTTTTGAGTTTGACGTCTCGTTTAACTATTTTAACCGTCTTATTAATAAAAATGGCATATTATTATTACCAGCTTACTCCGAAGTTACTCATGGACTAGCTAATCCCAGAGTAATGAAGGATTAACTTAGGTTTAGCAATGTTATTAATAAACATGGAATAACCTCGGACTAACTATTCATTCCTTACTCTTGTATTTACGCGAAAGCTATGGCAACCCAATTTAATTTAAAGTAAAAAGAATGAACCAGTGAATGAAATCAAGAAAGTTGATGACATAAAGTAGATAAAAGAAAAATAAAATAGCGGGCAGAGTGACATCTGTCATACAGTTTTGAAAATGAAGGAGGCAATTTTAAATTTATCTCAATAATTTCAACTCAAATCGCATAAAACAATAAAATAAGGAATGATTGTGAAATGTGAATATAAATACAATATATTTAAATTAAACTAAAAATTTTCATCATCTAATCACAACGAACAAAATGTCAATCAAACATAATAATTGTAGTCGCCATGGATACACACATACTCCAACTTTAATCCGACTTTAAACTAGCTAGCACCTTGGTGTAACTTTTAGTTCGAGACTAGTGTCAGATTAGTATAATCCCTCCTTATTTAGTAATAGTTATAATTAGTTAGTACCAAATTAATGCTTGGAATAAAGTTAATCTTACCTTAGTCACAAAATAGAAAGTATACAGACGGGCCACTCCCACAATTTCAAAAATTGACAGCTAAACTTGACAGATTCACTAGGTTGCTACCAAATTGGTTCCGAATAAAAAAACGAATAGGTTGTATAAGTAACAAACATAAATACATCGATTCGTCTAAACATACATCATATCATGCTTACATGCCTTCGAGGGTAGACAGTGCATCTAATATCTATTAAATATCACGACGCCACATACGACGAAGATTGGAGGATAACAAGACGTAACAATAGTGTGTTATTGATCCCACTAAAAACATTAAATTTTGAAAAGCACCAAGCTCGACAAAAATATAAATGTGAAAAAAAAAGTCAAAGATAAAATCAAAAAACCCGACTGTTTAAGAAGCGAACTAAAAAGATGTACTTAACCAAGATGAAAATTATGCTGCGCTGTCGGAGGCAACATATTTGTGAGCTGGATGATTTAAACCATATTATTATGACAAGTTTCATAGCCTTTGCAATTTCGTCTATGGACTTAAAATAATTTACTATATTCCTAGATATTGAATTTCTATCTTGTCATCTTGAAAATTTAATGACCTTTATCTTAAAAATGAATGAAACAACGAAAAAACAAAGGAAGTATATTTGGTCTGTAACAATTAATGAAGGTAACCCAGCCAATGAAACCTTACAGTACTTAAGGTTACACTAGTCGAAAATTGTTCCATACAAACGTAGTCTAGGGATTATTCCACTGTTTGACGATTTACGTTCAAAATAAAAAGTGATATCAATTTGTCTCATCATTATCTAGCCCTGTATGGAAGCAAATATATAAAAAAAGAAAATGTTTGAAAGTTATGAGCGTCGAAAGTCACACATTTCGACACTAATTTTAACGCATTTTTGGGCGCGAATAAATACCATAAGAAGACGGAAAATTGCAAAATGGCCTCCAGACTGGGATAGATTAGTAGTTCAAAAATGTAAATAATTTTATTTTTAACAGATAGATTTAGTAGTTTTTTCATGATATCTAGACTGCCAAAGGTCTGTTTATAAAATTTCGCGCGCTCGGTTTCGTCCTAAATCATTATCCATTTCGCTACAAATTTGCAAAAGTTTGTATTTGTACGCGAACTAGCTTCCTACTGCTCATCACAGCATCTATCTCTTCCGCACGTGTTGTCGGTTGATATAAAATGCATTTTAAACCGCGCACAAAATAGTTCGTGCCGTCGACTAGTGTACCCTTAATGTATGAATGACGTGACATAACGCGCGCACAAAACACTCATGACAGCCGCAACTGAGCTCGGTCCAATATTGCCCAGTATTCCCTGTAAAATAGCAATGTCAATGTGTGTGTGCAAAATGACACTTTGTTCGCAGTGGCCTCTCTTTCTGCGGCGCGCCGCCGCTTACGTACTTTGTCCACGTTTATTAATAAGACGGTAAGAGTTTTAGTTACGGTTAACCAAAGATTTTAAGGTGTTTGGTTTTTTTTTATATTATTTTAATGGTTTTCCAGGTGTAGGTCGTATTTTATCGTTCATTCAAGTTAGAACTTTAGTCTCTGCATTTATTTAAAATTAAATTACGTAAGAATTTATTCTTTCATTCATTAAGACTGTGCCGAGCGAACGAGGCGCGCGGCAATTAGGTATTTGCTAGAGCGCGCTAGTCGTGTGCGTCGTCACACACACAATCACAAGTTCGCTCGAGTCCCGCTTGCAGTTGCACGACAAAAGTTGGTAACTTAGGATTTTTAAAATTTGAGGCTTTGTGTTGAGTGACTTGAAAAGGTGAATATTGATTATTTAGATGTTTATGTAGGTACATAAAGTCCATAATTAAATCTAATAATCTATATTAAATAGAAAACAATGTTTTTTTGTACTATAGTAATACATTATCCGTTCCGTTACTATTTATCCGATTGCGATGAAATTTTGGCGTTGTGGATTGTACGCCCGGGAATTTTACTGGGTAAGTAGGTAGGCTAGGTGAGTTGATAAGTAAGTTAGATGGGTAGATGTATTGTAAAGTAAAACCAGCCTGTAATAAAAAATCTTTATTTACCTAATGTAATACCTTGCGTGTTTTTCCATTTTTACAAAATCTTACACAAAGGTGAAGGGAAACGTGGTATATTTATTATACAGAGTGTAACAGAAACGTCATATTTTAAAAATTGCTTCTAATTCTGTAAATGAACAACTATCTCCAGGGAAGTCAAAGGCATTTCCCAAAAACTAATGGAAATAGAAAAGAGACAAGAAGGGTAATATCAATCTCATTTAAAACGTGATTGTTATTTTCAATCACTGGTGTATTATGGAAGAACGTGTTACGTGTTCATGCGATATATTGCATTTGTTTATAGAGGTATGCGAAATCCATTATTCTATTGCCAATTATTATGATCTCGGCTTTGTCTTTAGTTTCTTCTTCTACCAAAATGTTTGAATATGAATCCGTATGTTTTGAAGAATCCTGAAATAAAATAAGATAATTGTAAGTAGTCCCTAAGCCACGGGCAGATACTAGTACTAAGGCACATTTAAAATGTATCTAAGAACAATTAACTTACATCGAGGTTGTTGAATGGAATATCATCACTAACTAAAGGTTTTTCACCAACGTATGGGCAAGGATCTTTATTGGTCAGCATTTCCTAAAAACGTAATAAAATATAGTTATTGTAAGTTATTTAATAAAATTGAGAGCAGCGGTGGCCCAGTGGTAACGGCCGCGACTTACAGGTTGCAGGTCGTGGGTTCGCGCCCAGACAGGCGCTTTACTTTGTGTAAATTATTTCATCACCACTGCTCTCAAAACGGTGAAGGAAAACATCGTGAGGAAACCGGCATGTCCTAGAACCAAAAATTCGAAGACATGTGACATCCGCCAATCCGCACTGGGCCCGCGTGGTGGATTACGGCCCATTCCCTCTCACAGAGAGGAGGCCTGTGTCCCAGCAGTGGGAACATTAATAGGCTGATGATGATTTAATAAAATTATTAAATTGACGTAGTTATCAGATGTATTGTCAACCTAACTCTTAAAATGTTGTGAACAGACTAAAAGAAATATATTATACATAATACATAAATAGTTTCCCATGTAAAAGACTTGCCAGCAAACACTAGCAACAAAATAAGTATATTTAATTTAAAATTTCGTGGTGACCCCTTGGCCTCACTTCTCGTGCTTGAGGTCCGGGGTTCAAATCCAGGCAATGCGTCTTTTTTAAATAATTTTTTACTTTCCAAGTTTATCTTGGACATCACTGACAACGGCGAAAAAAAAAACTCCCATCGTGTATTCTAAAATGAATGTCAGAATAGCAATCGGCACCCCCAAATACCCATTACACGATACCCATATCGAATGTTTGAGAAAAAGATGCATCCGCCATCTTGGATTTTAAAAATAATGTCAGATTTGTAATCGGCATCCCCAAAAACCCATTTCACGATACCCATATCGAATGTTTTAGAAAAAGTTGCAACCGCTATCTTGAATTTTAATAATAATGTCAGATTTGCAATCGGCATCCGCAAAAACCCATTACACGATACCCATATCGAATGTTTGAGAAAAAGTTGCATCCGCCATCTTGGATTTTAAAAAGAATGTCAGATTTGCAATCGGCATCCCCAAAAACCCATTACACGATACCCATATCGAATGTTTGAGAACCAATTGAAAAAATAACGATTACATGCGCTATTATGTTAGATATTTTTTTTACTTAAAAATACAACCGACTTTCAAATAAAAATATTACAAAGTGAAAATAAATTCAATTTCGGAAGTCGGTGTTCCTGTTTTTGATTCTTCGTTTTTTGACACTGACTGGCAAAATTAAATTTATTTTACATAATATTTTAGTGTTTTGATTTGGAAGTTGGTTGTTTTTTTTGGCAAAAAAGTTTTAATTTTACACTTTTTAGTTGTGTACATAATGGGCAAGTTCTATAGCCTGAATAAAATTAGAGTGTACCAGGGTTTACTGTATTCATCTGCGTACCCCTTTAGAGCTTACCGGCGTGATGTTATGTTATGAAAATATGGTGTAGACAATAAACAGACATGCGATTCCAGCAATCCCGAGAGATCTGCCGTATTTTTGAGGAGTTCTGTTGCATATCTCCAAAGTTCTTCATCAGATCTTCACCAAATTTAAATGGAACGTAATCTTTCAAACAAAAAATAATTTCTAAAATCTGTCCACAATTGATGTAATCGGTGAACATACACAAAAAAAATTCTTCTTTTTGTAAAGTCGGTTAAAAAGGAAATAATGTCACAAAATAGAAATATGTAGTTTTTATGAGAACAGATTCTTTTTCGGAAATGAGCGCCAACATTCTTCTTATAATATGTTTCCTTACGCTTTCCCATTATAACTAAAACAAACATTAAAAAAAATGTTACAGAAATATGCATTGAATAGTAAAAACATAAAAAGTAAATGTTAGTTATGCATAAAAAGGCATGCTTAAAAAACAAAATATATAACTTACCTTATTCAACTATTTGCAGCAAGGTATTCGTAACGTACACAATAGATCGCGAATTATCGTTATCGGCGCGTCGCTCCACAATGAGACGTGACCACTCTCCGAGCTCTCTTGGACAACTGAATTGCCGACCGGTTTACGTTTCGCATGATTCAAGACAGCGCAACAATTAAGGAAAAAAATTTAACTAAAATAACCTAGTGTCATTTCGAAAATGTTAAAACTATAAATTGTGGTATGACAATTAGAGATTAATATGAATTAAATTTTGTGAAAAAAATCAACAGTTTACTATAAATATTCAATAAAACACGAGCATGCTATTTTAATATTTTTGTCCAACTTTACGTATTTTTGTTATTTAAACTAAACAATATTTTTTGTTTTTGCCAACATAGAATCGTTAACACATTCATTGTGGTGTTCATAACATATTTTTTATGGTAATTATGGTAATAATATTGATTATATCCCTATAACTGTGACGATCGTGTTGGCTTATTTTGCTCGGCGCAGTAGAAATCAAATTCGTTTAGGTCCCGCCTAGCGTTAGTACAAGGTTTTAGGGTTCCGTAGCCAAATGGCAAAAAACGGAACCCTTATGGATTCGTCATGTCTGTCTGTTTGTCTGTCCGTCCGTATGTCACAGACACTTTTTTTCCGAAACTATAAGAACTATGCTGTTGAATCTTGGTAAGTAGATGTATTCTGTGAACCGCATTAAGATTTTCACACAAAAATTTAAAAAAATACTTAGAACTGAAATCCAAAAATGTTTTAGTCATCAAACCCATACTACTGTGGGCTATCTATGGATAGGTCTTCAAAAATGATATTGTGGTTTGTAATATATTGGTTTTCTAAACTGAATAGTTTGCGCGAGAGACACTTCCAAAGGGGTAAAATGTCCCCCCCCCCCCTGTAACTTCTAAAATAAGAGAATGATAAAACTAAAAAAAATATATGATGTACATAATATGTAAACTTCCACCGAAAATTGGTTTGAACGAGATCTAGTAAGTAGTTTTTTATTAATACGTCATAAATCGTAAGCCGCAATTTACCAGGTACGGAATCCTTCGTGCGCGAGTCCGACTCGCACTTTGCCGGTTTTTCAATTGCAAAACACCGTTTTCAAGAAATACTTTAAAAAGAGTAAAATAACTACTTATTTTACAACATTGAATATGCTTAAAGAAGTGTTTTCTTTGACTTACTTAAAACCTAGACAAAGTAAGTAGTAAAATCAGCCTTCCATTATTTTAGCATGTAAAATTCATAGTATAAAATGAAGACTTAAAATAACAACAATTTACAGTCATGTATGTATTAAATAACTTTCTAGAAATTATACAATCTCCTTTGAATGATAATCCGGATATTTTATACAAAGGAATAAAAAGACGTTTCACGGAACTTGGGTATGGAACCCGCATTTATCTTTGCGTGATATTACTAAAACAATAAAGGGCAAAAGGTTCCATATCATAAAAACAAAGACGTATAAAAGTGCTATCTTTTTGATTTGTTGCAGAATCAAGTTGGGCAGTGTGTTTGGGTTTTAGTTTCATAATGGTTTGTTTTGAATTGAAAAAAAAAATGTAGATGTCGTCATATACTGTGACATACTAACATAAGTTCTACTCCTACAAAATTTTTGGATCTGAGTAGATGGAGATGTGACTACATAGGCAAAGAAGTAGAACATGACCTAAGAAAGAAAGAAAGAAAACATTTATTGCTAACTGTAACAGAAAATGAAATATGTATGTATGTGTATTTTAAGCAACTTATTATTAGTATTTCTTTGTTTTACTTTTTTGTTTGTCACAATTTAAATAATGCACCTGCCATGTTATCTCTTCACCATCCTTGGTTGACTGGTAGAGAATGCCTAAGGCTTTAAGTCCGCCATTGTACCTTTGTGCTTGAAGTTTCAAATAAATAAATAAATAAAATGAACAAACACAAATTAGCTCTGAGGCACAATATTATTTCAGTATGGCAAACGGAGCGGGCTCAGTATATACTGAGCAGTGTAAAGCATGGCTATTAAGCTGATCAACGCTGATTTACAGCCCGCCCCTTTTCTCACGACACTTTCATTATAGTGATCACTTAATAAATAGATACTTTTCTTACCTACATATATACACATAATAACAACAAATAAACAGTAATTGTAACAAAATAGATAGAAATAATAAATATTAAAAAGAAAATCCAATAAAAATTATAAAACATTCCAATCAAAAGTTAAATGAGAATATATCTAAATCTATATAAAAAGCATATACGATGCTTTTATTCTGGTACAGCATTCCTAAGGGTAATGCCAGCAGCAAAAAACCCATTATATCTAAAATCCAGACAGTTACTTTATTTAAATGATAATAATACTGCCAAAACATTACTGCATACCTAATCTTGAACCAAGATTCTTACGATACAAGCAAAATGAGTTCAATCCGAGAGTTCAATTTACTTAAGTTCTCATTGGAGAATTACAGTCTTACCTACTCCATTTAACACGTAGGTAAGTACCATTACCCACCTCCTAAGCTTTTAACGTAAAGAAGCTTATTATCCCGAAGTACAAGTTAGCACTTCAGGGGCTAAAAGCTACGTCGAATATAATCCTGAACATAAGTCAGAGTATGCATTATAATACATTTGTAAATGACACTTAGGACGGATCCAAAGTGTAGATGTGCGAAGCGAAAAGGAGTCGAAATGCTTACCGACTTTGGTGTATCCACTGAAACTGTATGGAGATATGTATTGACTAGAGCTTAGCTGCAGCTCTCCGTGAATGACGTGCAGTAAACGTTGGATGTTGGGATGGATCACCGGTCGCTGTTAGCCACTTACCGATCGTTGCTCATAACCACTTTCGTCGTTGGTATGCACTGCCGCCTGCTTGTGAGACACAGCTCACATCATAGTTATAATCGCGGTGCAAATATGAGACATATCCTATCCTCTCTTGTCAACTGTATCCACTGAAGCTAATAGTTTTGCTATTAATAAATTTTATTGGTTCCGTATGGAGTCAGACGTAAGGAATTACACATTCCCATATCTTCCCGTGGGTGTCGTAAGAAGCAACTAAGGGACAAACTAGAGAATGGGCAGCAGCGGTCTCTGTGCATTTCTAACATCCATACTACGATCGCCAACCCGCCTGCCAAGTATGGCGATTATGGCAATACCATAATCATATAGGCCCTCATGAATAGCACAAACAAAAAATGGCCCCTAGTGCCCGGCAGCCTGCACCCTCGGCATCCTCGACTACGATAGCGGTCAAGGTTATGGCATGACAAGGGGTGCTAGGAATCTCCGGACGAGATCCGGCTACCCCAAAAAACACAAGCCCTGGCAACGTACAACACGCGCACACTCCGGACCGACGAGAAGATCACCTTACTTGAAGCGGAATTGAGCAGGTAGCAATGGAGTATTAAAGGGTTATCTGAAGTCCGAAGAGAGAAGGAGGACTTGATGAGCTTCAAATCCGGTAACTTGCTCTATTTCCGAGAGGGTTACCGGCAGTCACAGGGTGGTGTCAGGTTTGTCATCCACAAGTTCCTTGTGAACAACGTGGTGAAGATCGAGAGTTTGTTGACCAGAGTGGCGTACCTTATACTCAGAATATCCTCCAGATATTCGCTGAAGGTTGTACAGGTCCTCAAACCCGACGACGAGGTGGAGAGATGTATGAGGATTACAAAGCCATGCATGGTTTCAAAACTTACTTCACCGTTGTCAAGGGGGACTTCATCGCGAAACTGGGCAAACGAGACGATAATGCAGCAAGTGGGGTAATTTGGAGAATAGAAATACTCTTTATTATGTACACCATATAAGTTACAGAAAGTAAACACGAAGAAAAACATTACACTGGGTGACACAATGGGCGGCCTTATCGCTGAAAGCGATCTTTTCAAGACAACCTTTGGATGGATTTAAAAAATGGAAGGAAAGACAGTACTTTAAGTAGTCTTTGGTGTACTATTTATATATAAAATAAATACATATATATTATATACACAAATATATACAGTAATAAGTATGGAACAAAAGCATAGAAATCAAGAAATACAACTATTAAAGAGAGAGGTAGTGATTCTTTACCAAATTTTTAAAAATGGGCAGAGATAGAGGAGTTGGACGTCGGAACTACCGGGGTCTCCTACTGGCCAGTTTTATGGAGAAGGAGGGATTTATATGATGAACTCCTTCTTCAGAAAGTGTGAGCACAGGAAGGGGACCTGGCAGAGCCACGATGGTGCAACGAAAAATGAGATCGACTTCATCATGTAAACCAAGAAGCAAATGTTTAATGATGTCTCTGTGATCAATTCGGTGAGTACCGGGAACGATCACCGCATGTTAAGAGGCATATTGAACAATAATATTAAGCTTGAAAGGTTTCGACTGATGAAGTTCGCACTCCGTTCAGCATAGATCCAGTTCCAAAACCCCGAGAACTTTCAGCTCGAACTCCAGAATTGTTTCGAGTGTCTAGGGAGCTCCGTGGACGATTACAACAATGGGTTCGTGGAATCTGTCCATACGGTTGGTTTTTCAAGACCCGTCGTACAGATAGAAACAAAAAGCTCTCTGATCCTTTTCTCAAGCTTTTGAAGTAGAGGCGTCAGATGATCCTGCAGTCTTCAGATGAGGCTTGCAAATACCGGCAGCTCAATAGACGGATATCTAAATCCTTGAAAAGAAACCTCCGCCGGTTTAATACTTAAAGACGAGATTGACCGAATTAAAGGTACCAAGGTGTTTTCTAGGGAACTGGCTAGTGGGTGGTGATCGCGACAGTCTATGGGCAAATGTACACATCAATCAGCAAACCCTTTGCGAAACTAGCAAACGACCCAAGAGCTAGATTAGCCCGACACTACACCGAAGACATCCCGGGCATCAGCCTGTATGAGATTAGGGTGGCTCTGAAACAGCTTGAATACATCAAGGCACTGGGTGATGACGGAATCACGGCCGAACGCCTGAAGACGGGTGTGAAACCTTAAGATTGCCTTAGTCGATCATTCTTCCATACAAACGTAGTATGGCGATTAATCCACTGTTTGTCGGTGTACGTTCAAAATAAAAAAAATATATCAATTTGTCTCATCATTATGTAGCCCTGTATGGAAACAAAAAGTTATGAGCGATAATTTTATTTTGAACACATACACATTCATATAAGACATTGGAGTAGAATTAATGAATGAAGGCAATGGAGAAGGCTATGCTCGGCGTTTCCTTCCGTGAATGCATCAGAAATGAGGATATCCGCTGGAGATCCAAAGTTACCGAAATAGCTCGTAGAATTGCGAAACTTATATGCGAAAAACAATATATCAAGGGAATAAAACAATAAAAAATAAAAAAATCGAAATCATCGTGTTTCCCGTGATATATTGTTTTTCACTTAAGTGGCAGTAGGCAGGGAACATTGAAAACGGAATGCCGATGAGGTCGAAGAATTTTGGAAGGGCGACCGCGAACCAGAAGACGATGCGTTGGAAGGCCTGCCACTAGGTGGACCGATAACCTGGTTAAGGTTACGGGAATGCGCTGGTTGCGAGACGCACGGGATCGGTCAATTTGGTGACGCCTGGGGGAGGCCTATGTCCAGCAGTAGACCTCTTTCGGCTAAAATGATGATGATGATGAAATTTTATTGACTGTTCACAACATATCTCCGCTTCTCATGTCTTGACTTCATTTTGGTAGATTCCAGGCCTAAAATTGTAGCACAACCCTTCGCGAAATTACTTGACGAATGACTTTTTCATAAATTATGTGTGCCTGTCTTAAGGTTCTCGCATTTCTGCTGTGTTTAAGTGCTAACACCATAAACCAACTGAGTAGATGTCATTGTTTTACAACATCACCTGTGGCTGTAACTGGCTTACCACTGGGTTTAGAATGATGTAAGACCGTGTCAGATTTATCTAGCGCAAAACCACTGGCTTGAGCTGAATTATGCTTTAAGGTACTATGTGCAAATATGATAATGTTTTGGGTTACAAGTTTATGTTAAGTTCTTTTTCGTGTTACTTGTAGAAATTATAAATAGACTAAGGGTAAGATAGAAGTAAGATGTTTTTTTCTTTCTTTCTAATACAGTTCGGTTACATAATGTATTTGTATTTTTCAGCATTTTGCCCACCACTTTGATTTAGACCATAATAATAACATTCAAGAACAAGTTAAATGTACCACAGGGAATTTTCACAATTATCATTGTATAATTATTAGTAATAATTTTTATTTGGTATGAAAATAAATAGTACACAAAACTCATGAGACTGAGGCCCGTGGTAGATAATGAGAACCTGTATTACAGGTCACCAGAATTCCATCCTCCAGCAATTGAAACACATTATCAATTTGTGATACCAATAAAATCAATATTCAAGGCAGGCAAGCATTAAAAAAAAAACAAAATTATATCAAATTACAGTGGATTTTAAATGTCTGTTTTCATTGAAAAAGTAACAAAATAATGGTAAAAATACCTGTTCGGTCAGTTAATGTTTAAATACTTGTAATAAAATAGTTTCAGAAATAATACCATAATTTTTTATTTTTTCAGATTATTATTTATTCTGACACCAGAGGTTGCCAGAACCTCACACGAAAAAGAAGATTATTTAAATACATTTTGTTATACACAGAAACACAAACAATTCAATAGAATTTGTACTTGAATTTGTAATTGAATAATAATTGATCCCAGTGAATTGAAAAGCTAAATAATACAGCATTGATAAATAAATGAAAATGTCGGAAATTGAACTATAACGATAACTAATTAAATTCCTGGATATATGATTTGATTGGCTTTATCATTTATTGACATTTAACAGAACATTTAACTTTTCAGGGAAACGAGATTACAATAAATAGGTACTCAATTCTTTCTATGATTCCATTCTATTTTTCTCATTTTAGTTTCAAGCAATCTCTTGCATCAATGAAATTGTGTTGAGTGTGTTGCATACATAAGTTTAATTTATTAAATAAACCATACATCAAATTTGAGCAAAAACCAAATAGACAAAAACCAATCAAAGTGTAATAAAACACTTTTTGCATATTTTTTTTCTTTTAATATTGTTTAGCCTCGCGCTTGACCACTATCTCACCTGATGGTAAGCGGCGATGTGGTCGAAGATGAAACACGCTTGCTTAGAAATAACCTATTCACTCTTGACTTAAAGACTCCTAGATACTAGATGTAGCTGTCGGGAAACACAGACTCCAGCAGGGATACTAAGTCAAGGAGCTAATGACTTACCTACCAACGCAATCTTTCTTAAATCCTGGCTCATCCATCCATAGGGCCAACCATAAAGGTATTGTAACATATGAAAATAAATAATATCTGAGAGTCTTATATGAGTCGCGCTATCCTCATGCGAGAAAATTTAAAACTTGTCGAGCAACGAAACGCATTGGTTTGTTTTGCTTGAGTGACGTAAGGCGATTCACAAGTTCTGCTCAAAACCGCTACACTGCCGCCGTCCTCAAGCAAAAGTCGCTAACTGACCGAATCACATTTTAAGTTATCGATGAAAAATAAAAATAAACGTAACTATAAATCATATGAGAGAGTTTTCTTTGTCAAAAATAGATCTGATTGTGAGCTTTCCAATAGGCATAATCTTAGTTTAAGCAGTACGAACAAGATGTTATCAAAAATAGGTTTGTAACATAGCAATTTAGGGTATTTTATTTTTTATTCGGTATCTATTGATAGTAGAAAAACTCTACCTATCCATATGTATATCGATTGAGATTTTTTTGCTGATTATGATAGCAAAAAAATGACGAAGAAATCGGTGCAAATAAAACAACATAATATGTTGTTTATTATGGAACCTCCTCCTTTTTGAAAAGTCAGATCGGATAATTTTCAGATAGCGTCAACATAGCTTGAGGATGGCAGAACGCGTCTTATGTTGAATCTTGTCTTGTCGCGGCTTCATTCATGTGAGACGTTGGTTTTAAGAAATAAAAAGTTCCTACTACTAATTTCTGTTGTACCATGTGTTAATCCTTGATAAATCCTTTATAGTATAGCCAAATTTACACAGCAGCGTACGACGCGGACGTCGCGTACATATTGAAGCAGTTTCTTGCAGTTTTTGTAAGCCTTAAACTCTCTTTTGAATATTTATACCGCTACTGCTAATTGCATTGATTCCCTTACAACAAGTAAACAAGCATACATCTTTAGAGCGTACTCAATATTCTCTTGAGAAAAGTAAAGGCACGCTCCATCAACAAACGCGCGATGTTTAGCTATAAATACAGGGCGGTTCAACACCACTGATGATACATCGTAACGCATATCGCCTCTCAAACCACTTCGGCGGAGGTTACCGAAAAAATTGCCATCGAAATACGTTACATATTGGAAATTGCCGTAATTTGTTAACGTTATGCCTCCCTAGAGTACTCCATACTCACATTTTTTAAATTTATTGCAGCATGTATTTTCTATCTACTCCACACTACCTGTACCGGATTTCGAGTAATGAGAAACGAAATGAGCTCCAACGTTCTCCTGACGAGAAATTGTGCTGAGTTTTTTTTTGTTTCGTAGTTTAAACGGCTTATTAGGTACCTCGAAAGCTCGGGCAATGGCCAGCAGACAGTTACAATTTATTCGAAATAGTTTCGTGTATTTCTACGTTACTGGCTCTTATATTTTATTTAGGGGTTTTAGATACTAACGAGTAACGACTGCAGTATTTTTCAGCGTGTGGATATACAATTCTGAGATACAGTTTAAGTTTGGAAAAATCTGGATGGTAAGGAAAATATTGACTTAAGGTTACACTAGTCGAAAATTCTTCCATACAAACGTAGTCTATGGATTATTCCACTGTATGACAATGTACGTTCAAAATAAAAAGTGATATCAATTTGCCTCATCATTATCTAGCCCTGTATGGAAGCAAATAAATACCATTAGAAGACGGAAAATTGCAAAACGGCCTCCATACAGGGATAGATTAGTAATTTAACAATGCAAATAATTTTATTTGGAACAGATAGATTTAGTCGTTTCTTCATGATATCTAGACTGCCAAAGATCTGTTTATAAAATTTCGCGCGCTCGGTTTCGTCCTAAATCATTATCCATTTCGCTACAAATTTGCAAAAGTGTGTATTCGTACGCGAACTAGCTTCCTACTGCTCATCACATCATCTATCTCTTCCGCACGTGTTGTCGGTTGATATAAAATCCATTGCATGCCTGCGAACAAAATACAAATACAAATATCTTTATTTGTTGAACATAGGTAGATTAGGTACAGATGTTGTGATTATTAAAGAACGCTATGTCTAGCCGTCATCGGCGTACAAATATTAATTTGGTACAAACATGCTGATTATAATAAATTATCACACATTATAAATAATTATAAATTAAGTAGTCGAAATTTAAAAAAAATACATTCCAATAAAATATAATAATAATAAATTCTAGTATCTACAGTCAATTAAAATGTCAAACAAAAAATAATAATATGTAATTATAATGTGTCAGTTAGGTATTCGTTCACCGTATAATATGTTTTTACATGTAATATTTTTAGAAAAGCCTTTTTAAAATCGTCTATGTTGTTTATTTCTTTAATTCGTCTAGGGATCTTATTATAGATCCTAGGTGCCATTCCTAAAAAACTTTTTGCATAAAGAGCAGTGTTATGTGGCTTAGTGCATATCTCTCCGTTGCGACGTTTAGATCTCAAGGTTTCAAACATATGGAAGTTGGATTTGACAAATACTGCTGTCTCAAAAATGTACATACAGGGCAATGTTAAGAGTTTAAAATTTCTGAAATATGGAATGCAGCTATCAGTCGGTTTCAGTTTAAACACAGAACGCACACATCTTTTTTGGGCTTTAAACGTAAGTTCTTTGTCCGTGGAATTGCCCCAATATATTATTCCAAAACGTAATGTGGATGTGACATATGCCTTGTAGGAAATTAGAACAACGGACTCATTCACAATTTTTGCTAGATTGTAAAGCGCATATGAGTACTGGTTTAGTTTCTTACAAACAGTTTCTACATGACATTTCCAGTCTAAATGACTATCCAAGTTAAGTCCCAGAAATCTAGCACTGCTTGTTTCAGCTACTATTTGATCATCGTAAGCTATGTTTAAGTTGAGTTTTTTTGTTCTTTGATAAAATGTCATAAGCTTTGTCTTATCTAAGTTTATTTTTAATTTATTTTTATGTAACTAATTTATGATGCAAAGGATGGACTTTGTTGGATGGATGGATAGTTCGTGCCGTCGACTAGTGTACCCTTAAGTCAATTTGTTGCAAAAAAATATGTATGTTTTATTGTTACTGTTCACAAAGTCTCTCGCATATGCATAATTACGACATCCTTCTTAGAAATCTTTTCCTAAACTAACTTCAGGCATTTCAGAAATAGAACTTATACGAGTTTCCTTTTAACAGAAAATCCAAAAATCTGACAAAAAGAAATCTGGAGCGATCAGTTAATATCACAGGGAAATTGCTTATTACTACGAAGTAATTCTGCTTCTCAAGGATTAACTTCTTTGATGCTCGAGTCTTGTAACAGGAAGAGATTGCGTCTAATATTATTAACGTCTCTTCTCCTTCTACAGAATCGTCAGTCTCTATTGGCGGAATTATATTTTCAATATATGTAGATTTTAGCTTGGTCATGGGTCTTTTTAACTAACTTCAATAAAGGAGGTTATCAATTCGATACGTATGTATGTAAAACTGTTGGAATTGCGCAATATTCACATAATTTGTAACACTATCTTTGTAGGTTTCTAAACGGGTGTGCCAAATTTCGTAAGATTTATTTTTCTGATTTTTTTATCTGCTCTTAAATTTATTTAGCATTTTGTAGTGTTTTGCTTTGAAAGCCGGTTTATTTTTTAGACCTTTATTAATACACATAAACTGCCAAGTGCGTGTCGGACTCGCGCACGAAGGGTTCCGTACCATTATCGCAAAAAATGGCAAAAAAATCACGTTTCTTGTATGGGAGCCCCACTAAAATATTAATTTATTGCTGTTTTTAGTATTTGTTGTTATAGCGGCAACAGAAATACATCATCTGTAAAAATTTCAAGTGTCTAGCTATCACGGTTCATAATATACAGCCTGGTGACAGACGGACAGACAGACAGACAGACAAACGGATCGCGGAGTCTTAGTAACAGGGTCCCGTTTTTACCCTTTGGGTACGGAACCCTAAAAAAACCGGCCAAGTGCGTGTCGGAGTTCACACATTTAGGGTTTCGTACCAGACCGCAAAATCAAGATGGTTGTAATAGAAAAAACCGGCCAAGTGCGAGTCGGACTCGCGCTCGAAGGGTTCCGTACCATTATCGCAAAAAACGGAAAAAAACACGTTTGTTGTATGGGAGCCCCACTTTAATATTTATTTTCTTCTGTTTTTAGTATTTGCTGTTATAGCAGCAATAGAAATACATCATCTGTGAAAATTTCAGCTGTCTACCTATATCGGTTTATTAGATACAGCCTGGTGACAGACGGACAGACAGACAGACGGATCGCGGAGTCTCAGTAATAGGGTCCCGTTTTTACCCTTTGGGTACGGAACCCTAAAAATTCAGAATTTCAAAGAAAAAATTCCTCTGGCCTAGACAACCCATTTACTGGGTAATTGTACGAAAACCCTTGATAAGAGAGTGGATCATCTATACTTCTATACTAATATAATATTATAAAGAGGAAAGATTTGAATTTTAGTATGTAACGAATAAACTTAAAAAATGCTGGACCGGTTTCATAAATTCTTTCACCGTTGAGAAGCTACACAATCCCCGGGTGACATAGGCTACTTTTTATCTCAGTATTCCTACGGGAACGAACTACGCGGGTAAAACCACGAGGCGTCCGCTAGTACCTAATTAATAAAAAACAAGATATACGTTATACCTACGATATTTGCATCATTGTCATTAGCCTTTTAATGTTCCCACTGCTGGGACACATGCCTACTCTTTGTGAGAGAGAGTGGTCCGTAATCCACCACTCGGGCCCAGTGCGGGTTGGTAAATGTCGCATGTCTTCGAACTTTTGTTTCTAGGACTTGATATTTGCATCACATCACATCACATCATCAGCCTATTAATGTTCCCACTGCTGGGACACAGGCCTCCTCTCTCTCATACTTCCGATATTGTTAGTGTTGCTACAAAGAGCCGAAAACATGAATCTATCCTACCAACGTAAGCGAAATCCAAGGAGTATCAAAATACCTTCTCAAGATTCTCGAAGACATCTTATCATATAAAGCTATTGGCTATAATTAAGCTGCTTAAGTGTCTCTAACACCAGTTTGCTGACGTAAGTGTCTTCTCTTAGTCACGTTTTTGCTTCGTCATAGAGCGTTGAAGACTCTACAGATTTTGCAGAGCATTGGAACAAAGCCAACTGTTTATGAATGCAGTGTTTCGCGTAACGAGCAAAATATCTCACACTTAAATAATACATTTTTCAAGCAATTGTACCAACACTTCGTAAATATCGTTTTGTAATTAACGACTCGAGGAATGGTGGTTCGAAGATAGCTGTGCGAATATTGGTATTTTTTTACTGATGCAAGTGTTCGTTATTGGTGGTGGAAACAGGAATAAGGTACTTTTTTGGGAGGTAGTTAATTTAATTACTTATTTAATTTATTCATTCGTTTATCCTCGCACTGGAACGCCTTGCAGCAATTACACCAATGGAACACAATCTTATAATAAACTCACTATAAGTCCAGGTTTCCTCACGATGTTTTCCTTTACCATTGTCAGTGATGTGCAAGTGTATTAAATACCATAACACCCGCTTGTGCCAGCCAGGGTTATCTTTAAACTCCGAGTTAATTAATAAACGGGCGCGTTTTTGTATGACATAATTTGTAATTTAATCTCGTATTGACAACTGAGCCTAAGCTTGTTCAAACTCTCCATAAAAATCCTATCATACCTCCAGTAAAGCTCAAAACTACAGGACGTGGGACACTTTCCATAATCACATTTGAGTTTCTAGACAAGTTTCATTCGACGATGACGATGTAATGGTCGGAATGAGGTGAGGTGGAATTTGCCAAGGGATTGATCGCGTGAAATTTCGATAGTGTTCGACATTCCCCAACTTTTTTGACCTTTTCCAATTGCTATAGCCACGCTTCAGGGTACTTTCACACAGAACACCCGTATTTCCAGGGTCGTTTTTAACGAATCTGTCGCTACTGGAAATGATTTTCACACCGCATTTACAGTACCGTTTTACTAGCTACCGTTTAGTCCGTGCACCACCAACTTTCAAACAAAACGGATCAGTATTTTAATACTGTTTTGTGTGTGAACTCGCTCATACAACTACCAACACCATTGCCGAATAAAAACTTATACGATAAAGCAGATCTGTAAAACGGACTGCTGTTTTATATTTCGTCGGATCAGTATTTTTTACTAATATCTAATACTGTCATGTGTTTGAACTCGCTCATGAAACTACCTACGCCATTGCCGAATAAAAACGTGTAAGATAAAGTGGACCTGTAAAACGGACCTCTGTGTGATCGAGCACTTTATTGATAGAATGTCACTTGTCTAGGGCCTAGGTTCATGTTCGTGCATGTTCGCGCTGGTGTATGGGTACATGTTCTGTTATAAATACATAGTGTAGGTACAAATCATCATCATCTTCAACATTTACAGCCCTACTTCGCCCTTCGCTAGGCATAGGACTCTCTTTTTTCATGTCAATCCCCACACTTCTGTGCCAACCGCATACTAACCGTGATGGCATCAATGTCGTCTGCCCATCTCAACGCGAGAAGACAAACAAAAAAAACGAAATCCATTTTTTTATTTTACATAGGGCTACATGGGCACTTATAAAACATCGACAAAAGGTGCACGGTTCGGGTTAGTCGTTTCCTATGGAAAAGAACCGGCAAAAAACTCCATGGTTACTCTTTTAAAAAAATGTTTTGGTTTTACAATATTTCCATTAGTACTTGGATATGGGGGGACAACGTAAGCCCGACAATAAGTCGTAAGAAAAAAAAGTAAAACGAGATAAAATGTTAACAAATGTTAACAAGCATTCTAGATTTCTAGATCTAGAATGCCTACAATGTTCACATATTCACAAAACAATCGGTAAAAGAATCTATACAAAGTTAAAAAAAAAAACAAATGAAAAATAATGTCTAACAACACAAATTTTAACATGTGGCACAAATGTTGTTATCAGTGCTGTAACTATTCTTAGCAAAGGGCTATAAAGATGATTGAAAACCATTGTAAAAAGTCTAATTAAAAGAGAAAAAATTAGATTGAGAATAGTTAGAGACATCCACATATTTGTGCCGTTTATGAGTTACCAGGGAAGCCGAAATTTTTATCTTCAACGTAGTCCTTGATTTTATAATATGCTTTTTTATTAAGGACACGTTTGATGAAACAGTTCCTCTTACAGGTCCTTCGAATAAATTTTCTCCCGTTTACTATAATTATTAGTAGGCTATCTTAACTAATCACAGTCCCATACAAAGTATAAAAAGGAAGATTTATATTATTCGAAAGTGTCAACAAACGTATGCGGTGCACGTAGACGGGTGTTGTGCAGCGTTCCACATACAGTTTTTATTTCCGGACCAATTCCAGTAGCAAACAAACTTCGGTGTGCCCATTCTAATGTATATTACGAATACGTGCTACATAGAAATGCTATTTTATTTTGTGGTAGGTATTAAAAAGATTTATTTGTAAGGGTGGTAGATTAATACCTGGAAAAAATAATAAAACCTAATAAGTAGGTTACTACAGTTACCATATTAAATCTATCGGTTTTATTTTTCTATTACAGCATCACAGTTGATCATCACAGTGAGGGTAATGAAATTGACATTTAAGTAATTACTCCTTTTTTTAGAAAACTACAAGCTCTAGTTCGACCAACTACTGGAAAAGGTTTACAAACTAAAGAAACAATAGTCTATTGTTTCGTGTTAGACGGCGAATCTTAACTGAACTTCGACACGCAGCTCAAAGCAGTCACAAGAAGAAACAAACTTTAACTTGGTACATTCTTTAAAACCAAATACTTTTGTATCACTGAAGCTGTTCAGTTTCTTTGAATGGAAGGACTTTAGCGGTTGCTTTTAAGTTGGTTAAAAGGAATAAAATAACAACTATTCATATGGGGAAGCTTTAAAAACTTGCAAGTATTATTAACTCATGCAGGAAAAGCGCTTTACGTAAGACTACATACTAGATTTTTAAACATGATGAAGGCCCTTACTCCGCCTTGGGGCCGTAAAATGGTTAATTTCTAAAGCATACTCCATAATAACGGCTAGGTTAAAAGGTTTGAAAAATAAATATTTTTATTTTTGATTCATGTACATTATTATTCGTATGACTTATATATTTATCTATACTAATATTATAAAGTGGAAAGATTTTTTTGTTTGTTTGTACCGAATAGGCTCCGACACTACTGGACCGATTTAAAAAATTACTTCACAAAAGGGCAAATTGGTTTTTGTTTGTAAGTTTGGAGCAGGTAGCTAGGTAATCTTTGGAAGTACCTGCTGATTCGATTATATACACAATTTGTTATCTGATATCTACACTGTCACCGCCATAGGTAATCCTGAATACTTCTGTACTTGAGTGTACTTGAGGGTTTATCTTAACGGTAGTTATTGGATAAAACACAATGTGTGTGCGAATCGACTTCTACATAATTTCGGAGCACACCGATAAATTAGCTTCGGTCGAATCGCCACAGAAAAAATAATATTTTTAAAAGGGGTCGATTCGCACTTTTCGGGCGAGTTAAATTCGTGCGAATTGTCCAATAACCCCCCATTTATGATATTTTTTTTGTTTTATTGTGACAATCAGTCTGCCATATCAGTTGCCTTCACAGATACTGTTAAGCGCTTAAAATATATTGATATAAGATATCACTTTACAAAAGAATTTTTAAAAAAAAAATATGCTTAAAATATGTTAAAACTACTGAACAGCCAGACATGCTTAATAAGGTCTTAAATAGGGAATTGATAACTCGTTTCTTAGAGTTATGCAGCGTAGGCAAAACTGAAACGCTGTAACATTGTTTTTGTTTGGATGCAAAGTTTTTCCTATTTGTGTATTCACAGTGAGAAGTAGTATAGTGTTGAACTATGGCAATGTAAATCCCTATTTAATGTGATGACAACATTGTCAATAATTGAATCATGAAAATTACCTGTGTCACCGTGTGTGCTCATGTGCTGTATTAAAATACTGAACTTAAACAAACTACTAACTAAAAGTGCTGGCTCATCTTTATTTCTATCAAAACAAACGTACAGTCGGTAATAACTGTTACCTGACCTACCTTGCCGTTAGCTGACCAAGCTAACGGCAAGGTAGGTCAAACTTAGACGATTTTGAACCTTCTGCAATCAGCAGTAGATACGTGTTATTCGATATGTATGAGCTTATCGAGCTAGAACAACTTTTTCAAGGTATTAAATTATGACAATTTGATCTCTAATACGTATCGTTAGGGTAGGAAAGCGACCACTATAATTGACTTTGAATACTATTTTGCCACCATGATGGACTTGTAAATTTCAACAATATTTGTTAAGTCAATTTGGTCTAGTGGTTGTCATCAGTGAACCTAATTATGTCAGCATGGTTGCAAGTTCAAAACTAACCTTCAACTTTTTGTTGCTTTATGTTTACAATGGCGATACTGTAACGGAGAAATTAACCGAACACTTGAACAAAATGATGGAAACAAGATTTACAATATGGGCAGAAAACCAAAAAAGGATAGAGGGAACAATTGAAAATCAAGAAAAATTACATTTCTTGGAAAGGCAGGTAAGACAGAGAAATCTAGTCTTTTTCGGCATTGAGGAAAATGAAACTTCTTATTTACAACTGGAAAATAATTTCACTGATTTTATAAACCAGTTTTTCCAAAAAAATATTAATTGTAATGACATACAAGAACTGAGAAGAATAGGAAGAAAAACTGAAAAGCCCCGCCCAATTGTTGTAACATTCACAACCTTGGGCAAAAAAATCGAGATTTTGAAGAAAAAAGGCGTACTAAGAGATACTACTTACTACATAAAGGAAGACTACCCACCACACATATTGGAAATAAGGAAGAAACTGCAGGAACAGGCAAGGTCAGAGATAGAGAAGGGGCATAAAGTTGTTATTAAGTACGATAAACTGATAACACTAAGAAAGAAAACAGAGATTGAATCTATTTCAGATAACAGAAAAAGTAATCTCTCTATTTCTCCACAAAATAACTCAAAAACAGAGGTCGTTATTCCACGCAGTAGTCAAGTCGCAAAAAAAACTAAAACCAAACCAACGCGTGGCACAACATCCCAGAGATCATCAAGCTTTTCAGAAGGCCTGGTTAAGCCAGGTATACTCAACTTCCTCGTAAACAAGGAAAACAAAAATAAAGAGCAAGAGAATACAAACAATAACATCAGCCACATTAAGCAACCAGCGCCCCCTCTCTCGGAAAACGCACACCAAAAACAGAAGACTATAAGCACAGAAACTCATCTTCCAAGCCGGTTGGTCACCGAGGACGATTACGACCAAAACCCTCCAAAGAAATCAACATTATTAACTCCAAACTCCTCATCTGAAACAACTAATAAACTGTACATATTAACTTACAATGTAAGATCACTACTATCGTACGAGCGCTTAATAGAATTGAGAGAGGCTATAAAAGATGTAAAATTCGACATAATCGGACTATCTGAAGTGAGACGCCAAGGAACAAAGATAGAGGAATATGACGATTATATTCTATGCCACATAGGACTTACACCTGGCAAGTATGGCGTTGGATTCTTATTACATAAAAAACACAAGAATAACATAGAAAACTTCGTAGGTATAACGGATAGAGTAGCACTATTGAATTTAAAAATACAAGGAAACGAACTGTCTCTCATACAAGTATACGCACCCACAGAAATAGCGAAAGAGGAAGAAATTGATATTTTCTATAAAACTATCAACAAAGCTATTAAACAAGCACATATAAATTTTATAATAATGGGCGATCTAAATGCAAAACTAGGCCAACCAAGACAAGACGAATACTTAGTAATGAAACAAAACGGGTATGGAAAAAGAAACAAGAGTGGCCAGGTATTAATAAACTTCGCACTTGAAAATAAAATCGCAATATTAAACACCTTTTTCAAAAAAAGGCCGAAAAAACGATGGACGTGGCGCTCACCAAATGGAACATATAAAAATGAAATCGATTTTATTATGTCAAATAAACCAAAAATGGTTCATAATATCGAAGTATTAAATGTCAACTTTTCTTCTGACCACAGGCCAGTAAGAGCGACAATAACATTATCTTAACACAAGAAAAATAGGTCAAATTTAAGTAATTGTCAACACCCAACATTAAGAAAAGAAGAGGAGATAACGAAATACAAAGAGAGTATTACATCCTTCTTACCTGACTTACAAGACTGCTCCACCACACCTGTTCAAACCTATTATGATAAAATAATAAAAGTAATCTGCCAAAGCATCCAGAGTGCTCGTTCAAAAAATAAAAACACAAACAAAAGTCAAAACATGATGCCAGAGCGCACCTTAACACTTATGAAAAGAAGACAAGGACTACAAAAAACTACAAATAAAACTAGATCACAAAAAAAATAACTCTCAGCACTTTATAAGCTAATAAGCAAACTCATTAAACAGGACTACACAAGATATAGATATAATACCATCGAAAAACACCTGGTACAGGCTGGCAGCTCAAAAAAAGCATTTAAGGAGTTACAGCCATGCAAAACATGGATCGACAGCCTAAATCGGGCAAATACAATACTGAACAGTCGAAACGAAGTTTTAGACGTTGCAACGGAATTTTATAAAACCTTATACAAAGCCAAAGAACCAAACCCAACAATACCGAGTTGCACGAGCGCCTTAGACCCTTATAACAAAGAAGCTACAGCACAATTCGACGTAATAGAAATAGTTGAAGCAATTAAACGGCTGAAATCAGATAAAAGCCCGGGCTCAGATAACCTAACAAACGAAGCTATAAAAACAGCCTACACTCAACTAGCTCTACCTCTAACTCACCTGTTCAACCGCATACTGGAAACTACGGACACACCTACTCAATGGTCAGAGTCAAATATAATATTAATTTGTAGTAAGTACTGTCTAATTGTCAGGAAAGGCCATTATTGCATGGGTTCTTTTCGGGCTAATACGAGTTAGACAAACCAACTTCTTCGCTTGATTGTAACGGATCACGTTATGTATTGGAGAATAACGTAGGTATACGACATTCCACTAAGCACGTAGTTTTATCTACACGAACAATCAGTCACTCTCACTGTATTTCTCCATAAGTTTTATCACAAATTCACAACTCAATCCAACCCGCCATTTTTTTACTCTCTCCTTGACTTCTGTCACTCCTTCGCGCCAAAAACTAGTGCTTAGTGTTACGTCAAGTTGACATCTGTCCAAGTCGTTCCAAACCATAGCTCTCATTAGAACGAAATCTTTAGAATTGCCTACAAATTTATAAAAAAGGAGACCCACGCGATATAGGCAATTACAGGCCAATAAGCTTATTACCATGCTTGTACAAACTCTTCTCTTCGCTAATAAACAAAAGAATAAGCATCACATTAAGTGCGGAACAACCCAACCAAGCGGGATTTAGAAAAGGCTTCTCAACTATAGACCACATTCACAGCTTGGAACTACTGATTGAAAAATATCAAGAAAGAACAAGACCTCTCTATGTCGCTTTCATAGATTACAAAAAAACCTTCGACACAGTGTCCCACTCAAGCATCTGGGAAACGCTGAAAGAGCAGGGTGTAGAAAATGTGTACATACAAATAATTAAAAATATTTATTCGAACAACAAAGGCAGAGTGAAACTGGAAAAAATCGGACCAAGATTTCCCATTGACAGAGGAGTAAGACAGGGTGACCCCCTGTCACCGCAATTATTTATTGCCATCCTAGAGTCAATAATTAGGAAATTGGACTGGAAAAAATATGGTCTAAATATCGACGGCAAATACCTTAGTCATCTCCGCTTTGCCGATGATTTGGTTCTGCTATCAGAAACAGGCACACAAATACAACTCATGATCCAACAGTTAAACGAAGTCAGTAAACAAGTCGGTTTAGAAATGAACCTGTCAAAAACAATGTTAATGACGAACAGTACAGAAACCCGAATATCAGTCGACAATGATGTACTTACCTATACAAAAAAGTACATCTACCTGGGTAAACAATTGTGTTTTGACAGGAAAAACAATGAGTTGGAGGCAGAACGAAGAATACAAAGTTCTTGGAATAAATACTGGAACTTAAAGGAAATATTTAAAAGCAATATGAATGTAAAAATAAAAACTAGAGTAATGAACACATGTCTCCTACCATGCCTAACCTATGCCTGTCAGACCTGGCGATACTCTAGAAAACTAAAGAACAAAATCATCAGCTGCCAACGCGCTATGGAACGCAGTATGCTAAACATCAGCAAAAGACAAAAAATAAGACACGAAAATAAGAAATATTTCAAAGGCTACAGACGCTCTAATCCACGCTCAAAGACTTAAATGGAAATGGGCGGGGCATGTAGCGCGACTACAAGATGAGAGATGGACTAAGAAAATTACTTCATGGAACGGTCCAAAAGGAAAACGCTACAGAGGAAGACCTCATGCGAGATGGCAAGATGACATCACAAAGACAGCGGGCCCAAATTGGTTACAAATAGCCAAAATCAGAGACCAGTGGGATTCTTTGGAGGAGGCCTTCACCCGAGAAGGGGTTCTTACAAACCAAACTAACTAATATAACATTAATTTTTTTATTTATATACAAAATTGTTATGTGGGTACTACCTACCCTCAATTAACAAATAGTAGTTAAGACATTTATTATAAATACTTGTACGAATGACTGCTGCGCAGTCGAATATACGAGCTTGTGTAACCATAGTAGTATTATTCTGCAACCCTAATAAAACGCTTGGATGTAATTCACAGACTAACTTTATTTGAAAAGAAAGGTGGTTAGAAATATTGACAGTTTGACATATCTTATACTAGGTGTCGCTACTGTGCAGTTAAGTTATTCATCATTATATTTTAACACACTCCCTTGATGAAATAACCCAACCATATAAACTATTAACAACAAATGAGACATCATAGCATACCAAAAAATTCTACAAACTTATAATGTTTTTGGCAACTCAAACTTTTAGTTAAAATGTCGGCTGGCATGTCATTAGTATTTAAATTTCAACTGCAGTTCTAACAAAATGAAACCGTACATCAATGTGTTTACTTCTTTTATGCATTACACAGTTTTTGGTTAACTTCAGAGCGCTTTGGTTGTCATTATACAAACATACAGGTAAGTCATTTCTACATCCCAGTTCGAACAATAGATTTTTTAAATAAATGGCCTCCTTGCTTGCCTCACATATCGCCATATACTCTGCCTCTGTGCTAGATAAGGCTATTGTTAACTGTTTTTTACATTCATATGAAATTACACCTCCAGACATTTTAAACATATAACCTGTGTAAGATTTTCTATCTGAATCATCTGATGCCCAATCAGCATCTACATATCCCATCAAATCTAAGTTGTCTTTGGCATATTTCAAACCAAAATGTTTTGTTTTTTTAAGATATTTTAAGATGCGTTTTAAATGCTTCCAATGGGTTTCATTAAAATTATTATTAAATTTACTTAAGTAACAAACAGCATATGAAATATCTGGACGTGTCAATATTGACAGATAAAGCAAACTTCCTATCAACTGTTGATAAGGATATTGATAAGAACAATTTTCTTCCTTTTTAAGTTTTAAATTCACTTCCATCGGTGTACTAACTGGGTTACAGTTTTGCATATTAAATTTAGTTAACAACTGATCTACAAATAGTTCTTGGTCTACAAAAAGTACATTATTTTCTTTTCTTACTCTCATACCTAAACACTGACTTATCTGTCCTAAGTCTTTTAATTTGAATTTTGATTTTAATTCAGTCTTAAGACATTCAGTTTCCTCTCTACTATCAGAAAAAATAAAGAAATCATCTACAAATAAAGCTATAAATGTTTTAACTTTGTCATTTAGCTTAACAAATAAACAAGGCTCATACAGTGATTTTTTATAACCTATGGCTTGTAAACAGTCATCTACTCGCTTATACCAAGCTCTAGCTGACTGTTTAAGTCCATAAATTGCTCTTTTTAATTTTAAGACTTTGTTTTCTCTATCAGGACACACAAAATTTTCGGGTAAAGACATGTAAACAGTTTCATCTAAATATCCATTTAAGAATGCAGTGGTAACATCAAGGTGGGCAATATCTAGGTTAAATTTAACACTGAGTGCAAATAACAGCCTTAAGGTTGAATATCGAAGCACTGGTGAAAAAGTTTCTTTATAGTCTATTCCAGCTTTCTGCGTAAAACCTTTTGCAACTAAACGGGCACGATACCTCACATTTTTATCACTGTCTAATTTTTTTTTATAGACCCACTTGCACTTTACCACTGTAGCTTGATCTGGTTTGTCACATACTTCCCAAGCATTGTTTTCTTTAAATGATTTTAGTTCTTCTTCCATTGCTTTGACCCATTCTTGTGATTCTGGTCCATTTAAAGCCTCTTTCTGAGTTATCTGGTCTCCATACAGGTTGATATCCTGTTCAACGCACATATTGCTGGAACCAAATCTGTCAGGCTTCCTTCTGATTCTTACTTCTGTCTTCATTTCAACATTCTGATTAATATTCTTGATTTCCTTTGCAGGTATACTATCATAGAACTCATCTGAAGTACTACTGTTTGTATCTTCTACTACATATGTACTGTCATCATGACTCAACACTGTATCTGTAGACTGTTCAAAAACAGCATCCCCAATCTGCTCTTCAGGGCTCCCTGACAATTCCTGATGTTCATTAACTACTGCTTGCATCATTTCTGAATTATCAGTGGGCTCCATGATAGTAACATCTCTACTTGTGGTAACTTTGCCTGTGGCTGGGTTATAGAGCCGATAGCCTTTAACATTATCAGCATACCCTACTAAGTAATGCTTAATAGCCTTTTTATCCCACTTTAGTCGTTTTGCCTTGGGGACATGGTTCATTACTATACTACCAAAGATACGGATGTGACTTACATTTGGTTTTTTGCCATTCCATAGTTCATAAGGAGTTTTCTGATTTAATCTGGAAGCCAACGATCTGTTTTTTAGATAAACAGCTGTGTGAACTGCCTCTGCCCAGAATCTCTTTTCAAACTTTGCATCATAGAGCAGACATCTTGCTTTTTCAACTATGGTGCGGTTGAACCTCTCGCACATCCCATTTTGTTCTGGGCTGTAATGATTTGTTTTCTGATGGATTATTCCATATTGTTTCAGGTAATTTTCCATTTCATTTGAGCAAAACTCTGTGCCATTATCTGTTCTTAAAATCTTGATATTGGTAGATGTTTGTTTTTCAACCATGACCTTGAATTCTTTAAAGGTTGCAAAAACTTCACTTTTTTGTTTTAAAAAATAAACAAACGACATTCTGCTGTAGTCATCAACAAAAAGCAAGAAATATCTAGACAAGCCAATTGATCTGGTCTCCATCGGTCCACACACATCAGCATGTACAATTTCAAGAACCCTCTCACTTCTATGACTGCTCTGTGGAAATGGTAGCCTCGTCTGCTTACCTTCGCAGCATGTTGTGCAGTTGTATTTATTGCTTTCTGCTTTGTTCTCGTATGTTAATCCTTCTACAGCAACGTTCTTCATGACATCCATATCTCTGCTGTTGATATGGCCAAGTCTTCTATGCCAAATCTTATTTGAGGTTGTTGTAGCTGAAGCTGCTAATGAACATACCGAACTAGTGTTGAGTCTGTACACCCCATTTACCAAGTCTGCTGTACCGATCAACTCATTCTGCTGATTTCTTATATAACAATGTTCCTCACTGAAACTAACTTTGTTACTATTCTTTATCAGCTGACTGACAGATAATAAATTTGTCGTGAGATCTGGAACACACAACACTTCTTTGACAATAATATCGTATTGTAACTTGCCAATAACTGTTGTAATCTGTGTATCTCCGGAACACAACACTGGCATAGTTGTTTTGTTTGCAACTATAATCTCCTTAGTTTTTAGGTTATGCGACGTGTTTTTTATGTTGTCTTGACTGACCATCATGTGAGTGCTGGCTCCCGAGTCAATGTACCATTCATGTTTGCCAAAATTGCCGTTGAGAAAAACTGCACTGAACGCATTCATCGGTTTTTCCTTTAATATTGGGCATTGATTTTTATAATGGCCGGTCTGTTTACATTTATAGCATTTAATCACTTTGTCTTTGACAATCTTTTCTTCAGTTTTGCCAACCTTACTAGTTTTTTTTCGTTGCCAACCTTTAGATGTCATGAACGCTCTTTCTGACTCAATGCTGCCAACATTTTCACTCATATCCAAAAGTTTAGTTTTTATGACGTCAGCGGTAATGGCGATACCCGAATGTTCAATGGCCATTATCATTGGCGAAAACTTTTCGGGTAGACCCGCCAACAACAATGACCCAATCCATTCTTCGTTAATCTCGAAGCCTGTTACTCTTAATTTATGCGCCGTATCTGTGACCTGAGTCACATAAGCCGTCATTGACTCACTGCTCTCGAGACGAATTGAAATAAGATTTCGCAACAAACTTATTCTGCGTGTGAATCCTGCATCATCAAACAGTAATTTTAGCTTCTTCCACACACCCTGAACTGTAGATTCGCACTTAATGTGAACATACAAGGATGAATCAATGGTCATCACTAACTTTGCTTTTGCTTCTTCCACACACCCTGAACTGTAGATTCGCACTTAATGTGAACATACAAGGATGAATCAATGGTCATCACTAACTTTGCTTTTGCTCTCTGATCTTCAACGCTAGTTGTAGCTTTTTCAACGCCATCTTCTTTCTTGTTAATATCGACGCCTTCCAATATCAAAAAATTCTCGGCTGCGTACGCCCACTCATCGTAATTTTCACGTCCCTTGAGTTTCGGCACGTTAACGAGGTAACTTCCAGCCATTTCACTGATAAAATACTAGATAACTTTTGAAAAATATGGGTCTGGGCCCATAACCTAATAAAACGCTTGGATGTAATTCACAGACTAACTTTATTTGAAAAGAAAGGTGGTTAGAAATATTGACAGTTTGACATATCTTATACTAGGTGTCGCTACTGTGCAGTTAAGTTATTCATCATTATATTTTAACAAACCCCCATTTCCGAACCTAACAGTTGGCGACGAGGATGGGATACGAGACACGCGTATTTCATTTTTAATAAAATGGCAAGAGTATCCACTTCGGTTTCGGTCGGCACCTTAACAGTGTTCAGCCACGAACATCAAGAGTGGCAGCTTTACAAGGAAAGACTGGAGCAGTGGTTTCTGGCAAACGAAATCGGGGTAGAGGCAGATAAAGCTGGTTGCAAACGACGAGCTATTCTACTTAGTAACTGCTCGGAATCAAGCTACAAGTTGATACGCGATCTAGCTTTACCGAAGCAAGTCGGTACCTTAAGCTATAACGAAGTAGTGGATTTGTTGGATGGTCACTTCAAATTAAAGAAGTGCACATTTGCTGAAAGGTACAAGTTCCACAGTGCCACGCAACATATCGGCGAAGGGCTGCCAGAGTGGGCGGCACGAGTACGTGGTTTGTCAATACACTGCGGGTTCGTGGCGCAAAATCTAGACGAACAGCTTCGCGATCGATTTGTGCTGGGCATGGCACCTGGACCGGAACGAGAAAAACTATTTACCAAAGCGATGTCGGAGTTGACGCTGAGCAAGGCCTTGGAAATAGCAGAAGGCGTACGCAGTGCTTGCATGGGGGCACAAGAAACGACACGGCAAGCGGACATGGGTACACCACTTCAAGTGATGAAGATGGATACGGCAGCACAGCCTGGCGCAGCGCGCGTGAGCAGCGCGCCGTGGCGCAGGCAGGTAGCGGCGACCCCCGCAGCTAGCGCCGAGCGCGCTCACGCCGGCAGCAGCGGCAGTGGGTGTACACGCCTGCGGCTACGCAGGCCATCAGGCATCGTCGTGTCGGTTTGTGCGGTATAAGTGCAAAAAATGCGGCGTTCAAGGACATCTAAAGCGAATGTGTAACAAAAATGTAAATAAGCAACACTATGTCGAGTGCTGTGAGGATGTTAGCGATGATGGTAAGCATGGGTGCTGTAATATTCGCTCCATTCGCGGCGAACCGATGCGGGAATCTGTTTGTGTCAATGGGAACAAATTAATTTTTGAAATAGATACGGGTTCATCAGTTACCGTTATTTCTGAGCAAACGTATCTTAATCATTTTAAAACCATAAAGTTAGAAGCAAGTGACGTTATTTTGCATAGTTACAACGGAGATAAGTTACATATTGTAGGTAAAATAAAACTATTGTTTACGTATAACAAAAAATCATTTACAATAGGTGTTTATGTCGTACGGAATGGAGGGCCTCCCTTATTAGGCAGAGATTTTTTTACACGATTTAACTTGCAAATATGTGCCATAAATAACTGTAACGATTTTTTATCAGGTAGTTCTTCCAAATACCCACTATTATTTGGAAATAAATTAGGTTGTTTTAAAGGCGTGAAGGTAGATTTAACATTAAAGCCAGACGCAAAACCAATTTTTTTTAAGGCAAGGCCTTTACCTTTTGCGCTTCGAGAAAACGTGGAGAAAGAACTTGACCGTCTGGTAGATTTAGGTGTGTTAGTACCCGTAAAATACGCAGAGTATGCCAGTCCAGTAGTACCAGTATTAAAGCGAGATGGTTCTATACATCTCTGTGCCGACTACTCCGTGACTATCAATAAACAGTTACTTGTCGATAAATATCCATTACCAAGATATGACGAGCTGTTTTCAAAACTACATGGCGGCAAGTACTTCAGTAAATTGGACCTATCGCATGCATACAATCAGTTGTGTCTAAATGAGAAATCACAAATGCTCACTTGCATAAACACACATAAAGGCTTGTATAAGTATACTCGCTTAGTGTTTGGTCTAGCTAGTGCGCCGGCCATTTTCCAGCGAAACATGGAAGCACTGCTATCAGGGTTAAATGGTACTCTTTTATTTCTTGACGATATTTTAGTATGTGGGGAGGACAAAGATCAGATGATGAGTAGGTTAAATGAAGTTTTCCGTAGGTTACAGGAAGCTGGCCTGGTTTTAAATATAGAAAAATGCACCTTCTTCCAGGAATCTGTAACCTACTTAGGTTTTGTCATCGACCGTGATGGATTACATAAATCACCGGAGAATGTTAAAGCCATTTTGCAAAGCCGGGTACCTACCAATACGTCAGAATTAAAAGCATTTCTAGGTATGGTCAACTATTACCGAAATTTTATTAAAAACGCATCATCAATTTTAAGTCCGCTGCATGAATTACTAAAAAAAAATGTGCCTTGGTCATGGACTAGGAGTCATGAAGAAGCAGTATCAAGCATAAAACGTGCATTAGTTTCTGAGACCACTTTAGCACATTTCAATCCAGAAGCTTTGCTGATAGTTACGGTTGACGCGTCACCGAGCGGGTTAGGCGCCGTGTTATCACAGGTCGAAGATGGTGTAGAAAAACCTATCTCCTATATTTCTCGATCTCTTAATGCTGCGGAAAAGCACTACAGCCAAATTCAAAAAGAAGCAACGGCAATAATATTCGGGATAAGAAAATTTCACCAATATTTATATGGTCGAACAAAACCATTCGTTTTAAAAACAGACCATAAACCTTTGGTTTCAATTTTTAATCCAGACAAGGGCATTCCTGAGATATCAGCTAATCGGTTACAGCGTTATGCTATTTTTCTATCTGCATACAACTATAGAATAGAATATGTAAGCAGTGCTCATAATTGTGCAGATTTCTTAAGTCGATCAGTACCCGACAACTTAAAAACGAACGTCACACGCTCTGAGCGCGAGCGTGATGAGTCACTAGTAGATAAATCAAGTTATGTACGTTTTGTTTACGAAGGTGAGGGATTTTTGTCACTGACAGACATACAACATGCAGTAAAAATGGATAATGTTATTAAAACCATCATCGACTATTTAACAAATGGTTGGCCTAGTAAAATTAGTGAACCGTTAATAAAGGATTATTATAGCCATCGGTTAGAATTATCAATAGAAAATGGTTGTCTGATGAGAGGTCACAGATTAGTAATCCCTAAAAGTCTACGACATAAAGTGTTAAACGAACTTCACTTAGGACACTTAGGAATCACAAAAGTGAAAGAAGAGGCACGCAATAGATTTTGGTGGCCGAGTATGTCTGCGGCTATCGAAAATCACATAGGCGCGTGCGTCGTATGTACGTCGCAGCGCGCCGCGCCCCCGCGTCTCACCCCTAACTCCGTGGCCTTTTCCAGCCCAGCCGTGGCACCGTGTGCACATAGACTTTTTAGGTCCAATTAGCGGCAAAACATTTTTAATTATTGTAGATGCTTATTCGAAATGGGTGGAATGTTTTGATGTTTCGTCGGGTTTCACTTCGCGAGTGGTGATTGAAAAACTATGCGAAGTAATGTCACGATTTGGGTTATTTCATACAATTTGCTCAGATAACGGAACTTCATTTGTATCGTATGAGTTTAATCAATTCTGTAATCAGAACAACATCACTCATCTTACTTCACCTACATATAATCCGGCTAGCAATGGACAAGCAGAGAGTTATGTTAAAATTATTAAAAAAGCAATTAAATCTTACTTGTTAACAGGTACATCGTTAAGAGATTTAAATATTAAATTATTGGAATTTTTATTACGATACAGGAATTCTAAACATTCGACAACAAACAGATCTCCGGCTGAAGTATTGTTCGGTCATAATTTAAGGAGTAGATTGGACCTCCTGACACCGACCACCGCGACGCCATCCGACACAGCACTCGACACAGTAGTTAAACAGAAACAGTGTTCGCAGATTAATAATTATCGTGGAAACCGGAAACTTTTGTTCAGTGTGGGTGACCAAGTTTTAGTAAAACTGTATAATCACCAAAAACAATATTGGTCACGTGGCACTATTATTAGAAAAATAGGAAAAACAGTGTATTTAGTGAAACTGAGTGCATCAGAAGGAACTATCAAAAGACACACTAATCAGTTGCTAAAATATAGAGAGAGGGAAGATGGGCCAAGCGAAGAGATCGTTCCCGCATTTATAATACCCTCAAGCTCGACTAGCTCCGGGCAGCAACCATCAGAAGTCTCTGAGGAGGTAGCACCTGTGGAGTCTGAAGCGCCGGCATCAGCTCTTGTTTACGGCGACGTTTCCACTGAAAAGGAAGTGCTTCCAGCAGCTCCCCCTATCGAAACCGAGCCAGACATTCGGTCGAAACGAAATAGAACTGCTATTGACTATAAGAAGTTCTTCTGATAGGGTGGAGGAATGTTATGTGGGTACTACCTACCCTCAATTAACAAATAGTAGTTAAGACATTTATTATAAATACTTGTACGAATGACTGCTGCGCAGTCGAATATACGAGCTTGTGTAACCATAGTAGTATTATTCTGCAACCCCCATTTCCGAACCTAACAAAAATATTCAGATATACATATATAGTAATAATTAGTTTTATTAAAAGGTACAAATTAGATAATACATAGATAGATTATAATATTTAGAATAGATAGTTAAGTACAAAATAGATATAATTATAAGTTATACTTAAATACATTAGATAAGGTAAATTCACAAAATATTAATAATATATACTATATTAAGGTTAGGTATCAAAAATCATGGAGATATAAATATAAGGATTAGATATAATCATAGCTATGTATACATTAGAAATAGTCAGTTCAACTGTATTTACTCAACTTTTTTGTTTGTAAGAAATAAAAGGCTTTTTTATTTTATTATATTTTATATGTTTACAATATTCAATTATGTTTTTTGAATTCAAAATACTACTTATATTAAATTAAAATATTTAATTTAAATGAACTATTTAAATACGGTACGAAAAAGATGATGATAATGATTACATTCAATATAAAAATTAAACAATAATTTACTTACTTACTTATTTATATTAATAAAAAAGGGTATTTAAAATTATAGATAATTTTGCAAATTCTCAAAATTGACGGCAAGCTGAATCGATGGAATAAGTTTTGGTTTCCTAGGTGATCGGGAAATGCCTCAAAAATCACTGCAACAAGGTATCGGTTTTTGGTGTCGTTTTTTAGGGTTCTGTACCCAAAGGGTAAAAACGGGACCCTATTACTAAGACTCCACGATCCGTCTGTCTGTCCATCTGTCACCAGGCCAGTCCATCTGTCTCATGAACCTTGATAGCTAAACAGTTGAAATTTTCACAAATGATGTATTTCTGTTGCTGCTATAACAAAAAATACTAAAAACAGAATAAAATAAATATTTAAGTGGTGGTCACATACAAAAAACGTGATATTTTTGCGATAATGGTACGGAACCCTTCGTGCGCGAGTCCGACTCGCACTTGACTAGTTTTTTCATTGATACACTTTTTTCGGTCTAATCAGCCCGCAAACAAATCAGAACTATAACGTGCGATAAGGAACTGCGTTCTTAAATGCAAGTTTGCTATGGGATAGATTTTCAATGATAATGCCGAGTGCAATATTACTTAAACAAGTAATTTTCAATCATGAAAAATCAATTAGTATCGACAAATATTGCGTAAATAAGAGTTCAATTTAGATTTTTTTTTAACCATAAATGAAGCAGAAATTGCGTTTGAAAACGTGTTGCGTCCTTTATAAACAAGGAAATACGATAAAGTAAACAAAACAGGGCACGAGGTTATTGAAATACTTTGAAAAAAGTCTGTGCGCACCCCTGTTAAAAATAACAACTCTTTTATGTAGGCACCTATTTAAAAGTAAGGTGAGAGTCAACACAACAAATTAATGCCCGTAAATATTACAAGATCATGAACAAATAATTTAACAAAAGTAGTGTTTACACCTATAATCGTGTCAATCTAAGAAGACCGATGACGTTTCTCATTTTACACGCCGAGAAAATTTTGTATCAAAGTTTACGAAAAATCAAATTCATAACCCTAATTAATTACTATGTTACCTATACATATAACAACAAGTATAATTCGTAAGAACCATAACCATGTAGGTAAGTATATAACGTATTTTTATAGCTGTCAAATCTGACTTCTTGGATTGTCACGACTTTAGCACAGCCAATGATAATGTTAGAGGTGGAAGATGATGACGAGATAATTCATTGATTCATCGTTAAATTGAAAAGAATGAAAGAAAATATAGAATGTATTCTGCCAGAATTGGCACACAAAAACGGATACTCAATGGGTATGGTAGTCTACTATTAGACGTAATAAAAGGGCTTATTATTTTATTTAGCTATGACATAAAAACATAATTACGATTAATAGTACATTATGGTACAAGTGTGCAATGTTGGTGATTACCGCTGAGGCGCCATTGAGACCCGAGCCGTAGGTGAGGGTCTTAAGAGAGCCGAGGACGGTAATCATCAATACACACGTGTATCATACGACGTTTTTCAACACACTTGTGAAGAAAATAATACTAAAAAATCATTTTCAACAGTAAAAACGAGTTGTGAATTTTTTTTCGCAATGGTGGACAAAATTAATCAGTTTTCCTATGCGCGCGCATTTAACAATGGCGATCGGCCATAGACTAAAACTAAAAGAAAGAGTTTTCTTTTTTTTTGGCTTTTCGTGGATAGTGTTTTAGCCACGTACAAAATAGGGATTTTTTTTTTCTTAATTACAGAGCAAATAAAATTTATATTTGAGTGAAAGTTTTATTTATTAAGCACGTACAAGTTGAAATTATCTATTAAAATACGAAGTTGCATGAAATGAGCAAGCAATAGGTACATTAATTTATTTGTATATTGAGCACGATCTTTTTTAAATAGAAACTTTTTAAGAACAAAGCAACTCAACCAATGAATTAAAAAAAAAACGCTATAACTCACTTGTGAATAATAGCAATGAATAAGTCACAGTTTGATAACAGGTATCATTATGTGCCTAATTGCGGTGAAATTAGAGCCACTTTATGAGCAAGTGTGTTGAAAACTATCTTAAAATCTGTCACTGCTGCACCCTTAACCGATTACATTACCTACCGGACTAAAGGCTATTATAGACACTTTCCAAACAAAAGCCAGAATTTTTAGTTCCCATTTCAGCCATTTGAACAATCCACTTTCGTCGCTTTGCAGAAGTTTTGGCACGTTCCATCCAATAGGGAAAAACTAGTTTCGTAACCTAGTCTCTAACAAATTAACTTTTCTTTCATTTAATTAGATGATGATCCTTTTGGGTCTACTGATCCCATAATATCCTAATTGTATCACGCTTTTGGGTAACTGTTGGCATAAGTTCGGAAAATAAGTATTTAGGTTTATGTGGTATGAGACTCGGGATCTGTTGAAGTTAACATTATGGATATAACCCATTTTACATCGTGCCATTGTATTGTTGTAGTGTTCATCAGCATCAATTCACAGCTGTCTATCTGCTGGACAATGGTCTCTCCAATCGCACGCAAGCCATCTCGATTCTTGGTATCTCATCCAGCATTGCATTTATATGATAAATTCAAGTTAAAATTACAATAACATTATGTTATCAATTTATCTGGCAGGGAAGAATAGACTCGTAAACTCCATATCTACGAGATTTTAGTAACAAAATGACTCAAGAACGTTACAAAAATATCCAATCATAGTATTTATTAGAAGAACTTTTCTATCTTGTCCTTCAATGAAAATCGTCTATTCAAAATCACTTAACATTGCATTTCAAAGAAAAACCGCTCCAAAACCCTACACGGTGAGAATGGCGCAGTTTTGAAACGCAGCCTACCGGAAACAGGACGTGCTAGTGACGTTTGCCTGACTACACAATGCGGCCTCCACCGTGAAACAACTACAGGCCGTACAATAGCTTCACATCTTAGAAGTGTCGCTATTCAGCGTGTTATGCGACGACTAGTGCTGGGACAAGAGAATGTGATGCAACGTGGTTTATAGTAGGCTAAGCTACATATTTTTTTACGACTGTAAAAAGGTGAAGGTTCTCAATTCAATTGTATTTTTTTTGTAGGTGTACCGATTTTGATGATTCTATTTCTATTTGAAAGCTGGTGCTTCTCATGTGGTCCCATTTAAAATTAATGAAGATCTAATGAAGAACTTCGGAGTTTTACAACATAACTCTTCAATAAACAACGGCAAATTTCTTGGCATTACAGCAATCACATGTCTGTTTATTGTTAACGCCATTTTTTAACATAACATCACGTCGCCGGTACGCTATAATAGGAAACACAGATGTATGCAGTTCACCCTGGTACACTTTCATTTCACTGGTCAAGTTCAAGTTTTATGTTATTCGGGTTATCTATTCTGGCAAAACTTTGTGCATTATAGGTTCCTACATCAAAAATAAATAAAAATAAGAAACTTTTTTACGAAAAAATACAAACGATTTCCAAAATAAAAACACTATAAATTAAAAAATAACTACAATTTTGGAAGTCGGTAAACATGTTTTTGTTTCTTGGTTTTTTGGTACCGACTTCCGACATTATAGTAATTATAATTTTTTGGTTTGACTTTTAACAGAAGTTTGGTGCTGTCATTCAGCCCGCTACAGAAAGGGTTGTGGTCGAGCAAAGGCGTGTCACGTTCAGAAAATGCGATTTAAGACTTTGGAGAAAGTCTTTGAAGAATCAGTTTTCTTCATTATAAAATAACTGCTTAATAGCCTGCTATGTGTTAGCGATCTTTATATTTAATTGAGCACACTAAGTGATTTTTCTATGTTGGCAATAATTTGTCTGATATTTTTATGCTTGCAACAAAGATGGACTGTTTTTTGTCAGGTTGGTAAACGACAAGCTTGCACTTATCGTTTCCCGCCCATTTCGAGAATATAAATATTGTAGCTCTTGCCATCAAAGGCAGTCTATTTTTGATCGAGGCTACATTAATAAGTATTAGGGTAAGTGCTTTATAAACTGTATTCTATAAACCGTGTTCTATAAACTATGTTCTATAAACCATGTTCTATAAATTATTTTCCATAAACTGTGTTCTGTGTGACTGTGTATTTGATATGAGAATACACTGGGTGAGTAAACCCTTTCTAAGCATTTTTATTTACATCGCCATCCCCGCCAAAATACCCACACAAGATTTTGGTCTTTTAAGTAAAAGCCGACATTTCAGAAGTTGGATGAGCCCAATTATTTTTTTTGTGTTTTGTACATAACACGTTTGCTAAACGCTCACTTTCAAGGATTTATAATGAGGAATATGAGTACGAATAGAGATAATTTGTTTGATATTGTTATGTTGGTTGCATGACATTGCACATTGGTTCAGGATACTCCCTGATAGTGTGTAGTTTTGTGTAGATAGTGTGTAATTCTGTGTGGGTACGTGGCCGGAGCTACTCTCCGGTAGTACTATAACTCAGATCATTGCACATTCTAGGCGAATATATTCTGTGTTTTATTGGGGCTACCCTCCAATATCGCAGAATGTTTAGTCTGGCCAAGCTCAATCGATAAATATGATTTCTCGGTAGTGATGTGGGTGCCGCATATTAAGTCAGGGTGAGTTACCCTGAAGATGTGCAGTAAAATACTCAGGTGTATAGCGTTTTGTGTGAGTGGTTGGCTGAGGTGAGGCTACTCTTTGGCAATACCATAGCGCGAAATGATGTACACCACGACTGGATTTATCGTGTGCTTGATCGGGGCTGCCCTCTGATGGCGGGGGATATGTCTTGGTCGTATTGTATCTTTGAAATCATATCTAAATTTTCAATTTTTGCTACAAGTATGGTTACGTACTCATAAGCTTCTACAAGGTATTTGAAGGTGCAAAACTTTGACTATCTAGTAAATTAAAAAGTAAGAATCTGTGCGGGTATGGTGATGACATGTACTCATCTTTACTCTTAGGCTCATGTTAGAAAATACTTATTGAAGTAGGGTACCTCAATAAAATTAGAGAATAAAACTTGTTGGTAAGTACCGTCTACTGCTAAATATTCGTGTGAAATAAGATATTCGTTGTTTTTAAGTTTATATTTTAACAAGCCAAGTATTTTAGTTTTTGTGTTTCGTGTACAATAAAAAAATTAAAATGAGCTTTACCCTGTTAGTTTCGTAAACGAAATAGCGATTTGAATTTACAAAAAAAAATAGAGAATTAATCCTTTTTATGGCCGGGCTTTACGCTTCGCAGTTGTAAGCTGCACCAGCAGCCATAGCTTACTATGCTACTAGCGTATGATGAGATACAAAGCTAGTTGGAATTTGTTTTTACTTCTTGTTGATTTTATTTAATGAGAATGCAGGTGTAATATGTGTAAAGTTGTGTGAGATTTAGCAGGTTCGTTTTTTTCGTATAGTTTTTTTGTTGGATATAGATAGTGGTAGTGAGATAATACTTTAATAATTTTGTTTTGTGTTCTTTGTAGTGGGTTTAGATTAGATTTAGCGGCTGATCCCCACACTTCGATTAGGTATTCGATTTTAAGAATGTGGGTGATGCTACATTGTAAGAACACCTTAGAAATATTAATGTATATCATAAATCAAAAATTAGAGTTCATTTTACAAGAAATGAAGTTTCAAATTAACTGTCGTTCAACGTTGTATAGTTATGGAAGGAAGTACAGAACCTAATGTCGGTTACAGAAGCTTATTATTAAGCAATTAGATATTGAAAACATTAAAATAACAAAGATATTTATTAAATCGATTTTTTGCTAAAGGAATGTCGGTTGGAAAAATTTGCTTATGGTGGGTCATAAATTAATCCAACCGTAGGTATCGATCCTTGACATTTCGTTCGTAGAGGTTTATAGCCCTACTTTCGAGGATGTGTATAGATTATGTCGATTTGCTAAGGTTCTCATCTTGGTTATTAGTTTAAAATATCAATTAACATAAACTTTATAACCTTGCCATTTCTTGGATACTGTTAGAACTATTTCAATATTTAGTTACGGGGTGTTTATATAAATAAGGCCAAAAAGTAAGTACCTTTTAGATGGTCTGATTGGAATGGATTATTGCGTTTGGATTTGGTTTCGGATTCGGATTCGTATTTGAATTCTTATGCAGAGTTTGATGATGGGTTTGATGATGGGTTAGAAAAGTTCGAAACAGAGTTGAAAGAGTTTGATATTTGAGGTTGAGTTAGAAGAGTTGGAAACAGCGTTAGAGTTAGAAGAGATAGAACGAGTATAATAAAAAAAAATTTGTTTGATATATAGATAGTGAGTTTGATATTATGTAGTTAGCGAGTTTGATAATTGATGTATAAATAGATAGTGAGTTTGATATATATAAATAGTGAATTTGATAAATATAGATTGAGATTGATGAATATAGATTGAGATTGATGAATATAGATTGAGATTGATGAATATAGATTGAGATTGATGAATATAGATTGAGATTGATGAACATAGATTGAGATTGATGAATATAGATTGAGATTGATGAATATAGATTGAGATTGATGAATATAGATTGAGATTGATGAATATAGATTGAGATTGATGAATATAGATTGAGATTGATGAATATAGATTGAGATTGATGAATATAGATTGAGATTGATGAATATAGATTGAGTTTGATGAATATAGATTGAGTTTGATGAATATAGATTGAGTTTGATGAATATAGATTGAGTTTGATGAATATAGATTGAGTTTGATGAATATAGATTGAGTTTGATGAATATAGATTGAGTTTGATGAATATAGATTGGGTTTGATGAATATAGATTGGGTTTGATGAATATAGATTGGGTTTGATGAATATAGATTGAGTTTGATGAATATAGATTGAGTTTAATGAATATAGATTGAGTTTAATGAATATATATTGAGTTTGATGAATATATATTGAGTTTGATAAGCTTAGATTGAGTTTGATAAGCTTAGATTGAGTTTGATAAGCTTAGATTGAGTTTGATAAGCTTAGATTGAGTTTGATAAGCTTAGATTGAGTTTGATAAGCTTAGATTGAGTTTGATAAGCTTAGATTGAGTTTGATAAGCTTAGATTGAGTTTGATAAACTTATATTGAGTTTGATAAGCTTAGATTGAGTTTGATAAACTTAGATTAAGTTTGATAAGCTTAGATTGAGTTTGATAAGCTTAGATTGAGTTTGATAAACTTAGATTGAGTTTGATAAATATAGATTGAGTTTGATATTGATTGAGATATATAGGGATAAATAGATTGATAGATAGAGATAGAGATTGATAGATAGAGATAGAGATTGATAGATAGAGATAGAGATTGATAGATAGAGATAGAGATTGATAGATAGAGATAGAGATTGATAGATAGAGATAGAGATTGATAGATAGAGATAGAGATTGATAGATAGAGATAGAGATTGATAAATAGAGATAGAGATTGATAGATAGAGATAGAGATTGATGGATAGAGATAGAGATTGATAGATAGAGATAGAGATTGATAGATAGAGATAGAGATTGATAGATAGAGATAGAGATTGATAGATAGAGATAGAGATTGATAGATAGAGATAGAGATTGATAGATAGAGATAGAGATTGATAGATAGAGATAGAGATTGATAGATAGAGATAGAGATTGATAGATAGAGATAGAGATTGATAGACAGAGATAGAGATTGATAGATAGAGATAGAGATTGATAGATAGAGATAGAGATTGATAGATAGAGATAGAGATTGATAGATAGAGATAGAGATTGATAGATAGAGATAGAGATTGATAGATAGAGATAGAGATTGATAGATAGAGATAGAGATTGATAGATAGAGATAGAGATTGATAGATAGAGATAGAGATTGATAGATAGAGATAGAGATTGATAGATAGAGATAGAGATTGATAGATAGAGATAGAGATTGATCGATAGAGATAGAGATTGATCGATAGAGATAGAGATTGATCGATAGAGATAGAGATTGATCGATAGAGATAGAGATTGATCGATAGAGATAGAGATTGATCGATAGAGGTAGTTTGATACATAGAGGTAGTTTGATACATAGAGGTGGTTTGATACATAGAGGTGGTTTGATACATAGAGGTGGTTTGATACATAGAGGTGGTTTGATACATAGAGGTGGTTTGATACATAGAGGTGGTTTGATACATAGAGGTAGTTTGATGCATAGAGGTAGTTTGATACATAGGGATAGTTTGATACATAGAGATAGTTTGATACATAGAGATAGTTTGATACATAGGGATAGTTTGATACATAGATATAGTTTGATACATAGATATAGTTTGATACATAGATTTAGTTTGATACATAGATATAGTTTGATACATAGGGATAGTTTGATACATAGAGGTAGTTTGATACATAGAGGTAGTTTGATACATAGAGGTAGTTTGATACATAGAGGTAGTTTGATACATAGACGTAGTTTGATACATAGGGATAGATTGATACATAGAGGTAGTTTGATACATAGAGGTAGTTTGATACATAGAGGTATATATAGATTATGATATACAGAGTTAGATTTTAGGGATAAAGAGAATGTAAAATGTAAAATAAAGCATATAATAAATAAATGTGCGTATGTTAGAATCAGTTAGAATTATGACCAGGTTTCAGATGTTAGGGTTTTAATGACCAGCTACTAGATATTGGTTTAAGTCTCAAGACTGTTTTTACACAGCAGTTTAATAAATACCACTTTGGTGTTTATGTATTGTTGTGTGTTTAAAAGCTAGATGGCGGAAGGACAGAGGATACCTAATGTCAGTTACTATCAGAATGGTATACAAGAAATGATTTTACCTTTGGTCATATCGTTGAGATTATTTTAGTTTATTAGAGAAAAGTTAATTTGATAAAAATTTCCAGCACTCGAATGAGGCTTGTCATTACAATGCAATAGTTGATAACGATACAACTTGAAATTCTAGTGATCCTGAATTCTAATTTACAAAGACTTAATTTAGTTCTGAATGAAAGTCAAAATGAATCGTTGGTATTTTGTTTATTGCCATAGATAATTTTAATACATTATCTCAGTTGATCTGATTTAAGTCGGAGAAATTTGCTACAGTGAGCCATTGCATGCTCGAATTGCAATGAAATAATAGTGAGCAATAGATTGCCATTTATTAAAAAAAAAAAAAAAACATTTAGAGATTCTTTATATTAGTATTTCTTTATTTATATAAATTGTCTTAGCAGGTGTAAAGATGCCTATCGAATTATATAAAATTGATTATTCTGTAACTTGCTGTGTGTGATTAGTTTTATCTTACCGCAATGAAATTAGCATGCGCAGCTAGATTTTATTTGGTGTCCGATATCACCAGCAGTTGATGAATTTGACTGAAATTTTAAAGAATCTGGTAGACAGTTTTGATTATGACTGATGGTGACCACGATGTCTTGCAAGTCGCATTGTATATATACCTGATTATAATTGGATGCTACATTTTATAAACATTAAATTTTAATAAAAGTGACAGAAGTAGTCTTGAGACACTGCTGAGCTGGGATCTAAGCTCTTAAGTAAATTTTAGAATGGGAGACCGTTCTCCGCAGTTGTGGCAAATGCAAAATGAAACCTTGAACATCCTCACAAAGAGGACATAGTCTAGTTCTAGTGAATATATTGATCGGTAGTTTCGAAACTGGATATTTACGCTTGACATTTTGTATTGGTAGAATTTGAATTGGAATTGACATTGTATTTTTTACCTTTGACATTTGTATTACCTAGTGGAATATGAATTGAATTATATTTTTTGTTTAATCTTGACATTTGTATTAATGAAATCTAAATTGAATTTGTATTGGTAGAATCTGCATTGAATTGAATTATATTTTTACTCTTGACATTTGTGTTGATGGAATCCAAATTGAATTGATTTGATTTTGTATTTCTCTTTCTTCACATTTTTAATTGAATATTATAAAAGTAATAAATAGTTGAGATAGTAATTTGGTTGATTAATCAATATTTGATTGTTTTGTAATATATAATATTTTTTTGGAAATAAATAAATGAAATGAATAGTCGGGCCAAAAGAGGTTTCAGGCCTTTAAAGTATAATCTATAAAGATTTGTTAAATGTGTTCTATGTGTGTAGATTATAATGTTGTTTACATTTTGTAACTATTATGCTTATATTTAGTTTTTCTTTCTTGTTGTTGTTTGTCACGTACGAGGTCGTACTTAATAAACGGATGGCCGACTGTTAGCGATCTTTATATTTAATTGAGCACACTAAGTGATTTTTCTATGTTGGCAATAATTTGTCTGATATTTTTATGCTTGCAACAAAGATGGACTGTTTTTTGTCAGGTTGGTAAACGACAAGCTTGCACTTATCGTTTCCCGCCCATTTCGAGAATATAAATATTGTAGCTCTTGCCATCAAAGGCAGTCTATTTTTGATCGAGGCTACATTAATAAGTATTAGGGTAAGTGCTTTATAAACTGTATTCTATAAACCGTGTTCTATAAACTATGTTCTATAAACCATGTTCTATAAATTATTTTCCATAAACTGTGTTCTGTGTGACTGTGTATTTGATATGAGAATACACTGGGTGAGTAAACCCTTTCTAAGCATTTTTATTTACATCGCCATCCCCGCCAAAATACCCACACAAGATTTTGGTCTTTTAAGTAAAAGCCGACATATGTTAGAATATTTTGTATTCCAACATAGCGGGCTATTAAGCAGCAGGATGTATTCGAAAAGGAAACGATCAATACGAATATCTGGCAATCAGAAATGATGTAATAAAGTTCCGTCTTTTATTTATTTTACCTGTCTTTTATCCGGCTCAAAGGACCATTTAATGTACGGGTTGTAAGTCCGTACACTGATTTGCCGTTAGTTGGTAGGAAAGAAACACGTCACAGTTAGATCCACTATTTAAATATATAAGAGTTAAGTAAATTACATTATAACTTAGATGGAAGGCGACTATTTCAGACATACGTTCAGATCACGTTTACGGCAGTATCTGATAAATGCTCAACGGAAACAAGACATGGTAACAATTAATACATCAATTTTATAAAATGGCCACAGTACCTACTTATCCTTTCCATCTGTGTCACACAAAATATTTATTATTGTTGCCATTCGTGTCCCCGGTCCGGAGGTGCTGTTATGTGATAATATTTTTTCTCATTAACTACCTTAAACTTCTTTATATTCATACCTTCCTTTGCTTGAATATAATATTCACTATACTCACTACTATACTACCTACACTAAACAAAAAGTATAACCCTTTGTTCTATATCTGAACTTTTAAACGCTCATTTGCCTATTTATGTTTACTCATTTATTTTATTTTTTATTTATAAAAAAAACTGTTCGCTCCGTCACTTGCTACTAAGGTTTTTTTGGTTCAGAGTCACTCAGTCGACACCGGCTATCGCTGAAAACCAGCGCTGTGGCTCTGTCTCGCACACGAGTCCCAGCATTATGCTGAGCGATGACCGTTTTGCTAACTGAACAGACAGCTGTGCTGCTGGGGAGTTTGTTGCGCCACTTCTTCTTCCCAGCAAAAGCACTAGGAAGTGGTGAAGGGCGGGCGTTTTTGGGGGACTGTCTTATGTAATCTTGACGTTCGGAAAGTGCTAATTCTCAGCCTAGTTTGAATAAATGACTTTTGAATTTTGAATTTGCGTAGTTGTGACGCATACTTTGTAATGATTGTATTTATGTTATTTTATTTGTTTTTTTTATGGTATGCGTCGTGCCTGGCGCAAATAAACAATTTTTCTTTCTTTCTTTCTTTCTTTCTTATTTTTCTCTCTTGGTTTGGATAGCAACACGGCTATAAGATCACTATCTAAGCTGGTTGCTTTGTGTGATGAGACCGTACACCATTGGTAGATAATAAAACCATTTGACCAGCAGCTGCTGCTGGTCAGTTTAGTTCAAATAAAAAAAAATATATAAAAGTGCTAGTTCCAAGTTCTGTTATTTTTATTACATCTACGGATTCGGATCTGTAAAACTTATTATCAGCTTAATCGCCCAACTTCCTGAAAGTTAGATCTGGGATATGAACTTTAACAGCCGTTCGCAAGAAGTCCTAAGTTTTCAATTTAAGTAATTGGTATCAACTTCGCACTTAGTATCAAGTCTTTTTCATTCCGCGAAAATTGTAGGCAAATATTGAACAGTGTAATTGTGATATTCTAAGTTTGTGATTGAATTGTTTTGCTGGTGTGATGAATGTCTAGTTTTCATTTATTGAGGAAGCATGTACTCTGTAGCCTTAAATTTATTCCTTGTTTCAGGAAGCCTTTTCATTATAATCTATTTTGAATGTTAAACAAATTTCAACCAGTACATCTAATGACACAATGATATACATAACATTACACATGAAAAATTTAACATATCAGGAAATAAATATAGAGAAATTTACGAATTTTTAAAAGCTATACATATAAAGTACTATCATAATATTGCAAACGCTAGTGAGACCCTCATGTTTAGCCCATATTTTTCTAACTTTTCAAAATAACTTTGTAGGTATAGAGGACAGACAACGCTTTTACTTGTGCATTTTTTTCTATAAAAAGAAGAAAAACAACCAGTCGGGACAACAAGAAGATATACAGTTTCCTTTACCAAAACTTAAGGTAAAGGCTTACTTTGGAAGACGATAAAGTATTTTGTTTTGACGACAAGCCCGTACTTCATACAAGGCCAGAGTCCAGGATATTTACATAAGTATTCGCGTGTGGCTCAGCAACTATGTGGGCGCGGTTAAGCTCCATATATTCTGCTCTTTCCTCTTAATAGACATGTGGTCCTCCTACACGGAATACAATTGTTTTTGTTTTATCTTTTTTTGAATCAACCAATTGTGCAAAAAAGCTTGAAAAAAGGGAAGGCTTCGAAACTGTGTTTGAATATTTGTCCCAAAAACAAAACGTTCCATTTTTTTTTATGTACTTTCACAATTTTTAGGGTTCCGTACCCAAAGGGTAAAAGCAGCACAAGTACTAACTAAGACTCCGCGATCCGTCTATCTGTCTGTCTGTCACCAGGCTGTATCTCATGAACCGTGATTGATTTTGAGTTGTTTTTTTTTTCACAGATGATGTTTTTCTGTTGCGGCTATGACAACAATACTAGAAATACAATAAAATAAATATTTAAGTGGGGCTCCAATACATTAAACGTGTTTTTTGCCGTTTTTTGCGATAATGGAACGGAACCCTTCGTGCGCGAATCCGACTCGCACTTGGCCGGCTTTTTTTTAGTTTCTGCCAGCAAGACATTCAGTAAGGAACGGACTGTTAGGCCGGTATTCCAGCAGCATTTACTCAAGCTCAACTCAAAATGGGCAGTTGTGATTGATTGGTTTGGTTTTTTTTACATTAACATGCTTAAAGTCCAAGATCCCAGACGCCCCAAACATTACCGAATCTTTCAACACAATTTCAGTGGAATTGAGTAGTGTTAGTATGTACTTTAATCGTACGCATACTTACTAACTTGGCCTTTTATTTTTACCTATTAATGAAACTGTGATCAAATCTCAGTCTTGTGAGTAGGACCTCACTCAAGGTGGCGACCAGCTCTAAGACTGTGTATGTCATGTACTATCGTCGGCCGTTCAATTACATACTAAAACTACTAAATACCTACCATACATTTTGTGTAGACTTAGTAACGTCTGGGGCGTCCGGGATCTTGCTCTATTGAGTAAACATTGTCAAGCTGAAGAATCATATGCCGAACTACAATCAGTTCAACTGCCAATTTAGAGTTGAGCATCACACATCACATCACATCATCAGCCTATTAATGTTCCCACTGCTGGGACAAAGGCCTCCTCTCTGTGAGAGGGGATGGGCCGTAATCCACCACGCGGATGGTGGATTACGAATCCACAACCCAGTGCGGGTTGGTAGATGTCACATGTCTTCGATTTTTTTGGTTCTAGGACATGCCGGTTTTCTTGCGATGTTTTCTTTTACCGTTTTTGAGAGCAGTGGTGGTGAAAATAATTTACACAAAGTAAAGCGCCTGCCTGGGTTCGGACCCACGACCTACAACTGAGTTGAGCATGAGCATGAGTCTATGCGGCTGTAATATGGGCCTAAGTGTTGGGTAGTAGTTGAGTAGAACACGGTATTGTACATCAGTCAATTACATGAAACAGCATTGTTTTTTTATTACAGACATGATACGTTTGGGCCCAAACGTATTATGTCTGTACCATGCCATTTTGATTCTGTCAGATTCATAGTGGTTTTAAGACGTCATGGTATGCCCTTGTATCTTAGAATACAAATACGTTATATTTCAAATCATCAGTTACCATTTCAATATTTTTTAAGTTTCACAAAATCCAGGCAGAAGAATAGATATCAACAGTAAGAAAGAAAAATTTGGACACTTTATTGATACTAGATACAGGTCAACTAGTAATTGGTATCACGATGCTGAAACCTGGTACTACAATACGAAGTTCAAAAACTTAAGCGATACTTCACCCTCAGGCGCAAATTACACTGATAGCTAAGCTATGGGCTATATATAAATAATAAATCTAAACACTACATTTCAAGTGCTTTGCTCTGGTAAACGATGAAGTGGCTCCTAGCCTTCTAGCATAAAAAGGGTTGTAAAGAAACATCACTTAACATCTAGTAATTATTTATTTTAAACTCACAACGCAGAGCTACAGCAATAACACTTTTCACCGAAAGATTCAAGGCGTGCATTTCCGGAATGTGTACTCCACGGCTCTCAAGTTGATCAGCTTTTAAATAAAAAGTTCACATGCAAAACCGATACTTCTACAAAAACTCTGGTTGGCTACGTTTCGTACTCGCATTTGGTGTGACAGAAGACACTTTAGTCCGACGCATGAACTATCTTCAGTTAACAAGAACATATAATATTCATGTAGTTATATTCCGTAGTTGAAATGTTGTATTCTGTTTGCTTACTTTAGCTCACAATAATAATACTAAAGCTTTGTATTATATTGCTTATAGTCTAGTCTTAGGATGCTACTATGTTACCTACTTCTGTTTACTAACCATTTTGAATCTTACCATGAAATATTAATAGTCGTACCCAACTGGTAATTGTCTGACAGGAAAGATGATCTGAGGCTATAAACAAGTAACATATAATATATATGAAAGCGTCGCAATAGCGATTGGAAGCTCAAAAATGTATGGGATTAAAAGATCACGTGGTCAAGTTTGGCATGTGATACCATCATCACATCATCAGCCTATTAATGTTCCCACTGCTGGGACACAGGCCTCCTCTTTGTGAGAGGGGATGGGCCGTAATCCACCACGCGGGCCCAGTGCGGATTGGTAGATGTCACATGTCTTCGAATTTTTAGTTCTAGGACATGCCGGTTTCCTCACGACGTTTTCCTTCACCGTTTTTGAGAGCAGTGGTGATGAAATAATTTACACAAACTAAAGCGCCTGGGTTCGAACCCACGACCTACAGCTTGTAAGTCGCGGCCACTGGGCCACCACTGCTCTCATGGTTAGTATGTGAGGGTCTTATTGCTGGTCTTCAGCAATTAGACTCTCACTTACGTGAGGTTCAGGAATATTTTGCTAGTCGCACGAGTTCATGTAAATAATGAATGGTTTAGTTCAAATAAATGAAATACTTTGGATTTTTGGGGGCTGAGTCACCCGCGTCCGTAGGAGAATTACCCCTATTGTTGTAACCCTACACGTGGCTCCCAGGTGGTGCTAATCAGGTGACACTAACTGGTTTTAGGCTTAGGCCGAAAGCTTGTGAACACCCATCGAGCAAAGACGTACCGCCACGCGGCCTAGCCGTGTTCCGGTACGATGCTCGGTGTAGCCACTAGAGGAGTTGGGTCGAGATAGTTGTTCCACTGCATGCTGACCAGTCTGACTCGCGCTGTTTTGAGCGTATCGGGAGACTAGTTGCGGAGGGTAGCGGGATCCGAAGCACGGTGCGCCGCTGGCCGACCGCAGGCAGTTGGGGGCCCAAGTAGTATGCCAACGAAAGGCTGCCCCGCCAACTGTCGAAAAATCCCGGAATGCATCATCGTGCTGGTTGGCGACCAGATGGGAGGGCCCGATGGACGTCTCCGGGGGGGCTAGGGCATCCCCGCAGTCTACGGACTAGTACCCCAATGATTGCTTCCTTTCAGTGCGTGTCTGTAGGTTAGAAGAGTGGAACCTCATCTCAGTTTCTTCTCCTCTCCTTTCACTCTTTTACTAACATGGCAGGTAAGAAAAAGAAAACTGGAGTAAAAAAGCGGCTGCACCACCTCCCTCACCTAAGTCCACCATCACCTGGAGACTGAAAAGCCAGCACTGTTTTTCCTTACGGAGATGCAGATAGGATGTCCGTCAGGTTTGTCGTACTTATCCTACTCAGGGATGAGCACAGCTTCAAACCACGCGCGGGTGTATGCATGTATGCCCGAGACGACACTTGCTATCGGCGTCTCCGTAATCTTAAAGACTCCAGGTTCTCAGTGCTGTGGGTTCTGGTGGACACAAGGCTGGATAAGATTATCTACGCCTGTATCTACCGCCAACGAGGGTGCCAGATGTTGATTCGCACACAGCCAATTGCTTGACACTTCTACTGACAACAGGTCCAGACCGATACTCAGTGTCGATATCTTCACCTTTGGGTAGTTCCAACCACTGTCTGGTGAAGTTTGTGTCCGTCTACCCCCCGCCCGATCCCAGCCCAAGAGGCACCCGGCGGGTATGGCGGTACATGTCAGCAGATTGGGATGGGATGCGATCTTTTTTCGCATGTTATCCTTAGCAGCCCACTTGCTTCTCTTCGGACGATCCATCGTCATGCGTTGACGCTGTGACTGATGAGTTGCGTCGGGGGATGAAGTAATATATTTCATTCTCTGACGTAGCAATGTCTAACGTCAACCGACCATGGTTTGGAGCCGAGTGTAACCACGCCAACGCGGTTAAACACAAGGCCTACCAGGCATGGGTCGACGCTCGTACGCGCAAGGCAAATGACTTAGTAAGTCTGCTTATGTTCTATGGCGTATATCTAACCTAATAAGTAGACAAGCCACATTACAGGCTTATCATGCATATGTTGGTTCTATTCTGCGTTGGTATACTGGTATGGGGGAACTCGGTGCATCTCGAAAGAGATTTGATCGCGCAAAATAGGTGTATACGTGCGATTTGTAATGTAGACCTACTAACATCCTGTAAACCACTGTTTAGGAAACTTAGAATACTTACATTGACTGGCATTTATATTGAAGAAATATGTAAATTTACGAAATCACACCCTGAGATGTTTGAAAAACTGGGCGATAAATGTAAGTTCAGAACTAGATATCCTAATAGACTAATTATTCCTAGATTGAAAACGGAACTATATAGACAAAGTTGCTATTCTATGTGTATTCAGATTTATAACAAGATTCCTAACGAAATTAAAGAACTTCCAATGATCCGCTTCAGAAGGGTGGTTAATAGAGAATTTCTTCTATACTATGAAAGAGTTCCTAAAGTTTAAATTTAAATGACCTAATTGTATACTTTCCAAAAATTTGCATGTCTTTATGCTATGATTAAATATGTTAAGCTACTAATCATCATTGTAAGAACTTTTGTAACCATATTTATCTGCAAATAAATCTTTGACTTTGACTTTGAATCGATTGACAGACAGGCAAAAAGGCTTATTGGCAACGATGCACTGGTCGCCTCAAAGCTCCAGAGCCTCGAACATCGACGCCGAGTTGCCAGCCTGTCGGTTTTTTATCGGTTACATTTCGGGGAGTGTGCGACGGAACTGCACAGCCCGTTGTTTGCGTGTTTGATTCCGCCTAGCCCTTTCCATCATCGGACTACAAGACGTACGGCCATGCGCCATCGGTACATGGTGGACATCCCTCCCATACGCACAAAGCGTTTTTCTAATACTTTCATTGTACATCTTTGTACAGCTAAGTAGTGGAATTCCCTTCCGAAGTCTTTGTTCCCTGATAGCTACAACTTTGGGGTCTTTAAGTCAAGAGTGAATAGGTTTCTTCTAGGCAAGTGTGCTTCACCGTAACCCACGTCATCGCTTAACATCAGGCGAGATAGTGGTCAAACGCGAGCCTATAGATTATTAAAAAATCGTAAAAAAATTGCATCAATTAAAATGAAACACCAATATTTATGATTTCTTGTTACTTTAATCAGTCAAAAACACCTAAAGAACCAACACAGCAGAAGTATACACCAACAAGAGCCGTCAAAGGGCAAATCAGCCCGCCGACCCTCGCAGTGAACTCGGGCAGCATATACCACGTGAAGAGCGCTTTCCTCGAGTACGTAGCAGTCCTGAGAGCAACCAGATGTTAGAATCACTTAATCACGATCCAGCCTTTGTTGTCCCCCCAGAGATGACCTGAGCCGAGGTTCGACCCCATAGGGGTAGCCCTCAGGAATGACTCTTCGTCTTTAGCATCTTATCAATCTCTAACGTATTAATCCCTGCAAACACTAAACAAGACTACAATCAATGGGCTATAATTCTTAGAATAATAGTATTATGTAACAATACGATTACTATCATTAATTCGCACTCAACATGGCAGGCTCTTCAATAATTAATCACGATTATTCTTGATATTAATCAGCATTTAATAAGTAATTTGAGTAAACCTATTGTAACTAACAATATGCCTTATGCATTCATTATTAATGAATACCTTAAATATGGTATTATCCTTTGGCTTATGCAAGACATAGACGACTTATTTAATTGGTAAATTATTTCATATTAATGAAGTAGATAGTTATGTAATTCGTATGTTAAAAAGATGCTTTTAATATTTAGTTAGCTCATTTTTGCCACCCAAAAATCATTATATTCTAAGTGGCTGTTGGCAGGACACGATTTTCGCAAAAGTGATGGCTGCTGGGCCAAAAGTTGGAGGACTGGAGTGGCGACCGCGACTCGAAAGACACGGTGTTGGAAAGCGTCCTACGTGGACCGATGACTTTATGAGGGCTGTGGGTATCCTCTGGATTCAAGAAACACTAGACCAGTCGATGTGGCGACACTTTGGGCAGGCCTATGTCTGAAGTGGAGGCCTCCCTCATGCTGCTGTTAGCATTGGATGTCTTTTGAGTGAAATGATGATGAAACAAGAGTTCCAGGGTAATTACACCATGTCTTAAATGTTTAGCTTTTGTCTTTGAGATTGCAATGTCTTAACGATACCAATTTTAATATTTGTATGATCTACAGATAGTTGTTCCGGCTCTGGGTTTTGTGTTTGTGAGTTTATAATAATATGCTTGTAAACGCACCCACGATACGGGAAGAAATTCCTAGTGCGGGGCAAAAAAAAAAGGTATTTAATTTGATTTCAATGTTACATATTTTAATTTTGTTTTTTTTTTTTTTTTTAAACGTTGCCCCACACTAGGAATTACTCCTGTATCGTGGGTCCGTTTATAAACATATAAACTCACATACACAAACACCCAGAGCCGGAACAACTAATTTATAGATCATACAAATATTTGTTCCGTGCGGGAATCGAACCCGCGACACACAGCGCAGCAGTCAATCGCTCAACCACTGCGCCAACCGTGCGCCCGATTTATTGACTTATTAAGTTTTTATTTTTGTCTAAGTTATTAAATTTTAATTTAATTTCTGATTTTATGTAATGGAGTTTAATTTTTGAATTGAATTTCAACTTTGAGTACTTTGATTCTAATTTAATTATGTTTTTGCTATTAACAGGAGAGCCTGTACAGATACAGGTGTCTGAAACAGGTATATCCATACCTAAAAGTGGGCCTCTCCAACTTTTTGCAAAATCTGGCGATTGTGAAATAAAATAAATGATCGTTACCTGTTTTATGAAACAGTATTTCTTTGTTTTTATTATCCGCTGCATGCACCAGCAATCTATATTCACACAATTGATGCTCCCCCAGATTCATTTCCATCGTAAATCAATTAAAATTCAAATGAGATTTTTCATTGCCTGGTTACCCTATCCGCCTATCAATGAATTTATAAGCAATCAAAGAGAAATCAAGTCATTTATTTTGTTGTTTTTCCTTTAGCGTTTTTGCAGTTTTGTATGGAAATTTTAATTGGATAAATGAATTAACATCATTTGTTTTCATAATAGGAAGGTGCTCAATGACATAATAAACCGAGTAAATAATCGCGAGCTGACTGAGCAAAACCAAATTTATCCTCCAACTGCACAGCATGATATTTTTCTTGTTACTTCTTTTTAGTTCTAAAAACAGTAGTGTTGTTTGTTTTTTTAATTAACTTTTTTTATTTATAACTTTTTAGCTCCCATTTTTTTTTTCGAAATATTTCTAAACACATATTTTTATGATCACCTTAAAACCTTCATTTTGATACATCACACGATGGCTTTAGAAGAAAAATAAAATTAGGAAAATAATATGGCGCCCAAAATAATTTTTGCACTCGCAAGGTTAAGACGAATCGATTGACGTGAGAATCATCAAAATCGGCCCACGTGTTTGGTCTCTAGAACGCCACATAGCAACAACCTTACATACATACTTATAAACACATTACCCTCCTTCGGCAGTTGGGTTAAAAGACACTAGACTAGTGTCATTCAATCAACGTAAACGTCACTATAGCGATTTGTAAAATGCCAAAAATGAAGGTATAGGTAAGCAAAAGACAAACAATAAATATTTATTAATAAGCCGCCATCGCTGGCAAAATTACACTTTGAGCTTGAGAACACTATTAATTAAAAAACACCTGCCCCCGTACCCTGACGTGTCAAAACTATCATAGTTCGACTGTAAAAAAAGGACAGATGTAAATAAGTCATAACTCACTCGTGTAACATTTTTTTTTGGTCTACAAGAGGAAATATTTTTTTGTTTGTTTGTTTGTACCGAATAGGCTCTGAAAATACTGGTCCGATTTAAAAAAATATTTCGCTAGTAGAAAGCTACATTATTCCTGAGTGATATAGGCTATTTTTTGTACCCAAAAACGAGTCCTGTGGGGTGGTCCACGGGAGCGAAGCCGTGGGGAACAGCTAGTATAGTATATTCTATTCTATACATTTGTCCCTTACGCACATCCAAAATAACCTTGCTCTAAGAGCTTATGATCACCCCCTGATCTTTCGAACAACACTGAACCAAAATCTAATATCCTTTATTATAACCACCTAAATCAAACCACTAAGATCTTGTAACACGGAACTAAGACCGGGCAATCCTGCAACTATTATTCCACACTGTGCAATATCTAGATAACTCCCAAGTCAGCTAGACCTAGATATTATGCGGCAAACTGCACAAACCTGCCCGATTGATGCACAAACTGAGGCACGAAATCTGTATGGACGGTCAAATTGAATTTTCGATGATTAATTAGAATTGCCATCAATATGTAAGGATATAAGTTAAAATTTTTCGAATGGAATTTTGTATGGGTTGTATTATTTTGGGCAAGGAGGCGTTGTTGTACCAGTTATTTGAGAATACGAATCAGAAATCTTATATGGATATGGAGGGATAAGGAAAGGATGTTATTTTAGGTAATAGCTTGACGCAGATTATTTACATCGTTTAAAAAAACGTCTTTTCTTTTAAACTTTGTGTTGTTATTAGGTATATCACTTGCTACTCATTTTTCTTTGTAATTGATTGGAAAATTGGCGTTCAGTTCACCTGAAGTGGTCACCGCTCATCAGTCTCGTGCTAGAGGTAATGCTGGTGCTTGTCATACTAGAGGAAAAACAGAAATATTTATTGTTTCTGGGGAGTTTGTTGCGCCACTTCTTCTTCCCAGCAAAAGCACTAGGAAGTGGTGAAGGGCGGGCGTTTTTGGGGGACTGTCTTATGTAATTTTGACGTTCGGAAAGTGCTGATTCTCAGCCTAGTTTGAATAAAAGACTTTTCAATTTGAATTGAATTTGTGCCTGTCATTTGGTACAACATACGATTACTCCTGATTTTTCTAGTTGGTGACCGAAATTTGTATGTTGATAATACTTCACCGGATGAGCACTTTCACAAATAGCTTCTATCTACTCTTCTTTTTTGTAGTCTAGTACAAGAATACTTTGAACCAGATAGCGCTAAAGCCAAACAAACAGGTACAGTTTATTGTTTTAGGTCAGAAAACAATCGCCCCGATGAACAAAGCTTAGCAAGCTTTTTAGGGTTCCGTACCCAAAGGGTAAAAACGGGACCCTATTACTAAGACTCCGCGATCCGTCTGTCTGTCTGTCTGTCCGTCTGTCACCAAGCTGTATCTCATGAACCGTGATAGCAAGACAGTTAAAATTTTCACAGATGATGTATTTCTATTGCTGCTATAACAACAAATACTAAAAATAGAATAAAATTAATATTTAAGGGGGGCTCCCATATAACAAACGTGATTTTTTTGCCGTTTTTTGCTCGATATTAATAACGGCAACAGGTAGACGCTTGAAATATTCACAGAATATTTAGTTGTATATTCTCTTCAAAAAATAATAATTATTAAATTAAAATAAAATAAATTAAGGGGGGCTCCCATACAACAAACATGATTTTTTTGCCGTTTTTTGCGATAATGGTACGGAACCCTTCATGCGCGAGTCCGACTCGCACTTGGCCAGTTTTTTGTATTTATACTGAGAGAGTTACTTTATCCATATAACAAACTGAGAATGAATAACTGAAGGTACTTCACACAAGCTGATTTAATGTTGTTTTGTTCCTATCATCCAAGTTTCACTATTTATGCTGCAAGTTCTATGGACTTACCTACGGGTTTAATTATTATTATACTTAGAGAGTTTCGGGCTATAGATGATCGTTTGTTCGGATAAGACGTAGTTATTGTGATTAACACGAACTTTGCAAGCTTGACTTTGAGAATACTACCAAAAGTGTCAATAAAGGCTCCCAAAGATGTGATGAATATTTTTCAAAGAAATTGTTCCATCTGTATAATAATTTACACACTTAGCCACGTCGCGTCGTTGTTGAATTGTCGCCTCTCTGCGGGCGCCTAAGGGAACAGTGAAAATATTTTTAATTAGACATCTTTTGTGTAGTATATTTTTATATTAAAAAAAATCCTTTCATTTATTACAGTTCTTTCAACAACTGCAATTGTAATCAGCATCTTGTCACTATTTTTGCTCATTTATATCTGAAAAACTGTAACCAACCTGTGCACAATTTTCACCGTTGCAAGCCATGAACATTTCCAAAAGTTTTGAATAATGCGTCTGGCAGTGCATCGAGATGGCTACCGATACCCGTCTTTCATTTCCGGACGGCCCTCGTGGAAATTGCGAGTCCATCCGATGTCGATGTGTCCAATGGTTCGAGTCGTCTGACATGTTTTGTGACCACCGTTTTATAAAGATCTAATTGTTTTCTTCTATGGCAAATTTTAAATAACTGGTATATTTGCGACTGCTTGAATTGGATCTGATTGGTAATATCTCGCTGAATGAACTTGTTATAAGCTCTATCCAGAGAGAAACTTACCATAATTTTGAAGGAACATTTTCATTTGAAACTCAATCACAATTTACCAATTGTGGGGAAATTGGAGGTGTTTTGACATATTGCAACATAGATGCGACTGCGAATAATTACAGGAATTTAACCTGTTATTGTCCAGTAATAGTACTGCAGAATCCGGTAAGTATGCCTTCCTGGCCAAGTATGAGTTAACCGGACCGAACCGCAGGTGAGGTCTGGTTATATACGAGGCCAGGATAGCTTTCTTACTGGTTGAGGCTTGTATAATCCTTTTCTCAAAAATGAAAGAAAGTTTAACAACAAATTCATTTAATTAATATTGGAGATTACATTCATATAAGGGCAATAGGGAACATTACTACCAATTGCTCCCGCCAGATGGCGCTTGACGGCTCAGAGTAAACAAAAACATAACAACATGGTGTCTACTACTGTTTGTGGTTACCGAACTATTTTTTACTGTTTTTAAGATAACTTGTGTTCAAAAACCAAATAATAATATTGGGGAAGTAGTTAGCTTCATTTTACTTTTACTATTAGTTTTATATTTTGTATGCTTAGACTGCGAAATTTTGTCGCTCGACTTTGACAGTTTGTTTTTTTTTAGGGATGGGTCCGATAAATCAAAACGTAACTTATATCGGATATGTCTTAGATATCATATCATATCGATATCAAAATAACCGATATTACAAAAGCTGTATCTAATAAAAACCTTACTAGCGTGCGAGAACGAATAATTCAAAACTTAAAACCGTAACAATGCGAAAACGTACGAACTACGAACAAAACTCAAACTTCGCAAACGTTAGGAACCATATGCGCTACTTATCTTTCTAAGTATTATTTCGCGTTCGTTGTTAGTTTGCTCATCTAAATTACATTTTAACTTTTGCAAACTGTACTACTGATATCGATATCTGAAAAACGTTTTCGATATCGATATGAAAACACATACATAACCGTTTGCGTAAAAAACCGAAAACGCCCTTCTCTAGTTTGTTTACGCTGAAACCTGTGGCACCATCTGAGCGCAGCTTTGCGGATAGTTCCCTATTACTGATAGATATTGTGATCGATTTACCAAGGGAATTATTTTGATTAACGGACTCAAAAATATATCTATCTCATAAAATGTCATTCCAAAAAGAGAGATAGATATATATTTGGAGCTTCCCTCCTATAACCATGTTATAATGGCTAAACTCTAATCTGTGTCTGTCTGGTACTTTGTTTTTTTCTAAGCAGGTCTAAAGAGGATGACCTACTGTCTAGAGATGGGCGTTTTTGGTTTTTTGCACAAACGGTTATGTAACCGATATACAGTTTTCATATCGATATCGAAAATGGTTGTCATTTATCGTATCGATATCATTTAGTACAGTTTGCAAAAGTTAAAATGCTATTTAGATGAGCAAACTAACAACGAACGCGAAATAATACTTAGAAAGAGAGGAAGCGAATTTGGTTCCTATCGTTTGTGAAGTTTGCGTTTTGTTCGTAGTTCGTACATTTTCGCATTGTTACGGTTTTAAGTTTTGACTTATTGGTTCTCGCACGCTAGTAAGGTTTTTATTAGATACATTTTTTGTAATATCGGTTATTTTGATATAGATATCGATATGATATGACATCTAACACATATCCAATATAAGTAACGTTTTGATATATCATCCCTACTACTGTCCAGTAAGTAAATTACATACTTAATTACTGGACAGTAGGAGATTCCAAATTTAAAATCTCGCTTCTTAGTGGACAGTTGTGAATAAGTCTCCGGTAGAGTTCACTTTCTGGATACTTTTTAGAGATGTTATGACAACATAACATACCATTTTTGCGAAAAGTAGAATTACTTCAGACTAAAACAGTCACAACAGAATTACTTTATAAACGATGAGCATATCACTTCTGGCATCCTTGATCAGCAGTTGTAAAAACAGAAATGGTTGCCAAACTATTGTAGCATCTAACGATACATAGGCTGTAACATAGGACCGGGTTTCAAGGCAGGTTAAGACAAACACCTACATAATAAAAGGATATCATTATTAGTATAATGTAAGGTTGGGTATTAGAGGAGAATCAAACGCTCTGACTGCCAATCAATAACTGAACTATTTATTAGTAATAATTGGTATTTGAATACACGAGTAACATAGGTACATAGGTATATGCATACTTAGAACATAGCTTATACACTACACCTTCCACGAAAGGAAAAAAAATAAAATAATATGATAGTATTATTTTATTTTAATGCGTAAACAAGTTTAACATTTTAATAAACACTTACACTATGTTTACAGTTTTGTTTATTTTATTCAATTGTATAAGGAATATAAGTATAAGAGTACATGATTAATATGGAAAAAATAAAAATAATAATAATAATAATATATATTATGAATGATATAACTTAGTCCTATTCTTATGAACTAAATCAAGCTTTCCATTGTCTTTCAAAATTTCTACATTTGGCGAAACATCTTGAACAACTAAATATGGCCCATTATAAATACTTTGAAATTTGTTTCCAGTCTCGTTTTTTACTAGTACTAAGTCATTTTGTTTATACGTAATAGGGTTACAATTTTGATCATGCTTTTGTTTCCTTAATGATTTGCTTTCTATTAAATTGTCATACGCTTCTTTTTGCGATGTTTGCAGTCTGTATTTCAATTCTAAGGGATAGTTGTCAAAGTTATAAAGAGGATCTACTGATTGTTGGCTTAAATTGGTAGGTATATTACATCTTTTTCCGAATACAAGTTCGAAAGGCGTAAATTTAGTAGCGGTGTGAACTGAGGTATTATAGGCAAAACACCAAAATGGTACCCATGTACTCCATGAACTCGAATGGTTATTTGTTTGAATTCTTAGGAAATTACCCAAACTTTTATGAGTATTTTCCAGAGAACCTATTGTTTCGTGATGGTATGCAGTTGAGTTTAAAGTGGTTATATTGAGTAGTTTACATGTTTCTTTGAAAACGGTTGACATAAATTCTGTGCCTCTATCAGTAGCTACTCTTGCGGGGATACCAAATCTAAGTATAAAATTATTAACAAAATTTTTCGCTATCTCCTCAGAACTTTTAGTTATCATTGGATAAGCCTCTACATATTTACTTAGCTCACATTGTATAGTTAAAATATATGAATAGTTATAATTATCGCGATCTAAGGGGCCTACTACGTCTAGGAAAACTTTTTCCATCGCCGAGTTGGCTGTTGTTGTAACAACCAACGGCTCTCTAACATAATGAGTAGTATGTTTTTGTTTTTGACACTTATCACATTTCCTAATAAATTCTTGCACGTCTCTTTCAAGACATGGCCAAAAGTAATATTTCTTGATGTTATTATACATTCGTCTTATACCAGCGTGGCCACTTGTTGGTAGAAGATGAAAATCATTCAATATTACCTTTCGGTCGTCTTTATTTTGAATAATTCTTACGTCGTTTAGAATACATAATCGCGGACCGGTCCAGTTTCTATACGACTTAATTTCTGTAAATACTTTCTTTATGAATTCATCGTAAATTTGACTTCTTATAAAAATTAATTCGTGCACGTTAATTTTCTCACAAAAATATTTCAGTTCCCTCACAAATGCGGCTGGCGTCAATTGTGATTGGGAAACTGGATTTATAAATAACGTCATTCTCGATGACGAATAACAAAACACATCATTTTCTTTTTCTATCTCATTAGACCTACGTAGGTTATTTAACTTATTATATTCTATAAATTTAAGTTCTACCGACATCCTCGATCTACTATGGATCTCCACGACTCTTGGTTGCGCAGGCCAATCGTCAGTAGAACCCATAGCACTTGGAGTATGTTGCGACTCAAGCACTTTTCTATGTTGCGAACGTGTCATAACCGCGATTATACTTTCATGCATATTTTTTAAGTCCGTTGATGTGATAGGTAAACGTGACATTGAATCCGCTGGAATATTTGTGGATCCTTTGATATATTCTACAATAAAATCGTATTCTTCAAGTGAAAGTCTGAATTTCATAAGGCGACTAGATGGGTCTCGCATGCCAAATAAATAAATTAGTGGTTTATGGTCGGTTTCAATCACAAATGTACGACCATATAAATAGGGGCGAAAATGTTTTACTGCCCATACTATCGCTAACAGTTCTTTTTCCACAGTAGGATAGTTGATTTCGGCCTTATTTAAATTCCTACTCGCGAATGCTATTGGTTTTCTATTGTCATTGCACAAAACTGCGCCCAATGTATACTTGGAAGCGTCGGTTTGTACTATAAATTTACAATTACTAGAAAAGTTAGGATACTGAAGTATAGGTGGGCTCGAAATTATTGATTTTAAAGTGGAAAATGCGGTTTGAAATTTTTGATCCCATATAAATAATGCATTTTTCTTTGTTAACTGTGTTAAGGGATACGCTATATTGGCAAAGTTTTTAATAAATTTCCTATAATAATTGGCGAACGCGACAAATCTAATTAGTTCGTCAACATTTTTCGGAACTGGCCAGTTGTTCAAAGCACGTATTTTCTCTGGATCGGGCAAAACACCTTCGCTCGATATAACATGTCCTAAATACAATACATCCTTTTTAAGAAAGTTACATTTATTAGGATTTAACTTTAAATTTACCTGACGCAATCTTGAAAAAACATCTATGAGATTTTTGGTATGGTTTTCTAATGAATTTCCAAAAACAATAAGGTCATCTAAATATACCAAGCACTTTTCGTAGGTCAAACCCGACATTGCAACAGTCATCATTTTTGAAAACGCATTAGGGCTTGTTTTTAAACCCATTGGCATTCTCGTCATCTGGTATTGACCTGATACGGAAGCAGTACTTTTATCTACGCTACCCGGTACTTTAAACTGTCCTGAACAAAATGCTGTATATTTCCGACTTTTGGGATCAAGGTCACATTGGTAATATCCATTGGAAAGGTCCAGAGTAGAAAAGTATACAGAACCCGAAAGAGAATCCAATATTTCAACAATATTCGGTAGAGGGAATTTGTCATCTTGTATACAGTTATTTAATTTCCTATAATCAATTACTAAGCGCCAATTCTTATTGCCCTTATTATCTATCTTTTTAGGCACCAATTACAATGGACTGGACCATTCAGATTGACATGGTTCAATTATACCTTCCCGTAACATGTTACTAATCTGATTGTTTACTTCATGTTTTTGCGAATGTGGTATTCTGTACGGTTTACTAAAAACTGGTTGAGCATGGGGTTGTAAACTAATTTGATGTTTGTAAATATTTGTTGTCGTTAACTTATCACCTGGCAATAAAAATATATCGGAAAATTTTGCACAAATATTTTCAATCGCGATTTGCTCTTCGTCATTCAAATGATTTAAATTTAATAAGCTAAACAATTTCTTAACGCGGTCTGCGTTCAAATTTCTACACTGTTCAAAAGTACACAAATTATAGTCACTAATTTTGTGTAAAGTTGGTTCAATAGTATCAAGGTGAACCTCACTATCATTTGTGTTTAGGATTAAAATAGGTATCATACCATTTACGGGTTTAACTAATACGCTAGCAATGAATATTCCTGATCGTAATTCAGACGAACAAACAAGACACTCTTCTGTAATGTTAGAAGGTATGTAATGAATTGATTCGGACCTTGGCGGCAAAGTTAAATTATAAGAAAACCTTGAGTTACTTGATTTTAAAGTTAATGTTACTTTTTCATTTGTGATATTATTATTTAATGTCAAAGTTCTACAACTAATATATAATATAGCGTTGAATTTCGTTAGAAAATCCTGTCCTAATATAGCATGTGCCATACACGGCAAAGAATTAAAAACATAAAACTTATGATCAAATAAATTACCTCTGTCATTACAATCGCTCATAGTTAAATAAACATATCCGATTGCTTCTATTGTACCACCGATTCCGCTTATCTTAATGCTCTCTTTATGGATCGGTATGTTTAATTCTATCACATGTTTATATTTAATGGCACTAATTGAAGCGCCGGTGTCAATTAAAAATAAGTAGTTATACTTATCTACGTATAATTCTATGCAACAATTACTATTACTTGCAAATACAAACCCATTATTCACGAAAAAACTTGCTCTGCTCTCCGGTTAAATTAGTTTTTGTGGGCTCATCATCGTTTAGAACGTGTATATTTGCATCACAACGTTGCACGTTCCGTTGATGACCTCTAGAGTTGTTGTACCTTTTATAAGAATTATAGTACGTACCTCGGTTCTGTTTAGGCTGACCTCGACTATAGTTCTGGAACGGACGACCACGGGCTCGGTAGGAAGTCGCACCACGATGGACGGTAGGCCTGCTGAAATTGTTATATGTGGAGGCACCTCGAAACTGGCGGGTGGCTCCAGAAAAACCTCGATTATGCTTACCTTGAAAATAATTATTTCGGTTCCTATTAAAAGTTAAAATATTTTCAGACTGAGACGGTATTGCAATGGTCTCTTCATCTATAGCTGCTTGCACCGCGTCTTTTAAGGTTTCAAATTTTTGTGCAGCTATTATAGTACTAAGTCGCCTATTGCGTAATCCGTCGGCAAAACGTTTAATGGCTTGTTTTTCATTTAAAGGTTGTAAAATCTTTAGATTTTCCGTTTTGCCTTCGGCTTGCGCTATAGATAAATCCATAAATAGCTCACTCAACTCCTTACCATAATCATTAATCGACCTTTGATCTTGTCGCAAAGTTTGAAGTTTACTTTGCAAGGCGACGGTACTTTTTTTAGGCAAAAGAATCGTACGCATATCAGTTAGTAATGCATCAATGGATGGATAATCAGAATTCAGTCTCAATTTTGCTTGTTGAGAGAGACGACTCTTTAAGACAAAGTTAACTAAACTTAATTTACACTGTTCGGTTTTTAAAGTAGAGCTATAGTAATCGATACCATCAATTAATTGACGCGTCGTCAATTCCTCATTATTCATAACTGGTAACAAACTCAGGGCTACTTTTAAATTAAACTCCAATTTGGATTCGCGATTCGATGTTGAGCCAAATAGTTCACAACTACTCTTATCAGTTTCACGTATATGCAACTTATTACAAAACTCTTGTATTTGAGAATATAACTCTGCAATTTTATCACAATGCGATTTAATTAATGTCAAACTTTCACCACTAAATATCTTATCATCTATTTGTTTTCTAATCCTTAGAAGTAAAACAGAATAACTATTATACACAATAGTTGCCTCATTCAGCTTTTCTTTCAAACGCTCTGGCGTCCTCCTTTCAATGCTCAATTTATATAAATTTTCTTTAATTTTTCTCAACTTTTCATATATATCATTGAGCTCATGAGCCATAATCTGACATATTTAATTAAAAAGAAATAACTAGCATACTTAACAACTAATAAAAGGTTATATATATTCAGTTACCATAGTCCAACGCATTTTCATCGGTTTTAGTTCACTTTAACGCACAAAACGCACTCTTGACACTTCACTATACATAACTTTTACGTTATCCTTACGATATCACACATACGGCACAACATTTTCTTTAGGGCGTGAAGGCTTGGTTAGGCTTTGGCCCAGGGCTGTTTGAACACGACGTACACCTGGAATTGAACGCCGAAAATCGCGTTGCACACGCCGAACATCTATTTTCTTCTCCAGTTCCTCTTTGACCACGCCGAGTAAACGAATTTCTCAAAGTTTGACGAAGTATTTGGTCATTAATCCACGTACGATGACAGTTCTTATAGCATTTGTACAGAAAATAGGCTGCCAATATCAGCAACAAACCCAAAATTATCATCATCACAATGCTTATTGCAGAAAGATGAAATTGTAGCTGGTCGGTACTAGCCACATTTGATGATCCAATGCCATTTTGGTTTATTATCACTTCTTCTCGTTTTGGAGTGTTAGAATTGCACATTGTTTAAGTTTTTGATTATTCTCGAACAAGTTCAATAACGCAACGTCCACTTAGAACGAAAATCTGTACCACACACCGTGCGCCTGCGTTGCGACCCGACACCCCATCTCCAATCATGGCAGGGTCGCCATGTAAGGTTGGGTATTAGAGGAGAATCAAACGCTCTGACTGCCAATCAATAACTGAACTATTTATTAGTAATAATTGGTATTTGAATACACGAGTAACATAGGTACATAGGTATATGCATACTTAGAACATAGCTTATACACTACAATAATTTAGAGGCAATATTAAAATATTTTTTATATTAAGGTCACGTTATTCCAGTCATATCTGAATTGAATCCTTGAATCTGTCGAAGTAAACAAAATGATTTGCAAATAAGCTTTTATGTCAACCCGAAGATATAAGAATGCTCTTGAAATTATCGGTGAATACAGAATTTCAATTCATCCATGTCGACATACATATGAAATTGAAATTACTGAAACGTGAGCGCACACTCCTAAACTGGAATGAAATCTTATTTTGACAGAGCTACGTCTAAGATTTTCCATCACTTTAATGTGCGTTTCGATTAAGTATTTGCATGAAGTTAAGGATGAGGAAACTAAAAGAACCCATTGGAGAATATTAAGGAAGAGAAAAATGTAATCAACATTCGATCTTAGAAGCAGAAAAAGTTGTGTAGATTTGTTCCAACTATCATATCGAGGCAATTATACTTGTTAGTAAACCATCTCTATTTTTCTTTATTAGAGAAATGTAGATCTTTTAATTAAAAAGTAAAAGGACTAAGAAGATTTTTTCCTCCCTTCATCACATTACTTAAAAGTTGACAGTGAACCAAAGAAGTGCGAAATGAGACACGTGTAATGAAGATGACGTACGTGTTATTTGGGTCACGTTTCTTTGCCTAAAACATTTGCCTACACTACCATAAAAGCAACGAAGACACTAAAGCTTACCGTGTCCCTCGCGAGGTACCTATTATTGTCACGACCTGCCCTTTTTTTTTTTAATTTTTTTTGGGTGGGAAATCATCCGATGACTTCTCCCGCTCTGGGTGAAGCGGGAGGGCATGTCAGACTTTTACTGACTAAAACCCACCAGTGTTCCTTCAGTTGCTTGTGCCAGGGCCGCGGTAACTCTCTTTCAAATTTATCCGCGACCCAGACAGGCATCGGCCCTATCGGACCCCGTCACTTTGCTGACATCTCTTTGAGGCGCACGTGGAACACTACGCGCCGTAAACTCGGGCTTGGTCCTTATCGGACGGCGAGCTACCCATTACTCTCCGTCCGCAAGCCCGCGCCTACGGTGGCCGGGAATCGGCTCGCGACTCCCGACGCCCGGGGCGTCTCCTGCGGTGCCTAGGGGCGTGAGGGCGTCTCCTTTGCGTTTCCCTCACGCGTTCCGCCTCCTCCTTTGCGAGCATTACTGCTTCGCAGTAGGAGTAGACAGCTTCCCATGCCCTCTCGCTCCGTACCATGGCCTGGACCAGGGCCGGACGCGAGAGGTCGCCACCGCCGATCGCCTCCATGAAGATACGGCGGTGTTCCGCCCAAGCAGGGCAGATCTCCACCGTATGCTCCACCGTGTCCTCCGAGCGGTCCACACAATGGTGACACCCGGGCGTTTCCTCCCGCCCTATCTTGAACAGGAACCTCCCGAAACAGCCGTGTCCGGTGAGGACGCCGTGACGCCTCTCAAGCCACTCCTCAAAGAGGGGCCTTACCGCCGCAATTGTGGCGTGCCCAGCGCTGGGTTGCAACAATCGCCCCCTCCATGTCGCCATGAGATCCTGCCGGAGCTCTGTCCGCCGAGCCGCGATTTGTCGCGGCAACGGTGTTTCGCCCCGGCATTTCGCCTCCTCGCGCCACTCCCATATTTGCGCGAGGACTTTTGCTTCCAGATCCCATGGCGGCAATCCGGCAAGGAGGCTCGCCGCCTCACCGGAGACCGTGCGGTATCCCCGGACCAGCCGGATGGCCATGACCCTTTGGGACGCGTTCAACCGGCGGGCTGGTCGCCGCCTCAGGGAACACGCCCATACTGGTGCCCCGTAAAGGGCCATGGACCGCACGACCCCCGCGTAGAGCCTCCGGCAGGAGGCGTTTGGACCCCCTAGATTGGGCAACAGCCGCTTGAGGGCAGCGCCCGCCCGCTCCAGTCTGGGAGCCAAACGTCGGAAATGCTCCACGAAATTCCACCGGCTGTCGAGGACGAGTCCCAGGTACTTCATCGTCGACTCGACGCCGATGTGAACCCCTCCTACCGTTATTTGGGATCCCGGCGGTGGCGCGTTCCGAGGACCGTGAAAACACATGGCCTCGGACTTGTGCAGGGCCACCTCGAGTCCCAATTGCCGGATCCTCTCGACGATTGTTGCAACCCCGCGTGTCGCTATTTCAGCCGCCGCCTGGTGCGACCTCCCTTGTGCCAGGACCAGCGTGTCGTCAGCGTAGCAAACCACGCTGACGCCACTAGGGAGGTCGGCGCGCAGCACCCAGTCGTACCCGATGTCCCACAGATGCGGCCCCACGACCGATCCCTGTGGGACACCGCACGACATCTCTCGCCGGTTCCACTCTCCCTGGTGACCGGGGTAGATGACGGCCCTGTCCGTCAGATAGGCCTCGACTACGCGACAGAGGTAGGGTGGCCTCCGGTGATACTGGAGTGCCTCCCTGATGCAGCTCCATGGCATGGTGTTGAAGGCATTGGCGATGTCTAGGGACACCGCCAAGACGACTCCACCCCGGGCCACTGCATCCCCCGTCGTGAGGGCTCGCACGCGCATGATGGCGTCCACCGTAGAGCGACCCCTGCGGAAACCAAACTGGCTTTCCGCCAGATCCGGCCCCACCCGCACCAGCTGCCCAACGAGGCGGTCTGCAATGACTCTTTCAAAGAGCTTGCCCACCTCATCGAGCAGCACGATGGGCCGGTAAGCGGACGGAGAGTCCGCAGGGCGCCCCAGCTTCTTGATGAGGACCAGTTTCCCCGTCTTCCAACGAAGAGGGTACTGGCCCCTCTCCAAGCATGCGCTAAAGAGCCCCCTTAGTCGAGGCCCGAGAGCCTCCAAGGCCAGAACCGACGACGATTAGACGACGCTTACGGCAGTATCTCGTAGAAGCACAAAGGAAGCTAGATATGGTCGCACTAAATGTCTCAATTATATGATGTATTTATCTACCCACATAATTAGTAGTTTTTATTCTTGCAATGTTACTACTCATTTTCACACTATTTATGTACGTATTCTCATGTTCCTAACTATTTTAAACGGATACAAATTTATTTTATTTAAGTATACATACACACGTCACTTTGCAGTATAAAATTGATTTACATCCGTCACCTCAAACACCAGGTTCTGTTGAAAACCAGCGTCAGGCACTACTTGTCTGGCATTATTGCTGAACAGGGCCTTTTTGGCGCAGCCGTGAGGCACACTTTCCTGCTAATTTCTTACGTCAGACTTTTTTTATTTTAATTTTAATTGCATTATATTGATGTATAATATTATGTTGTGTGTCTTTTAGTCTGTGCTAAATAAATTTATTTTCTTTCTTTCTTTCTTTCTTTTCAGAACCCAGGCTTTTCCAGGTAAGCCGTCGGGTCTTGGGGCGGTATTTTTGGCATTCAGCCTGCGTACCGCCACTCTCAGCTCTGCCTCGGTCACCTCCGAAGCTTCATCGTCGTCGGCGGTGTGGTCCGCATTGGGCACCGCAGGAGGCGGAGCCATGGGCGGGGGAGTATGTTCCCCTCGCGAAGGGAACAGAGCGCTCACCACGTCCTCTACGAGCTGCGGCCGGAGACTCTGCGTCAGTGGGGGAGCCCATGGGCGGAGTTTATCTCGCACCATTTTGTAGGGGCGTCCCCACGGATCCCTGTTCAGGGTCCCCAGCGACTCCTCGCGGGCCAATCCCTTAGCCCGCTTGATTTCCGCTCGGAGGGCGGTCCTCGTCGCTCTGTACCTCTCGTATAGCTCCGCCTCAATGGCTTCCGTATCCGGGGGACGGTTGCGGAGCCTGCGGTGCCTGGTGTACCGGCGCCGCGCAGCAACGCACGCCTGGCGCAGAGCCGTAAGATCCGGCGACCACCAGTACACCTGGCGCCGGGCGTGTCCTCGCTGGACCCGGGGCATTGCCACGCCACTTATCTCGGACATGGCCTCCCGGAACCACTCCGATTCGTCGTTGATATCAGCAGGCCTGTCCGGTGATGGCACCCAGGCCTGCACGATCGAGGCTTCCAGGAGTAGCTCCCGGTCCAGCTGCTTCAGCGCCCACCGCGGACCACTCGGGGTCTGTCGGACCGGCACGCTCGAGGCCTGGGCGGAGACGTCGAACTGGATATACCGGTGGTCGGAATAGGTCTCCACCTCCTCCATGACGCGCCAGTCGATGACACGTGATGACAGAGCGACGCTGGCGAACGAAATGTCCACCACCGATTCGCCCTGCATCCGCACACACGTGGGGACAGAACCCTGGTTTAGGACGACCAGGCCTGTCTCCAGAGCCCAGTCCTCCACCATCCTGCCCCGTGTGTCCGTATACCGGGCACCCCAAGCCACATTCTTGGCATTGAAGTCCCCGAGGACAAGCACAGGGAGGGAGCGGTACCCGACGACGACGATTCTCAACTCCGCAAGGGAGTTGTGGAACTCGGCGAGAGTTCGGTTCGGAGAGAAGTATACCCCCACCACGGCAATCTCTCCGAACCGTGCTGCCACGCAACCCTGTCCCCTCTTAACACCCTCGAGGGACGGGGTACCGGCGGCGGCTGACGAAATTAGGGTCACTGAGCCGCTCAGGTCCTCCACCCAGTCATCCCTGGGCGGGACGAAGTACGGCTCAGCGACCACGGCGATGTTAATCGACCACTGCGCCATGCTCTGGAGCAGCAGATCCTGAGCAGCAGCGCAGTGGTTGATGTTCGCCTGGAGGAGGCGTAATAGGGCCATTATTGGCACTCCATATCCGCCTCCTCCTGTGTCCCCTGTTTGGGTCCTGCCGCGGTGGCTTCGGCAGCGATGACAGCTGTAGGAGCGGCATCGGCAGCAGCAGTGGCGGCGGCTGCAGTTGCGGTGGTGACGGCGACGGTTGAGGGCTTGCCTCTACCTCTAGACTTGGCGGGTGGAGCGCAGGTCTTGCTCCCAGCCCGGTGATCGGCCGGCTTGCCAGCTGCCGCACATACGAAGCAGTGCGGCGTGGCATTGCAAGAGCCGGCCTTGTGACCAGGTTGCCCACAGCGGAAGCAGTGGTTGCTTCGGTCAACTTTCGAGGTGCATTTTGCTCCCACGTGGTGGCCCACAAGGCAGCGGAAGCACCTCAGAGGCCTGGGTTCCAGTAGCTTCACCTGCGCGGAAACCCACCCCACCAAGAGCCTACGACCCTCCCCGGCTATTTTTTGGGCCGCCGAGACGGGGCAGCTCACCGTAATGGCCCACATCCCGGTGACGTCAGGACGTATGGCGCCCGCTCTCACCTGCTCGGCAGAGCACCCCCCAGTCCTAGCGATGGCGGCCACCACCTCTTTCTCCGTCACAGAATCATCCAGGCCCAAAATGCGCATGTCAGCGCACTTGGTGGGCCTGGAGACTCGGGCCTCGTCCGCATTTAAGGCAGCTTTAAGCCTTTCGGCCAGAGCGTCAGCGGTCGGCCCACTGGCGGCACCGGGAACTTCCAGCATCCGGGCCCCAGTCGCGGTGACCCTCACACGGATGCCCTCGGCGACGCCGAGCTCCTCCAGGTTCCGCCGCCCTCGCTTTGGCGAGCAAGTCGCGGTAGGACACGCCCTTCTTTTCCGCTGCCGGTTGTAGAGTTATCACTACAGCTGCGGATTTCGGGGCGTGGAGCCTAGCCGCGACGCTTGGCTTCTTGCGCCGCTGCCGCCTCGCCTTCCTTTTGGCCGCCCTTGCTGCCTTGCTCGCCTTCCTCTTCTCTCCAGCCACTTGCCATTCAGCGTCGGCCGCAGGTGATTCAGGGGGTGACAAAGATTGAGGCGGCCGACTCGCCACCCGGGCTGAGGCTCTCGCTGTCTGTGCAGCCACTCCGCTCCTTTTGGGTGCCGATTTTACCGGTTTCGCCGGGGCCAACTTAGCAGGTTTTGCCATGGCCCCACGATTGGCCTGTCCCGACGAACCCGGTTTGGCCACGGCAGCCGCGGTGGCAGCAAATGAGGCCGCCTTCTGCTGGCTCGCCGCTAGCGGGGGGCGCAGGACGATGGCCTCCAAAACAGAGAACCGTTGATGGAAGGCAGCCAGCTCCTCCCGCACCAGATTCAAAACCCGATCCTCTGCAGGCAGGGGCCGGCCTTGTCCATGCTGCGTCCCCCCCTGCGGCTTCTCCTGGGGGCCGGTTCCTTGGAACCCGGCCAGGTCCGCTCGGAGCTTCTCATTCTCCTTTTGGAGAAGCTCCATGTCGGCTTTCAAACGGGCGACCTCTGCCCGCATCTCGGACATTGCATCCGACGGAGGCCCAACGTGATTAGCCTCCGCTGCCGCCATAATGGAGGCCGTGGCCGCCGATATGGCCTTGTCTTTTGAGGACTTATTCCTCTTCAAGGCCACATCTCGGATTGCGGCTCCCACAACCTCTGCGAACCTGGCCGTTCGCTCCGATTCCAGGTCTAGCTCCGAATCTAGCTCACTGCCAGAAGACCCCGAAAGGACAGCCCTGCGGCTGATCGATCTGGGGTGGCGCCCCTCCGTGGCAAGCCTCTCAGCACGCTGGGCAGCCTCCTGGGCGGTGAGCCCCCTCCCCACTCCTCTGTCTCGGCCCCCACCCCGCTTGCTGGTAGGGATCTTCCGGGCTGAGGCCAGCTCGTCGTCGGAGAACGACCCCAGGCCATCTCCCGATATGGGGCGCTTCCGGAAGAACCTTCGGTTCTTCGCAGCAGCCCCCTCAACTTCACGCTCCAAGCTCTGTGAGCCCTTTGCGCCAGATGCAGCGTCGGACTTCGACCCTGCATCACTCCTCACCTCTTCGTCGATTTTATTTTTATTTTTAGTTATTGTTTCCATTTTGTTCCCACGAGTAGTATAGGAATTAATGTCCACCTGGGCAGAGCCTTTTACCCAGGTAAGCCTACATACTGCAGAGTGCGGCAGGTACTCTACAGGTGAAGCGCTAACGACTGAAGTCCCTCCAGCCATTCATCCTCTCGCCACGCCTCAAGCTTAGGATTAGGTGGTTTTTTATCTTAGAGGTGTCCTTCCTCTGGGCCGGGCGGTTAAGCCAAGCCCCCGACGGCGGCATTAAACATGCCTCTGTTCGCTGTCCGGCCAACCCGACTCAGCGAACCCGCCGAAAGTTCTCTCCTCGAAGGAATCCCCTCGTGGGGAGATACGTCTGCCGCATTGGTGCGCCTGCACCGCTGCGGCATGGTCGCATCCATTGCCAACCGACGTCCGTCGGTCGATCAGGAGCGACCCCTCCGTGTGTCTCTCTTAGTCAGGTCTCTCACTTGGGCCTTTCTGGCATGAGTAACTCTACCGGCGAAGCCCCAAGATCATTGAGACGCGCAAGCCCCACCACGACGACAACGTGGAGACACTCTCGGTGGGGGTCACGACCTGCCCTAGGGTGGGATTTTGTTTTATAAAACTTTTTGCTTGTTAGCGGCGGGAGTGAGTGCATTTTCCTGATTCCACGCCTAATGTTATGGAACTCTCTCTGGCGAATTTACGCTAGAGAACACTCGTAAATCCACAACGTACTTAGAATGCTTTTTGGTTTTATTTCTACTTTCACGTTTTAAGAGCATGGTTGGGTACATAATATGCAAATGAGATAAAAGTGTTTCGATGACAAGTAAATAAATTGGATTTTATAAGACGCCAAGCTAGAGCAAGAGGCCAATGAAATGTTCGTATTTAAATCTTGTTCTCATTTGTCTAACATTCAATACAATGTTTAATCATACAGAAATATGAAAATCGCTTTCAAATCAACATAATAAAATGGCGATCGAAACTCAATATCGCCAGCAACACGTCGTATCCTGTCATATACATCCATTTCCTTCCCAGAAAATTCGCCTTATTTGAATGTCGAGTTCAAATCATATTAATGACAAAATGCAAGTGAAGCGTAGAATTTCGAGTTCTCGATCGGAGTGAATTTTCACAATGTCTGCACTCTGGCAGATATTCAACGTTTAATATTCATGCCTAGTGCTACGGCAGCTTTGCTTCCTTACTCAGAAATTAGATATTCGTTTCTCAGCAGAAACTTCGGCATTAGCCACTGAATAACAAAGTTTGCTTTCATAACGTATGTTCTTTGTTCGTAATCATTGTTTGTCCTCCCATGTGTATTAAACTGTAGACATTGCTCTTAAATTACTTTTTTGTTTTCTTTGTCCTTTGAATTTAATATATCTAATTCTAGTATTAGTCTTTCTTCATTTCAAAGACAAACAAACGTCGATGCAATATTACGGTTCATCGCGTCCAATCTTTTTAATTTACAAAATATAGGCACGGTTTAAAATGATGGTTCCCTTTCACGTCAAAAGATCAGATGAAAACGTCCAGCCTGAGGCAATCAGATATAAAAAGGAATAAAAAATACTCGCTATTGGTCTGCAAAGCAGAAATCCAATTCCTTTTAATATTCAGACATGTTATACGTATCATAGGTATGCTATTTCCATAAGAAACTACCGTTAATTTAGGCTAGCCATTTTCTTTGGCTACGTTTCAATATTATTTGACTTCTTTATTTATTTATTTATTTATTATATACTTTATTGTACACCACTTAAATAATTACAGGACAAAAAACATTTATAAAGATAAGTGTACAATGGGCGGTCTTATCGCACAGGGCAATCTCTTACAGACAACCTTTGGATGGACTGGACGAGAGGAGATAGACATAGGGCTGTCAGTGTACAAAAAACTGTCTTAAATAATATTACTTATATATTACATAAAATACATACATACAAATAAAATAATATACTAATAAATATCAAATATAGAGCAGAGAAAGGAGAAGAATAGTTACAGAGAAAGGAAATGCTCTTTCACCATTTTTTTAAATATAGGTAATGTTTGCGCACGTCTTACCTCAATAGGTAATGCATTCCACAAACGAGCTGCTTGAACCGTGAAAGATTTGTCGAAGAACGATGTGGAATGCATACGAATGCTTAATTTTAGGTTTTCCGATGATCTCAAGGAACGAGAATGTGTGTCACAGAGGAACTGAAAGCGTTCTTTAAGATAAAAAGGACTAGAAGGATTAAAGAGTACATTATATAGCAATGAAAGTATGTGGGCACTCCGGCGAAGGCGAATAGGAAGCCATTTGAGCTTGGTTCGGAATTCAGAAACATGGTCATACTTGCGCAAGCCAAATATGAACCTGATACAGAGATTTTGAAGTCGCTCAAGCTTGTCCAATTGGTCTTGGGTGAGATCGAGATAGCTGGCATCAGCATAGTCCAGGATAGGGAGAAGAAGAGATTGTGCTATCGCAATTTATCTATTTTCTAAGTCGAAGATTTGCATAAAATATACGCTAATACATTCAAATTCTAGATTTAGATACGTCTATTTGTTAAAGGTTAAAGAAAATATATTATCAATAAAAGTTCAATAACCTGCTCTTGTGTTGACAGATTTTCTCTCTTTCTTTATAATATTCTTAAACAAAGAAAAACAATCTTAACTCTCAAAAGTTATTTTTGAGAACAAAGTTCAAGGAAAAACATCGGCATTAATAAGCAGCATAATATGCAAGCTTAACGAGGTTACAGCAATAATAATTAAAAAGCACTTAATTTATTCATCGCCATCGGGTTCAAGCCGCCGCGCTCCATTGTTTTATATTATCTTTTATCACACAACCATACCCAAAATGAGTTATTTATTCATGTTCCCACTTTGCGAGAATCAGAACCACGTGTATTATAATGTTGTTTACCTTTGAAATTGAATTTCCGTAACACAACCACTTTGCCATTTGTACTGTACTTTATATAAAGTCCTGATGAAAAATGACCCTCAACAGCTATGAAATGAATACACATAATTATTCAAAAATTCGACACTGGTATGATCCCAAAATGATATCGAATGGGAAACAAATGATCATTCGATGACACTGCGGAAAGGCTACGATATTGTTCAGGAAAGCTATTAGATCTCGTGATCAATCTTGCTCAATATTGATTCCTGCGAATCATCACTTGTTGATTGCCATGTGGAATGAAAACAAATGAATATTGCTCTTATAAACTTATCCTAATAATCAGGCCACACAAAATAGGTCTCATAGGTATTTCAACTCGTAGTGAAATAAAACCTACTTGTCTTAAGCAGAATATCTTGAAATTTCTGAAAGCCGGCTAGAAAGACATTACTAGGCCATTACTAAATTTAAGTAAACTTATCATCATGGTTCGTACCATTTTGACAATATACATCAAAAAGGTAGCATGGATCTGAAAAACTACTTAGTTTGACCGACAACAAAAGAAAATAACCCTTTCTGATTAGCAACTCGAAACACAAAAGCGACCTTTGAAATTATTACTTTAGTTTGGGATTTAATATTAATAAAGGTATTATTCGTCTGTGTCCGTTTTCAACCTAAACCTGTCAATTTCAGTATGACAATTAGTGACCTTGAACTTAATGCAAAATATTACGTTAAAACGCGTAATTTTACGTAATTTGACAAAGGAAAAATTATAATTAACAGACTGAAATGGGAATTGTCAGTGTCATCCAAGCATTTTAATATATTTATAATGAGCCTAAAAGTTGGGTTTATGACCCTTTAGAGAATAACTGGGTCACGTACAATTTTACTTAACAAAGGCTTGATCAAAATGAGGTGATAAAAATAAACAACCATCGTGTTTTTTAAAATCAGAATAAAATAAGTCTGTTTATAACACTGATGAATATAATTAAAGTTTCTTCAGAGAAGAAATAATTACCGGTATCTCAACAATAAAATATATTTTGGCGAACTTTTTTTTAATGCCTCTGTGTTTAAAATTGCGACATACGAAGTTTTGCTTTCGGGTCGGTTATTTTTGAGGTTTTCATATCTTAGATAGCTCAGTGGCTAAGACCTCGCCTCTCGTGCTTGAGGTCATGGGTTCAAAACCGGGCAAGAACCAAAGTGACTTTTGCAACCTCATATGTACTTTGTAAGTTTATCTTGGACGTCACAGGCAACGGTGAAGGAAAACATCGTGAGGAAACCTGGGACTTATATAGTTAATGGAAGTCTGAAATAGCTAAGTCAGATGCCTGTGGGGTTCCCAGAAACAGCTTAATTAACTCTGACACCAGAAGTGGCCACATCCTCACACGAAAATAGGAAAAAGAATTTTCATTTATGTGTTTGTGTGTTGCGTTGACGTTATTATTTGCATCTTATATGTTTCTGTCTCGTTTGTTTAGGTGATCACAAGTGCTAATACTGAGAGTCAAGTCCTGGGTTCGAAGCCCCAGTTAGGCAGAGTGGTACTGGATTTTCTCAGTAGCAGCATGGACTCTAGAATTTTATCCGATTGATGGCAATAGGCTTTCCCATTTTAAAATGTAGGTGTACTGTCGGTACAACTCTGCTTCACTCTTCGGGGTAAACATGTGGTTCATTTACATATATGGCAGGGTTCTAAGCATGGTCAAGGTTTCCATAGGCTAACTTCACCATAACAAAGGGATTATATATTAATAAAATAATCCTTTTCGGTAATGGAACATAGATTAAACTAGTCACATGAAACAGTATGCCGATAGTTTCCTATTGGCATACTGCTTCATTTGGCTAATTTTTCATTATTTACCTACCTGTAGTCCAGTTATCTATCGCTATTGTCGCTTTTGTACGAGCTCACCGTTAATACCTCTACCACTCGTAATTAGAGTGCAGCCCACAGTCCACGTGAAAAGCTATTACTAGGTAACCCTCGTTATTTTTTTACCCAAAATGTGTACTCGTTTTCACATTTAGGAGAAATAAGAACCGAAGTGAGTTCAAAGTTAACTAGAATAGAATAGGATATAAGTTTATTTCTCTCAAAAAGGATTATTATTTTTATTTATTAATAATCTAAAATGTACATTATATAAAATACTTAATTAACAATAACTACCTATAAATACACTTAAATAAAAATAAAATAAAACTACGAATGCGTATAAAAGGGCAGGGGTCATAAAGGTAAATTTCGGTAAATAGTATCTAGGTTACAGCAGATTCAAACCTTTGTGAGAGCTGGAATCTATACTGAGTCCGAGACCTGTATGACAGATATCCAGGCTCACACCCTTAAAATTACAAATTTATAACTGAATGAAATGAAAAAAAAACATTGATATTTAACATTGATTTTTAAATATTTTACTCCTACACAAATACAGGAGCTAATACAATTTCATAACTAGATTATTTTATTTTATTCATGTCTATAGTTATTTGCTATGCACAAAATGACATTTCCAAATGTTAATGTATACCATAACAAAAGAAGCGGTAAAAGAAGTTACAGAGTTCAGTAAATTAAAACTTGAGCAATTTAACTTTTTGTGGTTCCTCGATTCTTAAAGTTAGTTGGAGCTTAATCTTTAACAAGTTCATGGAAGGAATTTGTTTTGACACCTTGCTTGACATGAACAAATCTACACGTCAGGTATATTTATTGACGTTGTGGGAAAACTCGTGAAAAAGTGTGAGATTATTTCGTATATTTTTTTTTCTGTTGGCGAAGCGTCACATTGAAAGTATTTTTTTAATAATTTGCTGTAGGTTTAGTCATATTTTTTCAACAGTTTATTCAAACATTCTGAACACCTACGGTTTCATTAATATTTGCTGCTTTCTTTGTTTGCAATAAATAAGTAAGATTTACTTGTTTAACAATTAAGTAGGTTTTGCTTCTTTAATTATTTTGTTTTATATTCTTTGATTCCAATGCTGATAAAAGCTTGAAAACGCATGACAAGATCTTGAAAGTGCATGATTCCATGCCCTTTCACGTTCCCGTCCAAATTATTAACTTCCAGACTCGTCCACTGAGAAATCATTTGCCTATAATTCCTTCTCAATAAAACCCAACTGTTGTCACAAACTGCATTACGGTACTACAGAAATACATGATTAACTTGTGCAAGTACATCCGGGCTGCGTGACAGCCGGTGTCATGTTAGACGTAATGGTTTCGAGCCCAGTGATCGATGCTGGCTATACTTCAATGTCAATATTGGATTACTATTGGACAGGAATCTTGTATTCTGATTGGGTAATGGATATAATGCCGTTAAGTTGGAGATAGATTTAAGTTTGTGTTAAGGTGGCATTTAATAAAATGCTTGTAGGTCAGAACGCTTTCACCGAGCGGGATCGTGAGAGGGCCCATCCCGCTCAGAGAAGAAGACGTCCGTGGAGGTAACAGCTTCGGCGCCTACAACGCCGAAACCTCCCCGCCTATGATCCAGGATTACGTTCGGTCAGATTGGGGACTCTGTCCAACCTGTACGTGATTCCAGATAAGACGGTGGTATAGTGATCACGTGCTGCCATGCACAGCGAGGCTCAGGGGAGAAGGTTTTCAGTCTCCTCAGAGATTTGCCTTAACAGGCATTGTACAGAGGGGGTTCCGGGGTGGACTTTTTTGAGGTCATGGGGCCGTGATCACCGGGGTGGTTTTAGTGAGGTAAAAATCCACCACGCCCTTTGAAGGTTTTCCCCCAAAAACAACAAAAAAAAAGTTCAGAACGTATTGATTATGAAAAGGGCATAGCAGGTAATAGTATTGTCTTGCTCCGTTTTCAGAGGATGCGAGCCGCTGAAACTGTTCTAATGTTCATGTAACAACAAAAAACCCTCTTCTTAGTCCGCATTATTATGCAACTACGGAACCCTATTACTGCGCTTGGCCCGACACGGACTTGGCCGGTTTTTTAACTACAAATTTATGAAAAGTTAAAAATATTATCTTTAATATTGCCAGTCCTCTATAACTTTTTTTTTGTCTATATATTTGTACCTCTATATTTTGGGACATATATCCCACATAAGGCATAGTTGTTAATCCATGTAAATAACGTTTAGAATAGGTGCCCCATCGAGAAACAGGACATCTATCCTGCAAAAACTTTGATCGCATTTTGCCTTCCCATGCAATTGCACAGAGACATGAGATACTGTCAACTTAGTGGTAGTTGGTGAATCTTTCGATATATTAATAAGATAGCATGCGATTCATCTGTGAAACTAGAGCAAATTACAATTGGGACAACTGTACCCCTGGGGCAACTATCCTGATTTTACCCAATTTTACATGGAGTGACTTCTTATCAGACTTCCAGAACCCAGTAACAGGGTATTACGATAACCCTTGGCAAAACTGGTTTCAGATTAACTGACTGTCAAAGATCTACAAATGACAGCCGGAATCAACAGCAAGTATGCGAGGCACGAAGGAATTTCAGAAAATAATGATAACCCACCTTCAGCAAACGTGGTGATGTAACTTCTAAGAGTGCATTCTTCATCGCGATACACAGAATTCTTGCTCCCACAAAAGTAAGAGTGCCTCACTTTTATGGAGAAAAACCTCACTTAGTTATTCAGAACATTTCAAGGCTTCTCAGCTAAAATAAATTGAAAGCATTTAATTCTAAGCGACCCTTCATCTGCAGCTAGCAACATGAGCGGAAAACTCATGAATGAATTTAAAATACCACGCTAAACAACTGCGGGTAGTATTTTGAAAAAAAGCCTGTTTTGGGTGACTGTAAGCTTTCTGATGAAACCCATTGTGAGAGACCACGTCTCAGAGCCATAGAGGAGAGTGCTAATGGAGAGGGCTATGCTCGGAGTTCCCTTGCGTGATCGAACCAGAAATGTAGAGATCCGCAAGAGAACTAGGGATACCGACATAGCCCGAAAAATTGCAAACTTAAATGGCAGTGGGCAGGGCACATTGCTCGCAGAACGGATGGCCGATAGGAATGAAAAGTTCTGGAGTGGCGACCGCAAATCGGAAGACGTTGCGTTGGAAGGCCTCCCACCAGGTGGGCCGATGACCTGGTGAAGGTTGTGGGGATCCGCTGGATACGGGACGCACGGGACTGGTTAATGTAGTGACGCTTGGGTGAGGCCTATGTCCAGCAGTGGACGTCTTTCAGCTGATATGATGGTGATGATGATAGGTGCACCTTTGCCTAACCTTTTGGGGAATACAGGCTTGATGTTATGTAGGTCTTGTAGCGGAATGCTACAAGACTTACTTATCGGTATAGCCTCTTTTATTTTGAAATGGCGAACAGGATGGTCAGACAGGCAATAATCAAAAGTCAAAATATGTTTATTTCTACTAAACCAATTTTCAGCAAAAAAAAATTAAACTATATGCACATTCGCAAGCCTCAGTAGGTCTCTATGCAGAAAAATGTGCAAGCAACCCCACGGACACTCTTTTCCATCGATAAGTTTTAGTTAAAATTATTTTTTTTTTTGCGATAATATTGCTGAATTTATGCGTTGTTATGTTGGTACTACTTGCTTTAAGGTTTAGCTTTCATAAAAACTATTCTTGTTCTACATAAATTAGGGCGAAGCTGAATGAAGCTTCTAAAGCAAAAATGTTACGCTCGTGTAAAAAAATGTACACGACGAGCGCACGTCGCACAAGCAAATATTTTAAGTTTAAAGTCAAAAAACATACGACATTTACGAAAATAAATATTGACGCACATCACATCATTACATCATCAGCCTATTAATGTTCCCACTGCTGGGACACAGGCCTCCTCTCTGTGAGAGGGAGTTGATTAATGTTGACGCATTTAGTCGTAATTCAGAATACCAATAAAATTTAGGGCACAGACAAAAACTTATCTTTACAATGGAAAAACAAAAGTTCTATAGTTACTGTATCCAAGGCATAGTATTCATTGTTTTCGCACGATTATAAATCTCCATTTATCACGAATAATAAAGGAGACTCGAATCGTTTCCAGTCCATTAATCGTCTAACAAGAGAGGCCGATATTTTTGTTGCTCAAGTACTATTACTTAAAAAATGAATAAATATTTTTAGTCATCATCCCTATGGATGATGAATAAAAATATTTATTCAGTCCTTAAGTTATATTTAGTTTGTTTTCTATTGTCACGTAAACAAAAAATGCCGACGATAAAGTGCGTTGATATTTCGCTTTTCGTCACGCTTTGGTATACTTTTACTTAGAAGTGACGTCATAAGCTCCCACTTCTGAATCCTCTTTTGATGTGCTTTGTCTTAGTATTTTTTTATTGATTTGATAAGGCACAAAATACGTGTTCAACAATTTTTGATAATTTTACTGACGGACCAAATTAAATGATTCGTTTTAGTGTTCCGTAGTCAACAAGGAACCCTTTTAGTTTTGCCATATCCGTCTGTCCGTCCGTATGTCTGCAGCTTAGCTCAGAGCCTCATAGTACTAGAAATCTATAATTTGGCATGGATATACATGTTAATCACGAAGACAATGTGGTAAAACATGTTTTTTTTTTTCGTCTCTCCCATGGGAAATCGTTGGATTGGCCATTCAACAATATTACGGGTCTGTGAAAACCATTTTTCGATACAGGGATCCGTTTGCGTAAAACTAAGCGTCAAATTGCTATTTTTTGGTAGAGTCAAGTGCCCCCCCTGCAAGTTAAGTGGTTGCTATTGGATATGCGAAAAATTATTGGCAGTATTAAATATAACGAATTAAAAGTAAGACTATCACAGCTAGCGCAGAAGGCTCTACGTAAACTTGTAAAGACTTCTTAGTAATAGTCGACCAACCTATAAAATGTACTTTACATCACATCACATCATCAGTCTATTAATGTTCCCACTGCTGGGACACAGGCCTCCTCTCTGTGAGAGGCAATAGGCCGTAATTCACCACGCGGGCCCAGTGCGGGTTGGTGGATGTCACATGTCTTCGAATTTTTGGTTCTAGGACATGCCGGTTTCCTCACGATGTTTTCTTCACCGTTTTTGAGAGCAGTGGTGATGAAATAATTTACACAAAGTAAAGCGCCTGCCTGGGTTCGAAACCACGACCTACAACTTGTAAATCGCGGCCGATACCACTGGGCCACCACTACAATAAAAAAAAAAATGTACTTGGAAAAGTAAAAATTTTGTATATTGATGTATGGTGACAACAGTTTTCGGCCGAAAAAGTTAATTTTGTCCCTTCGTTAGATCAATGTTCGGTGCTTTCATGGTTCATGAACTTCAGTAGGTAATGTTACCTTATTATTTTGTTGAACGTAGCTGTTAATACGGAACCCTTAGTGCGTGAGTCCGACTCGCACTTTGCCGGTTTTTTTACCCAAGATTAATTCCTATTCTGTTATATTTTAAAGAAAAATCTTTTTAACATTCCCAGCACTTGGTACTTGATTATTTCATTCACGTATTTCAGGAATCGGGACAAACGTGATTCGGGATCTTATTGAAAAGAGAAACTGTTTTTTGAGTATTGAAATCTTGCGGTTGACCGGTTTGTTTTGCAAGCTGTGTTCTTCAAGTTTGAAGATAAAAAATACAAAAAAGTGGAACATTATGTCCAAATCATATTTTTATTTTATTTGATTGATAAAGAGTTGCGGGTCGGTCACAAGATAAAGTCTTGGAAAGACGGTTGTACAGGGATCACGTTTCAAGCCACGGGAATATAATTCCCCTCTATAAGGCAAAAGGTTTTTGTCGATTTCTGGGGTTATATTAAAGGTACGTCTACTCATTCTTAAATTTTATGTGAAATAATGTTGCTTTAGTAAAACGAGAGCAAAAGGCGGGCTCGGTAAATAAGTCACCTTATGATCAGTTATTACTGAAGAATGTAGGTATCTGCATTACCTCTTTGGTACCACCACGTGGACGGACCATATTAAAAGAAAATAATATTTAAATTAATATGATGATCCTGTTATCAATTAATGAACTCAGTCTTTTGTAGTCCACTGCTGGACATAGGTCTGCCTAAGTACCTGCATTAATATTTTTTGATTATATGAACATCTTTAAGATAAGATTAGGATCTAGATAAGAAGTGATAGGAGTATGGTTCTGGAGGTATTCAGCGATTATGTTTTTGTTGGGGGCGGGAGAGCAGGCTTTGAACAAATAAATATTTTTACGGTGGGATCTTCGAAATTAAACGGGGCAAGCAAACTTTCACTACTTGTTTATTTTTCCGAAAAATATTGTTACAGTTCCAGCTTACAACCTAAAGTCGCCAAATCGCGTCTTCTATCATGCTCGCTCGTTCACGCAGTGTTCCCACGCCATCAGCTTACATTCCCTCATTCAATTAGTGTTGCCACTTAACTAACACCTTACATTCCCACATTTATAACATAAAGATTAATATCTTATCTTATGAGTAATTAAGTGTAAATTAAATTAGCAAACATCGCAGAAGTGACATCCTCAATCACTCTAAGCGAGCGAGTTACAGGTTACACACATTGAGATAATATGTACTATGTACGATATTATCTCAATGGTTACACACCCTTATTAATTGAACATCACAGTCATGTTAAACCTGATATTTGCCATTTCCGGATATACATAGGTAATATCAAGGCAGAGTGAACAGTGAGAGGAATTCCATTTCGTTAATTTAATTAAACGTAGTAAACAGGTGTGTAATGAGTTTATACTGTTTGAATTTCTGTTCAAAACTGCTCAAGATTTATGAATTTACTAAGCTTTGAGGAAATTTTGGCTGATAAATTTGACTGCTGCATGCTTTGTGGAGTTTATTTTGTATTTAGTTTATTTTTAAGATAAACGTGTCCCACTCTAGGAATTTCTTCCTATGTTGTGGGTGCGTTTACAAATATTTAAACTCAAATTCACAAGACACCTAGATCCGGAACAACTATCTGTAGGCCATTAAAATATTTGTTCCGTAGCCGATCGCCCAACCACTACTCCAACCGTGTCATCTAGTTCGATGGATACATAATTATTAGCAAGATAGACTCTTTATCAATGTTGCCTATCATTTTCTCAAATGTTGGGGTCAACTTCCATTCTAACCGGATGCAGAGTAAATTCCAGTATTATACATGTAGATTAACTTTATTAATTTCAAGAAGAATTTTAGGAAGTGGAACAGGAACAAGATGAAGTGTGTATGCCCCTCTTTTATGCATGAAAGATTGGTAGTGATACTTTCGAGTTATCCCACCGCACTATTCCTAAACCACTGCAACTCCTGAAAGCCAGAATCAACAGTAGCGACCACCAGAAAAGCGCTGAGGCAATAAAGCTTGACGAAGTCCCGGAGAAAGAATTTAACTGTCTTGGACCCCGCAACGAAATTAATCAGAAAAGAATAACGGAGGAGTAGGAAAAAGTACAAATTTACACTTCCCTCCATATCAAGCAGGAGACAGAACAAACAAGGCCAATAGGCACAAAGGGTCGTTTACAACTGGGATATGCCCAGTTGCCTAGCACCACGGAAAAAAAATTGCATTAATATTAATGGGTCCTAAATTGTGAGCTGCTATATTTGTTTCCAATAATAGGTATGGTAAAAACGCTTGAACGCACGGAAATTTGTTCTAGTTTCCACATGGTCCGTATAGTAAACAACTCCTGATGCATAAAATTGCGTCCATTCTGCCAAAGAATACACTCCCATAAGATATTATGTGCAGATTGTACATATTCGCAGTCAGACGTAGAACACTTACGTAAAGGTGAGAGACGAGCTTGAAGGAAAATAATTTACTTTTAAAGTTACCATGCCCTGTGAGAAATTGGGCAACACAGTGATCCACTTCCAGCCACGTCCTGGCTAGCCGCACGCGAACGGATGGAAAGAATTGGTGGAGGTGTCGGCCCTTGATGGAATTATCCCACCTACATTGCCATTTGTATAAAAGTTCCTCCCAGGCGTCAATATGTGGTTTAAATAATCTAGATATTTTCTAAAAAGTCCGCGTCCATGGTATTTCGTGCGGAATAGTACATTGCAGCACGTCGCTGCACTTCAAGGTCGACCGGAAGTACGCCAGCAAGTACCGGTAAGACTTTCGAGTTAGATAGTACACGTACATAATGATAGCCGGGACCACGGTTTAATTTTGCTTTACGAGACATCGCGGGTTTTCAGACCCGATGGTGGACCCATTCACGGACTGGCCCCGACAAGCGTTGCTTCAAAGATCGATCCTTGTGGCCGTTATTAAATAATATATGAACGATGCATTTTTGGTTTCACATCACATCATCAGCCTATTAATGTTCCCACTGCTGGGACACATGCCTCCTCTCTGTGAGAGGGAATAGCCCGTAATCCTCCACGCGGGCCCAGTGCGGGTTGGTGGATGTCACATATCTTCGATTTTTTGGTTCTAGGACATGCCGGTTTCCTCACGATGTTTTCCTTCACCGTTTTGAGAGCAGTGGTGATGAAATAATTTACACAAAGTAAAGCGCCTGCCTGGGCTCAAACCCACGACCTACAACTTGTAAGTCGCGGCCGATACCACTGGGCCACCACTGCTCTCATTTTTGCTTTGGTATAATTTAAATTCCATCTCCCTTTTAAAAACTTTAAAAACTGTCCTAAGTTCATATCTAGATGCTTCTTTAAATCGTTAGGCCTCAGTTTACACTTGATATTACAATTTAATTAAGTTTCGGGTAAACTTAGGTTAACTACTAGAACAGCGATGAAATAACAAACTTAGCTGGGCCCGATGCTTTGACCTAGCACTAAGGCCTTGCTCAACTTAAAGCATTTACGGCGTGTTGTTAGGCAATTAAATTATAATATAATTTTGTGCCTGGAACTTGGAAGTAGCGTTCCTGAATAATAAATCATATATTTCATAGTTCTCTGGTGAAATAATTTTATTGGAAAAAGCTAATTTTTCACTATTGTTCGCTTTAGTTTCAACTACATCCTTACATATTTTGTGTGGCCTATTCTTACGAAGCCGTATAGATTGCCCAGATCGAAAGTAGCCTATAGTAATAGTGTTGATTTCGTTCAGTGCTAATTTTTTTATTATTTAATCAGCCCTTTTTTGCGATGGGTTTGCTCTTGTCTTTAGTCTTGGTCAGAGGTGACTTTCAGAGATATTTATAGCTCCTAGTTGACAATAGAGAGTTAGAGGATACTAATTAGCGATATGATAAAACATGGGATAAATACCTTTCTACGTAGTTTAAACCATCTTCATCATCATCGTAATCATCAGCCTGTTAATTTTAACACTGCTGGGATACAGGCCTCGTCTCGTAGAGAGGGCATGGGCTTTATTCCACCACGCGGACCCAGTGTGGGTTGGTGGATCTCACATGTCTTCAAATTCTGGGACATGCCGGTTTCCTTACAATGTTTAGAGCAGTGGTGTTGAAATAATTTACACAAAGTCAAGCAACTGCCTGTGTTCGAACCCATGACCTACAACTTGTAAGTCGCAGTCAATACCAATGCTTTTAAATCATCTTAAGCCTCTGTTATGGTAACAAAGAATCAGCATACCAGATTCTAAGAATGTTGTTTAAAAGTTACCTAAAAAACAGATCGCCTAATATATTGATTTAACTTTGAAAAACGATTCCTGAATTGTTTAACTCGTCAATCAGGATACTCGATATCCCTCCATTAAGTCGGACATCGGAATAAATGGGCGATTTCATTAAATCCTGTTCTATAGCGAGCCGAAAGGCGATTTGCAAGGCTTTTGCCTTGATGGGGCGACATTGCCAAGTAAAAAAACAATTTATCAACAATTCATCACATTTCTAGGATAAAGGAATAGAGATTCTTTAATCTGTTAGCAATTTCTAATAGATACATAGAATCAAATATAAATTCATTCAAAAAAAATATTAATTCTTTCATTTAGGGGTAGGCAAAAACTACAGAAAGCCATCTGTTACAATCCTTACATACTCCTTTTGCTTATTCCACGGCCATACACGCGTACTGGTACAAGTATTTCACACCTGACGTTTTTGAAGAACATCAGTATGTTTGTGTTTGTATTTCTAGTTAGGGTGTCCCATTCCAGCTTTCCACACTTTAGTGGCCATTTAATACCTGCTGGCAAGTATAAAATATCTTGGTCTATAATAAAGTATATATAAATAAATAAATAAGCATAGCGTAATCAGATTTTATCATTCCCACTGCTGGGACACAGGCTTCTTCTCATTGAGAGGGAATCGACTCAGTGCGGTTCTAGGACATGCCAGTTCCTTCACGATGTTTTCCTTCACCATTTTAGAGCAGTGTTAGCAAAGTTCCTGCCTGGGTTCGAAACCACGATCAGGGGGGTGACCATAAGCTCTTAGAGCGGTATCAATTTGATATCGAGTAAGTGACAGTATACAAGTCAGATACATCTGTCCCTTATTCGATCTCAAATTGATACCGCTCTAAGAGCTTATGGTCACCCCCCAGGCCCGAAATGCTTATTACGACCGATTCCTTCATATAAAAGTCAACACGTGAGAATAATATTTGGAAGTTTTCTCAAGAGTGTGCAAAACAAGCCTCCAAAAGGTACCCTGGGCCACCATCAATATTTGCCTGCATGCGATTACTCACTATTTCACAGATACTCTAAAAAAATCACTGACATAGGATTGAAATTAGAAATTAGACAGATTTTACAATTTCACCAAGTGTACATAATTACATGTACTTACTTACCTACTTCAGTTGTTCCCATTTCAAGCCAGCCTTAAAATCGCCTAAGGATAAGCATACCTAATCAAATACCTATTTACTTAAACATAGCAATACCCCCTCACGCCTTTTACAAAAGGAGTGGGCTTTTTCTGGTAAAAATAAATTCTTCTAGCACAGGAAATTTGTAACAGTGTCACAAAACCGCTGGAGAAAATACACTATTTCGTTCAGCTAGTTAAACTAAAATATTGCCTTCCTTTAAATGGGATCGCAAATACTTCTTCATAATTCTGGTCTCCTGGTAGTTTGGTTATAAATGCTTGTACATATTGAACAACTATTTAAAAAAGCAAAAGGGATGTGGGCCCAGTTTTCCATTATATTTTTTTTAAAGGGGCAACTAGTCGAGGCTGCAAACAAGTGGCATTCGATGTTAGCGAAGGCGATAGTCATCATCATCTTCATCATCTTCCTGCCCTTGTCCTATGTTACTTGGGTTCGGCGCAACACGTTTTCTACTTCCATACCGTCCTGTCCCCCATCACGCTATCACTGACTCCGTTTTCTTTCATATCACTCCTCACACAGTCCATCCATCTTTTCTTTGGCCATCCCCTCCCTCTCCATCCACCCACTTTTATATTCATAACTCTCCTCATCAGATGACCATACCAGTACAAACGGTTTCCTTTCAACTTTTCTGTCACTGGCGCCACTTTAAAACTTCCTCTAATATACTCATTTCTCACTTTATCCATTCTCGTTACTCCGCGATAGTCGAAATGTCAAAATGTAAGGGATTGATCACGTGATTTTTCGATATCGCTTGTCAATCGCATACATTTTCGTCTTTTTGACAGTCGCTATTGCCACGCTTTCGATAGTTCCATAGCAAACCAAATGACCCCGAACCTACATTTCCTTCTCTTCCTCACTGTTTCATTGATCTACGTGTTATTTGATTTTTCATGCAGTTTCTGAACGAATTTGAACCCATAGCTGTGTAAAGAATTTCTGGGGCGGAACTGTGACGTATGTCTATAGTACGACATAAAAGAGTAGAAATTAAATATTTGGGAACTAATAGTTTTCATTTTCTGGCAACATCTAAAATGAGTACTTTAGTTGTCAATTTATCTTGATCGGATTCGATTTTCGTAAGAATTTTGGTTTTTGTGTGATATTTTTTTTTTTTTTTTTTTTTATATTATATAGGCTCGCGCTTGACCACCATCTCACCTGATGGTAAGCGATGATGTGGCCGACGATGGAGCACGCTTGCCTAGAAGTAACCTATTCACTCTTGACTTAAAGACCCCTAGGTTGTAGCTATCGGGAAACACAGACTCCGGCAGGGAATTCCACTCCTTAGCTGTACGCATAATGAAAGTATTTTCAAAACGTTTAGTCCGTATGGGTGGGATGTCCACCATGTACCGATGGCGCATCGCCGTACGTCTGGTAGTCCGATGATGAAACGGGCTGGGCGGAATTAGATTATGCAATTCCATCGCACATTCCCCGAAATGTAATCGATAAAAAACCGACAAGCCGGCTACTCGGCGACGATGTTCAAGGCTCTGGAGCTTTGACTTAACCAATGCCTCATCGCCGATGAGCCTCTTGGCCCGCTTTTCGATCGACTCTAGTGCATCAAGTTGGTATTTGGCAGAGCCGTCCCAGAGATGAGAACAGTACTCCATGCATGATCGAACTTGCGCTTGATACAAGCTGAGCAGCTGTTCTGGCGTGAAGTACCTTCTCACCTTTGCAAGGATCCCCAGCTTCTTGGCAGCCAACTGAGCCTTTGCCTCAATGAATGGGCCAAAATTGAGAGTCGATGTCACCGTAACGCCAAGCAGCTCAAGATGGTCAGTTATTGGCACGGTCACACTTCGGAAAGTTGGAGCCGGGTGAAATTGACTCTTTTTTGCGGAAAAAAGACACGCCTGGGTTTTAGCAGCATTAAACCTGACCAGATTGGCATCGCCCCATTCGGAGACTGCCTGCAAGGACAGGTTTAAGCGCTCCACCATGGCCTCCCGGAGAGACTGGACCTGAGGCCCGGTGGTACGAGCGTTGGACAAGTATCTCTCAGCAACAGTGCTGTCGTCTGCATACCCAAAGGTACCGGGTTTTAGCAGATCGTTAATTTCTGAGTGTGGACAGAAAAACAGTGGCAAATCATGAATAAGGTAATTCGTGGAGGTGCCCGTGATATAGTTTACAAAGTTTATATGTGGTATATAGCCGAATTCCAAGCTGGGAAGCTTCTATGCAACTTAGAAGATGTTTACCATCGTACAGCAGATTTTACTGGTAAGTAACTATTGAAAGTTACGCTGAACGTTAATTACAAACGATTAATACATTCAGGGAGCTAAATTTTCGAACCACATATCATTTACAAATTATTTGTCTACAATTTTTGAGGTTATGCTAAGGTAAACAAATACCGTTGTTGTTATAGCGCGACTTAACAACGTTGATAGTAAGGCAAAAACAATTAATGTAATTTATTGAGGATACGATTTTTTTTTCCTATGCCATATTTGTTGATGCAATCGACTAAATGGAAAGAAACAATTTTAAAATATATTCACGTTTATTTACCGCGGAACTTCTTTCGTCGGACTGACAGTGATTCTTTTTTTTTGCTTGTTTTAGGTGTTTCTGTAAGCACAGTGCGCAGAATCGTGCAACACGGCATTGAAAACGGTGGGAAATTCTCAACACCAGCTAAACACATGAAGGGTCGTCCCATGGTGCAGACAGCAGTGACGATGAGAGTGGTTCAGAAATCAGTGACGAATCAATACCAGAGCTTAAAATAGACTACACGAACTTAAGTGATCCCATGGAAGGTGTTGAGTATTTAGATTTTGATTTATTAGATTAGTTTATTTTATTAATTTTAGTTTATATCTGAGTTTATATGGAAAGCAATTGATTATTAAAAGTACTTATTTTCTGTGAAATTGTTGTTTTATTACTACTACATATTACATATTTAATAAATATACTTATTTAATATATTTACTCATTGTTTATACCCAGTAAATAAATAATACTATTCAAGTATCAAGATCAGCTGGGTCGTTCTAACTGGGTTGCTATCTGAGCGATTGTGGCGCCCTCATTTAATTTCTACTCTTTTATGTTGCACTGTACCTATACGCTGTCATTTACCATTGTGTGAAAATGCCCTACGTTTACAGTGGCGTTCAAAAATATTGACCAGCTTCGATATCGGTTGTCAATCGCATACATTTTTGTCTTTTTGACAGTCGCTATTGCCACGCTTTCGATAGGTCCATAGCAAACCAAATGACCCCGAACCCACATTTCCTTCTCTTCCTCACTGTTTCATTGATCTACGTGTAATTTGATTTTTCATGCAGTTTCTGAACGAATTTGAACCCGTAGCTGTGTAAAGGATTTCTGGGGCGGAACTGTGACGTATGTCTACCTATACGCTGCCATTTACCATTGTGTGAAAATGCCCTACGTTTACAGTGGCGTTCAAGAATATTGACCAGCTTTTCAAACGAAACCCTTTTTGTAGGAGTCTCCTAAAATTGCGTATTCTGCTTTTGAGTTTTTATGGTAATTCAATATCTTTTGAGTGGTAATTACTAGTTTATGTGACACAATACAATAATAGTTCCTACTAAATTTCCACACACACACATATACATTCATACTTTCATACTCATATTATAAATGCGAAACTAACTCTGTTAGTTTTTTGTTTGATTGTTGGGTATCTTTTTACTACTACATAAGCGGCTGAACATTTATATGAAATTTAGCTTTTATCCCGTTTGGGTGTTCCCCTGGAATGACAACACAATTTTTCGTGTACAAAGCCGCGGCCAGAAGTAAGTTTTACATAAAAGTTCATCATCATCTGAGAGAGGGAATGGGCTGTAATTCACCACGCGAACCCAGTGTGGGTTGGCAGATGTCTTATTTTGTTTTATTCTAGGACATGCTGGTTTCTTTATGATGTAGGTAACAACCTATACTGAATCTATAGCAGTACGTTTTGCAAAAATTCTTACTAATAATTATTATAAATGCGAAATTTTGGATGTATGTTTTTGTTAATCAACACGCCAGAAAGGGTGCACAGAGATAGTTTATAGTCTGTGTTGTAATAATATTGGCTTCATATTGTTTATAAATAGATTTATTCAAAATTCTTCTCCTTTCATGTAACTAGGTTACCTTAACTTCATTAAATAACAAACCAGATGAAACACATCTCTTCTTTTCTAATACAAAATTACAACAGTCTGGAATAGCACATAGGCTGTATTTCATCCCGATATAATGTTCTCTTGAGATATAAAAATAATTTTCACACTGGCGAAGCTGCTGGTAAAAGCTAGTATACACATATAGCCTCCAAAAACTAAAAGCAAAAAACAGTTACACAAAAAAAGTTCCACAAACAAGACCAACAATTGCTTTTTGACAACGTGGAAACTCATTTATGTAATGAAAAAGCTCGGAGGTTGCACACCTATTGTAATTTCCAGCGCAGTTTTTCACGCTCTTTTTGTCAGCCTGCATTTAGTAGCGACAGCATTTCCGTAAGAGATGGAGCCGGGGAAAGCACACTAATTAAACTAGACGGGACTCAGAGAGCTGTTCACAATGTAATGTTAAAAAAGCCATCCCTTTACCTGGTGGACTATTATGCGTTATTATGCAACGTTTTTCTAAAATAAAAAGGTGTTTAATTTTTAGGGTTCCGTACCCAATGGAAAAAATGGGACCCTATTACTAAGACTCCGCAATCCGTCTGTCTGTCTGTCACCAGGCTGTATCTCATGAACCGTGATAGCTAGACAGTTGAAATTTTCACTTATGATGTATTTCTGTTGCCGCTATAACAATAAATACTAAAAACTGAATTTAAGTGGGGTTGCCATACAAAAACGTGATTTTTTTGACGTTTTTTGCGATAATGGTATGAAACCCTTCGTGCGCGAATCCGTTTCGCACTTGGCCGGTTTTTGATAATGATAGTGTTATGACGCTTTTAAAGATATAGGACCCAGACAGAGTGCTGTAGCAGTCGTATACATTGACTATTTACAAAATATTTTTGTGCAATCAAACGTTTCACTACTAAGCAAACTGGCATGCTCAACATTTTTTTTCTTGTATATCAAATGCGTTATTATGCAAAGCTTTTCAAAAATAAAAAGGCTTTTAATTTTTAATAATGGAAGTATTATGGCGCTTTTAAAGATATAGGACCCAGACAGAGTGCTGTAGCAGTCGTAAAAATTTACTGTTTACCAAATTTTTTTGTGCAATCAAACGTGTCACCATCAAGCAAACTGCCATACTTAATATTTTTTTTCCTGTGTATCATAAATAAAAATTATCGTCTAAACTCATCTTCACAGGCAAGGACCACACTCGCACTTGCTTTATATTTAAAATAAGCTAAAATTAATAAGATAAAAAAAAACAATTTTGCATGTGGTTTGGTAAATTGCACCGCGTGTGTAACACGTCCGTCAGTGACGGCTACAAACATGGGCGGGACACAGTGCCTGGTCGCGCCACCTCGAATAATGAATGCCAACAATTTCTATTCCATTGTAATGCCCCTGACATATTCACCCAAATTACCCCATGCTCCACTCACGACCCTCTCTTGTAAATACACAGAGTCGGGTAGAAAACGTTTTTCTTTTATTTTTTCCTACACAAGATGAAATATTGTCGTACACGACATTAAGCGACAAAAGAAAATAAAAGATTTGTTACTACTCAAGCATCCGACACAAAAGCTGCTCTTGCATGGAGAGAGCGTTCCAATAGTCTTCACAGCGCAGCCAGTGCCATGAGATCTACGATCTTGAGTTAATTTTTCCTTCTTCTTTAGTTTATTAGTAGGACTTAGAAGGGGTTGGGAGGTCGAGGAAGCTGGCTTGCGCACTATAAAATGGCAAGCCTTGTTATCACTAGAAGATATTATAGCCTCAATATCTGAGTTTATGTGCCGTAAAACGCCCTTCTTTAGCAAACAAAATAAAGATTTAGCTATATGCGAAATTGTTATTCTGGTCACAAAATTTGTTTCAGTGATTTATGCACTGGACTATAAATTCTGCTCGCTAACTTACGTTCTACATTGTGCAGTTGAAATCTGTAGAGATATTTATACGAGTAGGTATGTTACAGTACTTGATATCTATGTTTTATGCGTTTTATGTGAATGATTAATGTATATGTTATTGGTGCTATGACACCAATAGGTAGCCTAATTATATAACATATTCAAATTTGATTGTATCTAATAGAATTTATAAAATTATATTATTCACACGCTGGGCTGTTAATACTATAAGCAAATTAAAATAATTATATATATTATGATAATTATATTAATATGCTAATTTGATAATTACCAGGTCTTTGCTAATGCTAATAAATGCCATAATTAGTAACATTTGGCATTTACTCTCGGTTAATATAATCAAAATTATAACTATAAGCGTAACAGCCTTATGAATTCTGAATTAAAAGAAACATAGCATGCAGTTTGAGCAGGTGAAATCAAAATTTTTTTTTAGACCTTTTTTTTTTCATTTGTTATAATTTTATTATAATATTTTGAAAATTTTAATAACTCTGACTATTTTTTTATACTTTGATGACAATTTAATTTTAAGTTAAATGGATTCTATTTTTTATGAATAAAAAAGAATATTTATTTGCCAGAAACATGGTGTTTATAACATTGCATAGTACCCGTCTCATCGTTTTAACTGCATGCAAAATCAATTTCCAATTAAATGAGATTCTTACATAAGTTTTCAATTAACATTATTTACCTTACATTAATATTAATATTATTTTAATCATAATTATATATCTATATACTACACACTTCCATTTTTACTATGTAATGTTAATACATAATATTTCATTTTAATTAGGATTTTTTTTATTTTTTGTATTTTTTTTTTTATTTAGTGTAAAGAATGTAATATTATGAACCACTGTGTCTGAAAATAAATGAATTGTATTATATTAAATTATTACATAGCAGATATAAATACGTCAGTAAACGTGTGTGATTTTATTGCGCTCCAAAATATACTAAACGTTTTTCCCGTCTCTTATATCTGGTTTTTATAACACATATTTGCTCACCTTCCATTGTACTTACACAAACAATAAAAGCCTTAGATGAGTAGTTCAAATGCAAATAGGTAACTACTCGTACAACGTGAATATGAAAATTTTATGTAATGTTAACGAAAAAGGCGGAGGGAAGATATAAAAGAATTATTCATAAAGCTTCCGACAACTAGAGGCTGCCAAGAGGCGCCTTTAAAGAGGCTGCATGGGCATGGCTCTTCCTTATTTTATAACTCGCTTATCCCGGGCGCTGCAATTCTTCAATTTGCCAATATTACAGGCCGTTTGATGGAGTGGTGAAATGCTATAAATTGTATATTTCAATCTGGTTCAATTTCAGGATTGATTTCAGTTTTATAATAAAACTGCAATACAAAGCACTATTGAAATGCGGACTTTGCAAACAGAAAAATAGAAGTATCTTCTAAATTCAGGGAAAGATATGGCATAAGATACGCTTTGTGTGTTTATTTTCTATCTCGGCAATAACTAGATTATCTTCTATCTGCTAAGCGGTAGAATTAAAAATGTTCCGGAAATGAAAATCTATCCTTTCAAACAGCTTTAAAACAGCGATTCGCTCCATTTCTACCCTTGCTGGGCATCAAAATTTTTCCAATGCCATTGGCGTTCCGAAGAGACAAAGAAACTTCGTTAACATGTTTGTTTTCGTAATAAATAACTGCAAATTTTCTTGCTGTGCACCATTTGCATAACGAAAAAACAAAAATAGTGAAATAATTTTAATATAAATCACCACATTTCCCTCTGTCTTGCACAGTATAAACAACAACAATGCGAAAATGGACCGTTATCATAAAAATCTCATCTCATACTCACCCGCTTTCTAGATGAATGTTTCGCACAGTCCATACATCATGTCTTTGGTCTCCCCCTATTCTTGTTAGCATCCTCAAAACTTTCTCACGACAATACAAGTCCCGCATCAGATGAATATTTATGAATATTCATTCTCTCTTTCAAACCATGACAATCATCATCATCATAATTTCAGCCGAAAGATGTCCACTGCTGGACATAGGCCTATCCCAGGTGTCACCACATTGAACGATCCCGTGTGTCTCGTATCCAGCGGATGCCCGCAACCTTAACCAAGTCTTTGGTCCACCTAGTGGGAGACCTTCAAGCGCATCGTCTTCCGGTTCGCGGTCGCCATTCAAAACACGTGTTTTATTCCAAAACTCTGACTTCTATAATACCTATAGGAGAAGTTGCAATTTCAAAAGTGTGGTAATAATTTTTGAAGGCCAGTGTAGATCAAAACAAATATTAGAAAAAAAATCTTTACATAAACCAAAGGTCTACTTTTATTTTAATAGGCCTGTAGCGACAATTCCGAGGTCACCCTCCGTGATCCAAATATTTGCCTTCACGTTCCGATGAATGATTTATTCGGGTATAAGGGTCCTCTCTCTAAACAAAAATGCCACGATTACCTTCCTCGTGGTTTCGGTTAAAAGCTCTCGTGTTAACCGTTTAATCAGGAGGTATATTGGGTTTATTTTTTGTACAGCTGTGCCGTATTTCTACCTTAATCAAATACGACCTTTTAAAATATTTGATTCTTAATTTAAAAATGTGTACAGTCAGGGTTTGGAAGTGAAGTACCTTTCTTTATGAGAGGCGTCTCGCAGATCAACCAAATGATGACTACGGCTTAACTGGACTTTCTCTGTGGAGGCCAAATTAGAACCTCCAGCCAGGCACAAAAACTAAACCTAAGCGACCACGCTGAGGGCTATCCCCTATGGGATACAAACCTCGGATCAGGGCGTCGCTGGGGGGACAACTAGAGATGGATTTTGATTAAGTGACTCTACGATCCGTTCGGAAATTACCTACGTGGAGAAGAACGGATAAGAAGTGAGGTACTAACAGTGTCTCAAATGAATATGTAGAAGGTCAATGATCCACAGCTAATTTTATGTACACTTTAAATTCTATACTAAAGATTTCAATTTAATAGCTCTTTCCACGCATTGTCATCTGCCACACAATCCGGCATTGTTTCTTTGTTCATCTTCTACTCTTAAAACAAATACAAAGCACGAATAAAATAGTAACGATTTCTTTATGCCCACTATCAAAATGTACTCCTCGCAACATCTTATTTTCATCATATTTAAACAAACTCAACTATGAATTTTTCTGAAATGATTTAGCGTTCTACATTTTACTGGAAATCTCCTGATAGTATGACGGATCTTAACCTATCTATTTTTATATCTCTATCTAGCTTCTTCATCTTCTTTTCGAGTCGATGGGAAACTCTTCATAAACTTTGGGCCCAGTAGGTGGCCACCCCGATTGCGGCGTTGAGTTTACCACGATGGTAAACTTAAACTCTATCTAGCTACACAAATTAATTTCACCTACACTCATTTTTATTTTACTGGGCACATAAATTTAGGACCCGTGGCCATCAAAGATTAGAAAGAAACTCTGTAGGACGCCACAATGCTCTACAAACCGGAACTTTTCCATGACTCGATGATATAATATTTTGTATTACCTGGCTATGTTTCTTACTTATTGTGTACCTGTAGGAAGCCAATAGAAATATTTCCTGTCCAGTCGAGGGTGCTGCTTATTCATCGAAAAAACTAGATGAACCATAGTTCATTCCTCCAAACTGGGGACACCCACGACTTCGATACAAAGGAACTATAAAGATTAAAAAACAAACGAACTTTGCCCCAAGAGTTCGATGAGGGTCTCGAAATGACAGGGACAAGTGTCATCTGTAAACACATGGTAGGATATCCGTCATACTCAAGTGCTTTATTTACAACGGGAAACTTGGAGAGATTGGTCAACAAAATCAGAGGTTAGAGGGTGATGACTTACACTCGATACAAGAAGATGGAATTTTATGTACCTAACTAACTTTTGATTAAGTTTTAGTTCGTAGAACATTTATCAGCCATTCATTCTGCCATTCTATCAGCGATATTGAAAATCGAAATATCAATTAAATTGCAAAGGTTTGACTAACCACGTGACATTTTAGTGCGAGATTTAATGTTTTCCATCAATTCCTCGATTGGTTATTTATGAAAATGGAGCATAGCTTAAAGAACATACCGCAACAATTGAAAAATAAAGGTTGTTATGGAACTATGGAGTTGCCAGGTATAAACAGGTGAGTCAGCGTTATTGATATAACCTCACTGATGATGTTTTTTTATAACCAATCCAACCGTATTAGGATGCCTTATCAAAAAGTTGATTGAATCTATGGTTGCCTACACTTAATTACAAATTTTATTATTTAACATAATCGGTAAGCGATTCAGCTAGGCAATCTATTTACGATGTATCAATGTATATACCAATTTTCTACCATATAATTCTTATCATAATTAAATAACATAAGGGTAAATATTTCTTATACCGGCACTTAGACCATTTCGGTTGCATTCATCAATCCCACACATTTTTAACTTCTTAATAATTGTTGATAATGATAGAATGTGAATTAGTCTTGAAACCATCTGCAACGATCGTCGACTGTTACAAATGCTTTCAGAACGTCTTCTGTGATCAAATAACATTACTTGTTCCCGTTGATTCACATTTGCTACGAGATTACAACCTACGCCAAAAATCCTAGGTAGGTAATTACCTTATCACTTCAAAGCTCACTTCAGCAAAAGAAGAATTGTATTGTATTTATGTATAAAAAAAGCTTATACCAATTTTAAATCTAAAGAAAACTAATTTCGCACAGAAACAACAAGAATATTATATTGTAAGCATGAAAGCAACGTTGAATTGGGCTTTAGGTACTCTTTTACCTACACCTTAATCTCGCAGAATAGGCCACAGAGAGGGACTAATATTATAAACTGTTAATATATTTTTATGATTTCTCCATTAAACGTTTGTTGTATTTTTTTATTTCCTTTGTACTTTTATTTGGAATCATCACGTAAGTAGATACCAACTTTATACTTTTACATAAGTTGAATGGGTATGTATCGATTGTTTAAAAGCTTTTCAGGCAGCATTATTTTAAAATAAAGACTGCAGGACTGTCCAACAATTGTGAATGCTATGCGCCTGACTAGCAATCCTGGCAAAAGGCCGAGAGACAATTGTGATTTCCAAATAGAATTTTCGCAATAAATGATGCTCAAAAACTCGATCACAATGCGAATTTCGGATGTAAATAACTATCTAAATAATATGACTTGATATTAAGGTACTATGTTTTCCATTGATACTTTATATTTAAAAATATTCTCCTAAATAAAAAAAAATGTCCCACGGACATTAATTCCTTCGCCGTATTATCAACATTTATATGTCTTCCTCTAGTTACAATACCAGTCATCCATACGAACAAGCAATTTCTACATGAACACATTACATACAAACATTATTATCGAAAGGCCATAAATAGTCCGAAGTAATGAGATCGTACAGCCTCAATGGAGTTCATAAATAAACATAAACAATTACTTGTTATTGCGAAAAAGAATTTATTCTTTAAATCTGATATAGTCGGCATACAACCCGTATTGGTTCTTTCTCATTGGCTTACAAAACAAGTGTTGATAGCCCGAATCCCGTTTTCGTATCACGTAGTAAGTTTACTTTTTTTTCTATCTTCTTTGTTGGATTCAATTACCAGTTACAGACATTGGCGGGGTAAACGATTTCCCCAGAAATGGATGACTTAGTTTCTTTTGTTAGTTCAACTTCATAAAACGTACAGTGAATGTTACTTTTGTAGCGTTTTAGCGAGAATTTGTTGAGATGGGGTTATTGCGTTTATAGTAGATTTCTTAGATTTTCAATATTAAGTGAGTGTTTTGCTTGGGGTTGTTTGCGTTGGGTTGGAGGTTTATCTTGCATGAATTGATTGAGTACATACACAGGGTTATGACTCTTCAAGCCTCAATAAAATGATAATAAATTGGTTATTTTTACTCCATTAACTTCTTCCTTTAAATATCAGTATGTTACTGTTCCACTACTAGACCTTGGTGTTTTGTCATACAGTGAAGGAACGACCAAAGATCACCACCCTTGCTCAAGGCGGCACCGGACCGCAACAGTTGTCGATTTCAGACTAATATTTGTATCAACCTACCCTGATTTTCTTTTCAACCAATTTACCACCATTTCAAAACTCAACTTAATTTGCACTTAGCCCCTGTTAAACTACAAAGGTTAATATGTTCATAGCAAGAAGTTCAACTTCAGTAGTTTTAGCTAATATTCCATCAGGCGTTCCTGATACCTGAAATAACTACGTTTGAATACTTAATTTAATTCAAAAATAAAAAAAATATTTTACATTGGCCCACATGGGCACTTATAAAACGTCGACAAAAGTTGCACGGTTCGGGTCATTGTATAATATATATAACCCAAATTTTATAAATGTATAAATCTGTTTTGAAAAAGTTTGGATGTTTGTTATTCAATCAAACCTTAACAGCTTTATGGATAAAAAGAACACGGATAGAACAGGGCCTGGATTAGGACATTTCATCAATTTAATTCCGGTACTACGATATCTTGGGATAAAACAACGCTTTCACCCGAGCGAAGTCGCGGGCAGAAGCAAATTAAATATAAATAACTTTACAAAGTAAATCTTTACACGTCAGTTTAATAATTATATCAGAAGTTTGTAAAGGTGTCAGCTGTTAGACAAGTTATTAAAACTTTTGTAGTTGGTGTCTAGTTTACTAATTAATTTCAAGATTTTGGCCTTAATTATTTTGATGTAATTATCTTAACAATCTGTTTTCTTGATTGACAATTAAAAGATTTTTTACTAAAAGGAGAGACAAGTGTCACTGCAATATATTTTACTGCTGGTAACTTTTCAGTTATTTCTAAAACTAGTTTGTGCAAGATAACTCACAAACTTATAATGTGGCTTGTTTACCTATAAGGTAAGGTATTCTATGTTAAGGTATTACACAGCCTTCGAGATTAAGAACTTCTTATCTCCAAGCGGCACCTATAGATGAAAAATTTGTTTGCGACTGAAAGGATTAGCCAGTCACCAAAGGCCGTGGCACGCTAAATCCTGCGTTTTCAACATCCGATACAGCAAGCCTACAATGTGTATACACCTGCATGTAACGCTTTGATCAACATTAGCTACGTTTGAACCGGGAAATGGCAATGTAACCCAGCTTTTTTGGGCTCCGAGCAGGGTGAATTACTTGCGCATGTGCGAAGTATTAGACATATAAAAACACCGTTTACGTTCATACTGAAGTGACAATGGTATGCGTCAAGAGCGATAAGGGGAGTGACGGAGCGGCCTAGCTAGCGAGTGATTCTGCGTACCCTGAAAGGAACGACCACGTCTAGTCTCTACTGCTCGCAACAAGTTGCGATGTACTGTGCCCTCCTAAAAGCACTCGTCACCGTCCGCACCCGCTCTAGTCACCGCGTGTTCATTCTAGACTTTTTTTTTATCATTTTTGTTTGTGTGTGGCTCGCGTCTGGCCACTGTCATGCCTGATGTAACGTGATGATGTGGACGACGGTGAAGAACGCTTGCTTAGAAGTAACCTATTCACTCTTGACTTAAATACCACAAGGTTCTTGCTATTAGGAAACAAAGACCCCGGCAGGGAAGCTCTACTCCTAAGCTGTACGCACAATGAAAGTATTCGTAAAACGCTTTGTGCGTAGGTAAGGGAAGGATATCCACCATGTACCGATGGCGCATTGGCATTGGTACGTCTTGTAGTCTGATGATGGAAAGGGCTAGGCGGAATCAAATTGTGCAGTTCCATCGCGCACTCCCCGAAATGTAACAGATAAAAAACCGACAGGCTGACAACTCGGCGTCGATGTTCAAGGCTCTGGAGCTTTGAGTCGACTAGAGCATCCTTGCCGATAAGCCCCTTGGCCTGTTTGTCAATCGATTTAAGTGCATCAAATTGGTACTTGATAGATGCGTCCCAGAGGTGAAAGCAGTATCTCCATACATGACCGAACTTGCACTTTATACAACATGACCAGATGTTCCAGCTTGAAGTACCGTGTCACCATCATGCCAACTGAGTCTTGTGCCTCAATGAATAGACCAAAATTGAGGGCCTATGTCAACATAACACCATGAAGGTCGAGATGCTCCGTTATCGGCACGTTAACACCACGGAAAGATGGAGCTGGGTTGAATTGGCTCTTTTTTGCGGCAAAAGACCAGGGTCTTAGTAGCTTTGAAACTGACTAGATCGGCATCGCCCCATTCGGACACGGCCACCAATGACAGGTTCAAGCGTTCAAACAAGGTTTCCGAAGAGACCGGACCTGAGGCCAAGTAGCCCGTGCACTGGACACGTATCTCTTAGCAACAGTGTTGTCTGGACTAGGAAAGCCTTAGGCCTTGTATCTGGAGACGCAGACAGTCGCGCATTCTTTAAAAACGCCAATACTTCTCCGTAAATGCTCTCACACTGCGCGATATATTTGAATTTAGTGCGGTCAGCGCCACCCAACACGATGCTCGACGCCCCGCGTCTCCAGAAACCGTCCAGGGGCCTTAGAAATACGTTAGGACAGAATCATTGAAATTCAACCTTGATTTTCAAAGCCAAAAAGCAACAGAAAAAGCCGTGTCATTAAATGCTTCATTTAACATCAAAAGCGAAAACAAATACATTAAACCATGTTTCTTTTTGCTTTTACATTTTCAATTAAAGAGAAAAGTTACATGTCTCTGCAAGGTTTTCTTTTTAAGTCTGTTAAAATGGTTAACGAACCGCCAAATGAATTACAAAGCAGACGTGCCTTCAGCCCATAATATATTCACTCCAAAGTTCGTATAAGTAACGAAGCTTCATGTTAAAATCACACTGAATCGAATTTATGCATATTTTATGCCCTTCCGAGTTAATTTCGAAGTCAATCGAATTTTTGTTGGCAGTAAAAACTTACTTGACGTTGTATTTCACGGTATTTTGTATAATGAATGCTGGAAATTCTGTTTACTTGACGTAATATTTCGTGCGAATGATCTTATGAAACTGGTACTGGCAATGTAGATAGGTGGACTTTAATACCACAAGGTATTTCGTGACAGACAACCATTAGTTCCATTGTCTAATCATCATCAGCAAAATAAACTTTCTACTATTTCATTTGCTGTTGAACATTTCTTTTACAATACATTTAGTTCTATCAGCCAACTGACAAGGCTATCGCTGCACCAACAAAAGTGCATCCCACACTATTAAGGTCAGACCGCACTAGGCGTAACTGCGCGACGCGACGCGACGCGACGAAATATATTTTGTATGAAATTGTATGAGATAAAGTGTCGCGTCGTGTAGTTCCGTTGCCGCGTAGTGCGGTTTATCTCATACAATTTCATACAAAGTATATTTGGTCGTGTCGCGTCGCTCCGCTGACGCGTAGTGTGGTTTGACCTTTATATTCATCATGTATAATCTACAGGTATAATTTACGGGCTGAAATAGTCAGGCTCCGTCCGCGTGGAATTAGTAGGTACTTCTATATTTATTTACGTTTCTATCTTTTCATAAGCTGTAGTCTCATCAAATTGGTTCAGTTTTTAAAGAGTAACAAATATCCTCACAGACTGTCACTTTTGTAATATTAGGAGGTCTCATTTTCAGTAAAACAACAGCAACCGAGCAAAAGGTAAGAAAATATTCCGCATAAATCAATTCAGGTATCTATCCACAGGTTATAGTGCAAATTCAGCAGAATAGAGGCAATCCTGCTGTAGACCCAAAGCCATGAATAGCATGTGGTGTGCTAGTTGAAATATGGCGCAATATCTTACCTGTCCCTTCTTACGATCGGAGTCCGTTTATTAAGACACTAGAGACTTGTAAAAATATGCCTGGGAAAGAAGGATTTATGGTAGGAACAGCGTCTAATAATTACGTGAGATCTTGACTCTCAAAGAAAAAGCTTTTTTCATTTTTATTTTAAACCTGAGTTATCCCACTGCAGAGCACGGCCTATCTTCCTCTTTCCATTCTTCTCCGTTTTGGGCTAGTGAAGGGTTGACCTGAGGCCCTAGATTAGCGATATTCTATCCACGTTTTATCTACATTTTGTCACCATCATCACCATTGCTGACATCGAATGACACCTATCTAGAGGCTCTTTAGTCTGTAAGTGCCAATCTCATCTCACCATATTCGCCTGGGTCTGCCACGATGGCACCGTTGATCGCCGTACATTTTCCGAGACACAAACTATAAGATTACACACGTGGCAGATTTAGCCATGAATTGTTCAACATGCGGCAAACATGGCCGGTCCAATTCCATTTATGCTCGGCTGATTTTTAAGTTACATCGGATATTTATGTTTTTAGTGCAGCACTGTATTTCACTTAAAAGCTTAGGGGTGTTTTATTAATTTGTGTCTTGTCGAGCAGATTACAGGGTAGTACTTAATTTAAGGTATTCTTTTATTAAGTTTGAAAGCACGCTACCGCAATGACTGAACGCACAGTCATTATAGGTTTCTAAGTACATAACTGTATGAAATCATCTCCGTTTATGCAACATGACCACTTGCTGCTGCGGTCAAGCGATGCCCGCAAACCACAAAGCAGAGTAGTGCCGACTCTGGTTGACGAATTTTTTTTTGTTATATGACTTTCGCAAAATGCTCAGATTGGCGGGCGGATTGACCTTTCTCGACAAAGTACGAAACAAGTATGACAGGGGATCGTTCAAGGTAGAATCAATTGCCGAAGAGGTAAAAAAAAACAGACTGCGCTGGTACAGTCACATTCTGAGACGTAGAGGTGACAACCCTATCATAAAGGCCCTAAATGGGATATTTACCTGGTGATCTATCATGCAAAAAGAGGTCCTGACAGAGAACCTGAGCATCACACAACCCAGAACAGAGCTCTCTCTAGAGGAAACTTTATTTATTTATTTATTTATAATCACCAATTATAACATCTTTACAGATTTCTCCAATATGATATCTGGCGTATACCTACAAGGAGACCCGACCCCAGCCAATCTGGGAAAGGGAGGGTTGGACAGGTCAGCATCGGTCGCATCAGCATTGTGACTTGAGGTTATTGTCAAAAGGAAAACAAGTCGTCCGTCATACCGTACGTAACCCCCCCCCCCCCCTAATATTAATGCAAATTTTTATCCGTGGTGCTAGGCAACTGGGCTTATCAGTTGTAAACGACCCTTTGTGCCTATTGGCCTTGTTTTTTCTGTCTCCTGCTTGATATGGAGGGAAGTGGAAATTTGTACATTTTCCTACTCCTCCATTATTATTTTCTGATTAATTTCGTTGCGGGATCCAAGACAGTTAAATTCATTCTCCGGGACTTCGCCGAGCTTCATTGCCTCGGCGCTTTTCTGGTGGTCGCCACTGTTGATTCTGGCTTTCAGGAGTTACAGTGGTTTGGGAATAGTGCGGTGGGATACCGTACGTAACCGTCTACGGTCTGCCGTCAGGCACTCAACCTAGCCTTAAACACTATTAAAAATTAAATTAAAATAAATTTATTCATGAACTAAGGACTAGACGCATTGCATGGTTAAGTGAGACAGCCATTAAAAGTCTTAATCTAGTTAGTGGGTGCAGTACTGGTTTTCTAGATAGGTGACGAAGTCACCTGGATTTAAAAGAATCAATATGAAATGGAACAGTAACTACGAGTTTATTAAAACACCATCTTCTTGTTTTATCTTCAATAAATAGTCTCACCGGTACAAGTCATCATGGTAATCATCTCTGCAGTCACCCACTTCTCTTGCCATTTCATCTTTCATAATGCCCATCCATCATTTTTCCCCTACAATAGTAAGGGGGGAGGGGGACAATAAGAATAGTCATCCACATTATACACTCTTTAGCAGTACCTTCTAACTATTCTATATTACCTACTATACTATATTACGGTTAGTAATTTTATGCTATTCGAGTTGGTCTACTACAATAACAGTTTCTGTTTTATTTATTAAATACAAGGCAATTTAATCTTTATAAAATACCCCGGCTAGTTAATATATTCAACCTACTGGGTTATGTTATGCGGCGTTTGACCAATGTCACACCTGATGATAAGCTGTGATGAGGTCGACGGTGAAGCACGCTTGCCTAGAAGTAACTTATTCACTCTTGACATAAATAATCTAAATTGTAGCTTTCAGGAAACAAAGACTCCGGCAGAGAATTCTACTCATAAGCTGTACGCACTATTAAGGTAGTCCCAAAACACTTTGATTAGTGCTATAGAAGCCTGGCTGAAGAGAGAGGAGCGTATCTCCAACAGGCTCACTCAGGTACTCACCAGGACTAGCGATAGCCATGCCAGTATTTTTTTTACAACCTTCCCCCGTACCCTGACTTGTCAAAACTATCATAGTTCGATTGTAAAAAAGGGACAGATTTATACAAGTCATATACATCTGTCCCTTACGCACACTCAAAATAACCTTACTCCAAGAGCTTATAGTCACCTGTATAAAACATCGAATACTATATATATTATCTATATTTAATTACTATGTTCATATCACAAATAGTAGCAACATCAATCAATAGAGCAATACGTGATGGCATTCCTTTGCTTAGTAGCCCTTCTTCAAACGCTAATCTAACTCTATTCTCTAATTTTTTTGCAGTAATTCAGGCATGTGAACGTATCAAAGAAACAGACAGAGTTCTTTCGCTTTTATAATATTAGTAAGGATGGATAAGAGTACATTTACCTAAATTTTATTTCGTATCTTGTTGCGAGCGGTTTGTTATTTTTCAAAGACCTTAAACTATTATTATGATCAAGAAGAAACCAAGTACAAAATTTTTAGCAGTATCTTGTTACTTAAGATACATTGTAATTAAAATTTAATTATAGCCTTCGCTCCTCTCATTTATGGAAATACCCACAACTTTTAGGAAAAGTAGACCAAATTATAAAAAACACTTTCATCTATCCTAAATGTGGCCTTGGACGACCGAGCATGGCAATAAGCCACGCTTCCCATTCGCTTGGGCGGCCTCGGCGTCCGCAAAATTTCAAGTGTAAGTTTACCAGCCTTCCAGGTCTACGGTACTGATAAATTAACCAAGAACATCTTATCTTCCTCACTGGTTGACCGATTTTGACCGATGCGTTGAATGCTTGGAAAATGGCTTGTCCCAATACGGATTTGACCGACAACCTGTCCTCCCAGAGACGATGGTATGTGCCGCACTGCAGTACTCGTATCATACAGAATAATCTTATAAATACATCGTCTAGTACTGCTGAGCGTGCGCGTCTGCTGGCTGTGAGGGAATGGGAGTCGTTTTTGTGGCTTCAAGCACTCCCGTCATCCACCATAGGCACTATGATGGATGACTCTTCGTTTCGGCTCGCAACCTGTCTACGCTTAGGCGCACCTTGTGTTGTTCCACATCGGTGCCAATCTGGTGAAGCTGTCGGCAGCCTTGGGCACCATGGCCTGTCTTGTTGGAAGAGCGCAGGATGCATAGCACGGCAGGATGCATAGCGGCCTTATCTCCGCCAGCGTACCAGCTGTATTAGAACCTAACAGCTTGGTACGTGACGATGCCATGACATTGGTGCCGTGGAAGGAGGGTATGCCTCTGGTGTGGGACGCAACCTGTGTCGACACCCTTGCGCCATCTCATGTTCCTAGTTCGGCGGGCTGTGCTGGCACTGCTGCTGCGGCTGCTGAGGCCCTCAAGCGGCGCAAATACTGTAACCTTATAGGTAATTACAGTTTTGAGCCGTTTGGGGTCGAAACGCTTGGGTCTTGGGGCCCGAGTGCACGTTTCCTTTTTAAGGAGATCTCTCGCCGACTGATCGACACTGTGCGTGACCAGAGGGCTGGCTCTTTCTTTGCGCAAAGAATCAGCGTTGCCATTCAACGTGGTAATGCTGCCAGTCTTCTGGGCACGTTCCAGGGTGACAGCGATGTGGAGGAGTACTTCGACGCCTAAGTGTACCTTTCTTTTGTATATAGTGTAAGTAGTTAGTTTAAGTATAATTTTGTAAAGTTTACTTTTGTTTAGTGTATAAGTATGTACATATTTAAACCATTGTAATTAAATATAATTATTGGTATCATAGTCGAGGTTGGTCCGTGGATGGGTGACCATTTTTACATAACCTCAGAGCTTCGGCAAGCACGTTAAGCCGTTAGTCCCAGCTGCTGTCATATAAAGATCTTTGGCAGTCACTACGGGAATTCAGAAGCCTGAGATCTGATACCAGTCTTGCCAAGGGGTATCACCCAGTTACTGGATTGTGGACGTCAGATAGGCAGTCGCTCCATGTAAAAAACTGGTAATCAACTGAATCCGCCAACCCCAACATAGGAAAAGGCTAGGCAGATTGATTGATGGATAGGTGTCTTAGTCAAACCTCTAAGCTCCAGCATTCCTAGGTTTGACTAGTCAAACCTCAGATCTGGCAAGAAATCTTAAGGCCGAAACACAATACTTATAATAGTCACATCGGATCTTTGTATCTCTGAAGTTGGCTCTGCGAACTATTGCGCAAGAAACAGTTTGTCATCGAGTATACTGCATACAGTAACATAGGACGATGCGACTAGCGTAAACGAGTGAAAGAGGCAGTTATACAATGCTATCTTCATCTTCAACATTGACACAAAAGTAGCTACTGCGCAGGGTCTTGCAGCCAATTTCAAAGAAACAAAGATCTGCTGTGAAATAATATACGATCAAATTGGTATAATCGTCCAGTCAGACCTAAATTAGGTTCAGGAACGTGTTACCCTGTTAGTTTTATTGTAGAGTACCTTCTATTTTGGTTAAGCATTGATACTGTTACGACCCCGACAGCTCCTTAGGGTGACTCGACAAGGGCAGGTTAGGTTTCGGAGTGGATGATGATGGCTTCGTTCTGCCCATTTTCGAGTAAGGATCTATTAAAACCTGCAGATAGAAATAGGAGCCGCGCATTAGGCTCCGTCGCTTTCGTCGTTTGATATAATTTGCCTCAGTCGCTTATAGGATATAGTAGGCAAAGTCCGGCTAATTGTTATGTTAGTAACTCACTGTGAAAATTAAGGGCCTACATACGCTTTAGTGCCGTAAAACGGCAACTTTCTAAAGCATACTCCTTAGTAACGGCTAGGTTAAAATGTTTGAAAAATATATATATTAATTACAGATTCATGTACATAATTTTGAACACAAGGTTTTTACGTGTAACTAATAGTTTTGCTATAAAAAAATAATTAACAACATGATAATTTTCGCAACTTTTGGAAACTCCTCCAAAACGACTTGGATGTTTAAAAATATTTTTACACAGAAAAATTTATGGCTGGTATTTCTTCATAACTAACATAGCATCATCATCATCATCATCTTCCTGCCCTTGTGCCATGTTACTTGGGGTCGGCGCAACACGTTTTCTTCTTCCATACCGTCCTGTCCCCCGTCACGCTATCACTGACTCCCTTTTCTTTCATATCACTCCTCACACAGTCCATCCATCCATCCATAACTAACATAGCATATGTAAATCAAATAATATTTTGCAAACAAAACTGTTCAAAAGGAGGTTCAATTTTGATATTTTGGCATCGAGCGGGCGCACGGCCAGTACTGCGTTAGCATTGGGGTGTATATACGAGTATCGCCTTAAGATGAAGTGAGCTTAATGTGAGCTCCATATATTAAGAGTAGAATGACAGTTACTCCACGCTCTCTTAAGTTTTCACGGGGACATAACCGAATAGACCAGCTGATTATTTGACGACGTTTGACTATCTATTTAACGGAGTTTATGACAGGCGTTGGTCAAGCCTAAGATAATCTAGCCATTCCGCAAAGAGGCTACACGTCGACCTTTGACTAGTATTCTAAATTTTGTATTTAGTCGTAAAATAATAATGTTAAAAAGTTTATATTTTTAATACTCAAAAACCGAGCGAGCCTATAGATTATAAAAAAAACAGGAAGGTATAATAACTATCTCCAGGACGGTAAAACCAATTTTATTCTAAAATATTTTATAACTAGACTTACTAAGCATTTTTTTTATTTTTTTATTTGTGATGGGTTTGCTCTTGGCTCTAGTCTAGGTCAGAGGTGACAGAGAGAGCATAAAATAATCAATGAGTGTCTCGTATTTATTCCTAGCTATTGTTTTAAATGTCATTTAGTTATGTTAATAAATCAACACATTTTGTTAAGATTAAACAAACTGGCTGATTGAATAATTTCTTTGAATTCTGTTGATAAAGACGTTTTATTTGATCTTCCCAAATATCTTTTAACACTTACTAAACTAGAACGCCGCTATAGTTTTTAGTTTTGTATTTAACTGCATTGAAGCAGTGTAATGGATTCCAAAATTATTCAATTTACTACATTTGCTAGTCTTAAGTGCGGCAATGGGCTTAAGCTGCATTTAAGTATAGCATACTGCTTACCCACTATCGCGTAGTTATTAGCTATAACAACGTTCAAAGTATAGTGGTAAATTAGTTAATTATCGTAACGGCTTATTTTATACTTTTACAAGTCGATAAAAGTTTTTGGATATCCAACACTTAAACACCGTTAAGGTGAAGCGGTGTGAATTCATTAAGTGAGTTGACAATAAAATACAGAGCTAAAACGCAAAATAGCTATTTTTGTTAAGTCAGTATTATCATTGAAAATATGTCTATTCAAAAGTGTGTAATTAGACCTATTTGTTTAAACCAAAAACTGACGCATCCGATGTATAGTTAATAAACAGCATCGATTTATAATTAATTCACGGTTTTTTGGGCTTATTAGATTATCAGTTAGTGACATTCTAGTTATAGGACGGCAGTATTATTTTACAAGCAGTGAGTCTGCTGGGATTCCCGACTAAGGAGTCTAAAGGAATTAATTTCCAAAATATAGTAGTTCGAATTATCTTAGCTATAAACCGAGATACCTTCTCCGATAAATAAATTATAATGATGAAACGAAACAAGCATTTTTACAACAGCATAATTTTAATTTTAAAATCTCATCTCATCGCTCAGGTACGGTTTTTACAAAAGCAAGCAATTTGAGAAAAAGTCAAATTATCTGCAACTAAGATAATAATAAACAAATCGTAGGCAATGCCCAAAATATCAAGAACTTAGATTATGTTGACAGCACATTATATGTTTACAATGACCTCGTTTACATTCATCCCAATTGAATCTTCTTTATCGCAACGAACGACCGCTGGTTTAAGTCTAATTATACTATTTTCTGATGCATAAATAATGTTATCATCGTTTTCTATGGCTATGCCATATACATTGTCTATTTTAGCCAAAAATGAAACGTTTTTAAATTCATTGTTATAATAATAGATTCCATTTGGACTTGAAATGTATAAGTTACCGTGAACATCAGACGCGACTCCATTGGCAACAGCATAATTTAGAAAAATGTGATTATCATTCTTTCTGCTATACAGAAAGATACCAGAAGAATTAAAATATAGAAGGTCGTTGTCATTAGTTACAGCAATTAGCATGACTTTGATATCTTGTAATGCGGGCACTTCCACGACTTCACTATCTTTAGACAAATTTTCTTCAGTATTTTTATAGAAATATGCTTTCTCTTCAGGGTAAGTCGTAAAATATAACCCATCTTTGTAGAACATTTGCCAAACGTTTACATTCATCTTGATATCTAATTTAGTTGCGGTCACCGTATCATAATCATATGTGTATATACCTTTTTCACCACCCATGTAAACCTTGTTACTGGTAACAGCGTTCGCAAAACCTCCTCGAATGCCATGAACTATAGCGTAACGATAAGTTTTCATGCTTAAATAGGCAGATTTAAACATTTCATCTGTCCGTGCCGTGTAGCTGAAGAACAGAGTATGCGTGTCACGATCGATAGCCAGCTGGTATGGACTTTCCACACGGTCTAGAAGAATTTCCTTTTCGTAACTTTTATAGTTAATACTAACACAGTTCGTGGCACCAATCGCACCAGTTTCTGCAAATGCAAACAAGATTGCCACGATGAAGAACTTCATCTGAAAAGATAAAAGCTTTGTCAGTTCGATAATACCAGTATATTTTACATTACAATAATGTAAAGAGTGTGTTTCTGCGATTATTTCCATAAGACAACCTGTCAACTAAAGCAATTCTGTATATGAACGGCATTGGTAATTTATAAAACACTGCCAATGTTTTAATTTGATATACAAAACAAGTTTGTTCCTTGTTCAAAAAGAATAGGGTATTGTAAAAGCGTTAGTTTTGCTTAGAAAATAAATGTGACAAAGTACTTAATATTATGGAATTTATAGCACTAATAGTCCATGCTTCACAGATTTGGATAATGTAAAGAAAAATAATAAAACAAACAGATTTCGTATGAATTCTTTTGCTTGAGAAGTAGTTCAACCATGTTTTATTTGGATGAGATACACAGACCAAAAAAGAACTGTATTCCATAAAATCAACAAATGAAATCTTAAACGGCGTCTAAACATTTGTAAATAGGCAGGTCCATATGTATCTCTAAAGAATAATAAAATAAAAAAACCGAGGGGCAAGTTAATAAGGCTTCACCACAAGGATTTTAACCAACATTTCCAATGAACGTACAACAACTTTAGGTTTGCCCAAATGTTATTTTTCTTAAGTGTATTTAAGTACCAAGTCTCAAAAGTCGAAACTCAAGGTATGCCAAAGGGCGATGGAGCATAGCGTATTGGATATTAAGCTAAGCGACCGAATACGTAATACTACGATACGCTCCAAAACGGGAATCGTCGATGTGGGCAGCAAGTCTGCTGGGCTGAATTGGGATTAGGCGGATCATATATGCAGAATGCATAAAGATAGATGGGCCAAAATCGTCACGCAGTGGGAGCCGAAAGATGGGCGTCGTTGCCATGGGAGGCCTAGGAAACGCTGGCGCGACGACTTAGATGCGTTTACGGGAGATTGGTAGGAGATGGCAAAGGATAGGGAAGAGTGGAAGGCTATGGGGGAGACCTTTGCCCATCAGTGGGACAATATAGGTTGATAAAAAAAAAAGTATTTAAGTACTAAGTTAAACAGCTATGTTTACATCTGATTTCCCTTAAATTGCAGAAAAACAAGAATTTATTAATATTTCCTGTGATAATTTTAAAATTATAATACTATGTCCAAATATGGACTACATTTATCATACTACATTTATGTATGGTACTGACTATGTATTTTGGATTTCACTAAAATCAGTCAGCTTTGGTAAATAATATAACTGTTGGCAACCTTAGAATGATATTATTTTAATGGATGAGTTAAACACTAGTGAAAACTGCTCAATGGTGTAAATAACAAAAAAAAAAACCTAGAAAAAGTTAATACCTATAAACATTGTAGTGATATTCGACGAATAGAGGAGTATGGCAGAAAAAGACATGATATGTTTCACTGACCCTACATAAATTGGTATGAGGGCAAGAGAAAATATTTAATTTCAATTTAGGGGTTTACATAATTCACGTGAAAATAAACAGTTATAAAATAATATAACAAATAAAAAAAATACATACCATGAAAATATTCCGTGCCTTGAATTTTAACTCGATATTTTTATTTGTTAACCAACAACTTTATTCCAATAGCTTCGAAGCTACACTAATGTTTTTATTTACATGTTGATTGATATGCATAATGTTATTGTAAATATATTGCAATTATAGAGGTTATAAGAAGTTATCAGAAGTGACTGTCCCGTTGACATTACGAACAATGTACTTATCTTTCTCGCTGATAAAAATGTACTTATAGTTTTTACGAGAGAACATGAAAACTGCACTATATTTAAGTTTGTAGAACTAGAGATGAAATGATTTGTTTGTCCATTCCAACTCATAACATAAAAATTAATAAATTGTAGTTCTAAAAACTAAAAAACACGCTTTAACGGTAAATTGAACTAAAAAGTCGCTAATCCTGAAGATCTTGGTAAGGCTAATGGGACAAACTATTTAAACGCGCACGGTAGAATCAACTTTCATTACTTGTAAATTTGAACCATTTTGAATAAACATATTTGACTTTGACTTTGGCTTTGACTTTGACTAAATTATTGCATTGTCATCGGTCCTTGATAAGTGTGCAAAGTTTCAAATCAATCCCACGTTTTGAAGGGGGTGAAAATCACGTTCAAATATTTCGTTACATTGATACATAGATACATACCAAGCTAATAAAAGCGTGTTAAAAAAAATGGGAGCGTTTTGTCCGTTCATGACGTTTTTACGCCAAAACTGTATCACCAATTATGATGAATTTTGGTTTAAGTATGGATTGGACCCTGGATAATGACAAAGGATACTTTTTATCCTGGGAGTACGTTCTCTTGGGATAATTTCTGATCAGCACACGGACGAAGCCGCCGACAGAAGCTAATTTATTTATGTTTGTAAACGGTAATCTCCGGGAGTACAGATCCGTATCATTCACTGATATAATGCTGAGTGTCATACGTTTTAATTTATTCCGACAAAAAAGCGGTTCCTGTGAGACCTACCTAACAGGAACCGTTTTAATAGCTTCTTGACTACGGCTTCGCTACCGTATGAAGTTTAGGTACTAGTGCAACGATTATTTTACTAGTACTAGGTTCTTCTAGTACTAGTAGAATAATCAGTTGCAGTGGATGCCTACGAAGGTGTCGTAATCGATAACGTGAATCTAGGCTTGGTAACTGTGGTTGTGTCGACGCCATGTTAACATCGGGTAGACATAATTATGATACAAACATAGGTTCAATAGCGCTGCATTTGTTACAATATAATTTATTTAAATATGGTTAACTAGCTTTTTCCTGCGGCTTCGTTACATATTGCACAGAAACCGTGCTTTTTCGAGATAAAATTAATCCCCTTCCGGGGTCTTTGTTCCCTGATAGCTACAACCTTGGGGTCTTTAAGTCAAGAGTGAATAGGTTTCTTCTAGGCAAGCGTGCTTCACCCGAGACCACGTCATCGCTTAACATCAGGCGAGATAGTGGTCAAACGCGAGCCTATAGATTATTAAAAAAAAATAAAAAAAAAATGTTACCTCTTAAAATATGAACATTGATGTATTTATGTGTCATGAGACTTGACGATATGTCAGATTACTCTCACAGTTTATTGAACTAAAGACCTTTTGAGAACAAAAACAATTTACAATAACAGAAATATGTACCTAAATTATGATACTTTTTAAATAGCTTTATGAAATTTAGTCATGGTAATTTCTCGTAAATTTTATTCCCAAAAACATTTTGTTTTAAGTAAAGTTTATTTGATTTCGAGCAACAACACGAACTAGCTAAACAAAAAAATACCTAAAAAACATCATACCATGGATTTGCTATAGTGCGCGCGGAACTAGTTGGCCGCGCCTTAGGTGGTGACAGGGGTGAGGGGGCGAGTTAGGACAATGGACAATGTCAATGGATCAATGGTTCATCAAACCCATTGTCAATGGGTCATCCCGGGTTTTACTGGCGCCCCCGCCTCTCCGTCCCACCGCTCATATAATTAAGGCGCGGCCAACTAGTTCCGCGCGCACTATAACTCTCAAAAACATTTATCCGGACATAAAACGAAGTGTCTAGAAAACAGTAGCACAACATCGACTGCTGAAATAAGTAGAGACGAGTATCATTCAGAAAGTCGTTGAAAACATGCGGTCTTCATAACAAAATAATATTCTGTTAAGCTGTAGTTTCTTGATCGGAACGTACAACGCTACGGTCTGCGGTGCCGGACATAATAATCCTTCCCACCACTGACCTAAACCGTTACAGGATGGTTTTTGTTTTGTTTTATAATAAAACCAATTATGCCGAATTGATAAAACAATTGAACTTTAACTTTCATGCAATTTTTTTAACTTTATTCGAACTTACATCATTTTGAGAGAATTTCGCTTATTGCCACTTGATGGTTATGTTTTAAAATTTCGAAAAATTTTCATTGACATATTGAGTCATTTGTTTTATCTTTAACCTTTACATCTTTTTCAAAGTTAAGGACGTCATTTACCCCAACTTAACTTGAAAACCTAAAATTGAAAGGTGGCCCTTTCAATTTTAGGTACTTGAGATGAGGAGAAATGATCAAACCTTCAGAGATGATGTGCGTATTTCATCATTTACCTGTTTCAACCATTTATTTCATTTTCACACGAGACAACGGATAACATTATTATCAACATTTCTAGGCGGGTGAAAACTTTTTTAAAAGAACATGGATTTAACACTCGATATTGTGATATATTTTATATGTGATATAACTTTAATAACCTTAAAATCAACAATGTGCCGTTTTCACAAAAAAACTTGTTATTCACACAAAATATACTAAATGCGACCTGATTTTTATTTTAAAATGTTTATTTTTAAGGGAAACCTGTCATAATAATAAGTTTTAAAAACTAAATCGTATTAAAAAAAAAACATCGTTTTTATTTTGTTCTGCTAAATTTGCCGGTGTGTGTAGATGTTGCATCTACACACACCGGCAAAATTCCACAAGAATTAGTCAAACTAAAGAAGACACAAGAAATAATAGATTAGACCATGCAGTCCCTAACTCTCAATACCAACTATCCGGATATATAACGAAGTGTCCAGAAAGCAGGGGTACAAAATCGACTGCGCGCGATAATATGGTTATTTATTGCACCATATTTCACCCAGCATGGTCCGATGGGACACCAGTGACGACCGCTCTGTTGCGAATCCGAAATGTGCTAAAGATATTATGTGTAAGTAGGGTAAAAACGTTGTTTAATTACGTTCACCTTTACTCATTAAGTCAAACTTTTATAAATTATATTTTTGTGAGTGTACCTAGAGTGTGTGTTGCCAGTAATTACCTATGGGACCGAAACGTGGTCGCTCACAATGGGCCTTCTCAGAGAGCTTAAAGTCATCCAAAGGGCAATGGATAGGAGTATGCTCGGAGTTTCCTTGCGTGATCGCAACGGAAATGGGGATATCCGCAGGAAAACCAAAGTTACCGACATAGCCCGAAGAATTGGGAAACTTAAGTGGCAGTGGGCAGGGCACATTGTTCGCAGGGTTCATCAAATTAGTCTTTCGAGGTTTTCTTATAACAACAGCTTATTTTGAAGTATGTATCGTCCGTCCGTGCCGTCTTCCTAATCGGACGCGTTAACTATTTTTTACTTAAATAATTATTGCATTTTAATGTTTGGCACTCGGAAATATAAGTTATGTTACTAGCCATAAAACTCTAAATTAAGTGCTATCTGTGTGGTAAAGTGAAGGACAAGCCCGACCTTGACAAACGCAGAGTGCCTGTGCGAGTAGTACATACTGTGTCAAAATAATTGCCGTCTCTGTTTTGCGCGCTCGACTGTTGGGTACCTAGCTGCTTGCTACTCGGTTTCACCGGCGGCCAGCGTAAACAAACATTCAAGTACTTCCCATAACGAGCGCCGAAGAATCAAAAAAGATCGTAGAAATACGATCTAACGCAGCCGCACTTCTACTACAAGTACTATGGACACTTTGTTGAATAAATCACTATCAGATTCTGATGTAAACCTATTGGGAAATACAAACAAAACCCCACCGAATTATGTTTTTCAACGAGTCAAGAGGACCAGAGAGGATATGGATGATTGTCTCTCTAGGCAACTGCATGAATTTAAAGAAGAGATGAGGAAGATGATGTCTCTTTTTTCAGTTAATCAAGGTAATGAGATGTCAAAAATCTCCGCTACTCTGAAGGAAATTCAGCTATCAAATGTTAATATTGCGAACTCAATAGCTTTTCTTGCCGCACAAAACGATGAACTCAAGAAAAAAGTTCATCAATTAGAAATCGAGGCGAAGAAAGATAAGGAGTACATAGTTACACTGGAGGACAAACTTGAGGACTTGCAAATTGGCAGTAGAAAATCAAACTTTGTAATAAAAAACGTTCCGAAAAAAAATAACGAAACCAAGGACGATCTTATAGATCTGACTTTATTCCTGTCGCAAAGTATTGATTGTAAAATTAATAAATATGACATTAAGGATATTTACAGACTGCGAGGTACCAACAAAGACAACAATCGGGCACCTATTATTGTTGAAATGAGTTCCACTCTTTTGAAAAACGAAATATTGAAGATGGGAAAGGCGTTTAATATCAAGCACGGAGCTAAACTATGCTGTAAACACCTTGGCTTTAAAGCGCAGGAAGATACTCCCATATTTATTACGGAGCATTTAACAGGAAAAGGAAATCGACTGCATTTCCTCGCCCGAGACTTAGTTAAATCAGGCGTTTATAAATACTGTTGGACAGCCTACGGTAAGGTGTATGTAAGAAAGGGCGATCAATCGCCGACTATTATTATTAGAAGTGAGGACCAGATTCACAGGATGACTCTGCAGAAGTGACTACATACATGTTGGTTCCGGTATTTATGCAACTATATGTATTATACTATAAATATTGTACGCAGCATAACCGCTTTGTTCCGTGTTTTTTATGCAGTCACCCGCTTTTTATTTTTATTTTTATTGTTTACTTTTAACATTCTCTGCGCGGTGCTAATCACCATAGTTATAAATAGATGTTATTTAACACGTCTTAACTTTATATCACATATGCTTACACATAACTCGTATACATGCATTATATACTTACACAACAATCACTTATCCAAAACAATGTTATTTCTCTTAGATTTATACTACACATCCCCAACAAAAACTCATTTATACATATACACATTGTTACTTACACTTAAAATACATTCAGTCGCTATTTACATATACCTTACACCATGTCATGTATTACGGTACATAAGTAATACAAAAAGAGCAATCGTTCGTTACCATATAAAGTCTACATTATCTTTTCTTGTAACCATTAATTATGAAAGTACAACAATTACCTTTACTTTAAGGTATTTGTTTAGTAAAGTACTTTCACTCCATGTGACATTCATTCTATCCAAATGAGTGAAACGCTGCAAACAGTTACTGATATAGACAACTTAGAGATTGCGCGCACCTTTGAATGCGACAGTAATGAGCTGTCTAAAAACATTTTTGTAAAGAAAAGTGACCTAACTATTTTTTCACAGAACATTAGAAGCATTTACTCTAATTTTGATGATTTTTTATTGACATTATCTACATTTAACTTCGAAACCGATATCATAATATTTACAGAATGTAGGCTAAATACTAATAAACCTATTCCTCAACTTAACAATTACACTTCATACATGACTTCAAATCAGTTAAACCAAAATGATGGGGTAGTCGTTTATGTGAAGAGTGCACTCGAACATCAGGTTACAGAAATATTACTATCTCAGGCCTCCTGTCTAAGCCTGGAAATATATAATAACGTAATTCTCTGTATTTACCGATCACCATCAAACTCAAACACTGACAGTTTTGTTAGTTCGCTTAACAATCAATTGGAGACTATAACACCAAATAAAAACATTATCGTGGCAGGCGACATAAACATCAATATTATACCTAAACTAACTGAGCAGTCCCATGAACTGAAAAATAGAATGAACTACCTTAACATGTTGTCTTTACATGGTATCCTTCCAGGGCATCTGTTGCCAACGAGAGACAAATCATGCCTGGACCACTTCATGCTTAAAGTAAATAAGAAAAAGTTTTCATCCACTATTGCTATCCTTAATACCACAGTAACTGACCATTTCACAACCCTTTTAGTATTATCTAAGCAAAAATGCCTACAAAGTGTTCGTAAAACTAAGACATTTGTTGACTTTGATCAGGCCCTACATTATCTAAAAGAAAAGAACTTGAGTGAATTACTTTTCTGTGATGATCCTAATACTCTGTGTACTCTATTGATACAAACGCTAGCTGACTCCATTAAATTAAATACAATCACATTAAAGATCCCTAGCAAAAAACGCATTTTAAAACCATGGATTACCAATGGTATTTTGCGCTGTATACAAAATCGGAATAAACTCCAAAATAAACTTCGTCAGGATCAAACCAATGAAATTCTAAAAATAACGTACAGACGTTACAGAAACTACTGTAACAATTTGATTAAAAAACTAAAAAGACAATATGAAAGGAATCTGCTTTCTAAATCAGTTAATAACAATAAATTACTGTGGAAAAATATAAAAGCTATTACCTACTCACAGAAAACAAATAATTATGATGCTGAATTGTTAAAACTTCAGCCAACCCCTTCTGATTCATTAAATTTTATTAACAATTATTTTTCTAAAATTGGTCATGACCTGGCTCAACAAATCCTACCTAAAACTGACAATTACACCTTCGGTCAGAGCAGTAACGCATCAAATCTGGTAAACTCTTTTGTGCTTCTTGAAACTGACGCCGACGAAGTATTCAGAATATTAATTAACCTAAAAGCTGACAGTGCCCCTGGCTGGGACAACATCTCTACAAAATTTTTAAAGTTTATAGGCATGGAAGCCGTCCCTATCATAGCCCATCTTGCGAACCTCTGCTTTAAAACTGGCATCTTCCCTGCCCCGTTAAAAATAGCCATTATTACTCCTGTGCACAAGGGTGGGAGTAGAGACGACATTAATAATTATAGACCAATTTCTGTTCTTACTAGTATATCCAAAATTATTGAAAAATTAATAAATGTTAGGCTTCTTGATTACTTAAACAAATTTAATATCATCTCCGACTCACAGTTTGGTTTTCGCCACGGTGTATCCACTGAGGACGCTGTCATATCGCTAACTTCATTAGTAGCTAAACATCTTGACAATGGCGATAAGTGCCTAACTGTCTTTTTAGACCTTAGAAAGGCATTTGATACTGTCTCTGCGCCTATCCTTGTAAACAAGCTGGAAAGATTAGGTATTAGAGATATTGCGCTTGATCTTTTCAAGAACTATCTTTCAAATAGGAAGCAGAGTGTCAAAGTGGGGCAACATATTAGTGATGTCACAGATGTATCATACGGTGTCCCCCAAGGAAGTGTATTAGGCCCAACGCTCTTCTTGGTATACATAAACGACCTGTGTAATATGAAAATTCCTAATGCCAAAGTCCTGTCGTACGCCGATGATACTGCTGTCACCTTCTGTGGTAGGTCATGGCACGACGTGCAGCTAAGCGCTGAAACAGGAATGTCCCAGGTTGCGAATTGGCTCAATGCTAATGTTCTCACATTAAATACCTCCAAAACAAACTTTATAAGTTTCAGCATCTGCAATCGTACTCAACCAACTGGCGATTTTCGAATCATTATACACACTTGTGATGGTATTAATGTTGATAATTGTAAGTGTTCTAGTATCGGCAAAGTTTCTAGCACAAAGTATTTGGGGGTATTGCTGGATCAGAGTTTGTGCTGGTATCCCCATCTCGAGCAAGTTGGCAATAGAGTCCGCAAGCTAAATTGGATCTTTAAGACTCTGCGTCACGTGCTGCCTAGGTCTATACAGCGTAGCGGTAAGCCTGTTCGAAATGTGCTCACACAAATATATATTTCTCTTGCGCAATCAATACTGATCTATTGTATTCCTGTTTGGGGTGGGGCAGCAAAATCTAAATTCATCCAATTGGAGCGAGCTCAACGAGCTCTGCTCAAAATAATGCATTTTAAAAAAAGGAGATATTCTACAGAGAACCTTTACAAACTTAGCGACGTATTGTCAGTTAGGAAACTATACATTACTCAAATAATTTTAAAAAAGCACAAAACCTTACCTTATAATGCGGATATACATTCTAGGAGAAGAAAACACAATATAGTTCAAATACCTAAAACCAGGACCAAATTCGGATCTATGCAATATAGTAAACGATCAGCTCAATTATATAACAAAATAAATAAAGAAATTTTCGTATATGCAAAAACTTATCATATATGTAAAAGAATGTTGATTGACTGGATAAAATCACTGACATATGAAAATACTGAAGCTCTTCTACAAAACGTAACTTAATAAAAGTAGATGACCTACTCACACACATACTGTGACTCTCCCATACCTACACGTACATTCACACACCCATACACACACATTCACACATCCATAACACTCATATACACTCAACAACACATACACTCATGCACACGCACACACACGTTCACATAATTATATTTTGTATTTTGTGTTTTAAGTAAGTACCTACTGTTGTGAAGGAGCGGAGTCTTTAAACACAGGCATTATTTGCTTAAATGAAGACTCCAAACCCAAAATTGTTCATGTATAACTTTTGACACAATAAACGTTATTATTATTATCTCCTTTATTTAACAGTTTTCTTATTATTTACATTTTTAAATATTTTTATAAAATAAATTAAAAAACAAAAACATTTAAAAATATAAAAAATAGAGGCCCACCGGTATCGGGAACAGGGTCCAAGCTACCGGCGGTCAGGGCTCCAGAGAGAGGAACCTCCTAACTATACGAGCCGTGTCCAGCAGTACTGCTTTCTGGATCAGGCCCTTGACCCAGCTGCCTAACGAGAGCCTTCTAAGATGTTGGTCGAGGCTCGTGGCTATTAAGCCATTGGCTGACACGACTATCGGTACAATGATCGCTGTGTCCACATCCCACATGTCGACAACCTCGCGAGCCAAGTCAAGATACTTGATTTGTTTATCTTTCTCGGCTTTCACGAGGTTCCCGTCATGCGGGACAGTTATGTCAACAATCATTGCACGCCTCTCGATTCGGTCCACCACCACTATATCAGGCTTGTTAGCGATAATAGTCCTGTCAGTGATGATGGACCGATCCCAGTACAATGTGATATTGCCATTTTCGAGAACTGGGTCGGGCACATACCTGTAGTACGGTACCTCCGATGCCACAAGAGTGTATTTCAGAGCAAGTTGCTGGTGGATGATCCTGGCTACAAGATTGTGTCTATGCAAATACTCTTCGTTAGCTAGGCGAGAACATCCAGAGATAATGTGGCGGATCGATTCACCCGGGCGGTGACATGCCCGACAGATGTCAACCGTGCCATCCTTCACAATAAATCTCCGGTAGTTATTCGTCATGATAACTTCGTCCATAATTGCACAGACAAAACCTTCGGTTTCCCCAAAGAGGTCACCGAAACGCAGCCAGGCTACGGACGCTGCTTGGTCTACATCAGACCCATGTAGGGCCCGGAAAAAGCGTCCGTGAAGCTCCTTACTCTGCCATACTTCCCTACGGTCGTTAGTTTCAAGCACTACAGGCTTGCGCCAGTTCTCATTCGCCATGGAGAGCGGGGTGAGTCCCTTGTCCACTGCTACTACATCTCGATGCATACCTACGTCGGTGTTTAGAAAATATTCCCTGAGATTGCATATCTCGCGGTTGTGGAGGTTTTTGGCATTTAAAAAGCCTCGGCCTCCACACTTCCGCGGGATATACAATCTCATGACTGACGATCGTGGGTGATGCATTCGATTTGCAGTCAGCAGTGTACGGACCCGCCTATCCAGCGCGTCGAGTTCCGTTTGAGTCCATTTGAGTACGCCGAAAGAGTACATCAATACCGGCATGACCCAACCGTTGAAGGCGCGCACCTTGTTTCCGCCTGAAAGAAGGCTATTGAATACCTTTTTCAGGCGGCCAAAGAAGCGTTCCCTCAACGATTGCTTCATGTCAGTAGTGCTGATACCTAACGCTTCCGACATACCCAAATACTTATAGGTTTCGTTTGGAGAGAGGGATCTCAGGTTTATGGAATCCGCGAGTTGAATTCCTACGGATTCCACAATCTCCCCTCGCTTTACATGCATGACCGCACATTTGTCCACACCAAACTCCATCCTGATGGCGTTACTAAAAGTTTCAGTTACTTTCAGTAGCTCCATCAGCTGAAGATTGCTGGGGGCAAAGAGCTTCAGATCATCCATGTAAAGAAGGTGAGATATAACCTGACCACCTCTCTTCAACCGATAGCCTAGCCCTGAATTCTCCAGCAGCATGCTTAGAGGATTCAGGGCTAGGCAAAACCAAAGTGGACTCAAACTATCGCCCTGGAATATACCTCGCTCGATCCTTACAGGTTCGCTATTCCTCTGGATATTTCGACATCCTGGATAGCGAAGGACTGTGCTCCATTGCCCCATACACGACATCAGGAAGGTGCGTAGAGTTGTATCTATTTTATACAATTCTAGCACCCTCATGAGCCATGTATGAGGCACCGAGTCATAGGCCTTCTTATTATTATGTATTAGTTTGATGTGTTTATGACATCATTGTGAAAAACGTCAAGGAGGAATAGTCTAACCTAACCTAATGGTGTTACCTACAGAAGAATTATTAAAACCGTTGCACCAATTACGTTATGCCATATTTAGGGCTACAAAAATCACAACTAAATCAATTTAAGTTCCTAAAGACAGTGTCCTTTTATATTTGGCCATGAAACTCACAGAAAATCTTGGTTACAAAGAAAATCTAAAATCACAACAGAAACCACCGCAAAATTTTGATTTCCCAAGTAATTTACTGTAAAAACGTTCCCATCAAATCTTATGAACAAGATGGATTGTTCCACGCAGAACACCAATCTCACAGACATTTCTTCACCGACAAATACGGGTTCCGTATTGTCTCATCCATCATTTCTTGACAACTTATGGCTGTAACTCCCACTTCAGTAGTTCACATAACATATCGTCTACAAATCATTTCATGTTCTAGATTCGATCACTGTTTTCTTGGCATATATATCTATTTGTATCTATAGAAGGAAAATAGGTTATTGATATTGTTATGATTTATCCAGAGGAATTTTCTAATTCTCGTCAGATAGTAGATTCTACTTCTGTTTTAAGGTACTTAGAAGTTTGATATCAAAGTTCAGAAGTTTCAGTCTTTTTCAATGGATGATCCTCCATTGAATAAGGAAGTCTGGTGGCCAACTGCCCGATGATTGTTGGCGGGTTGTTGTATATACAATACGTTCAAATTGCGCGGAGAACTTTGATAGCACGATTTTACTTGCGTGGTAACAATATAATTAAAATGACGATCATCAATGTGATCAAAAAGTCTATTATTTATTCAAGATTAGGCAGATGACAAAAATGGAGAAGTTTATCATGTAGCTGACTACCCAGGGTATCAGGTGTAGCTAACCCAAAAAAGAATATTAGCTGGTTCAGTATCAGGAATCAAATAAAACTCCTTTGTAAGTACTTGCCTGAACAATTTAGGCCCTAAAACAACTAACTACCGTTATAACTTTACGGTAACAAACTTAATGAAAGAAAAGAAAACCAACATTTTATTTCGATTTCTCCAGGGTGCCCTTTTGCAATGATAGTCCTTATACTTTTACAGTGAATCTTCCATGATATTATTCATATACAAAGCTCATTATGACCATGATTAAAACGTATGTAAGTCAGTTCTAGGCACCACTGAAAATCAACGCCGTGCTTGAGAGTGGGTAGCCTTCTTGTCAACGTCACGACATACATCTGCGTACTGCTCCTCTTTCGCCGGTGTTCCGTGGACCAATTCAAATTTGACTAATCATGCTTATACATATAGTATTTGTATTGTCTAATCTATACTACTATAATGTAATAAACTTTATAAATTATCTATACTATATTATTTATAATATTATAAAGAGGAAAGATTTTTTGTTTCTTTTTTTGTTTGTACCGAATAGGCTCCGAAACTACTGAACCGATTTGAATAGTTCTTTCACCAATAGAAAGCTACATTATTTCTGAGTGACATAGGCTATTTTTTAATTCCGAAAATGGGTCCTGTGGGGTAGTCCACGGAAGCGAACCCGCGGGCAACAGCTAGTTATAAATAATGCGAATACTGCTTCTGCCAGCAGCTTCGCCCGTATGAAAGGTGTTTTCTTATTCCAAGGGAACATTACACCGGGATGATAGCCTGAAGAGCAGTGGTGGCCCAGTGGTATCAGCCGCGACTTACAAGTTGTAGGTCGTGGGTTCGAACCCAGGCAGGCGCTTTACTTTGTGTAAATTATTTCATCACCACTGCTCTCAAAACGGTGAAGGAAAACATCGTGAGGAAACCGGCATGACCTAGAACCAAAAATTCGAAGACATGTGACATCCACCAACCCGCACTGGGCCCGCGTGGTGGATTACGGCCCATTCACTCTCACAGAGAGGAGGCCTGTGTCCCAGCATTGGGAACATTAATAGGCTGATGATGTGATGTGTGATGTGATAGCCTGATATTCCAGACTATAGTTTGTGCCAAATTTCACCCAGGTCCGTTCAGCCGTTTTAGCGTGATTCAGTAACAAACATACACACATCCATCCAAACTTTCGCATTTATAATATTAGTAAGAAGATGAGTTTGTTTGTTACACTTTCACGGCTGAATAGATTTGAATGTAACTTGGCATACGGGTAGTCCATGTCCTAGATTAGGTTATAGAATACGTTTTTTTGTTCTCTTCGGATGACTTTCGCCGTTCACGCGGGCGAAACCTTGCCTGTGCAAGAACTAGTACTACAATAATTTAAGAAGGTACTATCTACTAATATTATCATTAAGCATTTCTAGTACTGATTTTATCTAGGTACACTAGATAAAAATATTATAAAGAGAAAAGATTTGATTGTTTGTTTGTAATGGACTAGGATGTTTTCGGGATTAGAATTTAAATTATACTGGCATGGCATTCCGGTTTCACCCGCATAACTAGGTCTCCACGAGAGTGTCGGGTCGGAAGGATTTTGAGTCCCCAGGATATGATCTACCAAAGTCGCATATATCATTCGGATTTGTTAACTAATAAACAAACAAATAAATAAACAGACATACTTTCGTATTTATGAAGACAGAACATTTATTAGGACAGGTGAACTAAGCTTTACTAAATTATAACTCGCACACTACACAACCCCACTATTCACACACACACACATACTCATGCAAACACTCACACATTCACTCATGACATACATGCCACACGTTCATACGCGATCTGGCCTTTTTCTACGCATAACGCTCATTCATTTGCAGAGCTAGCTGTTTGTATAATTTTAAGTTACCCTTTTTATTTTTACTTTTATTTTTAGTCTTGCATGTTTACATTGTCTACATTTCAATTGCATAAAATTATGATAAGTAGAAGTGCGGAGTCTCCTAATACAAACAATTCCTTGCTTAAAAGGTGATCTCCAATAATATGTATCAAAATGTCCTTTGTAATTGAAATAAACATTTTAATTTAATTTAATTTTTAATTTAAAAAATAGCGTATGTCACTCAGGAATAATGTAGCTTTCTATTGGTGAAAGATTTTTTCAAATCGGTCCAGTAGTTTCGGAGCCTATTCGGTACAAACAAACAAACAAAAAAATATTTCCTCTTTATAATATTAGTATAGATAAACTCAAAAACTACCAAAACTATTTAAAAAAATATTTCACCTATGGAATGCTAAATTTTTCTAGAGTGACAGTTTGCCTGTGGCAAACCAACATAGCCTAACAAAACTTGGTAGGTACCTTTTTGTCCGATTAATAAATACGTGAAGGAAAATAAACATTTTAAATAACCATTCTGCTAAAAGAGTGACCGTCATTAGCACAGTTACGTAACACACATAGATACCCAGGATTTCACAAAAACAACGCCATACTTGTTAAACAAATAATAATAAGTACTGTTAACAAATGACTAGATTTACTAACCTAAACCACCGGCTAAAAGGGTTCTGAGTCATTGGTTATTTTTGGCCATCAATGTAGTCGGAAAACAAGTTCAATTTGCGCACTGCAGTCGAAATGCAAATTCAACAGTGTAGTTGCAATTAGAGAGCCCAATCAAATTCAACAATGCATAGACAAAAGGAATCTTCGGGTCCAATTAACTTTATTATTTTGCTAAACGTTTTATAAAACTGATGGAATACAGCATTTTGTGTGAGTGATTGGAACAGTAATGTGTAAACCAGTTCTCATGAGACTCTTGACAAGTCTCGTCATGACATTCGATCATCGATACTGTTGTTGCAAAGCCTAAACTTTTGGGATCGATCAAGGAACAAATCGGTAGCGCATACGGATATAATTCTAACTAGATGACGCAATTGTATGTACTTCGCGTCAAAAAACGGAGTAAATTACGATCAATAATCGTAATTTGAGCATTTCATTTAACATTATCGGCACCGGAAATCTACCAAAATCAAGAAAAATGCCTAATTATGCCATATTGAGCTGTAAAAACTGTATAGAAAAAGTTGGCCGAGGCATTGGAAATGTTTTCTTTCATTGGTAGGTTCATTAGTTTTTAAATACTGTGTGGCACGCTTGGTTTTCATACAGATGGAGGGACTTGCGTTATCTAGTTAGATGTATATTTGAGGTAGCGTATGTCAATACCTCCCTTCAATTTGAAATCTTTGACTGTGGGTACACTCTGATAGACAGTCACTGTGTCTAGAGTCTATTGTATTGTCTAGAGGAAATTGTCGTGAATAAAAGGAAATTGTTGAACAGGGGAAGACCATAAAAAAGATGAATGGACTGTGAGAAAGATCTCATCGTTAGAAATGGAATGACTAACGAAATGACGAGATGGCGACAAATAGAGAAGATGAATTTAATGCGTGCAAATTAATGCCATTAAATGTTATGGTTTGATTTGCCTGAAAGTCATCATGATGTCATCTGCTCTCTGTGAGGATTCCTGAACGTACAAGTACATAGATCACAAATAAATCACTTAGCCCGAAATATATTTTCGATGACTATAAATACCAAATTTAATTACAATTTACGTGGTGTCATGGTAAAAACCTCACGTTTTCTAATAAAAACTATGAACCCTAAGTAATTGCCAATAAAATTCAAATTCTCATAAAATTAAATAATTTAATTGAAGAACATAAATCTGCGAAGTAAGATTAAGTATTACATTCAATTTAAGCTTTGTGAAATAATATCTTGGCATAAAATTAATAGTCAGTGGGCTACTCTAAATTCATGACATGACTTCGCCTGGGAGTCTGTTTGCGTCACATCGATAACTTGGAGCCGATAAAAATATTCAGTTAAATGAATTTTTAGAATGAGTTAGCTTTTCCTTGGAATAAAACTTGTTTCACTGAAAACAGCTACCATATTACTATGGATAAAATCAAAAATCCCAGAAGGGTTAAAAACCTTTTATCGAATCAATAACATCCATTACCCAAATATTTTCTTTTAAGTATAACATATGGAAAGCCGATGTTATGTAAAGTTTTACAATATCCGGTCTTATCCTTTATTTTATTTTTTCAGCTGTCTGTGCCTTGGCTGAAGTTAAGAGCGATCATGTTCGTTTTTTACTTTATTTTATTTATTTATTTAGGAATAACCAACAGTTACACATTTAAAACTTATGACTAATATTATAAGAACATGATACAAAAGCGTAACTCACACCGTTACCCACATCATATAATTCGCATGATGTTTGCTCAGTTAGTATTGTATATAACTCTGAACAGTTGGTATCTTTCTTTTGGTTCTATCTTATCTCCAGTTGGTTATTTTGCGAAATGGCAGTTTATTTACATATTTGGCTTTTTCTACCGGTCACCTGAGGTAAAAAACTAAGACTAGTGAAAGAAAATAAAAAAATATTTGTGACCCGCACAGGAGACACGATAAATAAGCAAAAAAATAAACAATAATAAAAATATAACCCCGTGTGAGACCAAAAAGGCTCCTATCTCAGCATGTGCAGCGATATCCAAAAACCAGCCAAGTGCGAGTCGGACTCGCGCACGAAGGGTTCCATACCATTATTGCAGTTTTAGTATTTGTTGTTATAGCGGCAACAGAAATACATCATCTGTGAAAATTTCAACGGTCTAGCTATCACGGTTCATGAGATACAGCCTGGTAACAGGCAGACAGACAGACAGACGGACCGCGGAGTCTTAGTAATAGGGTCCCGTTTTTACCCTTTGGGTACGGAAACCTAAAAAGCAAATAACGCTGCGCTGATATTCAGATAAGGCCCACTGTTGATGCCACGGACACACTTACGGAAACGGAAAATACTTTAAAATAAAATAGAATATATAAATAACAAACAAAATTAACACATAAACAAACCATTTGTGAGTCCTAAACTTTTACAATATTACCAGTATTCCATCCACAAAACCCTGAAAAATTGCTACAAGCAACGAACAGCATGAAAAATTGACAACTAGAAATAGCGACAGCGGCACCGAACGAATCCATACACTATCAAGACCCTCACACGTCAGAAATATGCTTATACAATAGACAAACTGGAGCGCGATGAAAATCGATGTTTCCAGCAAATCGGGGACACATCGACTGTGTCGATTTACCTAGAAATAGCAGTCAGCCCGCTATCTAGAATTTAAACATGGATTCAAGTTGGAAAATCTTAGAGGGAACTTCGCTTTTATTTTCTCTGAATCGGTTTTCGATTGTGCAAACATGACGTGCTATTCTTCATTCCGATCTGAGAATAATGCGAGGATATTTAAACTTTACGTTTTCCTGTGCAGTCATACATCACACGTATCAGACAACTTGCTCGTTTTCTCGGGAAATATTTATTTTTCTCTTTAAAAAAGCCTTTGAGCTTACGCCTCTTTCGTTAGACACATGTTCAAGGCTCTACGCTGCAAATGATTTGACGACGGAGTATGTAAATTTAACATGATACACGAGGAACATGATACGGCGAGGTAATACCAGATTTCCCTACGGGCTGCAAAGGTCAGGTGCCAGTATAACCATCCAGGTATTAACCAAGAAATAAGGAGACCAGGGCTGATTAATTAGCGATAAAAACTATATATTATTATAATTAAATAACAAAAGGTGTAACGAAATATGAGAATAATTCAACGCTATGAAATTAATTCCTCTCGTTCAACTATTGTGTTATTTCAAATACAATTTACAAAAGCATATTTCAGTTTTGGTTCGAATTAATCAAAATTCTATTCAATAGAACCACATTCCTGAATAACAATATTTACTTTTCAGAACCCTAAATTTCTCAACAAAATACCCACAGGATGAGAAATTTCATTTAACAGATTGACCTTATAATAGCCATTTTATTCGACTGTCAAAGAATGATAGTTACCATTTGAATTAACGGCCAATTGAAGTTAATAGTCAATTTGTTTAGCTATTATATTCCCTGGCCATCTATTGACCAACCCTAGGAATATTGCAATTCACAATAGATTGGTAATTCTCGTATGTTATTAGTACACAGTCACTTCTTACGACACCCGAGGGGAAAGATGGAATGGTCTGGAATTCCAGATCACATTAGAACAGACATAAATCTATGTTGTAGATTAGTATATCACTAGACAGATGAAGCTTATTAAATGGAATAACTTGGGCTTGACAAAGAGCCTGAATATAAAGCTGTCTTGAAAGCTTGTAGAAGAATAAATGCGTATGTCTGTTCCGCCTTTGGTATAACATAGAAAATTAATTGATTATTGCTTTCATAATGACATATCATTTTCTTTTTACTTTACCTTCGAGGCGGGGTCTAAAAGAACGTTGTTGAAAATACGATGTATTTTCAAGAAAATATTTCGCGAACTTTTGGACCATCCTAGTAGTATTTAATTTTATGGTTTTATAATTATTATCTACGTCTGTCTGTTAGTGTAGATGACTTTGTTGCTATCGTGAGCTTAAACCTAGACGAGAGTAGCACTGAAGCATATGTATAGGCAAAAGAAATGATGTTTATGTCAAGCTGTGGACAGTCTATTTATGTGAATGATGATTGGTATCAAAATCTTCGCCTTTATTCTTAATTGCATTCAATCTGATATACAGGCATATTTTTGAAACGTGGTATCCTCTTAATAAATGTTGCCAGCACTTGAATGCTTACGTATATTAATTTATTAGGATGCACCAAACGGTGACTGGACGTACCATTCAGTGCTGTCTACGTAGGTACTGATAAATCTGATTGTTTTATTATAAATACGAAAACCCTAACTAGTGTTACTAGTGAACACCACAGATTCAAACCGGGATTAGTAAACACAAGAAGAAGATAACGACTATTACAGAGCAACAGGAAATAATCCAAGATAACACACAAAGCGATAATCACGCTCGCCATTGTTCGTTTGTAATGCTAATTCAAAATTTCTGATGGCTTTGTGAATTCGAAATTAGGTTGTTCAAGAAAAAGTAGGTAATACATTAAAAAGCTTTGACGTGATGCGGTGTCCCGCCAACTTTCCTTTATAACTTAAGAACCTTTTCATCACTCCGGCATTCCGTGACGGCCCGATTAATTATTACGTGCGCAGAATACTCTTCAATAATTAGCGGTGGCACTAATGAGAGCGTGGCTCCCCAAATCGTCTAACGGCAACACAATTATTCAATTTATTTCAACTTATCTTAATTATGCTGAAGTGCAAAAAGAATAATTAAATTATAACGAGAACAAATGAGATGCAGACGGGAATGATCGTAGCTTTGAAAACGTTTTTATGGATATCATAGATAAAGTAAGAGAAACATAAGAAAAAACGTGTACGTACAGTGGACCCCCGTCAATACCTAACGAAATTCCTCATGTATTTTCACACTAGAAAGAGAATGAGACAGAAAGTTGTGTGCGTATACGCCTGTTCATAGATATATACACTGGGAGAGAGAGAAAGGTGTATGAGGGATATTTACGCAAAAATCTTACGTTACGTTATATTTTCGCCCGGATCATAGTACAGCAAGCCGTGTTAAGGAACTTCGTTCCAATAGTAACTATGTAGATTTTAACGACATTACCACAGGCTCTCGACAAAGTGACATATCAGCGATAACGGTTTCCTAAATGGGACAGACCACGTGACATTTGGGTACCGCATGTCAAACCCATTCATTTTGACAACCGCTATTACTGATTATATGTCACTTTGTGTGGAGCCTCAGAACAAAACAAAGAACACACGATCAATTATTATAAATATTTACCTTGTAATAGTCCGGCTGTATAAAACTGCCGCACTGGTCTACAGTTAAACAAAAACTACGACCTAAGTACTAAATGTTTTCAATGAACACTCACTATGAATCAATGTTTCTACAAGTCATGAGGTATTTCAACATTACTAACTAATACAATATTTTCAATGAATAGCTTATGCGCAGCAAAAAGTGAGGTATTACCCTTTTCCTTTTCAAAGAATATCATGTTGCGGGCGTGATTTTAAGGTATGTTTGCCATATTAAAATTATCAGGCGGCAGAATCTCTTTAAGGAAAATATAAACAAGAATGTTTCGAGTACCTAGTATTTATAGAAAGGAACCACTTCATCAGCTGGTTTAACCCCTTTTCTTAGTAATTTGAATGCGCCTAATTAGTAATATATGACACTGCCTTTACGTGTAGGTACATTTTAATTCTCAACCACAAAAGGCACGCGAAACATAACTTTATTTAAGTAATTTGATAAAAAATATAATGGACTAACATAGTTATTGTAGTATGCATATTATGTAGTAGCGACCCACTCTGGCTTCGCACGGGTGCAACGTAAGTACTAATGTGCTATCAGTGTAGAGTGAATAATAATATTACGTAGGTACAATGTATTTAACGTATTTAATGTTATTTAATTTGAAATATGTATTTATTTATAATTTAAACAATATATACAACTGAATATTTCTAATCTTATGCCTAATAACAAAACAAACTTACATACAAAGGGGAGAGGATAAAGAATCATATAATAAATTACGTATTTAATTGGATAAAGAATAATACTTTATTGTAGCTTCGTAAATAATGTAAAAGATAAAATTACGACATCACATTACAGATCTTTGAAATTCTCGGCTTTTCATGCATATATTATACATTAAACCTTCCTCTTGAATCACTCATTCTATCGATGGAAACCGCATTTAAATCCGTTCAAAAGATCTAAGCGTACAGACGGCGCGGCGGCAAGCGACTTTATTGTGTACTTTGTAGAAAACATAACATAGTATTTGAACACTGATAGTAATAATAATTATATACTCGTATTTTTAAAGGCAGTGCTTTTAAAAAGACAAAAGGGGCAGTACTCATTGCAAAATTGAATCACTTGAAACTGACCATATTGAGTTTCGAAATGCGATGTCCAAGTTTCCAATTTGACATGGCAGCGAACAATTACTGCTTACCTAAATACAATTTTCTATCAACTATTAAAAGCATTTTCATAAAAACAAAGCTTCCCCTTTGTCTATTCTATTAGTGTCTTCAATTAAACGGTCCGCAACCAAACGTTCGTCGTTTATGTTCACGAATTAGTGGCATGTGATAATTGCTTTCATCAAACACGGATCATAAAGTCTGATGCGAAATTATTCGTTTTCCGATGTTTTGATGAACATTTTTAGTTAGTTCGACAACTAGTTTTAGTGTAGAAAGAGAAGTCATTAGGGTTTCGTTTTTGCTTTCTATTGCCAACACTTTCACACACTGGAACGTACTATTGGGATGAGTAGATATCCAATGTACTATTCCAGGTTATGTTTCAAAATTCTGTTCAGCCGCTGAAGCTTGTTTGATTACGGGATGGGTCTGTCAGACCCACCAGGCACCTTGCGCATTCAAACATAATAATTAATAAATAAAATGCTTTTTTATTTTTTTATTTTATTTTATGCATTTCAATTTTACAAAATGTTTTAGTTTGTGTAACAGAACAGTAATCATAATTTTTTTACAGATGTAAAACTTTCATCACTTTCTAAATAGAATTCATTCCGATTCTCTTATCATCGCATGCATTAAATTCTACACATTGTCTTTACAAATCAACAAGTTGCCATGTACCTATTGCCGAAAAAGCGGATTATTCACACGATGAATCTCGTGTACTAAAAAAAAGTGATACATATTTATTACAAGGGACTATAGTCTTTCAGTCGGTGACTTACAAAGATGATCGATGTATATAAAACAAAAATGCAACGTTATGAAAAGCGATAACTCACAAAGAATTCGAATTAGCACTACATAAATATGCAACTACCCATCTTTATCAAACTTATCAGTTTTATAAACCAATAGTGGTCCCTTAACTAAATTAACACACTTCTTCCAAAATTTTGAAGTATATTTTAGTTATTTTACAGGCGAAGCTGTTTAACATAATCATGTAACACTGATGTTTATTAAAAAATAATAAACATTCCAAAAATACAGTTTATCATTCTGAAGAATACCGCCTACCTTCCAATCACACCAACGCTTACCATCAGGAGAAACTTACTCATTTATAACCGACTTTCCAAAAAGGAGGCGGTTCTATGTTCGGATGTAAGTTTGCTTATTTTTTGTTTTTGACATCGACTCTCAATTTTGGGTCAAACATTGAGGCTAAGGCTCAGCTGGCAGCCAAAAAGTTGGGGATCCTTGCGAAGGTGAGAAGGTACTTCACGCCGGAACAGCTGCTCAACTTGTATCAAGTGCAAGTTCGATCGTGCATGGAGTACTGTTCTCATCTCTGGGACGGATCTGCCAAATACCAGCTAGAGTCGATTGAAAAGCGGGCCAAGAGACTCATCGGCAATGAGGCACTGGTCAAGTCAAAGCTCCAGAGCCTTGAACATCGTCGCCGAGTTGCCAGTTTGTCGGTTTTTTATCGATTACATTTCGGGGAGTGTGCGATGGAATTGCATGACTTGATTCCGCCCAGCCCGTTCCATCATCGGACTACCAGACGTACGGCGATGCGTCATCGGTACATGGTGGACATCCCACCCATACGCACAAAACGTTTTGGGGACACTTTTATTATGCGTACAGCTAAGGAGTGTAATTCCCTGCCGGAGTCTGTGTTTCCCGATAGCTAAGCTAATCTTTAAGTCAAGAGTCAATGGTTTTTTTCTAGGCAAGCGTGCTTCACCGTCGACCATCATCGCTTACCATCAGGTGAGATAGTGGTCAAGCGCAAGCCTAAAGATAATAATAATAATAAAAAAAAAAGTTATGTTCACCGATTACTCCGTCAATTATGGACCGATTTTGAAAATGATCTTATGGAAATTGAGGAAATGCTTCTAATTTTAATGGCATACATAAGCGGTTTTGGTATTTTCATCAACACTGTAAGCATTTGCATTCAGAAAGTCTCATTTGGTGAAGTGGAACTGATGAAGAAGATCACAGATGGCCACTGGAACTTCTTAATTTTAAGTAGGTACTTATGTTTTGGGTATGAGATATCTTGTATAGTTAAATAACTGTGATGAATCAAATTTAAATAAATGGTTCTAATGTAAATGTTACCATCGAACTGATTTGGTGATGTAGCCGGAAGGTAGGCACCAGAACTTCGTAATAAAACAATGTATCCAAGACATGTATAAGCTTATTGCAATTGTAATGAGAAGCCCTCTGGCTATAAATTATTTTCATGGTAATATAAGGTACCAAAACTAAAAAGGGATATATAAAAAAAAACATATTAACAAACAAATTAAACAGAATTCCAAAACAAAAAACTACAAAGCGAAAAATAACTTTCTTTTCGGAATTCGGAGTGAAAACGAATAAAAATAGACACCAAAGACACAGACTGCCGACAAGAACGTTTTTGTCGTTATATTTTTTTTTCACTTTTTCGAAGTTTTAATTCATAGATAGATAGTAGTAACGCTTGAACTACGAATTTCGCCCTACTTTTACGATCTATAATAAGTATGTCAATATTACAATAATTAAAACTTATTTTCGGTTGACTGTACCGTCCTTCATGGTGGCCATGCCAACCTCATACATACTTACTTCTTATGCATATTATATGGGTACCTAGTGATGAATGAAGCCCCTTGCGGTTGCTTGAAAATATATTGCCTCAACAACATAGTTTCCCATGGGATTGGAAAGCGGTGAGTTAGAAATTAAATCAACGGGATGGATAGCGGAACACACCTGTGCTAAAATATTCTGCGATCAGTAATCTTCTAGCACAGCGTGGAAATAGGTACTTGTTCAATTTATCGCGTTCTGGGCTTTAGGGATTAATATAAAGCATTGAGAAGAACAAAGAAGAGCCCAACTAAATAACATAACTATAGATACCTACAGACTGATTTGTGGGTTTTATGGTTGCTAGTAGGGTAACTCCGTCCGGATTTGTCCGCACATGTCCGGGCATTTGGGTCCGCGCCCACTCGACCCGCTTAGACTCGACCCGAAGAATACATATAATATGCATGCCTATATTTATTTATTTTTATTTTGTTAGGCATAAAAACGTCGATGTATAGTCAGACAGAAAAGTGTCGATTTTGTCGTGTTTTACGCAGAGAGTGTAAAATTTAAATAATGTTCGGATAAATAAATCCGCAAGAGAACCAGGGTTACCGACATGGCCCGAAGAATTGAAACCGGCCCACCAGGTGGTCCGACGACCTGGTGAAGGTTGCGAGGATCCGCTGGTTGCGAGACGCACGGGACCGGTCAATGTGGCGACGCTTGGGGGAGGCCTATGTCCAGCAGTGGACGTCTTTCGGCTGATATGATGATGATGAAATATATCAATAATTAAACAAGTAAGTACTTTACCTTTTTTAATATAATATACGCTTTGTACTTCGTATTAAACATCATAGGTTATTGTTAATTATTATTACAATATTATAGCCAGTGGCACGGTGGTATTGATTGAATACCACCGATTTTAAATTTTTAGGTTTACGAAAAGGTACTAACTTCTAAAATATAAAAAAGAAACATATATTAAAAAAAAAACAATATATTTGAAGCGAAATCACAGACTCCATGAATAAATTATGTATCACAAAATATTCAATAGTCTTTGTATAATAAGTTATTTAGAATTAAAATATGACTTTGCCTGACTGTACTGAATTGGTAGTAAAACATCTGGTATTATTCTTCGGGTCGAGTCTAAGCGAGTCGAGTGGGCGCGGACCCAGACATTTGGCGTCCTGTCCGGACTTCGTTCGGCCTTCCAATTTGTCGGGCTTTTTCGCTAGAATGGGCAAAACTTATTGTTTTGATGAGATAGAAACGAATTGATAGTAGTTATTTCATCAAACAGCTTTACATCATTGGCGACTACTCCTATGGCATTCATATAATTGAGCCTACAATTTGGTCAAAATCCATTTTCACCGTTTTTGAACTGAATCCATTATAAAACTTTAAAGTTAGATAATGCAAAATTTCCGGACTTCTTTTTAAAGTCGTTTTTTTGTCAGAACTTTTCAATTTTCGAAATGGTATCCCTAGTCGTGAGTGCTACTGCTACGCTTGAGGTACTGGGTATTATGAGTTTTGGCAAAGTGTTCTTGTTTACTATCGGAGATTCAGATGTCTGGATTTGTAGCCGGTTGAAGGCATTAGTCTCGATCACTAGTACATGGGACTTATTTAATTATTGAACAAGGCACACCAACGACTCATTTACAAATTAATATCAGAAAATATTAATTTGTAATTTTGTGTGACACCTTATAATAATTTAATATGATCTGTATTTAATTCATCTGACATTATGACATTCTATGATAATTTAATAAGACATTAATAATTAATCTGACATTTTAATTTGTAATTTAAATGATGCAATGTTTGAAATTAAATTTATTGTAACACTACTTATATTGTGAATCTAAACTTGTATTAATTTGCACACCATTAGGTTATAATACAGTGTATCTATTCATAAAATTATTTGTAACACCTTACTAACCTGTATTATGCAAATAAATTATTTGATTTGATTTGATTTAAAAATAACATTCAGAAAAAATCCTGTCTAAGCAAATCACTTACAGGCATGCACATCATTGTCATAATAGGTAATTCGCACAAAAAAAAAAAACACAAACATCAAGTAAAATCAAAGGACACAAAATAAAAATAACATAAAATAAAATTACATAAATTAAACCAAAATAAAATAATGTCAAAATAAAACTCAAAACAAAATAAAATAGCATAAAATTAGACTTAAAGATATCTGGTGAAATATGGATGGTTTTACTAGTTATAGTTCTCGCCAAACTTCTTGGCCGCCCTGAAGTTGGCTACAATGGCTGCGCAGTAGTAAATCTCATACAAAAACAGCACCGCGCCGTGGCTTGCGTATCGGAAAGCCAACTTCAGGCTGGCTATGAAATTTGGCGAGAACTATACAACGCTGTCTAACTCTTGAGGAAAGCAGTCGTGATGTTGTTATTTTTAACACAAATGTCATGTTCCTAGTTATCTGTTAAAATTTTCACTGTTTATTTTTCTAAAGTTGATTAACATTTAGTTTTGAATGTTATCAAAACCCAGACCCAGAGTTTTAGGTACGTGGGACACTCAGAAAGTTTTGCGAAACTAAAAAAAATTGTTCTATACGTACATATATTTTTATTAAATCTTTTCAAAGTACTTTCCACCAGCCTCTATACAAAGATTCATGCGCCTAAACCAGTTTTCAAAACACTTTTTCCAGTCCGCCGCAGACACCTCGTTTACAGCCTGCTCGAACGCAGCCAGCGCATCTTCCGGCGACGAAAATTGTATCCCTTTGAGCTGATTTTTTATTTTTGGGAATAAAAAGAAGTCACACGGTGCTAGATCAGGGCTGTAAGGAGGGTGACCCAGGAGTTTGACTGGCGTGCTGTCCAGGAAGTCCCTCGTTTTGAGTGCGGTGTGCGCAGGTGCATTGTCGTGGTGGAGCAGTAGCCCGCGGAGCCCTGTGTTTGGTCGCTTGTTGCTTATAACAGAGAAAACTTCTGGCAAACATTTGGTAGTATACCATTCGGCATTAATGCTTCTTTGATCCCGTAAGGGAATTGATACCAAGTGGCCAGTCAAATTAAAAAAGCTAGCGATCAAAATCTTACCCCCGCTTCTAGATCGCTTCACTTTGGTAGGCGTTGGCTCATTTTGAAACACCCAAACAGTCGACTGGCGCTTGGTTTCTGGGTCGTATTGATAAATCCAGGACTCATCACCTGTAACGATGTCGTAAACACGCCGAGACGAGCCTGCTTCAAATTTGTTAAGCATATCACGGCACCATTCCACCCGGGCCTGCTTCTGAGCATCGGTGAGGTTGTGCGGCACCCAGCGTGATACTATCCTCCTCACGCGAAGATGGCTGTGTAGAATCTCGTGAACGCTTCCCGATCCAATCTTCAATATGTGTTGAATCTCCTGATATGTAATTCGCCTATTGTCTTGGATTAAATTTTTCACTGCTAGCACGTTTTCTTCGGTAACAGCCGTCAAAGGGCGACCGCTTCTTTCGTCATCCCCCAAAGTTGGTCGACCGCGCTTGAATTCGTTATACCAACGATACACGGTTGCCTTGGAAGGGCCTTCATCCATGAATGCCATTTGAAGTCTATCGTACGATTCATCCGGTTTCAGGCGACACTTGAAATCGTATAAAATCATAGCTCTAAAATGTTCCCGGCGCAGATCCATATTTCAGTGAGACACAATACTTTGAATTAACTCGCAAAAAATGTGGAGGGAAATTTTGAAATTGGAACTTACTTATTTTTACTTATAAATAATCATATTTTCGAAAAACATTATAACTGGCCAGTCTCCCATATATAAAAACTTTTTTTCGCAATACTTTCTGAGGGGCCTGGTAATTGAGTTGCAAAAAATCTAAGTAAAAAATTCTAAATCCTGTAAAATAAGTTGGTTAAAAAAGAAAGTGTAAAATAACTTAGAGAAATTTTTATTTATTTATTTATTTATTTAATTAATTTTAAGAAAGCTTACAGACTAATAACAATTTTTTTTTGTTAGAGCTAATAAAATTATTGTACTTAATATTTGAAGTTTGTCGACGAGAAAATTTAATAAAAATCTGATTTTAATCAAAATAGTGGATAACATCACTTCAAGTTATCCGTGACTAAACTCTAGCTCATAATATTCCATCTTACGGGTAAGCAAAGGCCGTCCGTTTGCGCAACGCCTCCTGATTAAAATCTTCCATCTAAATTAAAATCCTGCTTTCTTGAGCTCCGTTCTAGTTTATCTAACTTTGAGAAAATTATTAGAAATATGCTCTTATATTTAATTTTTAAGATATGAATTATATACTTCGTTTTTGCCGTATATTTTTCGAGGCATCTCTTCTTACTTATATTATAAGTATGAAAGTTCTGATGGATGTGTGTCCACACACACATCCATCAGAACTTGTTGTTGTGATGGATGTGTGTGTGTTAATGTATGTTTGTCACTCAATGACGCCAGAACGGCTGAACGGATCTGGATGAAATTTGCCACAGAAATATTTATTCCGGTATAATGTTCCTTTGGGATAATAAAACACTTTTCACACGGGCGAAGCTGGCAGAAGCTAGTTATTTTATGAATGGATAGAAGTCCTATAAGTTCGATTTGGAAAAGCTTTCATTTGACAGAAAGAAGATAATGATTTTACGTTCCAGGAACCAATTGAAGAAACCAGGCGCACGGTTGGCGCAGTGGTTGAGCGATTGACAAATATTTGTATGACCTACAGATAGTTGTTCCGGCTCTGGGTGTTTGTGTATGTGAGTTTATATGTTTGTAAACGCACCCACGACACAGGAAGAAATTCCTAGTGAGGGGTACAGATAAAAAAAAAAATTGCCCCAGGAATGCGATTGTTCAGATTTTGTTTGTATACAAATATAATCTCACCTTTTTTACAAGTAGAGTGGCATTCACAAACCTTCGTATGACGTGCCCCCTGAAATGATTTATTTGTGAAATGGTTCGGTTTCTACAAGCCTAAAGATTCTAACATCAATGTAGGTACAGGACTGATTTTCTGCAAGTCTTATAAATACTCACTTAGTGGTACACTTACTCACAAGTGGATATATCAAAATTTCAATAAAAGGTCAACCAAGAAAAATAACTTCAGGACCATAAACTTAACTCTCGAACTCCTAATTATGTTCTGTTCTATCTTCTATCTCGTTCAAAGCGAAACTCTTTTCGTTTCGAAGCAAAAATACTTTGCTTTTAAGTAAACTAGTGTTACTCTGAGCAGTAAATTTCCAAGTAGCTACATGTTTACCCCAATAAAATATGCATTGTAAGAAACGTGAGCATCTCAAGAAAATAACCGTGCGTATTGGACAAAAGCTTTTAGAGAGCTGCAACTTCCCATACATATTTGTGAAGTTAGGGGCCTGATACACTGGCGGGGGCGTCGGGTTACCGCCAACTTTGTGTAAATAGGTGCTCCGTGTTCAGTTACTATACAATTCCTACTCGGACAAAAAATATAGACTCTTTCTCGCTACCAACTTTACGAGGACCTAAACTTTTCATCATCATCATCATCATATCAGCCGAAAGACGTCCACTGCTGGACATAGGCCTCCCCCAAGCGTCACCACATTGACCGGTCTCGTGCGTCCTGCAACCAGCGGATCCCCGCAACCTTCACCAGGTCAACCAACCTAAACTTTTAGGATTATTTAATTTACGATCCAACTTTACTGATGAGCTGAATTTTTAAGCTCGGTTGTGACGTGAATGGCTTTTGTTAATTATAGTCTTGTTTTAAGGAGACACTATTTTCATTAATATTGCGTTATTTTCACCAAAATTGCTGAAAAAACTTTGTAATAACTTCACAAGACAGGCATAACATAAAAAAGTGTAAAACATTTCTCGAAGTAATTGCTGTCTGAATGCGAGTTTTGACAGTAACGTGTGTACCAGCTCTAGCAGCGAATACCGAGTACATTTTCATGAATCACATTTAAATGACACTCTCAGGCGATGAATGACTTACACTTCGCCCCTACTCCGCATTGAAATATTTATTTGTCTGCTGCTGTATTCAAATGTTTATGTGGCGTACAGAAGTCTGTACCTCAACGATATCAAGCTTTTTACACATGTTTAAACACGAATGTATCAAACAGTATTTTCAGTGCATTTAACCTGCAAGTCTAGCAAAATTTTGATGGAGTTGTTCAAAGCAAAACCTTACGTTCAACTAACTCACTGCTCCCTTTGCAATCTAAATTAAATTAAGAAGTAAGTACTTGGTACTTTGCAATAGTGTGTAGCTTTCTTACACTTCATAAGGTCGGAGTACCACTCAATTGAAGGGAGTTCTTTGAACTCGGCTGCATAAAGAACTATTCCTGAGGGGTTTTCTTTTTGTAGTCGAGGAAACACTGCGACAAGGATTGTGGGAAATGATGACAATTTCCTTTACTGTAGAGTCTTAACTGTTTTTACTTCCATTCAACACTCGTCTCTTGCAAATGCTTGGAAACGACTGCTTGTTTACACAAACTTGAATAAGATGCAGTGATCCCGCACTTTGAACGAGGTATGTTTGTTCCAAGTGTTTTTCCGGTTCATAAATTTCGCGTTTGATCAAAAGTGTTCCATTATTGAAGTTGGTTTACTATCGAAGTGAATTTGTCACCTTGCGAAGTACCGATAGCATATTCTAAGAATTTTGTTTGAAAGAACTTACTGAAGGTAACGGCCTTGCGCCAATAAATTCAGATAGCAGGCGCAGAATTCCAATATCGAGACTCCATATTACGAGTATTTACATGCATAGAGCAGACAAGTTTTCAATAAATACTTTAAAGTTCCGGAACCGATAGAAAATTTATTGAACTCGTGTCTACATTCAAGACAACTCTTTTCTTGACTCAACCTACTCTGTTTGGATTAGGTTATTGATGATTAAATCCAAGGAAATAGTTAAAAGAGCTTCGGATAAAAGAAACCAAAAAACATTTTTGGGCTCATCCAAGTGTTAAAAACGTTCCAAATCTCTGTTGATATAGGACAGACAGGAAATGATAGCGCAAATCCATAAACACCACGAGCCCATCAAGGCATTTACACAAAAAGTTCGGTTCCTAAGAAGGAACATAAGTTCTCAATTTAAAACAGGATAATAAATACTTTTCTAGAACAAATACTCCGCAGTGCAGACGCTGGTGCCTTGGTCCTAAGTAACTCGCGCTGAGAAATAAATTGAGTGCAGGAATAAATCAGGCGTAGACGCAATCAGGTTTCCTCCGTGAGAGTGAAGGATACCTCCCACGTGTGCGCTTCAAACAGATTTACAACCTTATCCTGTAATAATAGCCACGGTCTTCATTAGAACATAAATAGCCCTTAAACACCTTTATAGCCCTCACAGAATTTGTATGAAGTGCCCCCGAGAGGTCAATATGTTTATAATCCTTAAAGCCGACTTAAATACCCATTTCATTAAGGTAATGTGTTACGTAATTCGAGACAGTTCAATCTCATAAAACTGGCAATTAGTGTCGGGGAACTAAGTTTACAGAACATTTTAGGGAATGAAAATGAATAGTTTCTGGAGAAAAGTTTGAACTAGTTGTTTTAAAAAGTTTTTGGAAGCGTTATAAACCTAATGGTCAAATGTGTAGTACTTTTTCACAGCGTAATTATGATAAAATTGGCACTTCGTGGTACAACCACATATGTATGAATGTAAAGGTAACAAAAGGAGTATGTATGACGTTCTGTAGTTGCTGCTTCCCCCATGGGGAAAAGATGTGAGTTATTAAATATGTTCATATCAAACCTTTTTACACGTCACGTCAAAAAAACCTTTTTTTTGACGTGACAACGTCTAATAAATCGATGAACGCCGGCTGCACGCACGAAAAAGGATGACTCATTGTAACGTTACGATCGGAGCGAGAGCGCTACACGAGCGAGCGAAAGGCACGATCGGCTTGAGCGTTCGGCTTGCGCCGCAACATGACGTTGTCACGTAAAACTATCGTCGTGGACTTTTTTGAAGATCAATTCGAATACCTAGCTTAATTTCCACTAAGTTTTACTAGATTCAAAATAAAAATATATATAAAACATACACCCGTAAATAAAAATATACAGCAATAACATGTACGTTCACCATGATACTGGACAATGCCACGGTTCTCGCCAACTCGATGTGTAAAAACGTTTCCAATAATTAAGTGAGGGTAGAACGAATGGTTAACTGTCAGAAGCGTTACGCTTAAAATGCGATTCGGATCCCAGCGGAAATTACATTTTTCACCAATTTTCTTTACTTGTTTATTTAAGGATTATTTATTGTGAAGCTGCTTCGCCTGATTTCTTATTTCTTTTTGTCAATGGATTTGCTGTCGTTTCAATCACTATCTGATAATGGAGGATGTATTAGACTTTATTTGTTTGTAGGATTAATACATTTATTTTCGATTAACTGTTTGAGGCAGTTTCATTCTGGATTTTTGTCGGACTGAAAATCTATGTGGCATTTTAGGACACTTGGTGTATCAAACATCTACTCTACTGAAATACAATCAATAGTATTCTTAAAAGACTTTGATATGAGATGAGACAAATAAATACGTTTGCCTAATTAATCAAAACTCCACGTGTGTATATTATACATTATTGTATACTAAAAAAGTTACATTGCCATTTACTGGCCCTGTGAAACGAAAAGTATGACCAGACGTTACAAAGTCCCAAGACAACCTCGCACCACGTCAAACGAATTCCACTTATTAAGCATAACTTGGGGTTAGGTGGCGAGCCATCACGTAACAAAATAGTATGCTAACTCTCAGTGGAAGTTATAGCACTGACATGTCGTCACGTTCAACAACAAACTACCACAGGAAACGCTCAGCAAGCAAAGGCGCTTGAAGCCCGAACACGCACGTAAGCCAAGCTCGCAGCGTGCATTGCGCATAGAAAGAGGCTTGCAAAGTGAGGTACTTTCGACACATGCTGTACAAACGTTTGAACATGCATTTGCAAAGATGACATCACGACTGAAATACTCCTTACTGGAATCCTTCAAAAAGCGTCTGGACTTTTGGAGATCAGACCAGGGAATGTGGGGTTTTTTCTACACTAAAACTACCCCGCTGATCATCATTAGCACATAGAATCCATACCCTCTTAAAATACCACCCCGGAACCTCTTCTGTGCAACGCCTGTTAGGGCACATCCCCGGGGAGGCTGAAAAAGCGCCTCCTCTGAGCCTCGCTGTGCAAGGCAGCACGTGATCACTGTGCTTATACTATAGTACAACCCACACTTCACCAGTTATCTTTAAATCCCGTATAATAAGAGTAAGCCTGTTGCCATCAACCTTGCACCTTTTTTCGACGTTTTATATGTGCCCATGTAGGCCTACGTAGATAAAAAAATATTGATTTTGATTTTGGGTGAAAATCCAGACTCCGGGCCTGGCATTTGAGAAATTTCCAGGAACTCTTCTTTAGCGGTAGCGCTTATGACAGCGAGACCAACGACAGTCTTTAAAATCCCGATAAAAATATTTGTAGACATAAATTCAATTATTTTAAGTACAGCACTAATTCCTTTAAAACCTTAAGTTTTTACCTGTTCTTTAACAGGTAGAAATTATTAAAAATGTAATGTCTAAAAGCCATTTGTTTCTGTAATGGCATTTTTCATCATGAAAACATTGTATTGAAGTTGAACAAAAAATATTGCTTTTGAGTGATTACATTCTGAATACGAAACAATATTTTTTTGGTCCTTGGAGCCATTTTTTGTCGGATTTAAAATTTAGGTTGAGAAATAACTTCTGTGATTAATGTTTTTTCTGTAACCTATCGAAAATTGTTTAGTATTCAGTTCACTGTAGTATTATAAGTAAATAGAAAGGAATTTCAAACAATTTGCTTAAAAAAAGATATTGAGTAACAAAGTAAAATCTTCAAAAGGTACATAAATGAATATGTTATATACATGTTATAGGTTCCATTTTTGAATAGTAGCCTTTTCAACTATCCTTAAGGACCAACAAAATAAGAAAGTTTTGGCCAAATCCACATTTATTTGATATCGGCTAGTGCCTACATAAGGACAGAACCGTTTTGTTAGCCTCCCCGCATCCATTTACCAAAGTCCAACGAATCGGGACCGACGGCTCAAACTCGTTTACCCTACATATTTTATACGATTGTTAAAATGTTTTAGTATACTACAAACATCGATCAGGCGCTTAAAACAGGTCGCTAAAGGTTAGGACTAGGCTTTCGATTTTCTCTAGGCAATGTAGTAACTGAAAAACTAAAATAGAATCAGCAGTTATGATTTGAGCGAGCTCATGTCTTAATAATAATAATAGCGGCACTGGTTGATCTTCAAAGTTAAGCAAAATTTGCCAAGTTCGGTCCGTGGATGAATGGACCATTCATCATATACGAAGACTCCTCCGTGACTCGGAAAGCACATGAAGCCGTTGGTGCCAGTTATCTTTTGTATATCTTTGATAGTAGTTACAGATAGCCAGAACCCTGAAATTTGACAACAGTCTTGCGAAGGGGTATCGTGTTACTCAGTCACTAGGCTGTGAAAGTCAGATAAGCAGTCGCGCCATGTAATAAATAATAATAATAATAAAACCCATTTATTTCCAATCATCAATATAACATCCAAATACGTGCATTATAAAAATATAAAATGTTAAAATTATTAAAATAAACTTGCATTAAACATTATAATAGAATATCAGTTAAATTATACTTTCATAAACATTAAAATAAAACATTGATTAAATTATACAATCATAACATCATAATAAATTAACAATTAAATTATACATTCGTTAACATTAAAATAAAATATCATATCATTCAAATTATAATAAATCCATTAAACTAAAATAGAATATTAATTCATTAACAATTCTTAAAATTTTATTTAAAATAAAATATTAATTTTATTAAACATTCATAACTTAAAATGTTAATAATTAATTTTCAATTGTTTGTATTTCACTTCAATCGCTATCGTTAGTGTCTTTATTTTCATTGATCGGAACCCCTTCTCGGGTATAGGCCTCCTCCAGCTTGTTCCAGGCCTCCCTATCTTTTGCTTTCGTTATCCATTCGCTTCCTGCTGTAGCTTTTATGTCTTCTGTCCACCTTTTATTAGGGCGCCCTCTTCTTCTTTTTCCAGTTGGTCCTTCCCATACTGTTGTCTCAAGTGTCCATCTTTTATCTGTGTATCTTGCTAAATGTCCTGTCCAGCGCCACTTCTGTTTTAGAGCATAATGTAGGACATCTATAATTTTCGTTCTCCGTCTTATGTGTTCGCTTTTTACTTTATGAATTCTTCTTATTTTAAGTATGCTTCTTTCCATTGCCTTCTGACATGCCACAAGTTTTGATTTTATTTTAGTATTATATGTCCATGTCTGGCATCCGTATGTCAGAGTAGGTAGAATACAGCTATCTAAAACGATCTTCTTTAGGTGAAGGGGAAAATCGCCTTTCAGGATTTCCTTCAAGGACCAGAACTTTTTCCAGCTCATGTTAACGCGGCGTTCGACCTCTTGTTCCACATCTTCATCCTCGAATGATATCTGCTTCCCCAAGTATATGTAATTTTTTACATAATCGAGTGGCTTACCGTTCAGGTTTATCACATTTGTGTGGCTGTTTGTCAGTATTTTCGTCTTACTCTCGTTCATTTTAAGACCCGTTTTTTCGCTTTCTTTGTTTAATGCGTTTATCATTTTCTCCAAACCTTTACTTGTTTCAGCGAAAAGAACGATGTCGTCTGCGAATCTAAGGTGAGTAAGCCGACGTCTGTTGACTGTAATCCCTTCCGACTGCCAGTTCAGACTGTCAAAAATATGCTGTAAAACTATTATAAATAGCTTGGGTGATAGGGGGTCTCCTTGTCTCACTCCTCTGCAGATTGGTATATCTGGGCCTCGTGTCTCTAGTCTGACTTGGCTTACGCTGCCATCGTATATGTTTTTTAGTACCCTAACGTATTTTTCGTTGATGTGACATTCCTTTAGCGCTTCCCAAATTGTATCGTGGGAAATCGTGTCGAACGCCTTGGCGTAATCTACGAAAGCAATATATAGTGGCTTTTTGAACTCCTTATGCTTCTCTATCACTTGTTGCATTACATGTGTTAGTATTGGAAGTACGTGTGACGTCATTTAATCATGAACTTTCACTTTTTAAGCACAATGGTTTGCTACAAAATACAAACTGTCATATTTATTAAGCATCTACCGACAAATGTCTAAGTACCTACCTAAACTATTATTGTGTTGTCAAATACCTACAATTGTTAGAGTACCCACCTGAGCAAATATTGTTGTGTGTACAGGAAATAACTCTAAACTTACATATAAACCATAGTGATGATATTCCTATAAAATATTACGTAATTTATAATGATCATTGTGATGTATCCTGGATTTTATATTGCCATTTTAGTATTATAAGTCCTTTGAGAGAATTAGTACAAGACTATCAGTTAGTATCAATATTCTTTTGAATATTGATTAAGAATGACTAAATAGGCGATATTCAATTCCTTAATTGTCTTGATACGTTTTAAAATGGTTTCATTACTCAAGAATTGATAATTGACCTAATTGTGAGATTATTTATAGAAATGTAGAAAATGGTGGGAACATTTGACAGTTCGACTCGTTACTATAAATAGTGTGTAATTCGTTAGTTGAAACACTTTTCTGTGAACTACAAGCCAGTACAGGCCAGATATATTATTATATTTCCTGTATCGTTAATAATTGGTGTAAGATCGACTACACAAGGCTAACGTAAGTTATTTGATATTATAACTTTATTATTGCTAATGGTTGTGTTGAAACTGTATCTATATCATATTATGGTCTTTATTCCTAATATGTTATATTGATTTAAGGGATAGTCTTATGTCCTTCCATGTTATTTTGATTCTATAATATTGTAAATACTTTGTGGTTGTAAAAGATATCGATAAATACTATGAAAGAGCTTCCGTGGGGTTTATTGCCCTTCTTCCCCACGAGAACTAGGTCTAGCGAATGGGCAGTAAGCTCGATGAGCCTTCTAAATATAAATTAATTGACAAGCCTTATTTAAATAAATACCTAGTCTTGTCTTTCAGTGCTTTTTTTCATAAAACCCTTTCCTTACACACCGCATACATTGGAACCCTGATACACATTAAATAATCAATAACCATCTTGACATTCAAAGCTTGCTATCTTTGTAAATATCGATAATTTTACATGGGATTCCTCCTTAAATCTAACACATGCATATGGTCCGTTGTAGAAAACCCGGAACGAAAACCTGCCTGTTCTACCGGCTGGAATTGATCAATTCTCTGATTTAAGCGGCTTTGTAGAATTGATGTAAACAGTTTGTACACACTTGAAAGAAGGCTAATAGGGCGGTAGTTAGCGATATCCCGAGGGTCTTCCTTTTTGAACAGAAGAATGTCTGATCTTTTCCACTGTCCTGGTACCTGGCCTGTGTTGAGAGCTTGGTTGAATAGGTACGTAAGAGGCCGGGCTAGCAGAGCAGCACCGGCTTTTAGGGTTTCGTTTTGTATGCCGTCGGGACCGGGGCTCTTATCGGTTTTGAGTTTTTGGATGTGTTGAATTATTTCCATAGCATCCACTGGTAAATCATTCTAAATCATTCATGTCTTGAAAATTTCCGCCGGTTTCATGTGTTGTCGTTGTACAAGAAGTAGAGTCTGGTGGTATTTTATACAATTGCTTGTAAAAATCGGTAGCGCAATTAATGATGTCCAGTCTGGTTTTGGTTTCTTCAGATTTAGTTTTTAAGTTTTGGATCCAGTTTTTGTGCGTAGTAAGTTTCTTGTAGCCTCTTTTCGTGCTTCTGTATTCTTTAAGGTTAGCTTCAATTATTTTGTTCCTATGGTCTTTATAATCCTTATCGATTGCCTTACTTGTTTCTTTAAATAATCTGCTCATTTCCTCCTTAATTTCTTTGGTTTTTCGTTTCGTTTTCAGAAGTTTGTTCGTCTAGTAAGAGCTTGAGTAGATTTACTGAGTATTTTGTTGGTGGTGCTTAGTTCCTTAGTGTTTGAGCTACATGTGAGGCTAGTGTTGACAATGTTTACTAGTTTATCGTAAAATGTTTGAATATCTGCTTCGTCTTCATAGTGTGTTTCCAGTTGACATATGTTGGTCTCAAGGTTATTTAAATATGATGATATGTCCTCGGCAGTTGTTAGAGACTTTGGTTGTACTTTGAACGATGTTCTGCTCTTTTTGTCTTGATATAGTATATAAGTAGCTCTAACCAAGTGATTATCGGATCTGAATCCAAAAACATGTAGCACTTCTACGTTCCTTATCCTCTTAGGTTCGCTCGACAGGATTAAATCAATTTAATTTTTTATGTTGCCACAAGGAGAGCGCCAAGTCCATTTGCGGTTTTTTCGTGCTTTAAAAAAGGTATTCATAATAAACATTTTATGTTCCAATGCATATCGAATTAACCTCTCTCCTCTCTCGTTTCTATTCCCATAACCAAATTATCCCAAAACAAAGTTATCTTTGTGTTCCATTTTTGTCTGGCCAATCTTTGCGTTAAAATCGCCGATAACTAGGGCGTTTTCTCTTGCCTGGTCTTGAGCTACCTGTAGAGTTTCATAGAATGAGTTGATTTCCTCATCTGAAGCTTTTTACGTTGGTGCGTACACTTGTATTATTGTGAACGTTCGGCTGTCGTATTTCATTTTTAATAACGCAACTCGTTCGGATAACGCTGAGAAACTCACTATTTTGTTTTTATGTTCTTTTTTTATTAAAAAACCGATCCCATATAAGCCGAGCGTTTCGCCCTTATAGCAAAATATGTACTCTTCATGTTCTTCGATATTGCAACCCATTCTTCTAACTTCTGCCAGGCCGAGTATGTCAATTTTAATTTTTTGTAACAGGTATGTCAGTTCTATAAATCTTTTTGCTGTTGCAAGAGATCTTACATTAAATGTTCCAATCTTGAGGGTTTGTTGTGGTTTGATTTTTTTTGTAGTTATTTCTTCAGCGCTTGCTGGAGGGTTGTGGTCTTTTTCCCCCACGGGGACCAGCCGGCTTGGGGGAGATTGGTGATTTGTCGGTTCCTCAGTTTCTTTATTTTTTTCTTGTTGTGTTTTCCGTTTGGCGTTTTTTAGTTGCTATTGGTTTTTATTTTTCTGGCTGCTAGATGAAGGAGTAGGTTGGGGGTTAGGTCTAGCTCTCATTTTTTCGAATGCGTGTGTTACGTTACCCTTATATTGTGTGGCAGTCTGTTGTTTCTTTGCCTGGGAGCTACAGTTTGGTGATACAGACAATTCTCGTTTCCTTTTCTCGTTCTCGTGTTTATTCTCTTTGACAATAAGCTTGTCTTATTTTAGGTAAGCAATATTTCCTTTGTCCCTTTCTTCCTTTAGCTTAGGTTGTAGTGCTTTCCTTTTATCTAAAATGTCTTTGGGATAATCTTCTGTAATGTATATTTCTTTTAACAGCTTTTTATTTTTCATGACCTCGTGCTTCTTCCAGCTATTGACGAACGAGAAAAGTATAGGTCTTGATTTACCCTCTTTGCTTTTTCCTAAGCGATAAATTTTGTTTACTTCGTGATCCTCCACTGTAATATTCAAATCACATTTAAATATATACTTTACCTTTTTTAGTAAATCAGTCTTAGAGCTCTCAGTTTCCATATGATATTTTTATCTTTCTTCTCTCTCTTTAGGTGTTCTAGCTCCTTTTCCAAATTTTCTATCTTTAGTTTCAGGTTTTTGTTTTCTTTTATTATCGGTTCTAATTTTTCATCCATTCTTAGATGATTGCGTTGGTTATTGTTTCGCTCGTCGTTTGTTCTTTTGTTTGCTTACTCATATCAGTTTTTAATTTCTCGTACAATATTTGGAAAAGGATAATATTTGTCCATCCATTTTAAATCTCACAATTTCGTGTAACGGGAAATTTCAAATTAGTCGAATCAGTTTGTTTTAGTCGAGTGGTAAATAATTTTCTTTGCCTGGCAACCCCACGATGACAGTGACCGAATGATATTGACTGTCTAAGGTTCTTCGTCTATGGATTGATTGGGTTGTTGTTGAATAAAATTGACAGAATTTCTAACCTCACTTTGTGCCAATATTTATCTTCATGTAAAATTCGACGTCCGCAACAATTACACAGCACCGCTATCCTAATTGCTTCGCGTAATCTCAGTTATGATTTTCCTCACTGTTTTATCACAAACTATAAGCTTCGGGTATTTTTAAATATGGTTTATTTGTGGATGATTTACACTATGTTGTTGACACTTCAAACACCGGAAACTATATACAGTTATGGGAGTCAACACGACGTGCTCCTGCGACAATCGCTTTGGGAACACTGAGCGGCGGGCTGATCGCAACTAGTTTTTATGTAGTGAGGTCAGCGCCGTTTAACTGATTATGTTCAACGGTGGGTACTTCGTCAATTTTATTGTGGGTAGAAGATAGAAAACGATTTTGTAAATATGTATAAATAGTAGGGTGTCGAAATAATAAAATTCATAAGATCTCTTCCGCTGTTTCATTCAACACGTCCTGGTACCTGCCTCCACAATTGGTGACCCCGAACTTACCAAAAAACGTTACACTTGCAAGAAGAAGTTTTGTGTGGAGCAAGCTACCATGTCTGAAGAACAACAAGCAAAAATCCAGACCGAGATGTATTACGACGTGGGCGCAGTATCCGTACAGTCGCGGCTCTTACCCTTTTGGAGAGAAATTCCCCGTGCCTGGTTCATACAATTCGAAGCCGTGATTGACCCATTGAAGACCTCCGATGACCAGAAGTTCCGATATCTACTGCAACAGCTGCAATCGGTCGACTTACAACATTTGACCGATATTCTTTACAATCCACCCGCAACTGGGAAATACGAAAAAACTAAACAACGCCTACTCGAAGCCTACGATAAATCAGACGTCAAGAACTTCCAAAAGTTGATCAGCGGACTAGAGTTGGGAGATCAGAAGCCCTCCCAGCTGCTAAGGAAGATGCGGGAGCTCGCAAGCGGCATGATTACCGAAGAAGGTCTCAGAATAGAATGGCTGAATCACCTACCCGCACAAGTTCGAGTCGTCTTGTCCGTAAACAACGAATCATCTTTGGACACCTTAGCCGCGATGGCCGACAAGATGGTGGAGTACGCAGAGAGTCCCAGCGTCGCCGCTATCACAACACCAGCACCATCCTCGTCGTCTACAACATCCACATCCATGACACTAGAAACTCTGGCAAAACAAATGGAGAAGCTGACGCTAGAGATCGCCGAACTACGTCGAGAACGGCCACCACAAAGACACCGTCGCCGCACGTACAACCCTCGCTTTCGATCCCGTTCACGCTCGCAGTCAACGCAACGTGGACCTGCACCGAGACCAGGAGACGCCAACTGGGAATGCCGCTACCACTACCGTTTCGGAGACAAGGCAAAGCGCTGTGAATCGCCATGTTGTAGAAGGAAGAAGCCGTCGGAAAACTAGAGCCGACACCGACCGTGGCGGACGTCGGTGTCCCGTACACCAGTAATCGCCTTTGTGTACACGACCGTAACACTCACGAACGTTTCCTCGTGGACACAGGCGCTGACATCTCCGTCTTGGCCGCCAATCATAAAAGAAGCAACACTGCAAGCGCCTACAACTTATACGCGGCAAACAATACGCCAATAAAGACCTACGGACAGAAAACTATCAGGCTAAATTTTGGATTACGAAGAGACTTTGTTTGGTCATTCGTAGTTGCAGACGTCAAAACCTCAATACTGGGTGCTGATTTTCTCCGTCACTTCAAATTGCTGGTGGACCTGGACAAGAAAAAGTTAGTTGACAAGACTACCGAACTATCTATCGACGCATTAGAAGTTTCAACAAACACTGAATCAGTTCACATCATAAGCAACAATCAAGTATACCACGATATTTTGAAACAGTATCCTGATGTCATACGCCCCATGTCGCTGAAACAACCACCGAAACATGACGTTGTCCACCACATCGAAACTACCGGCCCCCCACTCTACACTCGCCCCCGCCCGCTACCACCGGACAAGTATAAGGCAGCCAAAGAAGAGTTTGACCGCATGTTAGAAATGGGAATCTGCAAGTCATCAAAAAGCCCATGGGCAAGCCCACTGCACATAGTCAAGAAAAAAGACGGCGGACTACGCGTGTGTGGCGACTATAGACGTCTAAACGCGGTCACTCAACCAGATCGCTATCCCGTACCTCGCATACAAGATTTCACGTACCAACTACATAACAAAAAAATATTTTCGAAACTTGATTTAAAAATGGCGTACTATTGGATACCAATCGCCAAGGAGGACGCACAAAAAACGGCGATCACAACACCTTTTGGAATGTTCGAATTTAACTGCATGACCTTTGGACTACGCAACGCCAGTCAAACGTTTCAACGATTCATGCACGAGGTACTGAAGGGCATAGACGGCTGTTTCTGTTTCATTGACGATATTCTCCTTTTCGAAGAAAATGAAGAAAAACATAAGCAGCTTCTTCACCAAGTTCTACAGCGGTTGGACAAGTACGGTGTTACACTCAACATAAGCAAATGCGAATTTGGTAAAGAAACGATAGATTTTCTCTGCTATGAAGTATCGGCGACTGGCATAAAACCATCAACAGAACGAGTGAAAGTTATATCTACCTACCCTAAACCGAAAACAATTCTCGAACTACGACGCTTTCTGGGGATGATCAACTTTTACCGAGACTGCCTTCCTCGACAAGCTGAACTACAGAACGAACTTAACAAGTACCTACATAACAGAAAACGTAATGACAACACGCCGATCAAGTGGACAACGGACGCAGAGCAAGCCTTTGAGAAGTGCCGCCAGAGCATCACAGAAGCCACCATACTCTCACATCCAGTTCAAGGAAGTACCCTCGCCATGATGACAGACGCATCAGATCACAGCCTTGGCGCTGTTCTCCAACAAAGAGTGGACAAAGTATGGAAGCCACTAGCATTTCATTCAAAAGCAATGAGCGCTACACAACGCCGATACAGTGTATACGATCGCGAACTACTAGCCATGTATACATCTGTTAAACACTTTCGCCGGTTAATAGAGGGTTGCGACGTCGTATTATATACCGACCACAAACCGCTTACTTACGCTCTAACAAGAACAGCGAGTACCTCCGACACACCGAGACGCGAGAGACAACTGCATTTCATAAGTCAATTTTGTTCGAGCATAAAATACATAAAGGGAGAACAAAATACAGTCGCCGACGCCTTATCAAGACTCGAAGAAATTATTTGTCCGTCAACTATCGATTATAATCAACTAAGCGTCGATCAACAACAAGACCAAGAACTCAAGAAGCTCAAAAAACAAGAAAACTTAATATTCAATGAAATAACAATACCCGGCTGTAACCGACCAATTACCTGCGAGCTTTCAACTTCAATACCACGACCGTATCTACCCGCAAAACACCGTTACGCAGCCTTCAAAGCACTACATGAGTTATGTCATCCGGGAGTACGTAGTACAAGAGAACTATTGAAAAGAAAATTATTTTGGCCGTCTATGAATAAAGAAGTAGCACAGTGGACGCGTGCCTGCATAAGCTGCCAGCGAGCGAAAGTACATCGGCACGTAAACACGCCGTTAGTACAATTCCCGCCGTCTCAGCGTTTCGAACATATACACACAGATATTGTTGGCCCACTGCGGATTTCAAATGAATATCGCTACTGCGTCACTTGATTGACAGATGCACAAAATGGCCCGAGGCAATTCCGGTCCGTGACATCACAGCGGAGGTCGTCGCGCAAGTACTTTACGAAACGTGGATTGTGAGATTCGGTTGCCCGCTACGCATCACGACAGATCAAGGACGCCAGTTCGAGTCTTCATTGTTCAAAGCTCTCATGAAGAAAATGGGAATCAATAGAATTCGCACTACAGCTTACCGCCCACAGTCAAATGGTCAAGTTGAGCGATGGCACCGAACAATGAAAGCGGCGCTTATGGCACGCGGGGCAACAACGACATGGACAGAGGAACTTCCAACCATATTATTGGGATTACGCACAGCCCTGCGACAAGACAACAACCTCAGCCCGGCTCTAATGACATATGGCACCACACTGCGCATACCATCAGATTTCTTGGAGCCACAAAATTCAAGAATCGATGACGCCGAGCTAGTACGCCGTCTCGCTCGCACGATGACGTCACTTTCGCCGGCCCCGCACCGCTCACGATCAGCTGATAAGCCTTTTGTTTACAAGGACCTAGCGACGTGTACGCATGTTTTCGTTCGCAACGATACCGCCAGAGCGCCACTCACACCACCGTACGACGGCCCTTATGAAGTACTGAAGCGCCATGACAAGTATTACGAAATCCAGTTACCATTACGTACTACAGTAGTGTCACTGGATCGACTTAAACCAGCCTACATGGTGGACGAAACTGAACCAAGTTCTACGAGCACCCAGACGTCGCCAGCCTACTCCCCATCGGCAGCTCACCATGACTCGCCCACGACCAATGCACCTACACATCAGCCCTATTTCACGAGAACCGGAAGATTGGTCAAGAGGAACGTACGCTTCTCTTGAGGGGGAGTGATATGGGAGTCAACACGACGTGCTCCTGCGACAATCGCTTTGGGAACACTGAGCGGCGGGCTGATCGCAACTAGTTTTTATGTAGTGAGGTCAGCGCCGTTTAACTGATTATGTTCAACGGTGGGTACTTCGTCAATTTTATTGTGGGTAGAAGATAGAAAACGATTTTGTAAATATGTATAAATAGTAGGGTGTCGAAATAATAAAATTCATAAGATCTCTTCCGCTGTTTCATTCAACACGTCCTGGTACCTGCCTCCACACAGTTATATCCGGTTAGATTGGAAGCCGACGCCAATACCTCATCAACATCATCATATCAGCCGATAGACTTACTCTGCTGGACATACGCCTCCCCCATGCGTCGCCACATTCACCGCTTCCATGCGTCTCACATCCAGTGGATCCCCGCAACCTTCACTAGGTTAGGTCATCGGTCCACCTGGTGGGAGGCCTTCCAACGCAATGTCTTCCGGTTCACGGTCGCCACTCCAGAATCTTTCTGCCCCATGGACCATCCATTCTGCGCTGCCCACTGCCATTTAAGTCTGGCAATTCTTCGGGCTATGTCGGTAACCTTGGTTCTCTTGCGGCGCCAATACCTAACATTGGGGAAAAGCTGAGCTGATTTGATACGATTAGTGAGCCAATCCAGACAGAGATTTTTCTCCTTTTAAACGTCGCGTGCACACCATGTGTGCGTATGCTATTGTTGTTCAATTGTGTCTGCTAATTAGACGCGCAATGGGCATTGACTTGAAACCAATTCAGACTTTAAGAAACGACTTATTCTGTCAGATGACTCCTGATAATGCTGAAATTAACAATTAGAAATTAAGTATTTATCAAACTGCACTTTTGCCTAAAAACCCGTCAAGATCAACAAAATTAGCACCGCGTTGTACATTCTTTTGTACATTCTTGGTTTTAATAAAGCAATTAATAGATAAATTAAAAAATAAATAAATTAAAAATAGCTTCTGCAGGTGGCCCTAAAACATAGTTGAATTAAAGTTGTTCCCATAAGTAATGAAATGCATTTTGTCTTGATATTAAATACAAAAAAGAGCCGTTACATATCAATATTTGAATCAAGTTTTCTAGACAATCTCACTAGTTATCAAAAGCAAGTTAATTCTGTGAGTATTCTTGTACATTAAGATTTATGTTTACATAAGTTTTGTTGCTGTACAAATTGCTATACAAATAACTTGACCAAAGCTCCAAAGAAAGTGGTTTGGTGATTTCCTTTAGCATTAATTTACGGTTTGAAAAAAAACAAATACTGAATTCAGAAACCAGTCGTTAAAGGTTCCATTTGAACCATTTCATTGCAACAGTTTCATATTAATGCAGGGAGACATCGTAATATAGTTAGAAAAGTTTTAACAAAGTTTACCTGTTAAGTCATTCATTCATAAATAAACATAAACAATTAATCAAAGTTTCTAGAGAAAACTTCTCAGACGAATTAAGTAAGTATTAAAACAAAAAACTTAAAAGAAAAAGATTGCTCGTAAATTAACCTGCAATATAAATGTCGAAAGTATGTACATTTATTGTGTTTCTTCTAACTAAATAAGAATCATACCTTTAACATTACAAAAGATTTTCTAAATTCTAGATAGAACATCTCATGAAAATGTTGTCAGAACATTTCTTAGCTTACTCATATTTCATAGATATTTTCTTAAAATGTTCATTTTAAAAGATTTTATAGAAAATTTTCTACGTAGACAATTTAAAGCCCTCTTGTTCATATTATAGGTAAGACCTGAACATGTATGTAACTCAAGGTACAGGAATTTTGTACCAACATTTTAAAATTAAAAATCGTTCCTTTCGTTTCCAACAGGATTTTCACTGAATAATTGGGAATACAGTGAGTCTGACTACTAAACAGAATCGATGCATTAGGGAGGATATCCGAAAAAAAAACCGAGTAAATCAGTAGGCTCTAAAGTGGCAGCCCCGCTAGCGGATTCAGATGACGACAGTCGCCAATTATGACCATGAGGGAACAAAACGCGCACTCGTTTCACACCCCACGCGACCCAAAATTCAGTAGTTTTTTGTACTTTCCTTATTATTCCAAAACCTAAAAAAAAACCTCATATGAAAATGTAGATAGTTAAATTGTCATTGAGATAGTGTCAATTTCATTAAAATACGCCCGGAAGTTTTGGTGCGATTGTCGTTTTTTCGTCCGTTTTAGACATAACTTTACAAATCATTTACACTATGTTATACAAGTAAGTTAAGTTGCACTATGTTATACGAGTAAGTAAGTTAAGTTGCGCGGTATCTTCTCGTCCAACTTACCACACTGTCTCAAAACGAAAGTTTATGACCAGTGTGTGTTGCCAGTGATGACATAATATAGCTCTGAGACGTGGTCGCTTACAATGGGCCTCAGCAGAAAAATTTGCTGAGATAAAATTATTAAAAAAATGTCTAAATTAACATACATTTTTCCAAAAAAATACGACTAGCCGTTTAGACGTGATTTTCAGTATGTGCTCCTTAAGGCACAGTGGGCTAATCACTCGTTTGCCACTTGCGACAGTATCAGATTAACTAAAGAGACACAATAAGTAACCGGACCGATACTCTACCGACGACATTTGTCTTTAAAACACAGACACGAATTGCCTTTTGGAATATACGAACGGTTAGCGATGACAGTAGACTAGCCCAAATAGAAGCAGTAATGCTAAGTTACAACCTGAAAATACCCAAGTATTTGCAGGTTGCAAGAAACGGCTTCTATGAGCTGAGAATGTCCAGGGACTTGACTTTGCTGTATTCTGGTAAAGAAAGAGGAAGATGTGCCAACGCTGTACACTCACGGCGTGGGGCTCCTCCTTCCTAATAAAAAAAAAACAAATTAAAATGTTTTTAATTCAACTAAACCATACATAGTATAATAATACAGCGAAGAATAGCCTAAACCTAACCTCGAGTGGCACATGGGTACACAGGGGTTTGGAGTTTGTAAGGAGAACGGAGACCGATTTGTCGAGTTTTGCCAGAACCACGACCTGACCATTGGAGAAACATTATTATGCATTGCGACCACCACAAGTACTCGTAGAATTCACCCGATGGAGTCACAAAGAACCAGTTTGACCACCTTGCCATTAGCGACAAATGCTTCCTCTCTCCTCATTGCTTGATGTCCAAAACCGCAGCGCCGCCGATATTGATAGCGACCACCATCTGGTAGTTGTTCAAGTCTGGCTTAAGATTGCAGTAGCACGCGTGGAGAACCCGGCAAGATCGGAAGAAGGTTCGACGTGAGCAAACTGCGGGACCCGGGCATCCATAAAACGTATCAACTCGAGTTACGTATTTGTTTTTCGGGACTCGATACCGATTCGGGCTCAGTGGACGAGGAGTGGAAATGCATCAAAGCTCCAGCCTCCGCCAGCTCTGTCGTTCTAGGGCACAAAACAACTATTTCTCGAGATGACTGGAAGTCACAGTACACTTGGAGCCTGATCGAAGACAGAAGAAATATTTATCTGAGACTGCTTGAGACCCGTAATGACCTCATGCCAGCCGACCTTAACATGCAATACCGCCAGAAACGCAAAGAAATCTATCGCAGCACCTGCAAAGATAGGAGGCATTGGGCCGATGATATTGCTGATCGTGCTCAATAAGCTGTAAAAATCGGAAACCTGATGGTATCGTATAAAGCAACCAAAACCTTGGGAAGAAGCCACTCAAGTCTAAAGACGGTCAGCTCATAGTGACGTTGGCGTTGGAAGGACAGCTCCTACGCTGGCGTAATCAGTTTGAGGAGGTCTTCCGTTTGTCAGCAATATCAACACCTGCAAGATCGCCCGATGCTCCTGAACTGCACGATGAACTATCCCATCTTTTTGCCCCGGTCAACTATAGACGTAGTAGGAGGCACAGATTGTTTGCCGTACCGGGGAGTCGAACCGTCGCTTGAACCCCATCCCTCGTACACTCTCCTTGCTCAACGCTCTCTTGAATGCTAAGCCCGATTGTGACGTGTTCGCGGACGAATGGAAGAAAATTTTGTGTGTATGTCTGGAGTATTGTGAGTTGAGCGTAAGACTGCCGTGTGATTATAGATATTATCATTGTTGTTTTTTATTGTTTTAATTTTTTATGCTTTTATAAAAACATGACTTTAACTAATGTAATTGGTCTTTGGCCATGTTAAAGTAAGTAAATAAATAAGTTGTAAACCATCCCGGCCTCTCGAAATCGACACGGAACCACCGTCAGCTTTGGAATTTGCAAGAGCAGTCTTCTATTTGAAGACAAGCAAAGCACCAGGACACGACCTGATAATGGCGGCAATGCTACAACCTGACTTATTCTCCGCCGTCGACTTTCTGACGCCTCTCATTGAGAGGATATGGTCCACCGGACGAATGGAACAAGGGTCTTTCGATAACTATAATAATCTTTAATCAGACAATAATAATAATCTTTATTTAGATAATAAAAATAATATTATTACAAGTGCTAGTCGGACTCGCGCACGAAGGGTTCTCTCCCATTATCGCAAAAACGGCAAAAAACGTAGAGCTGTTGGAGAAATACCAGGAGAGCCCGGTCGACCGCCACATCAAAGCGAAGCGTCACAAATGGAGTTGGATTGGCCACACGCTGTGAAGGGATTTGATCATATGCCCAAGCAAGCAATGGATTGGAATCCCCAAGGCAAAAGAAAGCGTGGCCGTCCTCGTGAAACCTGGCGTCGCACCGTGTTGGCAGAAGCGACGAGTACCGGTTTGCGTGGAGCGAGGTGAAGCGTGAAGCTCAAGACCGATCGCAATGGAAGACTACTGCGGACGCCCTCTGCCCCATCCAGGGGACATGGACATTAAGTCAAACAAGAACTTAAAAAAAAAAAATGCTTATTTAACAACCAATATAAATTTCAAAAGTATTTACATTTATTGTGTTTCTTCAAACTAAATAAGAAACATACCTTTAACATTACAAAAATTAAATTCTAGAACATCGCATGAAAATGTTTCTTAGCTTACTCGTATTTTATAGAAATATATTTACTTAAAATGTTCGTTTTAAAAGATTTTATAGAAAATTTACCCTCTTGTTCATATTATATATAGGTAAGAACTAAACATGTATGTAACTTTAGGTACAAGAATTATTTAGCAACATTTTAAAATAAAAAATCGTTCCTTCCGTTTCCAACAGGAACTTTCATTTAATAATAAATTGGTAATACAGAGAGTCTGCCAAATAAAGCATGGCGTTTTATTGTTAGTTGAATAAAATAATATAGTTCTTATTCTGATCCTTATTTATGATGGTTGTTCTTAATTCATAACAGCGGTTACTTGCATGTTTTTAGAATATGAAAGAAAATTTGTTGTGTTTGTTTACTTCGTATTTATTATCGTTGTTCTAATTATTATATTTTCACTTTCATTTGATTTCAGCAACACATTCTATATGAGACCAAAATAATAAGAAAAAAATATTATTTCATCTGTAGCCTTAGAATTATTCTAATTCTTTAGCATACAATGATACAAAGTAATTCTTATCTATTGTTTCTGAAAATTTATAAACAGTATATTCAATAATCAAGTTATTGTGTTTCCTCTAATAGTGTGGGATCTTCTTTCACGGCCATTTTCAGTTGTTGAATGAAGAAGTCAAATTGTGACGTCAATCTGTAGTTAGCCCTGAACTCCTGACAAGTCTTCAAGAACACTGGATACAGATGTTTCAAAAGAGCGTGGTCCAAGGTTGGGAACAAATGATGCAGCGCATGATCACCGAAGAAAGTCATCACTGTGAAGAAGCTTCCGTTGATGTCGGTGCGGTCCATCACAGCTTCGAGCTCGTGCATGCCCCAGTCAACAGTCGATGCCCTGAAGAAGGATTCATAAATTGATTAGTATTTGGTAATAAAAGAATCCGGTGGATGCGAGGTGCACAGGACCGATCAGTTTGGCGACGCTTGGGTGAGGCCTATGTCCAGCAGTGGACGTCTTTCGGCTGAAATAATGATGACGATGAATAGGAATTTGACTAGTGTAGCTACTATGACACACATTTTTTTTTTTTTTTTTTGGGTGGCAAATCATCCAATGACTTCTCCCGCCCTGGGTGCAGCGGGAGGGCGTGTCAGACTTTTACTGACTAAAACCCACCCGTGTTCCTTCAGTTGCTTGTGCCAGGGCCACGGTAACTCTGTTTCAAATTTATCCGCGACCCAGACAGGCATCGGCCCTAGCGGACCCCTTCAACATTTGCTGACATCTCTTTGAGGCGCGCGTGGAACACTACGCGCCGTCGACTCGGGCCTGGTCCTTATCGGACGGTGAGCTACCCATTACTCGCCGTCCGCAAGCCCGCGCCTACGGTGGCCGAGAATCGGCTTGCGACTCCCGACGCCCGGGGCGTCTCCTGCGGTGGCTAGGGGCGTGAGGGCGTCTCCGTCGTGTCTCCCTCACGCGTTCCGCCTCCTCCTTCGCGAGCATTACTGCTTCGCTGAAGGAGGTGACAGCTTCCCATGCCCTCTCGCTCCGTACCATGGCGTGAACCAGGGCCGGACGCGAGAGGTCGCCACCGCTGATCGCCTCTACGAGGACACGGCGGTGCTCCGCCCAAGCGGGGCAGACCTCCACCGTATGTTCCACCGTGTCCTCCGGGCGATCCACACAATGGTGATACTATGACACACCTGCGAGGTAGTTTTTTATAGGGTTTTAACCTAACTAAATAAATATTTTTTCTTTTCATTCTAAATAATAAAATTCTTCCATAAGAACACGAATAAATGACATTCTTCACGAGTTTGTGTTTCAACTTCAAAACTTTTAAAAATCCCATTATATTATAATACGAGTACACTAGTTTTTTTTTTTTCAACAACTGTTATGAGCTGACTATGATTCTTTACCAAACTTTTGCTGTATTATTACCTAATAATAGATACCCCTTTCACAATATAAAAATAATCAAAGGTGAATAAATGTTACGTACTTTACTTGATCACCATCTTTGAAGATTTTAGGATGATGATGAGCAGCGTTAGATCCAATCGTAAAGAAGATACAACTGGCAGTGCAATTAATCCACAACCACATAACAAAAGCGTTGTAGAAAGTAGACCCACTGGCAAGGTACATCCAGACTGGGAGAAGGAGACCAATGCCGTCGTGCCATCTGTAGTGACGTTTGAAGAAGGCTTTACGAACGAAATTGCTAATGAACCTGAAAACATTAATAAGTAATTGTATTACTCGATGCAGCTTGTCTCTAATTCAGTTCACTTAAAAATCGTTGAACTGAATTATGCGTGAACGGCAACCGTAAGTGGACTGGTAACTTATGCCGAGATACAGGAGTTATCATAGTTTGGCTGGATGCTCCCATTTTGAATAATTTTAAGTACTGGACTGTAACAATATTCTATGTAATTCGTTGTATTGGTGGTGAAATTAATTGATAAATTAAATTTAATTTCTAAACTGGTCATTTCTTAACTTTCAGGTTCTTTATTACTTTATCACTTAAAGAAGCAATAAGAATAATGTAACCAGTATTTTGAAATAACTTGATCTAAAAGAGTTTCTTGCATTTACTTCTCCATAGATACGTTCTGGAACGTGCAAATAACTTCAACACTGACTAACTAACCGATACTTCCAATCGGAAAGTGGATGTAAAAGAGTTTGATTAAATAAATTCTTTGAGTCTTACCATGAAAACTTAAATACTTTCTTACCTCTTAGTGAAGTTGGTCATAAATACGAACGGGAACACAATGAACTCAATCAAGAGAGTCAAGTATGCGTAAGACGGCTTCTTCCTGGGATTCCAAATCACGATCGGCTCAAATGAACTGATCTCCAAATCTATTAACGTGTTTGGATATAGATGATGTGAAAGAGCGTGCGATACCCTGAAGTCTCTGAAAAAAATCAATTATATAATTAAAATTGTTATCATTTTGATAACCGTTTGATGTCAAGGTTTGTTTGTGTACTTTGTTTGTATAAACTTTATTTTTTTCATCTTTTTCTTTGGGAACAAAATACTCAGTAAATAATTATTTTGCTTCTTGCCTAATTACTGCCTTCTTGGTTAAATGGGGGTCACTCCATGTAAATTACAGGTACTCAGCTGCATCTGGTTCGACTGCCAGCCGACTCCAGAATAGATGGAAAAAGGCTAAGCAGACTGATTGATTAAAAAACCACTTGTTCGTAAGTTTATTGCCTTCAAGATTAAATGTTTGGTACGGCATGGTAGGTACACTAATAGCAAAAAAAACAATACATTTTTTATAACAATACGAGTACACCTAATGTGTCTTGTCTTGTAACGAAAGCCTTGACTTCGCTGTGATGAAGTTAAAATGGTATAAAATCATACTTATATTTACCTGTAGGACCACAAACTGAAGTTAAAGAGGTACATCCTCCAGTTGGTTCTCCTGTGGATATAGTTGTGTGCAGCAACAGTGGTCCATGCTAAGGTTAAAGACGCTACCAAGTACGATGCCCAGACGACCCAGTTGTTAGTAGCCCAACAAGACAAAGCTGAAGTTATTAAACACGTAGAAAATAGCCCATCAATAATCAAGTTCGACCATCTTTTCTGCGATGGAGGGACTTTCTTTAATTCCTCTATGACCGATCGTTTCAATGTTTTGTAAAATCCATCTTCTTCAAAAGTAAATGGAGAATTTCTAGGTGTTTGGGCATCTCTAATGTAATATTTTTCTATCATTTTTTCTACAACTGGATTGAAATGGTGACTCTCAAAAGCTTCTGTAATGTCTGTTCCCTGCAAACGAATCGTTCGTTACACACAACTGCTCGGAAAATTGAAATTCTTTCACAAAATATGTTTATAAGTTATTATAAATTACTATGAACCAGATTAAATGCTTATGGATTTCAATTAAAAAAAAAAACAATAATAAAAAAGCCATAGATTTTAATATAATAATCATAAAAAATCGTCAAATTTCACTCATTATTGAAACAAAATAATATTTCTCTTTTCTTAGAAGTAACCTCATCTTACCTTAGAAAGCTCTAACCACTCCTCACCACCGGGATGCCTCTGCAAAAAGTCTGTGAAATCGTAAAGTCCATTCCGTATTCTCCAAAGGCCTTCTGCTCCATCGTCCATGGCTTTTCCTTCCAGCCATTGTACAGGATCCCGCATCCCCCCATCTCGAAGCGAAGGGTACTTCAGTTGCGGAAAACTCACATGAGTCTTCTTTTCCGCTGCTGTTCTGTGGGCCCACTCAATGTAGCCCGTATCTTTTGGGGCCATTTTGAATAACTAATACTACACTAATTATATTTTTCTCACTTAACTGCACTATGATGTGAACTGTCCAAACTGTAAACACAGTCTAAATCGGGGACCTATCTTCGCCCGTTTTATATCTACATGGTAATGTTTACAAAACATGTAAATTAATTGTTCACTTATCGACCTCGAACCAAAAAATGGTCAAGAGTAAGTCGTCTTTGCGCAGTTTTTGTTCCGTGCGTGTAGCTGTAGTGCCTTTTAATTTGGAAATCATAGCCAAAAGCCATTTTTCATTTTATTTTAAAGCCAATATCTGAATCTAATGAAACTAGCCACTAGAAAAATACTTAAAAATCTGTACTGTCGTTATATTTTTGACATTAATGCTCTATCACTATGCAATTTTTGTCAGGCCGAATATGAATGAGTTGGACCCAGTAGATATGTTTCCGTCGTATTAAGAAATATTCAATTCTGGAAGATTCTCGTTGATTGAAGTGTGTTTTATGAATTTTATAATGGATCACTAAAAACATGAGCGATAATTTTATCTGGGGGCGAGTAACAGAGTAATAAACAAACTATAATTTATTTCAAATTGACTATTTGTCGTGAAATGCCATGAGGTTTCCGATTCAAATGATTTTTCTCAGGAACAAAAACGAGCAGGATACAAAAGCCACCTTTATCATTAAAACCATAATATTTTTGAAAAATCCGCTAAAAGTTTTTAGCGAAGAAAAGCGTAATTTCGGTTTATGCAGTCATATTTATGAAATCAAAAGGGTTTTATGCGGTAAGGTTAAAAACTTAATCATTACGAGATCTTGCTGACTATTATTTATTTTGCAATAGTTTAACTGGAATTTGTACTTGTTTACAACTACTTAAAATCACAGAAATAGTTCCTCGAATGAGGTTTATTTAATTTTTGAGCTTTTATATGTCAGATTTATTTATGGGACTCTGGCTGACCAGTGATGAAGATGTTTCACCAAACATAATGGGCCGTTGCACCTGCTACTAGTTGGATTAGCGTTTATAATTTGTTTGTTTAGGAATTTATTTTGCAGGCACTTGCATTATTAATAATAATATTAATCACCATTAGCACACAAAACGTTAACATTGAGCGGAAACTGGCATTGTCTGGAACAGGCTGGCACTGAAAAAGACATATTTTATGACATAAACTACCCCGCTTCAGAAGCTGTTTGATTCCGTCATATTCCAGGGGAAAACCCCACAGGCATGCAGCAGGGGTGTGGTGGTACTCTTTTTCAAGAAAGGTGACAATACCTTACTGAAAACCTATAAGCCCATCTCACTTCTTAGCCATGTCTACAAGCTGTTTTCAAGAGTCATCACGAATAGTCTTGCGCGCAGACTTGACAATTTCCAGTCTAGCAAGCCGGATTCCGTAAAGGCTTCAGCACCGTGGACCACTAAAATACGCTGCGGCAGGTATACTAAGACCGAAGGGTACAACCTGCCTCTCTGCTAAGCGTTTGTGGACTACGAGAAAGCCTTCGAACTTAACACAGTGTCTCAAGACGAAAGTCTATGACTGAAGATGTGTGTGTTGCCAGTGATAACCTATGGATCTGAGACGTAGACGCTCACAATGGTCCTCATCAGAAAGCTAACAGTCACCCAAAGAGCAATGGAGAGGGCTACGCTCGGAGTTTCCTTGCGTGATCGAATCAGAAATGTAGAGATCCACAAGAAAACCAGGGTTACCGACATAGTCCGAAGAATTGCGAAACTTAAGTGGCAGTAAGCAGGGCACATTGCTCGCAGAACGGATGGCCGATGGGGCAGAACAGTTCTGGAGTGGCGAACGCGAACCGGAAGACGTTGCGTTGGAAGGCATGGCAGTAATATACATAACGAAATTAAAAGCAAAACAATCGCAACTAAGTAGACCTTACAAGTTTATGAATAATAGTCGACCAACTTATAAAATGTACCTGGAAAATAAAAAAAATTCTTTGTTGTATTTTCGAAAACTGATATCCCCGTGTATGGGGACAAGTTTTCGGAAAAGTTAATTTTGTCCCCTTTGTAAGAGCAATGATTGGTGCTTTCATTGTTACAACGTTAGCACCAAAATGTAATGTCGTGGTGGCCCAGTGGCTAAGACCTCGCCTCTCGTGCTTGAGGTCGTGGGTTCAAATCCGGGCAAGTACCAATGTGACTTTTTCAAATTCATATGTACTTTCTAAGTTTATCTTAGACATCACAGGCAACGGTGAAGGAAAACATCGTGAGGAAATCTGGAATTACATAGTTAATGCAAGTCTGAAATAGCCAAGTCAGAGGCCTGTGGGTTTCCCAGATTCGAGGCGGCTTATCGTGCTGAGTAGCTCCGTTTTTCTCTCTCAATGGAATTATAATGACATTGGCACGTCCTTTTAATGCAATGGGGCTCGATATAAAAGCAGTAAATCCACCGCAAGCCATGTCACAGACCGCCTTCGTTCCGTCCTCGCCGCCGAGGCCCGCCGCGACGTCCCCGTCAAGATATGCAAGCCAGCCCGCGCAATGCTGTGCCGTATTTAAATTCTAGTTAGTTAATCGGAGTTTCTTGTCCGTTCTTCTCCACGTAGGCTTTTTCTGAACGGGAAGGTACGTAATATTCAAAATGTTTTGTCTAATGTTTTGTTGTTTTTCCTCTAGCAATTTCTGTCATGTGACCATAAATCATGTTATTGTAAGGCAAACTTGATTGCCATAGTAGATTTATTCACTGACTCTTGATAAGCGAAGTCACAGCGCAAACCAAAGGTCGAGCTTATCAATTCACACCCATTTGTGACACAAAACATTGCAATATTGATTATAAGTAGCTACAGAATTTACAAATTAATGTAACGCCGCTGAAGAAGACTTACTTACCCATTTTATCGACCAATTAATTTTTTATTTATTTTGCAAGTACATAGGAGGAAGTTACTTAACGGAGATAATCATATTGTTCGGTGATTATGTTTAGGGCAGTGACCTTTAGATCTCACATTTAGAGATAATTAAAACAAATAAATTGTATTGTTTCAATAATAGAATTGATAAATCTGTGTATCTAATGTAAAATAACAATTACGTATTTAAACTTTTCAAGATAAGAAGATAATATATACTATTAACGTTAAGAGTCGCTTCAATTAAAGTATGGACTGAGAAGTTAATCAAGGTGTAACTGGTACTGCCAGTGGAGCTCCACATCGTTGTCAATGTGGTGAAGCAGTCGACCGCCTCGGACACCATGGCCTATCCTGCAGTAGGAGCGCTGGTCGGATAGCACGGCACGCCAGCATTAATGACATCATATGTCGAGCTCTTGTCACCGCCAGGGTGCCAGCTGTTTTAGAACCCAATGGGTTGGCACGCGACGATGGGAAGAGACCGGACGGGATGACCATAATGCCTTGGAAGTTGGGTAGGCCTTTGGTGTGGGATGCAACATGTGTCGATACCCTTGCGCCATCTCATCTTCTTAGCACGGCGGGCTGTGCTGGGGCAGCTGCTGCTGGTGCAGAAAACCTCAAACGGCGAAAATATAACAACCCTATTGGCAGTTATATGTTTGAGCCGTTTGGGGTTGAGACATTAGGTCCATGGGGTCCGAGTGCTCATCGAATGTTTCGAGACATTAGTAAACGGTTAGTCGACTGTTCGCGTGAACAGAGGGCTGGCCTTTTCTTCAGCCAGAGAATCAGCATTGCCATTCAACGTGGCAATGCTGCCAGCGTTCTGGGCACGTTTCCCATTGACATCGATGTGGATGAATTTTTTGATGCACAATGAGCCCCTTTTCCTCTCCCCTTTGTATGTAAGTTTGTTTTGTTATTAGGCATAAGATTAGAAATATTCAATTGTATATATTAGGTGTAACTATTCTGATGAAATAATGAGTAATAGTTAGGTACTTACTACTCATTATTACATCAGAATAGTCTAGATCGGACCGGAGATAGGTATCTCCAGTTGAAACTAACGGCCTCTATGCATAAAACAAGATTAGCTGATGTGATGTGAAGAGAAGACAGGAAAATATTCATACCTATTTATTAAGTTTAAAATAGACATAACATTTTCTTAGATTACAATACTGATAGGAATAAAATAAAAATCGCAAAATTAATAAATACCAGAAGAGGTTCTAGGCAAGTGACATTCCATCAAAAAATACTTTTTACTAAAAAAAAAACACTACAAAGTGAAAAATAACTTCAATTTTAAACGCCAGCCTATCAAAAAAATAAATAAATAAAAAAAAGACTCAAAAAACGAAAAATGAAAAACAGGAACACCGACTTCCAAAACTGAAGTTATTTTTCACTTTGTACTGTTTTTATTTTGAAGTCGGTTGTATTTTTTTTGCAAAAAAGTTTTTTATTTTTCACTTTTCAGTTGTAGTGCTTATTGAGCAAGTTCTACTGTAAGGTGCTTATAATGCCTAAAGTTATTCCAGAATAGTTAATTTGAATAACTAAAAACTTAAACATAACCGGTGTAATGAGAGTGTACCAGGGTGAACTGTACACATCTGCGTACCCCTTTAGAGCGTACTGGCGTGATGTAATGTTGTGAAAGGGTGTAAAACAATAAACAGACATGCGATTGCAGCACACTTGATGAAATTTTCCGTCATGTAGTAAAGAGTTCTGTTGTATATCTCCGAAGTATCATCATCATCATCATCAGCCTATAGCAGTCCACTGCTGGACATAGTCCTCTCCAATCGCACGCCATTTGCTTCGATCTTCTGCAACTCTTATCCAGCTGCTACCAGCCACCCTGCGAAGATCGTCACTGCACCTAGCCTGAGGGCGTCCCACCTTACGTTTACCAGTTCGCTGTCTCCACTCAAGAACACGTCAACGAGTACTCCAACGGTCATCGGTTCTAAGGCTTATATGGCCGCCCCATTGCCACTTCAGCTTGCTTATTCTGTGAGTTATGTCGACAATTTTGGTTTTCTGCCGGATTACCTCGTTTCGGATTTGATCCCTTAGAGAGACTCCGATCATAGCTCTTTCCATAGCTCACTGAGCGACTTTAAATTGATGCACCAGCCGTATCGTCAGTGTCCTCGTCTCGACCCCGTAGGTCATAACAGGTAGGACGCACTGGTTGAAGACTTTGGTCTTCAAGCTCTATGGAATACGTGACGAGAAGACTTGATGTAGTTTTCCAAACGCCGCCCAGACCAGCTGTATTCTTCTATTAGCCTCCTTCTCAAAGTTGTTCTAACCAAACTGCAGAGTTTGCCCGAGGTAAACGTTTTCTTGAACAACTTTGAGAGCACCGCCATTGACCACAATCGATCCCGGAGTGATGTGTGTATTGAACATAACCTGGGTTTTGTCCAAGTTCATCCAGAGACCGATGCGTGCAGAAGATCCAGCTAAGCCATCCAGCATCAACTGCAAGTCATGCAGCGACTCTGCCATTATGACGATGCCATCCGCAAATCGCAAGTGTGAGATGTATTTGCCGTTTATATTAATGCCGCGTCCTTCCCAGTCCAGCGTCTTAAACATATCTTCCACCGCGTTGCTAAAACATTTCGGGTAAATAACGTCCCCTTGTCTATCCCCTCGACGCAGTGAGATATGCTTAGTTTGCCGGTCCTGACCTTGGCCGGTCATTGTTGCGTTTGCATAAAGACTTCTCAGCACTTGGATGTATCGCCAGTCCACTTGTCATCGCTGAATAGACTCCAAAACAGACCAGGTTTCGATAGAGTCAAAAGCCTTCTCATAGACCACAAAAGCAAAACACAGGGGACGATTATATTCTTCGGACTTCTGTATAATTTGCCGCAATGTGTGGATGTGGTCTATGGTGCTGTATCCATGTATAGCATGGAGTACTGTTCTCATCTCTGGGACGGATCTGCCAAGTTCCAGCTGGATGCACTTGAGTCGATCGAAAAACGGGCCAAGAGGCTCATTGGCAATGAGGTACTCGTCGAATCTAGGCTCCAGAACCTCGAACATCGGCGCAGAGTTGCCAGCCTGTCGGTTTTTTATCGGTTACATTTCGGGGAGTGTGCGTTGGAATTGCATGAACTAATTCCTCCTAGCCCGTTCCATCATCGGCCTACAAGACGTACGGCGATGCGTCATCGGTACATGGTGGACATTCCACCCATACGCACAAAACGTTTTGGGGACACTTTTATTATGCGTATAGCTAAAGAGTGGAATTCCCTGCATGAGTCTGTATTTCCTGTTGGCTACAACCTGGGAGTCTTTAAGTCAAGAGTGAATAGGTTTTTTCTTGGCAAGCGTGCTTCATCGTCGACCACATCGTCGCTTACCATCAGGTGAGATAGTGGTAAAACGCAAGCCTATCAATAATAATAAAAAAAAAAAAAACTACCTCGGAACCCGGCCTGTTCCGGTGGTTGAAACTCGTCAAGTCTTCGCGCTAGACGATTCGTGACGACTCTCGAAAACAACTTATAAACATGGCTAAGAAGCGAAATGGGTCTGTAATTCTTCAAAAGGGTCTTGTCACCCTTTTTGAGGAACAGAATGACCACGCTCTTTTTCAGTACCGGTCGTCCTCTCGCTTTCAGTAACTCGGTAGTAATCCCGTCCTCGCCTGGGGCTTTTCCATTTTTAAGCTGTTTGAGAGCCGCCTCGATTTCGCCTAGGCTTACCTCAGGCAGTTCTTCTGTGAAATGGCAGGTTATGGCTCTAGAATCCTCATTTTCGGGATCAGGCCTGCATGCGTTGCTTACAATTGGCCGTAGAAGGTTTCAACTTCCGAAAGAATATCCGGCTTTGAAACGACAATATTCCCATTAGATGTAGTCAACTTCGTCACTTGGCTCCTCCCAAGTGACTGGACAAACACTTTCGACCCCCGGTTTTGCTCAATCGCTTACTCTATAGAGAGCGTATTGGCTTGTCGGAGGTCGCGTCGTACCATTTTCCTTATATGTTTATTGAGTGCCCGCTGTTCTGACGAAGTGACCGGTGGATTTTCACGTTGTTCCTTCATAAGCTTCAGAGTTGGCTCCGAAAGTTTAGACTTCCTGCCCGTATGCCGCATCTTGCAAAATCTCGCACCTTCCTCCCTGAGGAATTACATCATTTGGTCGAGCACCTGGTCAACGTTATTTGCGGTTGCCACGGCAGCGAAACGGTTCTCCAGGTCTGACTGGAACGCTTCAGATCCCAACATTGTTTGGAGCATATTCGGACGGAGCCTAGACTTCATCAAACGAGTTCTCTCAAGCTTGTAATTGATATTCAGGGAGCCTCGAACCAGTCTGTGATCGCTGCCGGCATCAAACCTGTTGATCATTGAGACATCCCTGTGCTTTTTATCTGTTATGATGAAGTCTATCTCATTTTTGGTCACATTATTGGGGCTTCGCCATGTCCACTTCCTTTGGGGTTGTTTCTTAAAGAAGGAATTCATTACGAAAAGGCCTTCTCTTTCTAGAAAGTTGACCAGCATTGGCCCCCTATGATTCCTACAACCAAACCCGTAGGATTCTACTACCGAATCACTGCAATTTTGTACTCCCACATTGGCGTTAAAATCCCCCATGAGAAAGCTGTAGTGGGTCTTAGTGGTGGAATGCAAGGCCCTAGAAATGTCTTCAAACATTTCCTCCATTTCGTCGTCTGTGTGTGCCGAGGTCGGTGCGTAAACCTGTACAACTTTGAGGCTATACCTCTCGGTTAACTTAATTATGAGGTACGCTACCCTGTTCGAGACACTGGAGACTTCCACAACGTAGTCACAGATGGATTTGTTTACCAGGAATCCGACGCCGCCTTGGGATAGCTGGTCTCCCTCTCGGAAATACATTAGGTGGCCTGATTTGAGGGTTTTTGTATCCTCCCCCTCTCGTCGGACTTCATTCAACCCTATAACGTGCCTCCTTATGCTCTCGAGTTCTTATTCAAGCTGCACGAGGTGCTCATCAAGCCGTAACGTGCGTCCATTATACGTCGCCAAGGTCAGTTCAGTTTGGCGGCCATCCGTAACCCGGTGATTCTTCGCACCCCTGAATGCCCTGCCGTCTCTGTGACCGCCGCCATAATCAGGTATAACAGCAGGGCGGCTGAGAACTGGGGGCCGTGGTTGATTTCGACTTGTCATAATTGGAGGGTTTGCCCATAATCGCCACGCTGGGCATGCGGGTTGGCGATCACAGATCACAGCTTTTGCACAGCACTGGTGACGCTGCTGCCCATCACCAGTCTGTACCACTTAGCTGCGAAGATTCGTTAAAATGGTTATACCGCCATTTGTCGGTTGTCGTCAGAGCCTCGTTTGTTATTTAGCAGGATGCACCGCGAGCAGGTGAGGTTGACTTGGGGCACTTAGATCGTGAATGTACCCCCTTACACACCTAAAACCACCACCACCAACCACCACCACCTTCTTTAGTATACTTCACGAAATTTAAATAGGACCAATTCGGGAACAGACTAGAAGAGTCCTGAGTGAAGCCAGGGGTTCAAGCTGCCCAAGACGAAGACAGGCTTTATAAGACAGGCCCAAAAGAACATACTCTACTTTTCACAACTTCTGCGAGACAATAGAAAGCTACTGTATGTATTGATTTGAATTTTTCGTTTGATGCTTATTGTAGACCTGAGCATTAAATTAATGCACTATAGGCTGCATGACTTTCGAGTTTCTGCTAAGTGTTGGCTCATACTTTTGTTGTTCTCCATTGCACCAAATCTTCATAGGCTTTTTATATCTGTGTTTTGATTTTTCTGGTTGTAAATTTATAAATAATGTCTAATGCGCCTATTTTGATAAACTCTGGTGTACAATCACTATCGCTCGACATTTTTCTGTGCCAACACGAATATTTCAATAAAATTCACTGAAAATTACAGCACCAAACATCGACTTTTGTTTCACATTATTTGAATTGGCACCTATTTCTTTTTTTTTTTGAGTTCTGCTTATGGTGGCCAGTTCGATTTTTGAACAAACGTCTTCACAATACCATAAGAGCATTTTTTTACTGGGTTTTTCACGAATTTGACTTGCCAAATTCAAATCACTTTACTCCCTTTGGAGTTTCATACAACTATACCTTCCTTGGGGAGGTTATGCTTTACTTTACGTTGAGGTTGCATGATATGTAATTAGACATTGTTGAGCTTGTGGTGTGAAAAACTTCTTATGTTACATTACTATACATATTCTTTTTCAATTATTTATATTTCGATTTAGCCAACAAGTTAGGATCTTCTTTAACAGCCATTCTCAACTGCCCAATAAAAAGGTCAAAAGATGACGTCAGCCTGAAATTAGCCCTGAACTGTTCGCAACGCATCAGGAACACTGGATACAACTGTTTCAAAGTAACATGATCCAAGGTTGGGAACAGATGATGCAGTGCGTGGTCTCCGAAGAAGGTCATGGATGTGAAGAGGCTGCTGTTGATGTCAGTGCGGTCCATCACAGCTTCGAGCTCGTGCATGCCCCAGTCGATGGTGGTGTCCCTAAAAAAAGATAGAATATATCGTTTAACGTCAAATATCCAGTAAACATGTCGAAAGTTCTACGAACTAGCTATCAAAGTTGTCTTGAAAACTATTTATGTACGGTTGAATGTTTCTGTTTCGTATGGTGCCGGACGTAAAGGTTCCGTATGGTGCCGGACGTAAAGAATTTCACCATCCCATGTCTACCCGTGGGTGTCGTAAGGGGTGACTAAGGGACAAACCAGAGAATGGGCAGCAGCGTTCTCTGTGCTTCTACAACAACCATACTGCGATCGCCAACCCGCCTGCCAAGCGTGGCGATTATGGCAAAAACCCCCCCATGAAAAGCACAAAAAAAAATGGCCCCTAGTGCCCGGCAGCCTGCCTACTCTCGACTACGGTAGCGGTCGAGGTTACGGCATGGCAAGGGGTGCCAAGAATCTCCGGACGAGATCCGGCTACCCAAAGAATTACCGACGACTGTACTTGGCAACGTACAACACGCGCACACTTTGGTCCGACGAGAACATCACCGAACTCGAAGAGGAATTGAGCAGGTTGCGATGGAGTATTATAGGGTTATCTGAAGCCCGAAGAGAGGGGGAGGACTCGATAATCCTCAAATCCGGTAACCTGCTCTATTTCCGAGAGGGTGACCGGCAGTCTCAGGGTGGTGTCGGGTTTATCGCCCACAAGTCCCTTGTGAACAACGTGGTGAAGATCGGGAGTGTGTCGACCAGGGTGGCGTGCCTTATACTCAGAATATCCTCAAGATATTCGCTGAAGGTCATACAGGTCTACGCCCCAACCTCGGCACACCCCGACGACGAGGTAGAGACCATGTATGGTTTCAAAACTCACTTCACCGTTGTCATAGGGGAACTTCAACGCGAAACTGGGCAAACAAGACGAGGATGAGCTGCAAGTGGGGCAATTTAGAGTTGAACGACGGAACCACCGGGGTCACCTACTGGCCAGTTTTGTGGAGAAGGAGAGCCTCTTTATGATGAACTCCTTCTTCAAAAAGCGTGAACACAGGAAGTGGACCTGGCAGAGCCCCGATGGTGCAACAAAAAATGAGATCGACTTCATCATGTCAACCAAGAAGCCAATGTTCAATGATGTCTCTGTGATCAATTCGGTAAAAACCGGGAGCGATCACCGCATGGTAAGAGGCACATTGAACATTAATATTAAGCTTGAAAGGTCTCGACTGATGAAGTCCACGCTCCGTCAAGCACAGATCCAGGTCTTTCAGCTCGAACTCCAGAATCATTTCGAGTGCCTAGGGAGCTCCGTGGACGACTACGCCGACGGGTTCGTGGAAGCTGTCCATACGGTCGGGTCTAAGTTTTTCAAGACCCGTCGTACAGATAGAAAGAAAAAGCTCTCTGATCATACCCTCAAGCTTATGAAGGAGAGGCGTGAGATGATACTGCAGTCTTCAGATGAGGCATGCAAATACCGGCAGCTCAATAGACAGATCTCAAAATCCTTGAAAAGAGACCGCCGCTGCTTTAATACCGAGAGTATTAAAGACGCGATTGAGCAAAATAAAGGCTCCAAGGTTTTTTCAAGGGATCTGGCTATTGGGCAGAGCCAGCTCACGAAACTGAAGACCGACGATGGCAGGATCGTATCCGCCAAACCGGAGCTTCTGAGGGAGATCGAGATATTCTATGGGCAGTTGTACACATCAATCAGCAAGCCCGTTGCGAGTCTAACAAATGACCCAAGAGCTAGATTGACCCGACACTATACCGAAGATATTCCGGACGTCAGCCTGTACGAGATTAGGATGGCTCTGAAACATCTTAAAAACAACAAGGCGCCGGATGATGACGGAATCACGGCTGAACTCCTGAAGGCGGGTGGAAAACCGGTCCTTAAGTCCCTTCAGAAGCTGTTTGATTCCGTCATACTCGAGGGCAAAACGCCACAGGCATGGTGCAGGGGTGTGGTGGTACTCTTCTTCAAGAAGGGCGACAATGCCCGGCTGAAGAACTATAGGCCCATGTCACTTCTTAGACATGTCTACAAGTTGTTTTCAAGAGTCATCACGAATCGTCTCGCGCGCAGGTTTGACGATTTCCAGCCTCCCGAACAAGCCGGATTCCGAAAAGGCTTTAGCACCGTAGACCACATACATACGCTGCGGGATACAGAAGACCGAAGAGTATAACCTGCCTCTCTGTTTAGCGTTTGTGGACTACGAGAAAGCCTTCGATTCGATCGAGACTTGGGCTGTACTGCAGTCTCTCCAACGGTGCCAGATCGACTACCGGTACATTGAAGTGTTGTAGTGTTTGTACAATAACGCCATTATGTCAGTCCGTCTTCAGGATCAAACCTCGAAACCAATTCTTCTCCGGCGCGGCGTGAGACAGGGAGACGTCATTTCTCCGAAACTGTTCACTGCTGCGCTGGAGGATGTCTTCAAGGTTCTGGATTGGAAAGAGCTTGGCATCAACGTTAATGGCGAGTACATCACTCACCTTCAGTTTGCCGACGACATAGTGGTCATGGCTGAGACCATGGAGAGCCTCAGTAAAATGCTCGATGACCTCAGTAGAGCTTCCGAAAGAGTGGGTCTTAAAATGAACATGGACAAAACCAAGGTCATGGTGAATGCCCATGTTACACGCACTCCTATCAAGGTCGGAGACTCCACACTCGAAGCTGTGGGCGACTATGTCTACCTGGGACAAACGATCCAATTGGGTAGGGCCAACTTCGAGAAAGAGGTCAACCGTCGAATCCGACTCGGCTGGGCAGCGTTCGGGAAGTTGCGCGGTATATTTTCGTCCAACTTACCACAGTGTCTCAAGACGAAAGTCCAGTGTGTGTTGCCAGTGATGACATATGGCTCTGAGACGTGGTCACTTACAATGGGCCTTATCAGGAAGCTTAAAGTCACTCAAAGGGCAATGGAGAGGGCTATGCTCGTAGTTTCCTTGCGTGATCGAATCAGAAATGTGGAGACCCGCAAGAGAACCAGGGTTACCGACATAGCCCGAAGAATTGCCAAACTTGAGTGGCAGTGGGCAGGGTTACTCGCAGAACGGATGGCCGATGGGGCCGAAAAGTTCTGGAATGGCGACCGCGAACCGGAAGACGATACGTTGGAAGGCCTCCCACTAGGTGGACCGATGACCTGGTTAAGGTTGCGGGAAGGCGGTGGATGCGAGACGCGCGGGATCGGTCATTGTGGCGACGCCTGGGGGAGGCCTATGTCGAGCAGTGGACGTCTTTCAGCTGAAATGATGATGATGATGATGAATGGTTTTAATAAAGACAAACAAAACAAAATATTTTTATTGCAATTAAACCTTATATAGTACTTTTGAATTGTCAAACAAAATATGAATCTAGTTGCACATTCGCAAGTGTCAGTAGGTCGAATGTGCAAGAAATTCCACGGACACTCTTTTCCATCAGTTTTAATTACAATTATTTGGTTACACGTATATAGTACGTCCACATTTCGCCTCTCAAATTAAACTTAAAATCTGCTAAACAATAATTGATTGTTTAGGGTCTTAGTTGTATATTTGAATGAATAAAATATGATAAATTTGAAACGTATTTAAGTAAATCAAAATATGTAATTCTTAGAATATGGAAGATGTGAGTTGCCAATTATCCTCAATTAAATGCAATTGTTTCTGATAAGACGGCGACAATTGCTGAGACACAAATGTGATTTAATGTTTTCCTTGAGGCTAATTTAAGATCCACAGTCACATTATGATAGTGGGCAAACGATCTTAGGACAAATCCATGTGTCTGCATAAATAGAGCATAGAACTAAACATACATAATTATAGTAATACAACAGACACAATTCACTTACTTGAGTTGATCACCATCTTTGAAAATATCGGGGTGATGATGCGCAGCGTTTGTGCCAATCGCGAATGTGATGAAGCTAGTAGTACAAACAATCCACAGCCACGTAGAAACAGCATGGAAGAAAGTAGTGCCACTGGCAAAGTACATTCAGAGGGGCAGAAGGAAGCCAATGCCGTCATGCCATCTGTAGTGACGAGTGAAGAAACCTTTACGGATGAAGATGCTGACGTGTCTGGAAACATACTTCGGTTAATACATTTGCAATAACATTTTAAGAACGTTGTTTCGACTTTATTTGGGCGTTGCTCTTATCGTAAGAAAAAAAAAACAGAAAATATATAAACTTTGACTGATAAAAAACATGATAACGCTTAATACAATCCTTATAACCAATCAACTCTGCCCATCACAGTCTACTGTTGAATACGAGTAACAGGTCTCTGCCAAGCTGTCGCGGTCTGACGGTACGTTTGTTGAAACGTGGCTTTTCTCCAGGACTTGACAGCTCCATAAGATATCGGCCGGGCGGCCCTTTAGGCTAATTACGAATTTAAATACTTCCTTACCTCTTCAAAAAATTAATGATACCGATGAATGGATAGAATACCATTTCAATCAGAAAAGCAAAGTAAGCGTAGAAAGGCTTCTTTCTAGGATTCCAGAAGACGATTGGTTCAAATGCACTGATTTCTAGGTCCATAAGTGTATTGGGATAAATATGATGAGAGAGTGCGTGTGATACTCTGAAATCTCTCTATGAATTAAAAAAACCATTGATAGCATCCCTAGAATCACCAATGTTAGTTATTTTAATGGTAGCCACTTTTGTAAGGAGAAAATTGTTAGTCTGTACAAGGAAGAAATTGTTAGTCTGATTACTGAATGTATCATTGACGGCATCACTAACATCCGTGTCCTCCTTTGTTACCAGGATTATTTGAAATATTATTGATTTAGTAAAACGTTATAAGCACTCTGTCTTCATTATTTTTATCAAAAGATCCTTTATAAATCCATTTTTCAACAATATTTTTATTTCACCTTTTCTAGCTATAACAACACATTTTTATATTTACCTGTAAGACATTAAAGTTAAATTGAAAAGGTACATCTTCCAGTTAGTTTTCATGTGGATATAGCTGTGTGATGCGACGGTGGTCCATGCTAAGGCAAGAGATGCGACCAAGTATGACGTCATCACTGCCCTATAGTTGGTAGCCCAGCAAGATATTACTGAAGATAACAAAACGGTAGTAAACAGACAGTCAATAATATAGTCTGCTTGTTTTGTCTCACTTTTTGGAATCTTCTTTATAACTTCTCTCACATCTCGTTTTAATGTCTTATAAAAACCATCCTCTTCAAAAGTAAACGGAGAATTCCTTTTCGTCTTAGCGTTTCTAATATAATACGTTTCTATCATCTTGTCTACAAAAGGATTTAAATGATGACATTCAAAGGCTTCTGTTATGTCTGTACCCTGCAAATATTTAGCATGTTAAGAATAGAGTCCGAAAATAATGATTCATACACAATAATTCAGTTCTAACTTTACCGTAAATAGAATAAGAAATCACAAATATTGCTTCGCAGGACAAATTGACTTTCATATTTTATTACTACGGGCCTGAACCCTACTTTGCTCACAACAAAAATATATTTCAACGGTAATTAGGTTACCTTAGAGAGTTCCAGCCACTCGGCTCCGCCGGGATGCTTATCTTGAAAGTCGTCAAAATCGTAAAGCCCATCACGTATTCTCCATAAACCTTCAGCTCCATCATCCATGGCTTTGCCTTCTAACCATTGTATGGGATCCTTAAACCCTTCATCTCTCAACGAAGGGTACTTCAGTTGAGGAAAACTGACGTGAGTCTTTTTCTGCTGCCGTTTGATGAGCCCATTCGATATAATTTTTATCTTTCGTAGCCATATTTATTTTTGTTAACAATTTAATTATAACGATTTCTTTCTTATCACTTTACACTGATGCACACTGCCCAAACTTTACACATTGTTTAAATGGGAGGGCCCATAATCTTGTGTTTTATAACATAATATAATTTTAAATAGCAGATATATTATAAAAGATTAGATTACTTAATATTTGCAGGTAAATTACAAATCAAAACAATGAATTTGCGTATTGTTTTTATCTGTACACTGTACATATCAAAATAATAAAAAAACCGGCCAAGTGCGAGTCGGACTCGCGCACCGACGGTTCCGTACAAACCTCACCTTAAAGGTATTATAGACCTGAGTATTTGATATGAATTTAGAAAGAAAAAGAAAAAAAGAAAGAAAAATATTTAATTGCCACAAAACGACATACAAAAATTACATTTCATTTTAATTTCATACCCTTACGCGTTCATGAGGAAAGGAGTAGTAAGTTTAAAATTATTAAAAATATTTTTATTATATTTTATTAAATGATGTAACTAAAAATTTAAGCAATTTTTCCTTTATCTGTGCTATAAGACCAAATTCCAAGATTCTGAGTTCACGGGAAGTATCCCGTAGGTTTTGATTCCCTTGCGAGTGTCGAAAATTTGCGGAAATTTGCGGCATAAACGGCTGTATCTTTTGATTGGTTATAAGGATTTCTAAGCCAAAATTTGATTTTTCTCAGCTTTAAGGGACAGTAAACTTGAGTATTTGATATACATTTCAGCTTGATACCTCCACGCGTTCCTGAGAAAACGTGTCTTGACAGACAGACGGACGGACAACAAAGTGATCCTATAAGGCTTCCATTTTTTCCATTCTACGGAACCCTAAAAATGAAATGGTTGTCAAAATTATTACAATCATTAGTGACAGATAAAAGTAAATAATCGCTTTGTATGTTTTTCGCACAAAAGTACTTGTCCTGTGCCGCTTAGTTGGAAAGTACGAACGCAAATAGTCCTAATATATCTGAGTATCTAAACTCTTTCTAATCAGTAAACTATTAATTCCATAAAAACAAATAAATGATGTTTTGCAAAAAATATGCCAGCACAGAATTTCGTCATAAATATTGACTCTTTAGGTCTCCAAAATATTAAAAAATACCTCCCATGGCAGTACGAAAGTTTACAGCAACGTACATATAAAATTGCGCCCTAAAATGTGCTCTTTTACGATTCTTTGCCTTTTTCGAAGAACTATAACCGCAAACTGAAAGTGAGTCAGCTGGCAAACGTCCTATTACATATTCTACGACTGAAAGAGAATACTTTATCGTATCTAAAACTACGTGCCAAAATTATGCTCTTAAATTTCTTTGTATTTCTCAACAAACTCTTTAAGCCAGATTGTATTATGGCGTCGTTTATATTTTCTGTGAATACATCAGTGGGCTTAGTGCGACTGTTTACTTGTGCTCGATCGCGTAAACGTAAACATCGATACAATTAATTTTTGAGGGATTGATGACGTCATGATTTGATAGCGCTTGGCAATGCCATACATTTTCTAGCAAGCCATATCGCAACGCTTTCGTCGATAGAAGCTAATAGAGATAATATACAGAAGAAGAAGACAAGTATCGGCGGTTAATGGTGAATATGGGATGATTAAACTAAAGATTGTGTCTCTTCTTCGGTATACTCTTGGCAGAGCGGTCGTGGTCACCATGTTGCAGTGAGACACCGGGCATGATTCACTTCATAATGTCACGCCATCCATCTCTGTTCGCTGTGACTCGTGTGCAATCATGCAATGGGCCGCCTACTGCAGGCTGATCTTTTTTGGTGATCTTTTGATCTGGTCGATCCATCGCATGAGTGTCCTGCCGCGCGCTCTCGTTCCATCCTCTCTACCCTGGACAAGCCGGTGAAGCCACATTTTTTGTGTTTTCTAGCGTTAAACAAATTATAACTAAGCGAAGAAATTGTATGATGTTTTTGTGAATGTATAAAGATAATTATTATATCTTAAAGGTTATCTTGATGCATCTTGTAGTAATATGACTTTATTAAGTTCTTTATACACTGGCCGATAAATAGGTATTATCATTTTTTATTAAATAGTACTGAGAGTACTATATTGTTAAATCTCCTGAACAAGATGATGCTTCCAACGATATCTCATTAGTCAGATTATGATAAACAGTTTAGAAGTTATGAAGGAACAGATGAACATACAATACATTCATTCAGTCCGGTTAAAATCATAACTCTCATTTTGGCTTTGCCGAAGTTGGGTAAAAGTGTATATAGAATTCATTGTTAGTATAAGTTCTTTTTAGTAAAAAAATATATCTAAAATCAGACGTGACAGATTTTTTCTGGATACCTTTTTCCAAAAGAAACAACAACAAAAATCATATAAATAAACAGTATAATTAAACAGGTTTAAAAACTTAACAAAAGGTAAATGCAGAGACTCATGAACTGGTTCATTAGTTCGTTTATAGAAACCCAAAATTTTTATCGAAGTAAAGTGAGGCTCCCTAAAATCTTGCATCAAATAAACTCTCATTATCAATTGAATTATTATCGTCCGTCGAATACAAACAAAACGAATCATAAAGCTAATGTATTGGCAATTTAATGCACTATTTACAACTTCAAAGTAACTAATCAACTAACTATTATTTGTACTAATGAACTAGTCAATAAATTAATAGATGTGGCATTGACGTTTAGTACAGTACAACAAACACTACTGGCCGAGACACATTGCATCGGGAGGGACAACAAAAAAAAATGCCTCCTAATGCGGAATGGGAAGAAAAGGCTCAGCAAAGAGCGATTGATAAAAATACCCATGTCAGTTTTCCACAGTTAAAATATCCGTCTTTACGAGATGAGTCTATAAGAGACCCGGTGCAATGGCTCACTGGAAAAGCCATGGACGACGGTGCCGAAGGATTATGGCGTATTCATGACAAACTATACGACTTGACACGGTTTATAAAGCGACACCCGGGTGGTGAAGAATGGCTGGAACTTACTCAAGTAAGTACTACTTAAAATTTTATTTTCAAACTCATTAAAATGGATACTTAGATACGCTACTTCATATCACCCTCGTTTTATATTTTGAAGTGCTCGTCTTCATTTTTGAGACATCACCAAGATTTTAGAATATAGAATATCTCTTCACATGGCAATTATGTCAAATTATATTAGTTATTGATTTAGAAGACCGACTCTAATAAAAAAATTGTGGTGTCTGTCTACATTTATTTATACCAAAATGTGCACATATTGAATTGACTTACACATTGATTTGAATTGTAATAAGTACAAACCTTAAAAAGCACTTTTCTACAGCAATACAATTTATAATTAATGTTTTCAGGGCACCGACATTACTGAAGCTTTTGAATCTCATCACTTAAACCCATCCACAGAGAAAATTCTTACACAATTTTATATAAGGGATGCAAAGACTCCCCGTAATTCGCCGTTCACGTTCAAAGAAGATGGGTTTTATAAAACGCTAAAGAGAGCGGCTTTTGAGCAACTCAAGAAAATCCCTAAAGATGCATCTAAAACTGCAGATAACATAACAGATGGCTTGTTTTTATCTCTTCTTATAAGTTCTGCTTTAGCCTGTTGGGTTACAAATGCATATGCAGTGAAGTTTTGGTATGCCTACGCGTCGGTCAACTTGGCGTTTTTAACTGTTGCCTGTCATAACTTCATACACAGAAAAACTAATTGGAGGATGTATTTGTTTAATATGAGCATGTGGTCTTACAGGTTAGTGTTTTTTGAATACTCTAATATTATGATTAAATAGTATATTTATTTAGTGATAACTTTTGAAGCACAGGACCGAATGATGTGGCGACGCTGGGAGAGATCAATGTCCAGCTGTGGATGTCTTTTTATTTGATCACTTTATATTCGTATTATTAAGATGACGAAATGATATGAAGGTTCATGTAGTCTTATGTGTTTATAAGTCAAGTATTCTACAATGATGATTCTACATCACAGGTACACTCAGCACAGCTATGTTAAAAATCAGTTGTCGTAAAGCAGCCATTTTAACGCTTTCGCCACCGAGCAAAATTTGTTAACCAGCATGATTTCTCGAGCGAACTTCAAACTACGTAGTTTAATTATGCTGATGAGAAAATTGTAGAGTTTTTAATCAAAGCGAGACGTTTCGCCAAAAAAATAAAGACTTAAAGCTATCGAAATTCCTTTAAATGTTTTACCTCCTTGATGTGTAACAAGTTTCGCTTTAACTGTGTGACGTCATGTTTTAGAAGTGGTTTATACTAATTGGCGATATTAAATGTACTGAGAAATTTTTAAACTTCGCAGTTCCGAAGTAGGTTCTTCGAACCCACATTCCAAGCCATGTCCTCCAATTTGACTCTACCTCGCATAGTCAAATTGATAATTATAGCTTCATATTTATTGATATTCATGGATGTTTCTTTCCGTTCTCATAGCAACTGTGTAGAATGGAGGTCCTTCAAACTGACTTGGGATATAAGCCTTGTTCTTGCCTATTTATTAGTAATTAAACTTAAACAATAGCTATTATTGAATTGCAACGGGTCCAAACAGCAACATAGATCTGATTAACTTATCTGGGAAGTAATTTCTGATATGTATCTGTTTATCTGTTCTTATACTCGTACATCCAAGTCTTACAATCAATATTCGACGTGCGTTCGTTAAAAGATGCTGCATAATTTTGATAAAGAAGTGTTTTTTTTTCAGAGATTTCCGAGTATCCCACGTACTGTCACATCATCTCTACACAAATACTCTCATGGACTTGGAGATTAGTTCCCTGGAACCATTCCTGTTCTACAATCCAAGGAAAGATAAACCACTGCACGCTAAGTTGGGCTTCATTACTGAGATCTTCTTCTTTCCTTTTGTCTTCTTAATAAGTTTTATTAAGAGGTAAGCTATTTTTTTTAGCAAGTAAAAAAATCTAACCTTAGGATGTTATCCTACTTAATTATCGTTAAATAACTTAACTACGAGAATGACCTGACACCCCATAAATCCTACTTCGCGTTAACAAAGTTCTCCTCGCGATTTGAACATATAAACAACATTTAAACAACAGCGCAACAACAACCATCGGGCAAGGACATAACACCCGTCTGGTTGGGGGATCCTATTTTTAACCGATTTAAAAAAAAAACCAGCCAAGTGCGAGTAAGACTCGCGCACGAAGGGTTCCGAATCATTATCGCAAAAAACTGCAAAAAAATAACGTTTGTTGTATGGGAGCCCCACTTAAATATTTATTTTATTCTGTTTTTAGTATTTGTTGTTGTAGCGGCAATTGATTACTCACAGATGCCTGGACCAATTTGAAAAATCTTCTTTTGTTTGAAAGGGTATACTTTCCAAGTGGTCCCATGGTCATCAAGTCAGGATCTGATGATGGGATTCTGAAGAAATCAAGGGAACTCCTCAAATTTTATAGGCAAAAGTATAGCAATTTTAGTATTTTCATCAACAATACAAGCATTTGCACTCAGAAAGTATCATTTGGTGAAGTGGAACTGATAAAGAAGACCACAGAGAGTCACTGGAACTCCTTAGTGATAAGTATGTCACGAGTATAAGTTATCTCGAATAGTAAAGTTAACTGACTATGATGAAGCAAATACTTATAAATAATTGTTACTAATGAAAATAGTACCATCGAACTCAAATCAAATCAAATATATTTATTGGAACAAGAAACAGTTTACAAAATTTGAGTTCGTTAACAGCCGCATTAGTATACTGTGGCGCGGCCATTAGCGCCCACCTCCAAGAAGGGAGACGATAGCGTTCCAGGTATACATATATTGACAAGAAAAAATAACAACAAAATATATATGTATGTAAGATTTTGTGGAATAAAAATATAAAAAATATGCAAACTATTTAGGATATAGGTACCAACAAAATATACAAATAATAAAAATAAAATAATCTTAAGCACTAATTATATCACTTTTGCATGTGAGTGTGTGTATATGAGCGTGAGTGTAAGTGTAGTGTGTATGTGTATGAGCGTGAGTGAATGTGTGAGTATTTGTAGGTATAGGTATGTTTGTCTGTTTTTGTGATTTGGAAGGCAGTGGGAATGAAAGGTTTATTTTTTTATTTTTACAAGATGTCAAGCTGTTCATAAGTCAGGGAACTGAGCCATTTATGTGTAATTGATTTACACTCACGTGAAGTAAGTGGGTAAATATTCAAAATCCCATTTATTTTATTGTATAAAATTGGGCTTATAAAGTAGTAATGTCGTCTAACAATTACAATACTAGCTGGTGCTACAGGGCAGACTGTAGCAGATATACGTTTCTGCCTACTCTGGCTGCTGAGACACTGGTCTGATGATGAAGTCGGCAGGTTGGCACTGAACTCCAAAATAAAACATTGTATCCGAATCATGTTTGGACTTATTGGAATCGTCGTGAGATGTATACATAACGTTCATGATAATTTGAGGTACCTACCTACTAAAATTAAAAAGAGATAAATAAAAACTTTTTTAGTTAATTATTCGTTCAAGTTCAAGTCGATACAAAATAGGATGCGTCTACTTCAATTAACAGGTTTTATAAAGAGAATGCAATTGTCTTTTGTTGAAATTGGTGGCATCCGGAACGCGGTGGGAAGCTCCACATACTCCTTTTAAAAAAACTTTTATAAAAAAAAAATTACTTCTAAAGCAAATCACAACAAAGTGAAAAATAACTTTATTTTCCGAAGTCGGTGTCGAAAAATCAAAAACAACAGGAAACAACGACACCGACCGAGGACCCACCGATAATTAACTCTATCTTGAGTTTTTAGGGTTCCGTGTCCAACGGGTAAAAACGGGATCCTATTACTAAGACGCCGCGGTCCGTCTGTCTGTCACCAGGCTGTATCTCATGAACCGTGATAGCTAGACAGTTGAAATTTTCACGGATGATGTATTTCTGTTGCCGCTATAATAACAAATACTAAAAACAGAGTAAAATAAATATTTAAGTGGTGCTCCCATAAAACAAACGTGATTTTTATGCCGGTTTTTGCGATAATGGTGCGGAAACCTCCGTGCGCGAGTCCAACTCGCACTTGGTCGGCTTTTTATTAGGTATCATGCCAGCAAACTAGATTCCATTTTGAGTTGACATCACAAATATCAGTGCTCATTTTAATCTACCTGACGTATTACATAATTTTATTATTACAAACATTAAAATAAAAATAACAGTACATTTAATTATAATAAAAGCGATAACAATACATTTCATTTAATGTGACGTGGATTCTCTGCATTATTTTATGTCACAGATATGAAGAATAGGGTTTAAACTCATCTCTCACATACTTGAAAAATTAAAATCACCTTCAAGCAACATTATCGTAACATCATGATCACAACTCATCTCTCACATATTTGAAGAAATTAAAATCATCTTCAATCAACATTATCATAACATCACGATCACAACTCACCTCCCACATTCTTGATGAAATTAAAATCATCTGCAAGCAACATTATCATAACATCACGATCACAACTCATCTCTCACATACTTAAAGAAATTAAAATCATCTTTAAGCAACATTATCATAACATCACGATCACAACTCATCTCTCACATACTTGACGAAATTAAAATCATCTTCAATCAACATTATCATAACATCACGATCACAACTCACCTCCCACATTCTTGATGAAATTAAAATCATCTGCAAGCAACATTATCATAACATCACGATCACAACTCATCTCTCACATACTTAAAGAAATTAAAATCATCTTTAAGCAACATTATCATAACATCACGATCACAACTCATCTCTCACATACTTGACGAAATTAAACTCATCTTCAAGCAACATTATCATAACATCACGATCACAAATCATCTCTCACATACTTGAAGAAATTAAAATCATCTTTAAGCAACATTATCATAACATCACGATCACAACTCATCTCTCACATACTTTAAGAAATTAAAATCATCTTTAAGCAACATTATCATAACATCACGATCACAACTCATCTCTCACATACTTGAAGAAATTAAAATCATCTTTAAGCAACATTATCATAACATCACGATCACAACTCATCTCTCACATACTTGAAGAAATTAAAATCATCTTTAAGCAACATAATCATAACATCACGATCACAACTCATCTCTCACATACTTGAAGAAATTAAAAATCACCTTCAAGCAACATTATCAAAACATCGCGATCACAACTCATCTCTCACATACTTGACGAAATTAAAATCACCTTCAAGCAACATTATCATAACATCACGATCACAACTCATCTCTCACATACTTGAAGAAATTAAAATCATCTTTAAGCAACATTGTAATAACATCACAATCACGACTGTTTTCCCCAATAGGGTTAGGTGGCAGAGATGTTCTACACCTGCATTTCGACAGTTATATTTAAATCCCATGTAATAGGGGGCAATTCTAATGGCATCAAACGGGCACAAATCTAGACTCCAGGGTACTACTGAGAAATTCCAGATTGAAAAACCTTATACCACTTGGCTCGACCCGGGAATCGAACCGTCATCATGCTCATGTCATCAGACTAACGTAACAACATGTTTTAGTAAATAAAAAAAACCGGCCAAGTGCGAGTCGGACTCGCGCACCGAGGGTTCCGTACAAACCTCAGCTTAAAGATATTATACGAGTAGTCCTGAGTAATTGATATGAATTTCAATTTAATACCTCTACGCGTTCTTGAGGAAAAGGGCTGTAAGTTTAAAATTATTAAAAATATATTTATTATAAATTTACGGCGTTCGCAATTATTCCTTTATCTGTGCTATAAGACGTTGCTTCGTACCAAATTTCAAGATTCTGAGTTCACGGGAAGTACCCTGTAGGTTTTGATTCCCTTACGAGTGTCGAAAATTTGCGGCAATTATCGGCATAAACGGCTGTGATTGCGTTGGCTTAGAAGTTTTTTTCACAGCTTTAAGGAACAGTAGACTTGAGTATTTGATATAAATTTCAGCTTGATACCGCCACGCATTCCTGAGAAAAAGGTTCTTGACAGACAGACGGACGGACGGACAACAAAGTGATCCTATAAGGGTTCCGTTTTTTCCTTTCACCTCGAAACGGAACCCTAAAAAAAAACAAAATCCTTGTAACGCAGAAGCTAAAGCTGAAAATAATAAACTATTTAAAACGAGATTAATACAAAATCCGTTTGCTTGTTCCAGGTTCCTTTCAATATTCCTTCGTCAAGGGTTTTTCAAGAGCCATTACCGTTGGCACGACGCCATTGGCCTACTCCTTCCCTTGTGGATGGGGCTCGCTAGTGGCGCCCCCATAACCCACGTGATCTCAACTTGGCTATGGATCAATTGCACTGGCAGTTTAATCTTCTACTCTATCGGTGTTAACGCTGCTCATCACCATCCTGAGGCGATCAAAGATGGCGATCAACCTGCGTAAGTTTTCTACTATAAAACTATAATAAGCTAGTTAGCTGACACACAATTATAAACAAGTTGACATTTAAAAGTAGAATTATTATTACATTATTAATTATAATACATTTAAATTTAGTAGTACATTTCTATAGATAAGCCCACATAGAAATAATTGGTAGTGAAACTAGAAACTTATATCTTGGAACTCAGCTATTGATTTCCAGGGTATAGGCACTAGCCTACACCGTTACACTAGTAATGGTGTGCTATTGTATGTTTGCGTGTTTGTTCCCAGTTATTATGCTTTATGTCATTTTGATAAATTCGAAAAAAAAAATTTATCTTCTGTTGGCACGATATCATATTATTTTTGTAAACAGATTATGCTGGGTGGGGTGATATTAAGGTGCACTGAATGCACTGTTGTATCTATGATGTCATGATTCGTGTATACCTACTATTTTAACAGCATCAAATTAAAAATGACAAATAAACAATTTGCGTTATGATTTTGTATTTCACACAGTTTAATCAAAAGCTAGATAATGTAACTGAATATTTCTACTTCGATAATAAAACTAAAATATTGTTTTCGAAGCTAGTTATTAGTAGTCGTTCAGCGTTTAATGAGTTTATAAATTAATGGAAAGATGAATTTAAATTGTTTTGCTTATCTGTGTAAATTTAACACTAAAACTGTTTTACTAAACTATAAATTAAAAAATCACTGTAGGTATTTGTAAAGTTTATTTGTTCAGAGTTGTAAAGTCACAATTCGAATAAAAATCACAAGGTATAATGGCAATATAAAAACATGTTTCAGGAGCGAGACACCTGACTGGGGGATGCACCAAATGGAAGCCCTTCTCGACCGAAAGGACATCAACGGCAACGTGTTTGCCGTCATGACGTTATTTGGAGACCATGCCCTTCATCACTTGTTCCCTACTCTAGACCACAGTCTTCTCAAGTACATGCACCCAATCTTCATCGAGCTCTGTGAAAAATATCAAGCCAACTACAGAGTCTCGACACAGTTCCAAATGGTCCTGGGACAAATTAAAGAAACGATGCGCACGGAATTCAGAACCAAAACATAAATTTGCACATAATTTTACAGAAAAATTAGATTGTAATATAAAATTAAATTAATGGTCCGTAAAACAAGCTTATCATAACATTCCCAGTTAATGTAATGTTTAGACGAGCCTCCAGATATCATTCGTGGAATGTAATATTTATTTTGCTTAATAAACGCGTTTCTGGATTTATCCTTTTCTTTTTTTGAAAGACGATATTTAAATTTTTCTTACGACATTATTTCAGTCTTTTAAAATTCAGGATAGGCCTATAATCTGCTAGTTCTAAAGCCTCCTGTGAGAGTAAATGGGCCTTAATCTACCAAACGGGTCCAGTGCGGGTTGGTAGATGTCACGTATCTTCGAATTTTTAGTTATAGGACATGCCGGAGTCCTCACCATGTTTTCCTTCACCGACACATTCATATATGTTAAAAGAACGTAGTCTGCTACTCAGAACGTTCTATTTATATCAATCGATGTAAGTACTTGCCTTGCCTTCGTTTTTTTTTATTTCCACTGTGTCTCTGACGCTTAAATAATCGGGCGGATCCCGTATGTTATCAGTATTTACAAGTCATGGTTCCAGTTGACCTCATACATGTCAAGCAGATACATAACAGTAACATAACATGCTGAGCAAAAATTCCATCCCATGAAATGAAATTTTTGCTTAGCATTGCTGTAAGTACCGTTCTTTAGCAATCTCCTCTAGAATCAGAGTCACTTTCTCCTAATCTGTCCTTTCCGTTTCACCATTAAAGGTACTACTGACCCCATTAAGAAAATAGAATGACAATTTAGCCCTCAATTCCCTTTCCACGACGTTTTAACCCCTAATTTAAATTCACGCAACAATTGCGAGAGCTTTCGGAAGGCAGGATGGTACTGCACTTTAATTTGAATTAACCTCGACAGGAATGTAAAAACCCCGTAGCCGTAGTTGAGGGTTCGAACCCTAATTTAAAACGGGATCAGACGAGATGTCGATACCACGCAAACGTATATTAAAGGGGATATAAATTGTAAGCTGGGTTATATGATACCTGCGTTTGTGGGCTATGAAGTTTATGATATTTACTTGTCGCATCAAAGCTGACCGATAGATGTAAACCATCGGGCAGTCAGGATGTATTCCCTTAGGTTAAGACATCGTGTGTGGGCAGGTCGGTGGGTATAATCGTGCAAATGAAATCACATAGGTTATTCGATACACTGGGTTTATTCAAATAGACACAAGTTACATTCCTGCTTACTAATATTACGGATCGACACTGATTCTACGACGTCTTCGCTCTAAAGCTGTCAGTAATCAACTGTCATATTCCGCACCTCGCAAGTGCTTATAAAAGCGCGCCAATGCGTAGTTGCTATTGACTGCCGCTAGGGGCTTGCTTGTGATTTGTTTTGACGTCCGTACTATTGACTAAACCCGACACGGCAATCATGCTAGACAGGCGTCCTCGTCTGTTCCTCATTGTCAGGTTTCAACAGTGTATCGAATCATGTGGAAATCCTCAATGGATGTCCTCAGCCCTTGGGGAAAGCTGAGGGGTCTGTCAGACTCTTACTGACTAAAACCACATGGTGTTCTCTAGGCCGTAATTCCTCTTGAGAGGCGAACGTGGAACACACACGTCGCCTTCTCGGGCCTCTCTCAGGTGACAGATCCCCAAATCTATCACCCGCAGGCATCATCTTCTTGTCCTCGCTCCATGCCATCTCATGGTCACCTCGTGTTGTACCACACGTCGTCTTAGTCCACTCCATCCTGGCAATCTCCCATCATACAAGGGATGTTCTTCTGAAAAATACAAAATTTTCAAACAGTATTTGCTCGTCCAATCCTGAATCATACACTAGAGTGTGGAAACATTTTGAAACAATCAAACATGATCATTCAAATCTCTCTGTTCACTATTGCAAGGAACGAGTAAATCTATTTCCAATTTAAAGAAAATAGCAATTTAATCATCGAATTGGTACCTAAAAGCACCTAATCTTCGTGATTACAAAATTCAAGTACCACTGATAAGTCATAAATCTCAAATTAAATCAAACAAAAGAAACAATATACCATGTTTCTTATTCACGATTTTTAACCATCACATAGCTCTACTAGCTATCTCATAGCTCTCTTAGCTATCTCAATTGCTCTACTCGCACATCTCCACGATGTCGAGTCAACTCGACTCTCTGAACTTAGACCTTGTTCACACAGAGATTTAGTACTTACTACTTTATCTACAATCTCAATTGGTACTTGAGCTCTGTGTGTCTTACAAACACGATCTACGCATAGTAATCAAAATTTGAAAACCAAAACTATTTCAATTTTCGTAATGAGGGCTTGACGATTCGAACGTCATTAACATTAACATGGTGACCTCACCTCTCGCATGACTATGTGAGTTTACTTTCTTTTAACCTCATAACTCATTAGAATCTTTCTGTAAGGTTCCTAACACAAACATGAATTTTCACACCAGACATAGTGTCACACAGACTTCCAGTTGCCATACAGGCCTATAGTTGCCATAAAGGACTACAGTTGTCATACAGGCCTATAGTTTCTATAAAGACCTTCACTTGCCATACAGGCCAACAGTTGCCATACAGGCTAACAGTTGCCACACAGGCCAACAGTTGCCACACAGGCCAACAGTTGCCACACAGGCCAACAGTTGCCACACAGCGCTCGGCTACTCCTGACCGAACTAAATTATTGGGTTCGTTAAAATAGGGAAATTTTAGAACCCTACTCTTTAACTAAATCATTACCCTGGGCCACGTACCACTAGTCGCTCCAAACAAAGTTTAAAACTTATTCTGCAGCAAAAACTGCCAAGCTACAGAAACCCTCGAGTAAAACCTCCAACGCCATGGCTCTCTAGCCGACCAGCAATTATATTGCTCTCACAACGGTCTCTCGGTCTCTCTCTAGACCCCGACCGCCACCAGAATCCACTGGTACGGTCAAACATAATACGTTCGATAGACTGAATTACTCGACACCTTAAGCTTGCTCATCATCATCAAATCCTTTTGACATCAACATCGACTGGTACATGACCCGCTGGCATCTGCCCTAATCTACCTTGTGCATACTTGTAGTTTCTAAGCGTACCTATTTAAAGCTTTCGGTGTATAACGATCACCGTCCTGTCATAATCACCTATCGCGGACTTAATACATTTAGTTTTCGAACCAGAGATTCCCACACAATACTTCATTAGAAAAAGGTCCAACGATCAAAAAGTTCAACAACTAAACAAAGTTATTGTAAAAATTCTGTTACTCTTTACCATACTCAAAGGCAACGCACACTCAACTCATGAAACTTCTTCGTTGACCCATCGCCACATGTTACTCATGAGGTGCAGTCCAAAGTTCTGAGTATGACAAGTGTACAAGCCATCAGATTTGTTCTCACTACTACTGTCATCAACTATGACGTCTAATTCTCAAGGAACTTGGTGATCGAGGATCCTTCTTACTAGATTCGCTCTTTTTACTCAAAGATATTGGAGCATACCGACTGTTAATATGAGGGTTACAATTAAGCCTCATAATATTTGCGTGTTAATAACTCGTGTGAAGGAATTCACACGAATTCACGAATTAACTCAGATCAATATCGTTAAAATCTAATTATCAACAGTAACCCTTTACTATCGCACACTAACTCAGTTTTCATGTAAGGAAAACGATCGCGAGATCTACTGCTATCATAATATTACTTTGAAAGTAAGCAAGTCAATTCAGATCTAAAGACGGTGGTTGTAAATCGTTACGCAACATAAGATCTGTTCCGAATACACGCAAATGACCAGTACAGTTACTAACTCGATACAATTACCTTCGCCCAACGACTTTACTAACTCGCTTTGCCACTGAAGATGACTAGTTGTTAAGTCACTTTGGATAGATCATTTTCTTCATCATCTGCGTAGCCTTTTACCAACTATATTGGGGTCGGCTTCCAGTCCTACCGGATTCAGCTAAGTGCCAGTGTTTTACATGGAGCGCCTGCCTATCTGACCTCCACAACCCAGTAACTGGGTAACACGGTACCCCTTGGCAAGACTGGTGTCGGATCTCAAGCTTCTGACCACCCGTAACGACTGTCAAAGATCTTTAAATGACAGCCGGAACCAACGGCTTAACGTGCTTTCCGAGGCACGGAGGAAACTCGGTATGTTGAAATGGTCACCCATCCACGGACCGACCTCGTCAAGCGTTGCTTAACCTTTATGATCGACCCGTGCGGCTGTTATTATTTAGCCACGAGCTCATCTTCGTATGGGTTATTAAATCCTAAAGTTCGTACTGAACCAAATGTTGAAACCACCGCCAATAGGAAACTCATTAACTACTTTCTTACAAGTATGTCTTAATTACCTAGTGAAAGTGCTAGATGTAACCATGACCAACTCAGTGGTCAAACATGAACACTCTTAAAGCTCTAACTAGCATCTCTTCACTAGAGAACATTCGACCTCACTATCGAAATAACATGGAAGCGACTCACCGAGTATTCCATTCCAAACTTGCACGTGTTAGATTTAAGGAGGAACCCCATATAAAAGTATCGATATTTACGAAGATAGCAAGTTTAGCTTGGAATGTCAAGATGGTTGCTGGTTATTTACTGTGTATCAGAGTTCCTTTGTGGAAAATAAGGGAAAGGTTTTATTAATAAAATCACAGAAAGACAAGACTAGGTATTTATTTCAATTAGAATTGTCCATTAATTCATATTGAGGCTCAGAGAGCTTACTGCCCGCTCGCTAAACTAGTTCTCGTGGAGAAGAAGGGCAAGAAACTCCACGGAAGCAACTATGGTTGTAAAAGTATCCATATATATCTTTTACAACCATATAAATATCGTTTATCACAATAAAGGTCTAATTCTATTATGGCCATTATATGATGCATCTTGTAATATTCCACAATGTTACATAATCAAAACAACAAGGATAAGGCAAAGAACATGACTAGCCCTTAAATCAATTTAACATCATTATAAATAAAGGCCACAACATGAAATAGAGTTTCAACACCACCATTAGCAATAATCAAGTTATAATATCAAATAACTTACGTGAAGCTTGTGTAGTCCATATTTCACAAAATATAACAATTCAGTAAATAATATCAATATCATAATATAACAACCGGTCTGTACTGGCTTGTAGTTCACGATAAAGTGTGTCAATCTTACGAATAACACACTATTTATAGTAACGAGTCGAACTGTCAAATGTCCCCACCATTTTCTACATTTCTATAAGCAATCTCACAATTAGGTCAATAATCAATTCTTGTGTAATGAAACCTTTTTAAAACGTATCAAGACAATTAAGGAATTGAATATCGCCTATTTAGTCATTCTTAATCAATATTCGAAAGAATATTGATACTAACTGACAGTCTTGTACTAATTGTCTCAAAGGACTTATAATATTAAAATGGCAATATAAAATCCAGGATACATCACAATGATCATTATAAATTACGTAATATTTTATTGGAATATCATCACTATGGTTTATATGTAAGTTTAGACTTATTTCCTGTACACACAACAATATTTACTCAGGTGGGTACTCTAACAGTTGTAGGTATTTGACAACACAATAATAATTTAGGTAGGTACTTAGACATTTGTCGGTAGATGCTTAATAAATATGACAGTTTGTATTTTGTAGCAAAACATTGTGCTTAAAAAGTGAAAGTTCATGATTAAATGACGTCACACGTACTTCCAATACTAATACGGCCATACTGACATGTACTTCGTTCTCGAAGTACACTTTTGATAACTAATTTTCATAAATTAATTTAAATATAACTTGGTCATCCTGCTTGAACTTAATTTCTGGTAATCAATTACTTTAAAGAAACAAATATACTTACAAATGTACCATTGAATATTTAAATTTAAATAAAAACTTATATTCAAATACAAAGGGGGGAAGGAAAATTACTTTTGGCACAGCCATCTTTGTTTTTTACGGCACAGCCATAAGCACAGCCATTTTTTTTTTTTAGGCACAGCCGGCACAGCCATTGGCACAGCCTTATCTCTGTGTTTTTAGGCACAGCCACAGGCACACAGCCACAGGCACAGCCATCCGTTTTTTAGGCACAGCCACAGGCACAAAGCCACAGGCACAGCCATCTGTTTTTTAGGCACAGCCATCTGTTTTTTAGGCACAGCCACAGGCACACAGCCACAGGCACAGCCATCTGTTTTTTAGGCACAGCCACAGGCACACTGCCACAGGCACAGCCATAACCACTGGCAATCAGCCAGAGCCACAGGCAAACAGCCACAGGCTTCTTTTTTTTGTGTTTCTCTCTTTATATATACAAACGTAAACTATATATCATTATTTTAATATTATCGCTCGGCCAATCTGACAATACTTTTGCAAATTTTACTGAACGTAGAAACTTTCTTCCGACCAAAATCAGATTAACAGAGGGTATATATTTAAATCCTTTCATGGTCATAAACAGTACCAACTATTTATTTTAACATTTATCTAGAATATTAAGCATTGTAATGACCAAAGTTTTAACGACCCTTTTTTTTAATTACTTTTCAATAAAAAGCTAATATTTACCAGAAATAAAACCAAAATAATCTCAACAGGTACCACTAACGATAAAATTCTAGTGCACCATGCTGATGGCACGGCTTGGCATTATTATAACGTTTCTCTGTTTTTCTCCTGTCATATCATTTTTCAAACAAACTGCTCGGTAAGTTACACCCACATGGTTTTTATTGATCAAAAATATACTGTTAATTTATTTGTTTTATTCAATATTTTTTTATATATTCATGACTCAATTATCAGAAGTTACTTATTATGTAGCTGTCCCGATAGAACCGAACTATGTCAGCTGTGTGGTCACAGACAAACACATTCTTAGACATTCACACAGTAGTGTTCTTGTCCGTTAATCTTTATGTTCCTAACAAAATAAATTAGCCAGCTGTGCTAATTTTTTAGCACTTTTGCTTAGTTTGCAATAAATTATTGTAATTCTACCTCTGTATACCATTAGATCACGATTGGTTTATATTAAAATCTGAATCTTTAATAGCCCTAAAACCAATCACTTAAATGTATTATCAGATCGTGAAAAGCAAGGTAAGAAAATGTTAATTGGATTGTTTATTCTAATATTTCTGAAGATTAGAATATTTATTTTATTAATTAATACAGAATTTTCTTGAAAATAATTGCTCAAGAGCTTTTGCCATAAATAAGATTCCTTTTTAGTTTTACTCAAAAATAGCCAAGAGAAAAACAGAGCAGAGAGTTTTTTTTTTGTTAATGTGAGAATATTGGTAAAAACTACTATTCTGTCTTCAGAAACTAATAACGATTCTTTGAAAATCCTTTGTACCTCACAGGTATGTATGTGGTCACTCAATTGTTATATCACCAAGTTGGGTACATTTTCGCAAAAATACCCTCCAGCAAAAATTTCCATAAAATTCTAGACAAGTTTCTAATAAATAAACTGAAAACCTTAGGAATTATCGTTTTAGGCTTATTCAAACTTAATATTATATTACATCTTTATAACACCAACGATGTTGAACAGTAAAACAAATAAAAACAAAGCCTCTGAAGGCCTTACCACTTTTATCCGTTTCGTGCTGCAGCTATCAGCTAGATGTCCATAGTTAGAATCTGATGCTCAGACCTTAGTTTGCATATCCATGTCGCACAGCTTCTAGATCCGCAAGCTAGGCAACTCGCAGTGCCGTTGGCTGGGGCGGCATCGCGAGGACATCGTCTTGGTGCAGTGGAGTCACACGTCGACACGTTGTTTATGAAAATGACAAAATGAAATTCATTAGAAATCTTGTGTAAGCTAGAGCTTGATCCCACTTCTGATGTTAGATTTAAGGAGGAACCCCATATAAAAGTATCGATATTTACGAAGATAGCAAGTTTAGCTTGGAATGTCAAGATGGTTGCTGGTTATTTACTGTGTATCAGAGTTCCTTTGTGGAAAATAAGGGAAAGGTTTTATTAATAAAATCACAGAAAGACAAGACTAGGTATTTATTTCAATTAGAATTGTCCATTAATTCATATTGAGGCTCAGAGAGCTTACTGCCCGCTCGCTAAACTAGTTCTCGTGGAGAAGAAGGGCAAGAAACTCCACGGAAGCAACTATGGTTGTAAAAGTATCCATATATATCTTTTACAACCATATAAATATCGTTTATCACAATAAAGGTCTAATTCTATTATGGCCATTGATGCATCTTGTAATATTCCACAATGTTACATAATCAAAACAACAAGGATAAGGCAAAGAACATGACTAGCCCTTAAATCAATTTAACATCATTATAAATAAAGGCCACAACATGAAATAGAGTTTCAACACCACCATTAGCAATAATCAAGTTATAATATCAAATAACTTACGTGAAGCTTGTGTAGTCCATATTTCACAAAATATAACAATTCAGTAAATAATATCAATATCATAATATAACAACCGGTCTGTACTGGCTTGTAGTTCACGATAAAGTGTGTCAATCTTACGAATAACACACTATTTATAGTAACGAGTCGAACTGTCAAATGTCCCCACCATTTTCTACATTTCTATAAACAATCTCACAATTAGGTCAATAATCAATTCTTGTGTAATGAAAGCTTTTTAAAACGTATCAAGACAATTAAGGAATTGAATATCGCCTATTTAGTCATTCTTAATTAATATTCGAAAGAATATTGATACTAACTGACAGTCTTGTACTAATTGTCTCAAAGGACTTATAATATTAAAATGGCAATATAAAATCCAGGATACATCACAATGATCATTATAAATTACGTAATATTTTATTGGAATATCATCACTATGGTTTATATGTAAGTTTAGAATTATTTCCTGTACACACAACAATATTTACTCAGGTGGGTACTCTAACAGTTGTAGGTATTTGACAACACAATAATAATTTAGGTAGGTACTTAGACATTTGTCGGTAGATGCTTAATAAATATGACAGTTTGTATTTTGTAGCAAAACATTGTGCTTAAAAAGTGAAAGTTCATGATTAAATGACGTCACACGTACTTCCAATACTAACACACGCGTTCGTAACGTTCGGCTGCCAACTGCGAACTGCTCGCCTGCCGTCGGTCTCAACCTCTCAGATGTTGACACGTCAACCTTCGCTTTCAGCATTTGAACCGCTAGCCTGCAGCAGAGGCTCCACTGCGACGCAATATGGTATCAGATTGGCATAAAGATCCGTGTGTATGGATCTTTCCACACGTCCACAGGCTCCTCCTTGACCTGTCCAGCTCCTTGGTTGTTACTAGCCTCCTTACTGCTCCGCTTCGGACTGGTTATTTTCATTATTTTGTTTTCGAGGGTAGTCGCAACTGACACCGCGATTTTTTTTGCAAGAATGTAACTATTTTCACTAGCATTGTTTTTTAAGTGTGATCTCATTAGCACGATCGAATCCCAATTCTGATGTCGCATCAAGGCTGGCCGATAGATGTAAACCATCGGGAAGTCAGGATGTATTCCCTTAGGTTAAGACATCGTGTGTGGGCAGGTCGGTGGGTATAATCGTGCAAATGAAATCACATAAGTTATTCGATACACTGGGTTTATTCAAATAGACACAAGTTACATTCCTGCTTACTAATATTACAGATCGACACTGATTCTACGACGTCTTCGCTCTAAGGCTGTCAGTAATCAACTGTCATATTCCGCACCTCGCAAGTGCTTATAAAAGCGCGCCAATGCGTAGTTGCTATTGACTGCCGCTAGGGGCTTGCTTGCGATTTGTTTTGACGTCCGTACTATTGACTAAGCCCGACATACTAATTAGACAAAATATGAAAAATAAATGAGGTTTGTTTTGAAAATAACTATAGTTTTTCTTCTTCTTGGTTCCTCAACCCACGGTAGACTTAGGTGCTATTAGTGTTATATGTTTTGAAGATATTCTCTGTTTGCTAATGTTCCATCGGCCTCACTAGCATAGGTACCACCCTCGCAGTAGGTTATCATTCCATTTGATGCCTACAAAAACTGCTGTTGTTACCTTCCCTAATGAGCCCATTCTAGAACGTTCTTACTGTTATCCAATTAATTAGCCAGGCTTGGTGATTCTTTACTAGTTTACGGACTGAAATAAAACCTCTAAACATGTACTTGGCGTAACTGCACTCCCTCATAAATTCACTTACTCGCTGATTGCAGTCGCAACAAATTTGGGATTAGCATAAAATCTAAACTGTATTAATATTACCTACGTAGTGAATTCACTAAAAGACTCGTTACATCTTCATGCAAATTAGACGCCTCTCGCGTGGTTTCTAAATAGTTAGTTCCTCATGTATGACAAATAACCTTACACGTGTACAGAAAATATGGAAAATGAGAGTACTTTTTTTAGTAACTTAAGTAATCATATTTTTTACGAGAACCATTATCATAACGCGTTAAAACTATATTAACTAAGAAAATATATTATAGCTGTTTGAGGAAAAATAATTATTAATTCTACATCATTGTTTCATGGTTATAATAATAAAGCCTTTATTTACGAAATTTTAACAATGATTTTTACAAAAAAATGAATTAAAGAAAAACTGTTACAATAAAATGTCTGTTGTTTCGGTGTGCCTTACGGCAAAGGCCTCCTCCAACTTCTTCCATTGTTGTCTGTCTGCCGCGACTCTAGTCCATAGGAGTCCTAATGTCATTTTTAGGTTAGCAGGTATTATTTATATATATAATTATATTATTGTAGCTTCGACAAGATAATTTCTATTGATATAGGTACCTACAGAATGATACGCAGAACCATTTTAATTCAATAAATACGACGACGAAAAGTTATTTACTCCGTCGGAATCCTTGCTTAATATAGAGCAGAAATAAATTCCTATTGCCTATGGAACTCCCATTAAATCTACATGTTTTGTTAGTTTATTATGTAATTTCCGTAACCTGCAAATCCCCTCTTATTTTGAATGTGCAGGTCGAAGTTATCTTCAGATCTGGCAATCCATTCCACGCAAATTGGCTATTTATCCTGACATAAGCGTGAGTTATTGTGGATCGTAATTCGCATATCCTATGTAAACATCTTTATTTGGGGATCTTACAGGATTTGGTACTATGAATAGATGGAATAAGTACCATTGTTCAGTAGATTATCTGATTTTGTAGATACCTGTTTATATATAGCTGACACATTAAATACCCTAGAAAATGGGGGAACCTAATTAAATGATAACGCTGCTGATGATAGTCCAATATCTTACCTGATGGCAAGCGATGTTGTAGTCGACGATCGAGCACGCATGCCTAGAAGTAAGTCTTGACCTAGAAACTTAGGATACATAATGTTACATATGAGATTTTGTCGGGGTACCTACACAAAATCCCAGATGTAGGGTGGGTGAATATTTCAATAGAAGGAAACAACAATCTGTTCAAAACTAAATAAGTTTATTAATTTAAACAATTTCCGTTACCTCTGAGATTCGGTTCCTCTCGGGGTAATGGAACCGAGTCCCAGATGCAAGATGAGATGGTTTCAACAACCATTAGGTTTATTAACTTACAAATAAAGCACCTGTGTGATTTTGTCCCTCTCGGGGTAATGAAACAAAATCCCACAGGTTCAAACACCCTAAGCTTTTGGACTAGGACAAATAGTCCGGAACCGCTTAAGTCTATAATCTTAGAATGTAACTTAAAGGTATCACCTTTATAAAGCCAGCCAGCGATAAATTCAGTCGGTAAAACTAAGGTGGTGGGGGGTGGAAGATAAGCCGAGCACTGATTCCTAATTTTATCTTTAAAGTTAAAATTAATTAATGTTAATTAAATGAGGGTAAGATAATATTAATAAAATATCTAGGTACAACCTTCCAGTTATATTTAAAAGTAAATTATTATTAAATGGGCGCCAGGGACATGAAGTGTCCCAGATCCCGGAGTCGACAGAGAAGTTCAATATCGTTCCAGTTAAATGTAGGCGTCAAACTCTGGGTTCATTGATAGATTATAGTTGCAGACCGGCTTCTTATATTGAAAACCGGACCAGTATTTAAGTGGTTCTTATAAGAACCCGTAGGAAATTAATTCCAGTAGTTAAGTAGGTAGAAATAAATAAAGAAAAAAAAAACCGTCCCGCCTGCTATAAAAGCTAGGCGGATCTGGACACCGCACAGTCGTCTCCGCAGTAGGCCTTGATTGAGCTGAGGGACGGGTCTCGCGTCCAGGCTCTAGAGACTTCTCGATCCTGGCGGCGAGACGAATCTCTCGAGCTGCCTCTTTCTGGAATCGACAATACGAGAACCCTATTATATAAGGGAAAAGCAGGGAACAATACTTGTGCCGGAGAGGACCGATCTAACAGCCGACCAATATAGATTTTCGCGAACACGCACGTGGCGTGTGCAACGTCACTCCCTTCGGGGTCTAACCCTTGGCCGGGACAACAAAACGGAGGATCCCTTACGGGGCGTGTAATACTCACGGTTGGTTTATTGCAAGAACGCTTGCTTGCAAGATTCGACTGGCTTCGGCACGCAGTCCGCTAAATGGCGTCCGCGAGTTCCTCAAAACATTGAATCCTGTAACGAATAAGCGGGGATCACTATAAGCACTTATTTAACGACCGGGGAGCAGCACAAAGAGTAGTTTCCAACCCTGATTCACATAAACCCTTACCTTTTAATATGTGGGAGAAGACTTACTGCTCGACCCGAGCAGGACGTAAAGAAAGTGAAACGGATGACCACCATGGTCACAGACAATCCCCTCATCTCGACGCCGTAGGGGGGATGACACTCGCAGAAAATCTCCCTAGCTCCAGGTTAAACTTGTGACTGCACGGGCGACAAAATCATTTACACTAACATATTCAATTCCTGTAAATCACTGACACTGGTCCCACAAGGCGCTTACACTTGGTAACTATAAAAAACCCACACAATCCATACCGGCAACTCCCGATTTATTAGTTATAACACCCAAATCCGCCATGAGTTGGGAATTTATTATTAGAAAAATACTAAAGCGAAACGGTGTATAATGTCTCTCAACACTGACATTCCTCCGACCACAGATTAAAAACTGTTTCGTCTATGCTCCGAATCTTCTGGAACAAAATCTGTAATAAATAAAATATGTGACTTCTATTTACCAAAAGCCGAAAATTATTAAGAATCGGTCTATACGGTATTAATTTAATAATTACGAAGGAACCTAATAAAATCGATAATCGATTAGGAATCATAACTATGAGCCGGAGGGCGCCTCCAACTGACAGTGACATTTGACGTTATGAGATTTCGAGTGTAAACAAGTATTTTTTATGTGACCAATTTATTGTAAAAACCTGTGATAGTAGTGTTTTGAAAAGTGATTTATCGTCAGAAAGGGTTTCTAAAGAGTCTAGTGACGAAATCCTGATGAAGGGATGACAGCAAATACGCTTCACCGACCGAGGTCAATGGCAAGAATAACAATATACATTTCCCTTGAAAACAACCTTATTTAACAGCCGTATGTTTCCAGGCAAGTGTTATAATCAAAAAATAAACGTAACAGTACCTCCCCAACCACCAGAGATTTGACCGGATAGGGCAAATCTCGACGCTGGCCCTCCAGCGTCAAAGCAGACTCAAAAGAAGCAAGCACGCTAACAACAATTCCCAACTCTCATCCCTGAAAACAGAAACTGAAAATGAACAACAAGAAAACAACGTAGAAACTGGTGCACGACTAAGCAGCTATGGCATGTACTACGACAATAAGGGATTCTGGTTACATTTCAAATATGGAGTAACAAACCGCTCCATTATGCGACATTGTAGTAGGCTTCGGTTATCGGGTCTACAATTCCGCCCGTGTTTATGGCTTAATTTTACTTATCCATGTAACCTGTGAAATACCTTAAACAGTGCTCCCACTGGAGTGAGTCTAATCCATTTAAATACATGTAAAAGACAAGCTCCAAAAGGGGTAAAGATTTGTAAGCGTCTGCTGAAGTACTAATATCCTAGTCTGACCTACTATAATTATGTAGGAGAGACCTCCCTACCCAATCGTACACCAACATCACTCTAAATACTCCACCCAAAAGTGGTGACCGCTGAGAATAACGCTGACACGGTATACGCAGCAAAAGAAATTACATTATCTGCTACATTACAATAAGAAATGGCTAACCCTCTTCCCAAAATGGAAAGTGATGGTTATTCGCCCCCTGTATAAAAAAAATCCATCTGAAAACGTTTTCCATCAATGCAGCCTACACGCCCGCCATTTAGGCTTCCAAACTCAGGACTATCATTATGCTGCCTTACCAGCAATCCGGAGATTAATACACTCTTCAAGAGTGTCCTCCCTGAAACAACACGCAACCAACAATACTTTACAAACAGTATGTTATTGACGTATTGGCATTCTAAATGTAGTCCACAAATGTGTACACAGTCGGAACCTGTGCAACACAACGAACCGCAAGAACAGAGTAAATTATAACTACTTGTCTAACACCGTGGCATATACAGCCACCAATGCTAAAACCAGCAGTAAATCAGCAATCCCAAGGCATATACAGCCCTCAAGGTCACCGCGACCATAAACTAACAAACAAACAACAAAACTTAAATTTGTGTTTAAGTTAAAAATAAGAAAAGTTAATCCTCGCCACATGGTGATTTAAGATCCTTGATATGCCATGTGCCAAGGTTTTTACCGGAACTACAGCCTTCCAATTCATACACTAAGGGTGAAAGTTTTTTCCTAACTATACATCTCTCGTATTTAGGAGCTAATTTAGCCATAAAGAATTTTGAGGCGTCACTCTGAGGATATGTTTTCTTCCAAACAGTGTCGCCTACTTCAAACTCCGCATGCCTCCTACTACTATTATAATAACGAGCACTACGTTTATGTGATTTGACGAGCGCGTCCTTTACTTTATTGAAAATGTCACCCAAACCCCCTAACTGATTGGCATATGAACTGCGAGAAGCGCAAGCTAGGGTGGGCTGTGCAACGGTATCGTTGCCGAAGACATCGCCACTACTAACTGCCTCTCTGCCATGTACTAGGAAGAACGGGGTAAAGCGAGTAACTTCGTTTGTGGAGGTGTTCATAGCGAACTGGATCTTTGAGATATTAACGTCCCACGATCGATGATCATCCTCCACGAGAATTGACACCGCGGTCATAATGGTACGGTTATAGCGTTCCACGGTGTTCACGCTTGGGCAGTAACGAGGTGTGAAGTGAACTTGAGGTATTTTGTACCTCTCCAACAGTGATCTTATCTCGTTACCCGTGAATTGCGTCCCATTGTCTGCTATAACCGTACGGGGAATACCGTGTCTCAGGAAAACGCCGTCTTCTAGTTTCTGCGCTATAGCCTTACCAACAGCTCTACGCAAAGGAAACAGTATACAGTATTTTGTAAAACAGCACACGACAACTAAGAGGAATGTGAATCCCGCTCTGGACCGTGGCAACGGACCCACCAAGTCCATGCTTATGGTTTCAAATGGCTTGGAACACTCTTTCGCATCACCCAAGAGTCCGGGAGGCGGTAATTGAGAGTGTTTATAAGCGGCGCAAGTATCACATTTTCCAACGTAGCTAATCACGTCCTTATACATGTTAGGCCAGTAGTATCGGAGTGCAAGTCTTTTGTAGGTCTTAAATACTCCGAAATGTGGTGATAATTCGCCACTATGGTGACTCTTTAACAACTCTAGTCGATTGCTCTCCGGTACCACTTGCTTCCAGTCATATTCACTAGCTACCCCGAATTTATTTTTAGAGTAACGGTAAAGTTTATCCTCCTTAATGATAAAGTTTGGGCACGACCTGGGCTTACTGACACATTTATCCCACAATGCCCTAAACCAAATGTCGTTCACGTGCTCTTTAATTTCTAGCACCGGAACGCCACGGGATAGGGCATCCGGAACCATGTCCCTGCCTTTGCGGTGCTCAATGGTGAAGTTGTAAGGTGACAACCGACAACCCCACCGGGCTAATCGACCAGAAGGATTGGTTAGGTTAAAAAACCATTTTAGGCTCGAGTGGTCGGTTATCACCTTAAACGCAGGACCACCTTCCACATAGGGACGATAGTGTTCGACGGCGAAGACCACAGCAAGGGCCTCACGCTCCGTTGCCGAATAGTTGCGCTCCGCCGGATTGAGCGAACGACTGCAGTAAGCTATTGGATGATCCTCCCCATCTATAACCTGAGTCAGAGTGCCCGCTATCCCAAAACTAGATGCGTCACAATGAATCTCAAAAGGTTGAGAGAAATCGGGGCAAGCCAATACCGGTGCAGACACCAATGCCTCTTTCAAGGTTGAGAAAGCGGTTTCAGTCTCAGCCGTCCACTGGAAAGGCGGTGCTTTTTTGCTCGTACTCGTTAGTGCGTTCAAAGGGGCCGCTATCGTGCTAAAGTTTTTAATGAAACGTCTATAGTAAGAGGCCGTTCCAAGAAACATCTTCACTTCCTTACGGGTTGTAGGCGTTGGAAAGTCAACAATTGACTGAACTTTCGACGGATCAGTGTGTAAGCCACGCTCGTCCACTCTGTAACCGAGATATTTTAATTCTCGTCGAAAGAAACAGGACTTTTGCAAATTTATTGACAAATTCGCCTGCCTTAATTTGTCTAAAACCCGTTTAAGAAGTGAAATGTGCTCCTCGAAGGTTGATGAACAGATTATAATGTCATCTAAGTAAACAAACACCTTGTTACCAAACTCTGGGCCGAAAAGTCTGTCCATAAGTCGCTGTTGGGTAGCTGGGGCTCCCGTCAACCCAAAGCACATTACTTTAAAATGAAACAAGCCTCGACCCGGAACCGTGAATGCGGTTTTTTCTTTGGAAGAAGCAGAGTCCAATTCAATTTGCCAAAATGCAGATTTTAAATCAATCGACGAAAGGTATCGCGCGTCCCGCAACTGGTCTAGGATGTGGGAGACGTAGGGTAGAGGATACGCATCCTGTTTGCTGACCGCGTTAAGTTTTCGGCTGTCCAGGCAAAATCGCCATTCCCCATTCGGTTTTGGAGCCAGTAGGACCGGGTTATTCCACGCGCTATTACTGGGCTCCACGACTCCCATCTCCAACATCTCATCCAGTTGACGGTTAAGTTCCTTGAGGCGTTCAGGTGATAAAGGATAATAACGCTGTTTAATAGGGGGAACATCCCCTGTGTCTATTGTATGACGCAACAGGTGGGTACGACCTAGTCCCTTAGCCTCAAAGGAAACGTTTTCGAATTCCTTAATTAATGACTCCGCTTTACTCTTTTGATCTGGTGTTAATTCGTCAAAAGGTTGTAGGTGCCTAACTTCCGAGACGCCTGCATGGCCTCTATTGGTTTTTAAGTTACGTAATGGTAATTTATTAAAAATCTTTGGGGCCAAATTAAAGGCCTTCCAAAAATCAACGCCAAAAATCAAAGGCGTGGTAATATCAGGAATAATATAGAATTTAATGACCTTAGTCATTCCCATAAGAGTTACTGGTAAAAACAAATAACCCTCCACGGATGCCCGCGAATCGTTGGCCGTTACGATGTTGCCCAACTGTGTGTCGGCGTGTAGAGTCGCGCCGGCCCGTATGAATTGTTGGCCAACATCGGAACCCAACACCGAGATGCAGGAACCCGAATCGAGTAAACCATAATAATACTCATCGTATATGGATACTGTTAAATGTGGACGACTATCATCCGAAGTTTTGTATCTTACTGTATCTACCCTTAGTGTTTTAAAAAATAATTTCAAGGATTTTAAGTAATCGGCCCAATCGGACCGATTAAAATTTTGGCTGTAGTTCCGTAAATTTAGTTTTTTGAATCGCAGGTTGGGCAGGACTTAACCTCCTTCTGCTTTTTACTGCACGTAGGGCACGACGGTGCACGTACGCCCTTCTTGCCGCATCGGAAACACACAATTGTCGTGGATTTACATTGTGATAATAAATGTCCATTAATCCTACAACGAACACAGAACGACGAACCAGAATCACCTTGCACGGTTTCGACTCGTTGAGAACCTTTTGGGGGTTGGTATGACAAGTCAGCTGCAACAAAAGAAGACGTCGGTTTGGGCGGTTCATGGTACTGAGACCTGCTATGAAAACCTAGCTCCAGTTGTCTACACTTTTCTCTTAAGTCGTCCAGCGTGTTAATCGTCATTATTGACAACCCCGTTTTGTAATCTGGTCTCATGTTAAACTTGATCCGTGCCAAACGGTCGCGTTCCGGAACCTTATACGATAGCCTATTATAAAGATTCTCCATAACTGCTATATAAATACAAGACAGCTCAGTTGACCCTTGCGTTCTGTTAGTTATTTCTGAAATGAGACGCATATCGTAGCCTGGTGGAAGGAATGCTGTGAGTAACTGCTTTTTCAAATCTGACCAACTATCAACCGACGCTTTAATTCCACGGTACCACAATAAAGCTCCATCCGAGAAAAGTTCCGGCGCAGACGCATGTAAGGAGGCTTCGCTAATGTCTCTAGCTTCGCAAAGCTCCTCCAGACGCTCAATAAAGGCTTTCACGCAACCTGTACCGTCAAATTTTATCCCTAGGGTTTTAGCCGTTTCTTTCTTGCAGGCAATAATCAATTCCTTTGGCTGCAAGTCTGACCTTACCTTCGGTGTCTCTTCGGCGGACGTAAATGATTGGTGGAAGCTCGCGTTAACTGAATCAATTCTAGATAAGTACCCGCTAAGTTGCTTGTCAACGGCTGCGTAATCGGAACTAAGATTAGTTGATGGTGTAATCCTACTCAGGCGATGATACAAATGGAAACTTAAAGCCTTAACGCGGTTAAATTTTTTGAAACTGGAAGGATATTTATCTAGTACTTCACTAATTTCTGGGAGTTTGGACTTGATTGTTAATAATTCGCTTTCCGGATCCAAGTTAGTCTCCACAATATCGTCGGTACAAACCAATTTATTAAGTTCCCTAATCTGAACACGTAGTTCCTCTACGGTTGAAGTGGGTTTCGCGTCTCGAACCAGTACTTCATAAATGAGCTCGTCCTTGCGAAGTAAATTAAATGTAATGGGACGTTCCATTTTGTAAAATAAAGAAAAGAAAAATTTAAGCGAACTGATTTAAAACTGGCTGTTACAACGTACTATCTTAAAGAATTTGTAAATATTATCTATAGTAATGGCAGTTATACAATTAGCAGACTTTTGGAGTAAATATTATTTTATGACCAGGTTTGACTTTCCACAGACAAAAGTCCTGGTATTATGTTCTGGGACACAGGTAAATATAATATTAAAGTGTATATAGCAGCAAGAAGCTTAAAAAATTGTAAAAGGTAAAAGTAAAAGTGTATAACACAGTACAAACATAAAAACAAGACCAATGTTAAGAAGGACCCCGCGTGACGGTTTTTTTTTTTTTCTTAAAAACTAGGATAACTGGAAGGTTAGAAACAGTACTCTGGCTTGTAAGGTACAGCAATAGACGTAACCTCTATCTCCCACCAATACACACGTTGGTCGCCACTGTTACATATGAGATTTTGTCGGGGTACCTACACAAAATCCCAGATGTAGGGTGGGTGAATATTTCAATAGAAGGAAACAACAATCTGTTCAAAACTAAATAAGTTTATTAATTTAAACAATTTCCGTTACCTCTGAGATTCGGTTCCTCTCGGGGTAATGGAACCGAGTCCCAGATGCAAGATGAGATGGTTTCAACAACTATTAGGTTTATTAACTTACAAATAAAGCACCTGTGTGATTTTGTCCCTCTCGGGGTAATGAAACAAAATCCCACAGGTTCAAACACCCTAAGCTTTTGGACTAGGACAAATAGTCCGGAACCGCTTAAGTCTATAATCTTAGAATGTAACTTAAAGGTATCACCTTTATAAAGCCAGCCAGCGATAAATTCAGTCGGTAAAACTAAGGTGGTGGGGGGTGGAAGATAAGCCGAGCACTGATTCCTAATTTTATCTTTAAAGTTAAAATTAATTAATGTTAATTAAATGAGGGTAAGATAATATTAATAAAATATCTAGGTACAACCTTCCAGTTATATTTAAAAGTAAATTATTATTAAATGGGCGCCAGGGACATGAAGTGTCCCAGATCCCGGAGTCGACAGAGAAGTTCAATATCGTTCCAGTTAAATGTAGGCGTCAAACTCTGGGTTCATTGATAGATTATAGTTGCAGACCGGCTTCTTATATTGAAAACCGGACCAGTATTTAAGTGGTTCTTATAAGAACCCGTAGGAAATTAATTCCAGTAGTTAAGTAGGTAGAAATAAATAAAGAAAAAAAAAAACCGTCCCGCCTGCTATAAAAGCTAGGCGGATCTGGACACCGCACAGTCGTCTCCGCAGTAGGCCTTGATTGAGCTGAGGGACGGGTCTCGCGTCCAGGCTCTAGAGACTTCTCGATCCTGGCGGCGAGACGAATCTCTCGAGCTGCCTCTTTCTGGAATCGACAATACGAGAACCCTATTATATAAGGGAAAAGCAGGGAACAATGCTTGTGCCGGAGAGGACCGATCTAACAGCCGACCAATATAGATTTTCGCGAACACGCACGTGGCGTGTGCAACGTCACTCCCTTCGGGGTCTAACCCTTGGCCGGGACAACAAAACGGAGGATCCCTTACGGGGCGTGTAATACTCACGGTTGGTTTATTGCAAGAACGCTTGCTTGCAAGATTCGACTGGCTTCGGCACGCAGTCCGCTAAATGGCGTCCGCGAGTTCCTCAAAACATTGAATCCTGTAACGAATAAGCGGGGATCACTATAAGCACTTATTTAACGACCGGGGAGCAGCACAAAGAGTAGTTTCCAACCCTGATTCACATAAACCCTTACCTTTTAATATGTGGGAGAAGACTTACTGCTCGACCCGAGCAGGACGTAAAGAAAGTGAAACGGATGACCACCATGGTCACAGACAATCTCCTCATCTCGACGCCGTAGGGGGGATGACACTCGCAGAAAATCTCCCTAGCTCCAGGTTAAACTTGTGACTGCACGGGCGACAAAATCATTTACACTAACATATTCAATTCCTGTAAATCACTGACACTGGTCCCACAAGGCGCTTACACTTGGTAACTATAAAAAACCCACACAATCCATACCGGCAACTCCCGATTTATTAGTTATAACACCCAAATCCGCCATGAGTTGGGAATTTATTATTAGAAAAATACTAAAGCGAAACGGTGTATAATGTCTCTCAACACTGACATTCCTCCGACCACAGATTAAAAACTGTTTCGTCTATGCTCCGAATCTTCTGGAACAAAATCTGTAATAAATAAAATATGTGACTTCTATTTACCAAAAGCCGAAAATTATTAAGAATCGGTCTATACGGTATTAATTTAATAATTACGAAGGAACCTAATAAAATCGATAATCGATTAGGAATCATAACTATGAGCCGGAGGGCGCCTCCAACTGACAGTGACATTTGACGTTATGAGATTTCGAGTGTAAACAAGTATTTTTTATGTGACCAATTTATTGTAAAAACCTGTGATAGTAGTGTTTTGAAAAGTGATTTATCGTCAGAAAGGGTTTCTAAAGAGTCTAGTGACGAAATCCTGATGAAGGGATGACAGCAAATACGCTTCACCGACCGAGGTCAATGGCAAGAATAACAATATACATTTCCCTTGAAAACAACCTTATTTAACAGCCGTATGTTTCCAGGCAAGTGTTATAATCAAAAAATAAACGTAACAATAACTAGATTTTAGTCTATTCAGACGGACAGGCAAAAAAATCCCCAATCACCGGAATTCTGGTAGGTGTGAAGTTTGATGAGATTATCAAATAATATTGGACACGTATTTTTTGCTTCATCAAATGATTAAAAAATGAATACAAAGATAAAGCGCATCAAAGTTCAGGACTGGGGGCTTGTGTTGTCTTTTTGTCAGTAAAAGTGTAGCATGGCGTGACGTGACATGATATTTCAACGCGCTGTATCGTTGTCATCTTTTGGTTATGTGACAAGAATAAATACGAGTCCAATATTCACTAACTCGAAACAAGAGACTGGATACACGTGTGTCCAGTAGGTGAAAATAAAATTAGTATCAATTATTATTATTTCGTCATCTGGACACCCCAAGATTTTACGCGTGTCCAGATAGTGAAACTTAAATTAAATCAATTTTGTGTTTTTGCCAACTGGACACAGACTTCATCACTAAATTTAGAAAGCATTCTTTCAAATACAAAAATAATTTAATAATCGGTGAACATACACATAAAAAAACTCACACAGTCGAACATAAAACTTCCTCCTTATTGAAAAGTCAGAAAAATGCAACAAGGCGAAACAATATTTTCAGAATTCATAATTATTGTTTGAGTAGATCATAAATAAAATATGAATTCAAAGCTGCCAACCTTTGTTCCAAACTATTGTGTTGCACCTGCTGCAAAATAAGGCTTCGTTTGTACTTAATCAAGTTTTCAAAGGCCAAACTCATTCTTGTGAAGCATTCTTAATCAAAATCACCAACGATATTTACATTTTGTCTAAGTTTTCTTCTCAAGAAAATTTTAACTAAACTATTACTTAAGTCCTTTTATAAGCCGTTAAGTTTTATAAGTTAATATTTATTGCAATTTACAAAAGTGAGATCCTTAGATTTTAATTAAACTTTAAAATTTTCTATAATTAAATAATTTGTTGGAAAATAAACTTGTTTACAGCTGCGATTTATTAAAACGATTAAGTTCATGCAAACAAAAACCTGCTTCTTAGATTTAATTTCTAAGTAAAGTACCTGCTATCAGTAGCTAATGCTAGCTGCAAATGCTTAAAGTACCTAACTACCAACTAGACGCCCAAACATCAATGCTTATTTTGAAAGAAAAGCTATCCGCTACAATGCCTAAGCAACAAACAAAACGAAACAAGGAAAAACGCAATAATTTGTAATCCCAAACACAACTGCGCAGGACATGCCCATTAAATAAAAACGAGTCCTTTTTGGCAAACCAAAACGGCACAGCTGAAGCCAACTGTCAGCATACTAAGCGACAAGGCTTGTGTTTTTCGACTCATAAAAAAATAAACGGTGCAAGTGAAGCCTTGTACAAAGGACACAAAGGGAGTGCCGACTGCTCTTATTGTTTGCCTCACAATATAAAACTTCCTTTCACGCCAAAAGACTTGAACCAAAAAACGATAATATATTTTTTGTAAAATATACGGCTTATTTTCTCTCGCCGCGAAATTATAGCGGCACCTGAAAGTGACAAACGGGATTTCATTCAGGAAAACAAGTTAATCTTTTGAACACGTTACGTCTTATGCACAATACGCCTTTATTTACTTACTAGGTTTTCCAGTAGTTTCAACACCTGTCGCTTATCCTACAGGAACCGTACATTTGCCGCGACAGAGAGAAGCCAGACACACACACACTCAGAAATGGTGTACATGTTACATAATATCTAGTAAAAGAATGTTCGTAATCGAAACAACATTGCCAGACATTAATTACCATACAAATATTTTTTATACTCCTTTATTTACAGACTTGCTTTTACCCACGGCTTCACTCCCTTGGTATATCATACAAAAGCCTTGCCTGATATCAATATGACACTATCAGTCCAAGAAATTTCAAAATGGAATTATCGTTTCTAGATTACCATACAAATAATTGTATCTCTTTAATATTTGTTCAGATTCAATAAGGGAAAACCCACAATCCTACATAGATCGTATCATAAACGTACCCAACAGAATACTACCATCTATTTAATTGGTAATCAAATAGTAACAATACCTCGTATAACATTGCCTAAGTACTCTTTAGGTAGGTGCTTCAGGTAGGCACGTGAATTTGATAAAGCCTATGTAAGCTTACCTTGATGTAACATTGTTCTAATGTTAGCTCCAAACTAGAGTTATAAAGGAGCTTCGTCTATGCCTCTACAAGTACGGAATTCCCGCAAGAAATCGCTCCTCCGCATTCGCAAATTTCTAACGGTGATCTAATTAATAAAATCAGCACCAAAAATGCAAAGACCCTTTGACGTAGTGCAGATATAACTCCAAATTCCAGGTCAAAGATTGTTCCCAAGTCATAGCGGCCAGGTTCAAAACCAGCAACGTATTTGTGAAAAAAGTGTGTGACACATAAATAGTCTGTCCCTTCTAAAGTTTTATTATGTAACTTGTAAATTTTTGTTAAACATTCATCTTTCTTATTTTTACTTTCCAACTCTGCCTCCACTAACATGGCCTCCGGCACATTCCTAGTACATTTATTTTTTACCTACTACAAAATAAACCAACGCACTTTCAAAATAGAGTCTAGATTCTACATGCTCGTTCATTGCAATCCGCTTCTGCAAATGGAAACCAATCAGCATCCTAAATTCGTAACACCCTCGCAATGGCATTAGCTTCCATTTTGAATGTAAAGCAATATTCACTACGTTATCTAGTTGTTAGCAAAACGGACGTTTGTAGCTTACGTTACAGTGAACTGCTAAATGAAAGCTAGGCCCAAAAAAAATGTCTCCTTCCTGTTGTAAGGTACAGGATTTATGTTTGACAAAACTAGCTATGCGATGGTTGCCAGAGATTCCATTTATTTAAACTATGCATTTGGTATTTTACGTATACTACCCAAATTCAAATCAGCTTTAGGATATTCACACCGAATTTTACAGCATAATTAATAATAATTGCTTTTAATCATTTGTTACCGTAATACAATTAAGTCATTTTCACGCATAAATTAATCAGGTTTGGAAATATTTTTCGACCAAAATGATTAATATAACATTATTTGAAACACGTTGCAGCTTAATTTTAACCCAACTTCGTTAGGGGCAGCTTCCGATCTAATCAGATGCGGGTAAAAATTGGTATTTAACATGGACAGACCATCGATACAATGCAGCCAATTTTCTGATAATTATCTAATTGGTAAGCTAAGTTTAAATCAGTCGCTATACTTTGATTGATTGGTAACGGACAAAATATAATAAATGAAATGGGTATTCATTAATGTTCAGTAGCATTTTTAATGTTTCCACTGCTTGGACACGGGCCTCTTCTCTGTGAGAAAGGGAAGGGGCCCAGTGCGGATTGGTGGATGTCACATGTCTTGGAATTGATTCTAGGACTTACCGGTTTCCTCACGATGTTTTCCTTTACCGTTTTTAGAGCAGTGGTGATGAAATAATTTACACAAAGTAAAGGGCTGGCCTCGGTTCGAACCCACCCAGGGTACACGAAATGAGTACTTATTATCTTAGTGCAAATAGCGGAAAAACTGCTGAGTTTGACTGAGTTTCTTGCTATACTTTACGATTTATTTATAGATCTTTCCAGATGTCTCTCAGCAACAGAAATAGTTTAAGAATGTTACATAAACGTCTACAGAAAACAGAGAGTAAGGTCAAATTGCAAAAACAATTATGAGATAATGTTGACCATAAACATAGCAGTTATCTGGTGACCCATGCCATGAGATAGTGGCAGAGCCATAAGCTAGGGGAACAAAATATCGTGTTTGAGCGAATAATAAGTAATAATATACTTATCTACAAGTTTCAAGGCTAAGCATATCCATCCATAGTATTCCGTTTATTCTATTCATTTAATAATCTAAGTTAAATCTATACTTCTATACTATAATACTATAATATTATAAAGAGGAAAGATGTTTTTGTTTGTTTGTTTGTACCGAATAGGCTCCGAAACTACTGGACCGATTTAAAAAATTCTTTCACCTATGGAAAGCTACATTATTCCCGAGTAACATAGGCTATTTTTTAATCCCGAAAACGGGTCCTTTGGGGTGGCGAAGCCGCGGGGAACAGCTAGTACGAGTAATATTATAAATGTAAAAGCTTGGATGGATGTGTGGATGTATGTTTGTTACTAAAACACGCTAGAACGGTTGGATGGATCTGGATGAAATTTGTCACAGAGATAATAGTTAGGAATAGCACATAGGATACTTTTTATCCCGGGAATAAGTTCCCTCGGGATAATTTTCGAGATTCATGCGGGCGAATCCGCTGGCAGAGTCTAGTAATATTATAAATCTAAAAGGAACTCTGTTTCTCTGTACCTTTTCAAGTCTTAACACATTTAGATGGAACTTTGGCACACCATGTCCTGGATGAGGACATATATATTTTTTATCCAGGGATTATGTTCCATTCGGATAATTCTCTACATTCACGTAGGCGAAGTCGCTGACAGAAACCAGAGGTTATCTAAGTCCAGCCAAAACAATTACAGTTTTAAAAGCACATAGAAATTTTTATTTGGAAACATAGTAACGCTTTTTACATTTTATTTTTCAACTATGTACTTTCATTTACAAATTTAAAAGGTACAACGAGAGGCTTTTACAGTACCTACCTCTGTGAAATAAAAATTCTATTAACCATAAAGATAACGAGAACATTTTTATTTGTCTAGACCCCACAGTTCATACCTCATTATTTCGTAAAGAGGTCCTTTATCCCCGTAATGGATATGGGTAATAACACAGGCTCTCTGGAAAGCCTAATTTTATTCATACTACAAATGACCACATACAGTGGCACTCATATTTTTCCAAGTTTATGTGCTGAAATGTATTTATTTCTGACGTCTGTGCTTTAGTATGATGACCGAAAAAAAAAACAATTAGATGATTGTACCTACTCAAGCAAATTAATGTCGTTTTTGTATTTGTACTACAGAGATCAACTTGAAATATGATATCAACCTTTAGAAATATACTGTTACCCAGATAAGAGATTACGCTCTACAAATCCGACGTTTTTCAAAACTAAGCGTGCCTTATTAACAACCCGGTTGTAAACTTAATTATTTCCAATTCTAAGATATTACCCCAACTAATAATAGTTTACATAATCGCTAAGTAGAACGTTCAAGCAAATCGCCTCCTGCTTAAAAAAATAATTTTAATGAGCAATCAAGAAAGGCGGACGGGCCGGCCATTACCCGGAATAAGCCGGGCGATCTCCCACTTTTCTTAATGAGAAGACTCCTGACGCCGCAGAGCCATTCGGCTATTTGAATTAAGGTTTCACTAGTCGAAAATTCTTACATACAAACGTAGTCTAGGGATTATTCCACTGTTTGACGATGTACGTTCAAAATAAAAAGTTATATCAATTTGTATCATCATTATCTAGCCCTGTATGTAAGCGAAAAAGTAAAAAAAGAAAATATTTGAAAGTTATCAGCGTCGAAAGTTGCACATTTCGACACTAATTTTAACGCATTTTTGGGCGCGAATAAATACCATAATAAGACGGAAAATTGCAAAACGGCCTCCATACAGGGATAGATTAGCAGTTCAACAATGCAAACAATTTTATTTTGAACAGATAGATTTAGTAGTTTTTTCATGTTATCTAGACTTCCAAAGGTCTGTTTCTAAAATTTCGCGCGCTCGGTTTCGTCCTAAATCATTATCCATTTCGCTACAAATTTGCAAAAGTGTGTATTCGTACGCGAACTAGCTTCCTACTGCTCATCACAGCATCTATCTTTTCCGCACATGTTGTCGGTTGATATAAAATGTATTTTAACCCCGCGCTCAAAATAGTTCGTGCCGTCGACTAGTGTACACTTGATGAGACAGTCTATCAAACTGGGATGGCAATTAGTGAAATTACTACTTGCATTTAGATTATGAAATTGTGTAATGAAAATTATTTTTATTGGTTGATATGATTATATATTGTTATTAGGTCGAATAACTAATACTAGAGGCTCATGACAATGTGCCGTTCAATGAGGGCTTCCGTTTTTGTGCCCACCAGTTGACGCCACTGGCGAGTAAGGTCCATACGTCACCAATTTTAAAATAAGAAACACGTCTAGACGGCCAGTCCAAATTTTTTGGAGAAAATATATTTTACAAAAGACCATTTTGATCTATGAAAATTTTGAGTTTTATTTGTGTAGCATAGTGTAATTAATTTGTAAAGTTATGCCTAAAACGGACAAAAACACGACAATCGCACCAAAACCGCTGGGCGTATTTTAATGAAATCGACACCATCTCAAAGACAATTTAATTATCTAGATTTGATCTGAGGTTTTTTTTTAAAGTCATAGAATAATAAGGAAAGTACAAAAAACTACTAAATTTGGGTTGCGCGGGTGTAAAACGAGTGCGCGTTTTTTTCCCTCAGGGTCGTTGGCGTTAGTCGTCGTCTTAAACGTTATTATTACGCGCACGGACGCAAAATTAAAATCATTTCTAATGCCGTAGAAGTGCGATTGAATATAACATCGATTGTGCCGCAATTTTGCGAAACATAAAGCTCTATTAAAACAGTTGTTGGTAAAACCCGTACCTAATATAATTTTAAATCCTCCATATTTGGCAAATATTCACAACAATACAAAAAAAAACCAGCCAAGTGCGAGTCGGACTCGCACACGAAGGGTTCCGTACCATTACCACAAAAACGCCAAAAAAAATCACTTTTGTCGTATGGGAGCCCCGCTTAAATACATAATCTGTGAAAATTTCAGCTGTCTAGTTATCACGGTTCATGAGATACAGCCTGGTGACGTCTTAGTAATAGGGTCCCGTTTTTACTCTTTGGGTACGGAACCCTAAAAAATGTAAATAAACTCGCGCTTAAAGCCATTTGACATTTTGAAAACCTCACTCTACACCAGCGCCCCTAGCGGCAAATTCAAACGAACTCGACCACACACACACAAGACGCGACTCAATATGAATTGCCTCTCCGCTCCACTTTTCCTCGCTACAAACAAGTCCCAAATAACACTTTTGACCAGTATATAAAATACACTAGCTTCTGCCAGGGGTTTCGCCCGCGTTTGGAGTGAAGAAGTTGGCAGTAGTATCGTCACAGCGCTAATGTTTTTTTTTCTGTTTTTAGTTTATTATTTGAGTATATATTGTATTTATAGTATAGGTATACGTTTTAAATAAACGGGATTTTCTGTACTCAAAATATTGCACCTACCATTATTTGTCTCTGCATCACCCAAAGGTCGACTGGTAGAAAATGCCTAAGGTAGTCCGCCTCTGTACGTTTGTGTGCATGAAGTATTAAATGAATAAATAAAGTGTTATCTTATCCCAAAGGAAAATACCGGGATGAAAAACAGCATATGTGCTATTTATGCCAGACTATAATCTATCCCTGTGACAAATTTCATCCAGAACCGTTCAGCTGTTCTGGCGTGATTGAGTAACAAACTTACATCCATCCATCCAAACTTTCGCATTTATAATATTAGTAAGTTATAATACTTTGGTACCTATGCAAGTAAGTATACAAAGCTACTTTTCATTTTTGTTGAAAGACCGTATCCCACAAAAGAAACAGCCAAAAAAAACCTCTGTAAAATTCCATTTTATCCCCTATAATCATGTTCTCTGAATTCTGAATTCTCAAGTCTCAATTTCAATTGGACCGGTCCTCTCTATAAAAGGATAACGAAGTTACCGTCAGCTTCAATGTGAAAGCCAATCGAATATTAGGTTAGAGCCATGGAACCTCCCTAATGGAAACCATCGTACACTTAGGTCCCATACATAATTGGACTAAAAGGATTTCCTTTTGCCACAATGACTTGTAATATCTTCATTAGTTTTTTTATACATCACAAAGGGATATAAACGCTTATTTTTTTTATAATTTATAGGCTCGCGTTTGACCACTATCTCGCCTGATGTTAAGCGATGACGTGGTCTACTGTGAAGCACGCTTGCCTAGAAGAAACCTATTCACTCTTGACTTAAAGACCCCAAGGTTGTAGCTATCAGGGAACAAAGACCCCGGAAGGGAATTCCACTCCTTAGCTGTGCGCACAATATGTTGTTCTATTCTTGGGCTTTAAAGAAAGTGAAATTATACCATCGATATCACCGATATAAATCTAATGGGATAACGCAAGTCCCTCCATCTGTATGAAAACCAAGCGTGCCACTTTTTCACACACAATTTAAAAACAAATTTACTTACCAATGAAAGAAAACATTTCCAATGCCTCGGCCAACTTTTTCTATACAGTTTTTCCAGCTGCATATGGCATAATTAGGCATTTTTCTAGATTTCGGTGGATTTCCAGTGGATGTTAAATGAAAAGCTCATTATCATTGATCGTAAATTTACTTCGTTTAAGAAGTATAAGTACTTACTTCAGTTCTTACTTTTTTGTTATGGAAGTAAACTTAATCTAGTACCTAAGTTTAAGGTTCGATGTGAAACTAAGCCATTACAAAATGTTCAATGTTTGCATATGCCAATCACGGTAATCTTGACAAAGTTCCTTTATGATCAATCACAGTGATTGGTACTAATGACTCAAAGTCGGTAGGGTCCTGAATCGGCCTGTATCAACTAGCTACCACAATCTGCAAGATACTTTCGCTACGAAATGCACTGTTCTCATCAGCTGACGTCCTTCACGTATAGGCAAAATTCCCATCTAAAGAGTTACCGTGGCCTCCGAATGCATCACACATTGTCTTACGTAGAGGCAATGGACTCCTAAATTGGTGTGGACAAAGGATTTGACCATCTAGAACAGGGGTTCTCATACATTTTTGTCAGGACTCCTCACTGCCTAAAATAAAATGTCAAAGGCCCCTTTTGTATTTTAGTTTTGTTTTTATATTTAGGTAACAGTCATTTACAAAAATTCTTAAGTTAAAGAAAATGAAGTAAAAGATTAAGTAAGGTAGAGCGGAGTTTTTTTTGGTGTAAAATTACTGTGACATGCATGTTTAAGCTAAAATCAGGTTAATAAGGTTGATTCAGATGATTGAATCAAATCTTTATTAACAAAAAATAACTTAAAATTTACGTAAAAGAAAGCTTCTTTTTACCTACAGTCAATGTGAGAAAGAGCTTGTATATTTTTGACTTGATTCTTAATTCTGGTTTTAAGGCTTATATATTCCTCAATTTTAATGCGGTACTGGTCGAGCAGTTTAGTTTGCAAAACATTTTTTATTTACTTTCTTATATAGGTTAAGAAGAAATTCTAACCAAAAATGTTTCTGTGTGAACATATTTTTTAACTTAGCCGTTACTAAGGACTATGCTTTGGAAAGTAACTGTTTTACGGCACTAAAGCTGAGTAAGGGCCTGAATAAAAGAACAAGTACAACGTAAATCACTAGCGATATGGCCATAGGCCAAAGAAAAGATGGATGGACTGTGTGAGGAGTATGAAAGAAAAGGGAGTCAGTGATAGCGTGACAACAGGACAGTACGGAAGAAAACTTGTTACGCCGACCCCTAGTAACATGGGATAAGGGCAGGAAGATGATGATGACTAGCAATATGGATTTAGCTACTGTTCTTGGAATACTACAACTACTTAAAATACAACATGTTTATTATATTTGTAGGAACTATATACTTGAAAACGAAAAAATAAAAAATTGAAATATAGTTTACATATTTACCCAAATTAAAGGACGCGATGCGACGAAGTACTATCCACTCTGGACACCAGGAACCAGGACTCATGCCCCTCATTATAATAATATGTTGTTGCGCCCCCCAGTTTGAAAATCACTGATCCAGAAGGTAATGTCCAGATCCATCCAGACGGCTAAGAAGCAAGATAATCATAAGAATCCTGTATTTTGATAACAAATTTTTTGACCAAAATGTCTTTTATGGCATTCTTATGTACAAACACAAAATACAAGTCAAGTTTTGTGGCCAAAATTAAACTTACAAGAACCACAGGTTATAGTTTAAATTATCTTCGTGCCCTACTTGTAAATATGAGCAAAATACAGAGGCTGTCATAAACATACATTATTAATTAGCGCGCCACATTAATAAGGAGTACGGCATGTAATCGTATTTGTTGCCCTGCCTATCCGGTTAACGGATGCCCGGAAAACGTATCAGCTGAAAAATTTAACAAGTTTTACGTACAACATTTATTATTTAATGAGCCATCATTTCAGAAGAATATTTATTGAAAGAAGCCTGAACTTAACATGAAATAAGTTGTTTTAACATTAATAAAGGCTTTTCTTGTGATGATATACGTTATTATTCTATTTTCTTTGTAAAGTTCAGTGATCTATAAAAGTTGTAGACAAAGCTTAGGTCAAAAAAGTTGATTCCTATTCCCAAAAGTCAGTAGTGATACCAAAACGGTTATAAAAAGTTTATTACTTCAATTGTTTACGTAGATCTTGTTTTCTTTCAGTACATTGCTTTATGTAAAGAATATGTCAAAACTCTGTTTTGCTTGAAATTTGTAACAATTCTACATTTTGCGAATACTTTCAATGTGCGTACAGGTAAGGATAGAAATTCCATGCTGAATTCTGTGTATAGGTACTGATAGCTACAACCTGGGGGTCTTTTAGTCAAGTGTAAATAGATCTTTTAACTTTCCCACTGCTGGGACACAGGCCTCGACTCTGTGAGAGGGCGCGAGCCTATCATCTATCATTTGAGTCCGAATTAAAGCCAGTAGGATTAAATCCAAAGCCACCGAGTTTACTGACTGAGCACCGCAAACTATGTAGGTATCCGTTACGTGTTACAATATTTAAAGACACTAGTCTACATTGGCTTTCTTGAAGTGTTAGACAGAGAAGAATAAATGAATAAGAGTAAAATGACTGTTATTTTTTTAACCCCCGACGGAAAAAGAGGGGTAGAAGTTTGACTTGTGTACCTGTGTATTTGTGTATCTTTCTGTGGCATGATAGCTCCTAAAGGGATAAACCGATTTTGATTTCGTTTGATTTTGTTTGACTGTTGACTTTATCGATAGTGTTCTTAGCTATTTTTGATGAAAATCGGTTCAGCCGTTCTAAAGTTATTGGCGTTTTACTGTTTGAATCGAGGTGTTTTCGCAAGATATCGTGTCATAATTATTTGTCCAAAATATTGTTGATCGAAGAATGTCTACTACTAGATAAACTATGTGGAGAGAAGCTAGGGTATGTTTTGGTGGTAATCGCTGTTGGTGAGAACAGCATTACCTATAAAATGCCAAAAATACCTTCTGCTGTACTCGTGGCGGAGTACCGTATAAAGCAGAGCCCTAGCCAGTCCGAGTCATCCACGTCCCCGTCGTTCTACCTGGGACCTGCTGCAACCGCGCCGCCGCGCGTCCGCCACCCCGAGTTGCAGCTGAGCTAACGGATGCAGGGCGAAGGGCGAATATTCTGCGCCTTAAAACAGAATCGTCTCACTAGGGAGGATACCCGAAATAAAACCGAGCACATCCGAAGGCTCTAAGCCGGCAGCTCCGCTATCGGATTAAGGCACAGTGGGCTAATCACCCGCTTGCCCGACAATAATTGATTCCTGAAACCGAAACAGAAAGAAACCGGACCGATCTTTTACCGACGACTTTTGGCATGAAAAAACGGACACGAATTGGTTATTGGAATGTACGCACGCTTAGCGATGACAGCCGACTAGCACAAGCAGAAGCAGTAATGCTTAGCTACAACCTGCAGATACTCGGTCTAAGCGAAGTGAGGAGAAACGGTTTTGGTGAGCTGAGAACGACCGAGGGCTTGACTTTGCTGTATTCAGGTAAAGAAAGTGAGGAAGATGTGCGCGAGTATGGCGTGGGGCTCCTCCTTTCTAATGCAGCTAAGAATAGCCTCTTGGACTGGAAACCGATCTCAGAACGGATCATGTGTGCCCGCTTCAACTCAAGAGCCCGGAAGATCTCCATTATCCAGTGCTACGCCCCAACCAATGCATCAACAGAGGATACCAAGGACGACTTCTACAATGCCCTCAACGCCACCATTAGGAGCATAAAAAAACAAGACATCGTCATCGTCATGGGAGACCTGAATGCAAAGGTTGGGAGTGTTAACACTAACCGCGAGCGGCATGTGGGTACACAGGGACTTGGAGTGTGCAACGAGAATGGGGAGCGATTTATCGAGTTTTGTCAGAACCACGACCTTACCATCGGAGGAACATTATTCATTCATGGTGACCACCATAAGTACACGTGGAACTCACCCGATGGGGTCACCAAGAACCAAATTGACCACCTCTCCATTAGTTCCAAATGGCGGTCTTCACTGCTCGATGTCCGCAACCGCAGGGGCGCCGATATTGATAGCGACCACCATCTGCTAATTGCTCAAGTACGGCTCAAGGTTGCAGTAGCCCGTGCGGCTGGAGGACCTGGCAAGATTGGAAGAAGGTTCGAGGTGAGCAAACTGCACGACTCAGACACGCGTAAAAGTTTTCAGTTGGAATTGCGCAATCGCTTTTCTGTACTCGATGCTGCTACGGACTCATTAGACGAGGAGTGGAACCGCATCAAAGTGGCCTATACAGAGACCAGCTCCGTCGTTCTAGGGCACAAATCAACTCACTCTCGGGAGGACTGGATGTCACAACGCACGTGGAACCTGATCGAAGATAGAAGGAATCTAAATCTGAGACTGCTTGAGACCCATAACGACGTCATACGAGCAGACCTTAACACGCAGTACCGTCAGAAACGCAAGGAAATCTATCGCAGTACCCGCAAAGATAGAAGACGGTGGGCTGATGGTATTGCTGATCGTGCTCAACAAGCTGCAAACTCCGGCAACTTCAAAGAGTTGTACAATGCTACCAAAACCTTGGCAGGTAACAGCAAGTCGAAGAAGAAGCCGCTAAATTCCAAAGATGGTCAGCTCATTGTGACATCAGAAGGGCAGCTACTCCGCTGGCGTGAACACTTTGAAGAGGTCTTCCGTTTGTCAGCTACATCGACGCCTGACGCGCTGCAAGTCAGTTCCCCACCATCCCAGCTCCTCAACATTAACACGGAACCACCGTCAGCCTCTGAAGTTGCGGAGGTAGTCCGCTCTTTGAAGACAGGCAAAGCACCAGGACTCGACCTGATAACTGCGGAAATGCTACAAGCCGACTTACCCACCGCAGTCGACGTCCTGACACCGCTCATTGAAAAGATCTGGATTGCCGAAGAACTCCCGGACGAATGAAACAAAGGTCTTCTTATAACTGTTCCTAAGAAAGGTGATCTTAGCCAGTGCGATAACTGGAGAGGTATAACGTTGCTCTCGATTTCCTCTAAAGTTTTTTGCAAGATCATCCTGGATAGATTGTCGAAGGCCGTGGATCCTCTTCTACGCAAGGAGCAGGGTGGTTTCCGCTCGAACCGCTCTTGTACGGACCAGATCAACACTCTCCGTATCATACTGGAACAGGCATCAGAATGGCAGAGGGAGATCTATCTAACCTTTGTAGACTTCGAAAAAGCCTTTGATATGCTGAAGTGGTCTAGTATCTGGTCCCGCCTACTGGACATTGGAGTGCCGCCGAAAATAGTCCGTCTGTTGCAGAGTATCTACAAGAAATACTCCTGTAAGGTTACTCATAACGGCCTCATATCGGATGACATAACAGTGCATGCGGGTGTCCGCCAAGGCTGCCTCCTGTCGCCGCTCCTCTTCCTAGTCGTTCTTGATGGAATTATGCTTCGCATCTATGATAACAGGCGCCGCGGCATAGAGTGGGGATTATCCAACGTCTAGGAAGACTTGGATTACGCCGATGACCTATGCCTGCTGAGTCATACCCACGCCGATATGCAAGCAAAGTTAAACGATCTACGTCAGGAAGCGGCAAAAACGGGGCTCAAAATAAACATCCGGAAGACACAAGAAATGAGATCTGGTGTGAAGAACCACTCACCGTTGCTGATTGGCACAGAGGCAGTGGAACGCGTCCACAAATTTACTTACCTCGGGAGTGTCGTGTCAGAGACTGGGGGTAGTGAAGAGGACATCGCTTCACGGATCGCCAAAGCCCGAGCAACCTTCGCGCAGCTGAGACCTGTTTGACAATCGCGGAAACTGACCCGAAGGATTAAACTCAAAATCTTCGGGTCCAATGTCAAATCCGTGCTGCTCTACGGGTGCGAAACGTGGAAGGTCACAAAGGACATCTCACGCCAAATACAAGTCTTCGTCAACCGCTGTCCTCGTCGCATTCTCGGAATTTACTGGCCCGAGACCATCTCCAATGTAGAGCTGTTGGAGAAATGCCACGAGAGCCCGATCGACCGCCAGATCAAGCGTCGCAAGTGGAGATGGATTGGCCACACGCTCCATAGGGGTCCCGACCACATACCCAAGCAAGCTTTGGACTGGAATCCCCAAGGGAAAAGAAAGCGTGGCCGTCCCCGTCAAACCTGGCGTCACACCGTGTTTGCAGAAGCGACGAGCATCGGAATGACATGGAGCGAGGCGAAGCGTGAAACTCATACCGATCGCGTTGGAGGACATCTGTGGACGCCCTCTGCCCCATCTAGGGGTTATAGGAAATTAAGTCAAGTAAGTCAAGATAAACTATGTAGCATGAAATAAAAATGCGTCGGGGGCTTTCGCTTTTTTGAAATTTTACTTGTTTTAATATTTATTTATAACCATAACAATATCATCATCTGCCTAATGTTTGCCCAACTATGTTGGGGTCAGTTTTCAGTATAACCACACGCGGCTGCATCCAGGGTACCTTTTGGGGGCACAGGGATCGGTCGTGGGGCCGCATCTGTGGGACAGCGGGTACGACTGGATGCTGTGCGCCGACCTCCCTAGTGGTGTCAGCGTGGTTTGCTTCGCTGACGTCACGCTGGTCCTGGCGCAGGGGAAATCGTACCAGGCGGCGGCTGAAATAGCGACACGCGGGGTTGCGACAATCGTCGAGAGGATCCGGCAATTGGGACTCGAGGTGACCCTGCACAAGTCCAAGGCCATGTGGTTTCACGGTCCTCGGAACGCGCCACCGCCGGGATTCCAAATAACGGTAAAAGCGGTTCACATCGGCGTCGGGTCGATGATGAAATACCTGGGACTTGTCGTCGACAGCTGTTGGAATTTCGTGGAGCATTTCCGACGTTTGGCTCCCAGACTCGAGCGGGCGGAAGCTGCCCTCAAGCGGCTGCTGCCCAATCTAGAGGGTCCAAACGCCTCCTGCCGTAGGTTCCACGCGGGGGTCGTGTAATCCATGGCTCTTTACGGGGCACTGGTATGGGCGCATTCCCTGAGGCGGCGACCAGCCCGCCGGTTGAACGCGTCCCATAGGGTCATGACAATCCGGCTCTTCCGAGGATACCCCACGGTCTCCGGTGAGGCGGCGAGCCACTTTGCCGGATTGCTGCCATGGGATCTGCAACCAAAGTCCTCGTGCAAATATGGGAATAGCGGGAGGAGGCGAAATGCCGGGGCGAAACTCCGTTGCCGAAAAATCGCGGCTCGGTGGACAGAGCTCTGGCAGGATCTCATGGCGACATGGAGAGGGCGGCTGTTGCAATCCCGCGCTGGGCATGCCACAATTGCGGAGGTAAGGTCCCTCTTTGTGGACTGTGTTGTGTGGTGACTTGAGAGGCGTCAGGGCGTCCACCTGACGCAGGTCCTTACCGGACACGGCTGTTTCGGGAGGTTCCTGTTCAGGATAAGGCGGGAGGAAACGCGCGGGTGTCACCATTGTCTGGACCACCCGGAGGACACGGTGGAGCATACGGTGGAGGTCTACCCCGCTTACTCTACCACCATCTCTTCGTGGAGGCGATCGGCGATGGCGACCTCTACCGTCCGGCTCTGGACCAGGCAATGGAACGGAGTGAGAGGGCATGGTAAGCAGTTTCGTCCTTCTGCGAAGTAGTAATGCTCGCAAAGGAGGAGGCGGAATGCGTGAGGAAGGGCCGATGCCTGTCAGGGTCGTGGATAAATTTTAAAGAGAGTTACCGCGGCCCTGGCACAAGCAACTGTAGGAACACGGGTAGGTTTTAGTCAGTAAAAGTCTGACACGCCCTCCCGCTTCACCCGGTGCGAGAGTAGTCATTGGATGATATCCCAACCAAAAAAAACGAAAGGGTAATAAAACATATAATCATTATTAAAAAATACCTGCTGGTTTAATTTGAAAATTTTAAACATTCCTTTTCTCGCCCGTTCAAACCTGCGTGGTTATGAACTTTTTTTCGCTATCCAATATTAAATGTGCAGCGGTTTGTCAGAAAAGAAAATAACGGATTGATTCATTCTTCCTGGAATGCAATTACTGTTGCAAGCATTAATAATAACCCGTCGTTAACGCAGCCATGCATTGGACCCAGTGACAGAGGTAGCAAGTGCAAATCCCTCAGATTAATGCGCTCTAACTACATTTTCTGCTAATTATTGCATGGAAATGAAGTTAGGAAAACGTGCTATTAAGAATTTTTGGTGGTTGGCAGATTTTCTTTAAAAAAATATCTCAGTAAGTTACAGTACCCAAAAACGAAAAGGCAATGTCAATGAGTCAATGTTGCGCTTTAGACAGCATAAATACTGAGGTGCCATATAAGATATCTCAACCTATTATAGTGTCTGTCACTTGCTAAGATGGAATGAAGAAAACTGTATTGTTTCATTCTGCCCTCCTCTTACTTTCGCCGTCCTTATTACAAATTATTTATTTATTATTGGATCTGTTAGTCTCTCTACTCTCGATCTTGGTGCCACTCACCATTTTCACTGTTCCCTCACTTCTCGATCTTATTATTGTCTCATCTTTAGATCAAGTCACTATACATGGTCAATGTTCAGCTGACGCCTTTGCCTACCATGACCTAATTTTCACTTCATATAAAATTCGACTAGGTAAGCATAAGTCCAAAACTCTTCTGCTTCGCAATTTTGATGGCATGGATATTGATCGTCTTCGAGAGGATGCCAGTAACATTGACTGGACACCGCTGGTGACATCCTCATCCGTCGATGAACAAGTTCAAATCTTTCTTTCTACCCTAATTCAGCTTTACGACAAACATGCACCTATTCAAGCCGTGAGAGTTAAGCACCTTCCAGCGCCATGGTTGACTGAACAAATTAAACTTCTACTAAGTAAAAAAGCAGCTGCGAAATTTAAGTTTAAAATTAGGACCAATGACGTTGTTCGCGACGAAGCGTCAACAACCATACTAAATGGTTCATAGAAGTTTAAAGTATGTATGTGTAGACATGTCTGCTTACCACGGCGCGCCATCTAATACTAAAATAATTTTTAGAGGCACGTCTATATTTATACTGAAATTTTACCTGCATTTTTTGAGATAGTAGTATAATGTTTTTAGTATTTGTCAGTATGTTATAGGGTTCAATAGTTCACCCTTAATGGAGTAAAAGCATTAGAAAGCATACTGATACGAGTTATCATAGCGAAAAACGTAAATTCCTGTCGTACGATACGTCATTGCTCGACGACGGATTAGTTCCGAATGAGCCGCGTGGTGGCTCCACGTGATATTTATAGTTTTGGAGCTTTGGAAAACAAATTATAGTAATTAAAATCATGTTTTTAAGGGCTTATCCTATGTACTAGACATGAAATCGGTACATAATGATGAAACTATGCGAAAACCACATAGTTTCCGCTATATAAATATGAATATTGACTTGATAGCTAAAAAAACCAAATATATGGTTTTAGGTCATTTTAGGGTATATAGGGGACCTAGACCGAGACGGGAAACCTATATTCACCTCATAGTTAGCGTAGTCTTTTATATAAAGCCCATTTACTTGAGATATCAAGTCGGTATATAGTAGGAACATGCTGTTTATCTGGTTTTTGGCAAATGCTTACGGTTTTAGGTGCCCTAAGTACCTAGAAACATATAGGTGTACTGGTAAAAGTACTACCATTGGAAAGCTTGTCAAAAGGGCTTCCAGGCGGTTTATAGGCGGTAGATAGGAAGAATCGCTTGGATAGTCAGCGAGATGAACAGCAAAGAAAAATGTAAACAACGTAAAACGTTGAAACTTGTAGACCCTTCAGGTGGAATAACTCTATGAAAGGAATAGATGTGCTTATGGTGTAAGTACTTTCGGATGGCTTGCTGGACTAGCTACCAAGTCATCAATTCCAGAAAATAGGTTTCTGGAAATGTAATTTTTAGCCCGTTTTTGGCATTCCCCGGGACTATACACCCCTGGGAATTCCAAAAATAAGGAATTTTGGGGGACCTCCCGATGGCCCGATAAACGCGCTATCGTGTCGTCCCAAAGTTATTAGTTTTTTGTAAATAGTTTTCCCGATAGCTGGGCGCAAAGAAAGTGACCAGCTATTGATTTTGTACTTATCGAGGCACCTTATGTGCATATAGCCTGGATAGACTTATATAAACACTAGGAATGTAAAGTGTGGTCTATCGGCTACCAGAATCCCCATAATAGGCGGTGATTGTCTGGTTAGCCTAAGTAGAAAATCATTAAGTCGGTGAAATGACTTAGGATTTTATAGACTCAGTACATAAGGGATGATATCCCATAGAAAAATCCCAAAAATAACCTTTTTCTAGACGTCAACAGACAGCCTGCTATTGGCACGAGCAGGTCAACCCAACCTATAGATATCCTTAGGCTAGGTTAAAAGCTATTAAGATTTTAACCGGAAAATAAAGGAAATTGTCCCTTTATTTTATAGAAATAGTCTAGGGAAGCTATCAATACCTGGAAATTAGGTATATGGATTAGATACAGAGATAGGGGGCGTTACTGTGTTACAGTACGAAGAAATCCAGCTATTGATAGCGCCGTGGAAGGGGTGCGGTAACCCTATTACCAAATATTGATAAGGGTTTTTTACAATAATAAAAATTATTTTCGGCGAGAATTTGCGGGGCTCTCAATAATGGCATGGTCCGAGGGTATATAGCTACTCCGGTCCCAAATAGAATTTGTAGTCATCCAAAGCTAGTCGCTTGTACTTGTCTTAGTAAATAAGAAGTAATTCTTATATAGAATCGAGTCTCAGTAATTGTTGAGAGCCCTAGAATCGTGCCGTGTACTGAATAACTTAGTGTTTCATTTAATTCGTCGACTTCAACCCCAATGAAGACACCCCTTTTCGATCCTGTCGAGCTGAACCTCGGGACCTGGACACCAGGAGTGCTGATCCACAAGTAGGGAACCCAGAACCTGGAAGTAACTTGAGTACAGTCAACACACTGTTGAATCGTTCGAGTCGATTTGCAACCTTACGTCGCTGATGCAGCCAGGCATCCAAGAACCTTAATTCGTGTGTGATCGGGGCGTTCAGCGGCAATGGCCAGAAGGTTTACGCCCTTCTTTTCTCGGGGCCAGTGATCAAGCTACGTCCAGCACAGACGTCAACAGGGAAAAATACGTCTCAGTAAGAAATCACTGCAGCAAGGTGTGTAGAATCGCAAACCGCCAACATATCCATAGTAAAGTTCAGAATGGTGATCCAGCTAAGGTCTGGAATTTTCTCAAATCATTAGGTATCGGAAAAAGTCTCATAACACGCCCAAAGACCCAAAGACTTGGATTTCAATTTACTTAATAGTCATTTTTCTACTTCACCCATATTAGATAGGACCATCAAAGCTACTACGCTAAGTAATCTGTCAAACCTTCCGGTACCTGATTTTTCCCCTTTTGTTATAAGTCAATTCACTGCTTGTGATGTTAAAAAGAGTATTGTATCTATTACCTCCAGTGTCAGCCTAGCTAGCTTCTATTGGGCTTGGGAGCCAACCAAAATGGTTATCCCCATCCTTGATGGCATTCTTCCTGTTATTCTTTACATCCTCAACTTCTCTGTTTCCAGTGTCTTTCCACAAGCCTGGAAAGATGCCCAAGTTATTCCTCTTCCCAAAAAATCTCATCCTGCGTCTTTCTCTGACTACCTTCCCATTTCTATTCTTCCTTTCCTATCCAAAGTCCTTGAAAAACTTGTCCACCATCAACTCAGCTCATTCCTCTCCAAGCACAAACTGCTAAATCCCTTCCAATCTGGTTTTCGTCCGGGACACAGCACTACCTCAGCACTTGTGCATATTACGGATGATATTAGGTCAGGCACGGAAATGGGCAAGTTAACTGTACTTGATTTGCTTGACTTTAGCAATGCATTCAACACGGTTGACTTCGACATTTTTCTGGGCGTCCTATGCTCTTATAACATATCTCCTTTGGTAATTGACTGGTTTCATATTTACTTGTTTGGCCGCCGGCAGCGTATTTGCATTGAGGAATCTTTCTCTTCTTGTGGCACCAAGAAGAGAGCCTCTGCCGGTGTGCCGCAAGGCGGCGTTTTATCTCCTCTACTTTTCGCACTCTTTATTAATGCTATCACTCAACGACTATCTTCTTTCTACCACCAGTATGCCGATGATCTCCAAATTTATACCCAAGCCCCTTGAGACTATTAATACGGACCTGGCTCGAATAGGTGACTGGAGCACTGAGTTTGGGTTGAAGATCAATCCGACTAAGACTCAAGTGGCTGTTGTAGGTAGTTCCCGAACTGTCTCTAGGATTGATTGGGCGTCACTTCCCCAGGTTACTTTCAACAATACCATTATTCCTATAACTGACACTGTGAAGAATCTGGGGATTTATATCGACGGCACTCTTTCCTGGACCAAACAGTTGCAGGAGGTTAGTCGTAAACTATTTGCTTCTGCTGGTTCTCTGAGACGCCTTCGTAATTTTCTTCCCATGACCACTAAAATAGCGATAGCCCAATCCCTACTTCTCCCTATCCTGGACTATGCTGATGCCAGCTATCTTGATCTCACTCAAGACCAATTAGACAAGCTTGAGCGACTTCAAAATCTCTGTGTCAGGTTCTAATTTGGCTTGCGCAAGTATGATCATGTTTCTGAATTTCGAAATAAGCTCAAATGGCTTCCTATTCCCTTCGCCGGAATGCCCACATACTTTCTTTGCTATATATCGTGCTCTTTAATCCACCTAGTCCCTTTTATCTTAAATAACGCTTTCAGTTCCTTTGTGACACACATTCTAGGTCCTTGAGATCATCGGAGAATCTAAAATTAAGTATACGTATGCATACCACATCCTACTTCGACAAATCCTTTACAGTTCAAGCAGCTCGTTTGTGGAATGCATTACCTATTGAAGTGAGGCGTGCTCAATCCTAACGAACATTCAAAAAAATTGTGAAGGAGCATTTCCTTTCACTATGATTAGTCTTCTCCTGTCTCTGTGATATTTTTGTTATTTATTAGTATATTATGTATTATTGTATGTATGTATTTTATGTTATTATGTCTAAGTATTATTATTTAAGATATATTGTACACTGACAACCATAAATTCCGTTCCTCTCGTTCAGTCCATCCAAAGATTGTCTGTAAGAGATTGCCCTGTGCGATAAGGCCGCCCATTGTACACTTGCTTTTATGATTGTTTGTCCTGTATATATATTTTTGGGGTTTACAATAAAGAATATAATATTAATATTTAGGATCGGCGTAACATGTTTTCTTACTTTTTATCTGATTGCGGGAGGGTATGTATGTATGTATGTCCATTTCTATAGCACGCTCTATAGCCCAAACGGCTCGGATTCGTCTCAATTGTAGGAGTGACAAAGGCTTTATAACTTTTTAATATCTCCACCCCACTCCTCAAAAAAGAGGGTGATACAATTTTGTTTGCGTTGTTCTAGCAATATGGGTATCAATTAAAAGCTACTAAATAGACCATTCCAAAAATATATATATCGTAACACTTTTATGTTAATATTTTGGCACAAATTTAAGATAAGCGTTTCTTTGTTTGCAAAATAAATAAACTTTGACCACATAACTTATTTAGAGAACACGTTCATTAATAAAACTAAAAAGTCTGAAATAAAACAAATATATTATTATATAAAAAACAAAAACCCGCCTGCAGAAAATGAATTAACTGAAAAGGGAAAAACAAGTCACCTAGTCTTTGTTTTTCTCTTTTCAGTTAACTATTTTTTTACAGTCGGGATTTTTGTTTTTACAATAAGTTGTTTTTTATTTCTCTACTAGTTGTTATGTCAGTATTCATAGTGGTAATAATATGGTTTAAAATATAGCGAGGTAGGTGACATCAGTGTTATATCTACTCTCACTTTGCACTCTCAATGTTTACGCAGAACCGTCTACACCGTTTGCCCTTGTCTTCTTACTCCATGTTCCATAATGTTCATTGCCAGAAGCTACCAAATTTATTACTGGCCAGTGAAATTTACCACGAGCGTAAATTTAATAAATGCCAGCTTTTAATAGTGCTCATTAAATTGTGGTTGCCGGTTTGAGCCTGATGTATTATTTTCTGATTGGGCAACGATTGTCATTGTTCGTGCATTATTGCATTTAGGATTCCTGTTTGCTGTTGACATGCTCGTATGTTTTATTTTGATGAATGAATTTGCAATGTTACTGTATGTTAATACAACTGTTATTTGGAGAGTAAATTACTGTTTACGCTGTTCTATGCAGCTTTTAGCGTCAGAATTAATTACAAAATAGGTAAGTGCTTTGGTATTTGTTTTCAATAAATATTTCATTGAAACGCTTGTATTGTGTGGAGTGAATTTCACTATTACACCATATTCTGATAGATTCGTATTACTGTAATTAAATCTTCAGAAGCTGCTATGATTTAAGAATGCCTTTCATAAAAACTAAGCTCTACTTTTCAGGCTCATTAGAATTACACAACAAACAGTTACGTATTCCCGCACCGTTTAGGGAATAAACATAATTTCAAACGTTACTTCCACTGCATTAAGAACGATGACGTCACAACACATTAAATACCGACTCGAAGAAGATAATTAAGTTGGCCGCAAACGAAATCAGTCCGGAGCAAATTGCTTAGAATTACCGACGACGCCGACTCGACTCGAAAAATTACGTAAACTCTACAATATTATACTGCACACAGAACACGGAATAGCCGAGCCGGCAGCGATTGAGTGCATACTAGACAAAGTGACGTTTTAACTGCGATAAAGATTATAAAATGTCCAAGATGTCACGTGGTCAATCCCTTACATTTTGCAATTGGTATCGCTGACTCTCACTTTGTCCATACTCTATTCGCTGGAGCAAAAACATAAAAGGTAAACAGAGAAACGTCAAACGGTTATAAGCCGACTAATTTTAAAAATACAATCTAATAACGCAAAATGGTTACTTTTGAAGCACTCTTTAATTTATTATCGTTATATTTCCGAACTCCAAGCATTCGATATGCTTTTTAACCGGCTTTCGAAAAAGGAGGAGGTTCTATGTTCGACTTCTTGTGTTTTTTTTTGTTTTTTTTTGTGTATGTTCACCGATATCTCCGTCATATGTGGACCGATTTAAAAAAATCTTTTTTTGTTTGAAAGAGTTTGTTCCGAAATTGGTCCCATTTTAATTTGGTGAAGTACTGATGAAGAACTTCGAAGATATACAACAGAACTCTTCAATAAATAGCGGCAAAACTCTCGGGACTGCTGCAATCGCATGTCTGTTTATTGTTTAGACCATTTCATAACATAACATCACGCCAGTACGCTCTTAAGGGGTAAGCAGATCTCTCATTTGATCGGTTTTGTTCAAGTTACATGATATTTGGGTAATCTATTCTGGCGTTATAGGAAACTAACTAAACAACTTGCCTATTAGGTAGGTACAACTAAAAAGTGAAAAATAAAAAAACTTTTTTACAAAAAAATACTACCGACTTCCAAATAAGAAAACTGCAAAGTGAAAAATAACTTTATTTTTGGAAGTCGGTGTCCATAACGCAAAAAAATGGTACCTACGAAAGACACCGACTTCCAAAGATAAAGTTATTTTTCACTTTGTAGTTTTCTTATTTGGAAGTCGGTAGTATTTTTTTGTAAAAAAGTTTTTTTTTAATGTCGGCAATTTGCTTTGGTTTATATAATATATTTTTTTTGTTTATGTATTAAAAGTATTGATATTGTTGTAAAATATAGTTAAGAGAATAATAATTTAAATGTTTCACATATTTTTACATGTGCGTATTTGGTTTTTGTATGAAATAAACATCTTCTCATGATATTTTTTAAGACTAGCTGTGCCCGCGGCTTCGCTCCCGTCATCTGCCTGCCAAGCCAACCCTACCCTACTTACCTTCCTGCCTACCCTATACCTACATACCAATTTTTTTTCTAGGGTCCTTCTTTCGCGTATAATCTTAACACCGCCATTCAGAAAATGACTTCAAATGCACAACGCCATCTATCGAATATCGAGTTCAACTGTCCGAGTAACTAAATTGCGTGTGCTGTGATAATTTTACTTCTTGAACACTTTAAATTCATCTAACTTTTGATAGAGTGAACCGATTGCGATGAAACAAAAACTAAGTAATTCTTCAAGTTACGCACAATTTTTATTTATAAAAGTTATATACATTGGTTTCGTACATTTCACGTGATGCGTGCACAAATAAACAGACAAACAGACAAAAATGCTGGAAATGGGTTCTGTTGGTTATCCTTTAACACCCTGGCTATTTTTTTGGGCATTTTTTCGATGTACAAAAAATATTTTTCTACAAATTTATTATATGTATTGATTGATGATGATGATTGATGATTTTAGTGACAGCAAAGAAGAAACTGTAACTACCGTTTTTTTATGGTTTGTTTACCTTTTAATTTTTGCTCCAGCGAATAGAGTATAGATAGAGTGTCCTACAGTTGCGAGTTGCTTGATCGAGCGTGTTAACAATGATCTCTTATCTACACGGTTTCGCGGTTTTCCATTATTGTCACGGCGACCACCGATCCAAAGTCAAAAATGTGGCGGGCTTTCAATTTCTATGTTTATCTGAACCGGTAAACACAAGTTTCTAATAAATCACGTGATATTTTAAAATCTTTCTTCTCAATAAGGCACGGGTATATGCTAAACTATAAAATTTGAATGGGATTTATTGTATTTGCAATGACAATATCCCGAGAACTTATAAACTTGCAAAGTTATTTACAAACTTACGGTGTCTGCAATAATCCAGTGATATATTATATACAACGACACTCACCAATACGCTTAGTTTGTGTGGAAAATTTTGACAATGCTTCTAGAGATAGCAGTGTCAATAGTGGTGTCTCGATACTCTGTGATACCACACCAAGATAACCTCGCAATTAGACCTTCCACTTAATAAATATTCGACCCACGTCGGCTTATTGTTGTTGCTCTGTTATAATGCTTTTATTTTCCATGAATTTATGTGGACCGCGTATTTTTGGACCAAATTGAGTGTAATAAAAAGTAATATACGCGCTTTTGAGGGATATTAGCGGCGGTAAGCGTAAGTCTTGTGTTTTCCAGGCGGGATGATTAAATAATGAATTATAATTTGAACCGCCTGTATGTCTGAAGTAAAAGCATATTTAGAGCAAGAGAGTAGCTATGGTCAGGTCTTAAATAATTAAAATAACTCGTTGGTTGGTCTAATGCTCGTAGTCGTTACTGCTGTGGTTCTGACATCGATTCTCGGGTGAAGCAACATGTTATAGGGGTTTTCCATTTTCCATTTGGTTTTATTCCCAGTGGATCCAAATTTGCGCATGTTTGATAGCAATAGGCTCGTCCTGAACATAACTGCCAATGTGAGTGTACTATGGGCAGACTTCTGCTCAAAACTTCAAAGAATAATGTCGAACTCTACAAAGCATAACCAATTAATTCGCAGCAACCCTTTACAACCATTGTCTAAGTACTAATGCTGTAACATGCAAATATTGTAAAACCTAACCATTTTTTAAAAGAGTAACCGTGGAGTTTCTTGCCGGTTCTTCTCCGTAGGAAACGACCAACCCGAACCGTGCACCTTTTGTCGACATTTAAAAGTGCCCATGTAGGCCTATGTGAAATAAAAAAAAAATATTTTGATTTAGAACCATTTCTGATATCTTGCTCAGCACATTGTTAATTAATATCTATAGCAAGATTGGATTGGAGCAATGTTCAAGAGGTTTAACTGCTAGACTTGCTGAGTACAGAACAAGCACTTGAAAACTAAGTCCAAATTGATCGTGTTACAAAGTGAATGCAACGTAAGCTTGCCGTAGTACAAGACGCGTACCTACGCAGCAGTCGGCGGTATCACAAAAACATCGTCTAAATGGGTTTATATATTTACTAGATGTTCCCCGCGGCTTCGCCCCTGTAGACCACCCCACAGGACTCGTTTTCGTGATAAAAAAATAGCCTATGTCACTCAGGAATAATGTAGCTTTCTATTGGTGAAAGAATTTTTTAAATCAGTCCAGTAGTTTCGGAGCCTATTCGGTACAAAAAAACAAAAAAAAATCTTTCCTCTTTATAATATTGGTATAGATGTATGTCCTGGGCATTCACAGCTTCATAGTGCATGCCCAGGACATACATCTATACCAATATTATATATTCATAGTGATCGTTTTAAAAACGTTTTGTTTTTTTCTAATATCTATCTTTGAATTAACATTCGCTCCAGTTACTGGCCATAAGAATTCTTTGATCAATATATCTGCACAAATACATTAATTTAGTCAGAGTGCGAACGCGATGCGAGCGTGTTGCTTTAAAAATGAATTTTAATATAGTTATGCTGTCCGCTTGTTTCAGCATATACGTAGGTATCAATATCGTATCATGGCAGTATTGCAAGATATCATTATCATTTCATACTAGCTTCTGCCAACCACTTCGCCCGCGTAAGTAATATATACCCAGCGAATATACTCTCGGTATAAAAGTATCCTTTATCCTTATCCAGGATATGGTCTATCTGTGTAACAAGTTTCATCTAAGTCTGTTCAGCGGTTAAAATATGAAAAGGTAACAAACTTACCGATGGACAGACAGAGTTATTTTCCCATGTAAAACATTAGTACGGCTTTCTGAGAGAACAAACTGCATCAAAACCATTAGTTATTTATTATATGAACTGGTCTTATGATGTTATGTTCCCTAAAAAAGCTAACACTCTCTAACCAAGGTCTAAGGAGCCTTATGGTAGATAATTGGGTTTTTCTTTTAGGTTACACTCTATAGACCCTTGTCGCCGGCCGGAAAAGTTGACTTTATCATATTTTTTGTTTCTTTGATGGCTCTTTTGTTTATTATTTTCTCTCTAGTAGCCAAGAGAGTGTCATATCACTACGATATGAGGTGCGTTTTTAGATGGTATATTTAAATTTGTTTTTGGGTTTACTTTGCTTGTTTTAAGCTAAAATTGTTATAGAATTATGTGGTATTTCCACAGAGTAAAGCGGATGGCAATATGACAGGCGCTTCAATTATTTAGTGTTTTTTTTTTATTAGCTGAACAAATGGTGCAGATGTCTATAGTTTTCATTGATTTTACACGATCGTTTTGGTCAATTGGTAATTATGCTATCTTTTGTCGATGAATAAGTTAAGTAAGCTTGTATACTTACAGATTCAATCATCTGCTTGCTTTCACATTTACTCGCCTATGTTTGAACGAACATGTCTAGAGATTTTTTTTTCGCAAAAGTAACGGAATTTATATACTTTGTTTTCATAATTTACTTTTAAAATTATTAAATAAAATATTGCAGTTTAATAGTTTTCTTCATCACTGCCCGCGAATGTGATTTCGTGTATAGCGGCACTTTTTAGTAGGTATTTTTCGAGTCGAGCATAGTAAACTAACCGATCTAGTTTTAGGATTTTTTTCTCACATGCCGATATAAGCAAAAACATAAGATTTTGTATTAAATTGATTTTAAAGAATGTCTTTGGAGTTTCCTACACGTTCAACTCCATAGAGACATTTTGGAACGTGCTAATCGCTTCAACTTTCTGAAGAATTGACCGACATCAGACACTTCAAAGATGCCATAAGTATATAGATGCTTAAGTTGAAATAGATGCTTTGATTAGTTTGATTACACATATAAATGACCTTACTTATAAAATCTCTGAGATTTTAGCAACTGATTCGCAGATTATTTATTTCAATTCTGTACAAAAAATATGAAAATAGAATGAGCTAAACAGTGTTCTCTAGTGGCACCTGTAAATCCGTGTGCCCGGTAAGAGGATGCAGCGGGTCGCTTAGGTAAATAACAAATATTTACCGTGGACAAAGCAACAATGTGGGCTTTGAAAGCAGCTATTTTATCGTTGTACCGCCTCGCATTGGTCAGAGGTAAGGTTTGAAGGCGTTATTCATTGCAGAAAAATGCAATGCAAAAATACGACACAGCATTTTGTCATACACCGCGTAAAGATGGCGGTCTTATTAGACGGGAACTTTTACTATCGATTTTCGCTAATGACATTATTTGCAAATAAAGATAGGGATTATTTTAAATAATTATGTCCATTTGGTAATGGTTAGTTTATTGGTCAATATATTTTCATTTTCACGCAGACATTTTATTAGTCCTGGAATTGGAAAGATAGTAAAAAGGCGTTACCTATTTCGAATAATTTACAGCCACATTTGGGAGAACTTTATTGCCATTCTCCATTTGTTTTTGTTCGAAATTATGTAAACAAAAAATATAGGTTACTTAGACAACAACCCTTTAATTCTTTTGAGAAACGAAAGTGTGTGCAAAATTTCAGCTTAAACGAGCACCGAGAAGTGGGTCCAATTTAACTTGCAAACTTTGATAACGTAGGCTATCCCTATATCCCCCCCGGTGGGTTCCCGCACTGTCGAGGCGGGGGGCCGTGGCATTGTCACCCACGGTGAAGCGAAGAGGGACCCGAAAAGAGGCCGCTCGTCAGGGCTTTTGCCGATTAAACCGTAGCGTCCAAAACTTAGGTTGCGGTGCCGCTTAAGCGGCATGGCAACTAAGGCGGGCCGCCATGTGGATGATGGGGCCTCCCATACCCATACGATATCGCGGCTGAGGGTTGGAGACCGCGGCGGGAGAGGAGTGACGGTATTGCGTTGCTCCGCTCTCCCTACCTTCCGCGACCTAGACGGGGTTGCCACCGTCTGATGGGGCCATTGACCTTTGTCCGTTACAAGGGAACCAAGGGTGCCATACACGGGGTCGTCTGGCGCCCATGTACTAGTTTGGTCCCTAGGGTGGTCACGGCGTACAGTGTGTTATGGTGCGCCGGTGATGAGGGGTATTCCCCAGAGGAGAGACCGGTGACGGACAGCCGCGGCGGGTTCGCGGTGAGTGGCTAACGCGTGCCCGTGTTTCCGCCATAAGCGGCACAGGAGGATACGGTGGAGTTTTAGAGGGTTGGAGTTCAACCTAACTGCGACATCTCCACGTGGTGGTAGCGCAGTATGCATGAGCATATAAACAAGAAAAAAAAAAGAAAAAAAGGCTATCCCTATATTATCTAACTAAAAGCAATCATGTAAACATTTCATTCTATCAGCGATTTGTTATGGCGTAATCGCTAAACCTAAATACGGGTTTTACCTGTATGTTTCAGAAATTTTTATCCTCCTTTTTTTCGAAACAAGATGCTGCACAAAACTACGGCATACTCGATTTTATATTTAAGCGCACTTCTACGGCATTAGAAATGATTTTAATTCAAACTTTTCTTCCGTACGCGTTACAACCACGTTTATCAGCTATTATTTATAAGGACCTTACTCGCCATTGGCGCCAACTGGTTGGCACAACAACGGAAGCCCTCATTTTGTCAAAGATACATAAATGTCACGTTTTTATTTTTCGACAGTCATAATCGCTGCTAGAATGTGACTTTGACCATTACAACAGGGCTTTAGGAGGATGTGTAAATAAACTAATAAGTTCAGCTCCTAACATTTCCCAAGCCTGTTTGTTGCCTTAGATTGAACAGCTGTGAAAGTTATTGTTAGAGATCCAATTAATTGGTGGCGTAATATCGGTCGGCTATTCTTGATAAGCTTCCTTTTTCTTTTTGTGTGAGAGTCCCTTTTGTTAAACCACTAAGCGTAAAAGAAAGGTCAGATCGTGACCTTTTATTATTTGCCACTCAGGCGGAAAACAATACGTCTAAGTATACTACTTTTTTATTTCGCTTATTTACTTACAACTTGAAAAATTAATATATTTAAATAGAGTAGTATAATAGAGACCCACCCCTGCTTCGCACGGTTTTAACGACTTGGATAACACTGAAATATGTTTATTTTTACCCGAATTTGGCGGTTTATGTTTTTGACCGGTACCTATGAATGTTCACTTTATTTATTTATTATATGCTTTATTGTACACCTGAAAATACAATTATAAAAATATACTTAAAATTAATACACATACAATAGCCGTTCTTATCGCATTCCGCGATCTCTTCAAGGCAACCTGGGGGCCTACCATGAACTCATGAATAGCCGGTCAATTTTAGACGGCAAATGACCTGTCGTGCTAGTTTGTACCATGAGCGCGCCCAATAGCAGGCCAGCCAGCGATCACTTGATCTAAACCGGTGACTACGACACAGCATTTCAGCAGGCTGACCTGCAACATATCCATACCATCAAGTCTTTTTTGACATTTATACATTCAACAATCGTCAGTTTTTAATAATCTGTGCTGCCAACTTACTGACCAGAGACTATGTAGCGGGTCAAAAGTGGACATGATGCAGCTCAGCGGGAAATTTTCATGGTACAAACACAAAACCTGTCAGGTTGAAATGGTAAGTTGAACTGCCCTGCACTTGGCAAGTATTTTAAAAGTTTATGGCAGGTACCCTGGTATGGACAGTAATTGTCTGGAAAGATAGAAAAAGAAAGAAAATAAATATAATGGCAATAAATGATGAATGACTCCATTGGTAATCACAATCACAGTGTATGTTTGAAATCAACACGCTAAGATAAAGACAGCGACAGGTAATGTTCCTTTACGAGTCTTTTGAACACAGGCAATGATTGAGCACGTTTGATTGGATCTGGTAATGCATTCCACAGATGAGTAGCCTAGACAGTAAAGGATTTATACAAAAAAGTCATGCAATGTGTTGGAATTCGTGGATCTGTTCACTCATAACGTCTACTCGTAAGCTACTTATTATAATTTGACAATTGAGGTGACGTTTGAAAATTGCATATGGCGCCCTCTAGGGGGCAAGAAGTCAAGAACAAATTTTTCTTCCCCAACTTACATGTAATACATATTTTATTGTATTTCATACATATGCATAGTATTGTTCAAAGGATAACCGTAGTAGTATACCACCTACCGTAACAAAACAATACTCTCTGCAGAGTAGCACAGCAGCAGCTCTGCAGGTAGTAGTAGTAGTAGAACTATTCTATTGTAGCATACGACCACGGTTATCTTCTGAACACCATTATGAATATGAATGAAATACAATAAAATATTTATTACATGTAAGTTGTTTATTTAATACCCGATACATATCGAATAGTTTGTACATAACCATTTCAAATGGGAACATTGAGGTAATATATTTTTTTGTTTCATACTTTTTAGAGCGTGATTTTTCAGTAGTCGGGTTTTAGTTTTTGAACTTATTTTTTTATTTTATTATTATTTCTTTTATTGATAGGCTCGCGCTTGATCACTATCTAATGCAAGTTCAATGTCAGTCGAATATACACTTAAACAAATAAACACTGTAACATCCAGAATATATTGGCAAAATTTTTTAGAACGTTGCATCAAATTTTGAATTGGTGTTTAGAACTACAACGTATCCAGACAGACAAACATGCTTAGATACTTTTCAAAACACTTGCTCATAAAGTGGCTCTAATTTCACCGCAATTAGGCACATAATAATACCTATTATCAAACTGTGACTTTTTCATTGCTATTATTCACAAATGAGTTATAGAGTTTTTTTTTAATTTATTGATTGAGTTGCATTGTTCTTAAAAAAGTTTCGATACAAAAAGATCGTGCTCAATAGTACAAATAAATTAATGTACCTATTGCTTGCTCATTTCATGCAACTTCGTATTGAAATAGATAATTTCAACTTGTACGTGCTTAATAAATAAAACTTTCGCTCAAATATAAATTTTATTTGCAGTGTAATTAAGAAAAATTTAAATTCCCTATTTTGTACGTGGCTAAAACACTATCCACGAAAAGCCAAAAAAAAATAAACCTCGTTCTTTTAGTCTATGGCCGATCGCCATTGTTAAATGCGCGCGCATAGGAAAACTGATTAATTTTGCCCGCCATTGTGAAAAAATTTCAGAACTCGTTTTTACGGTTGAAAATGATTTTTTTGTATTATTTTCTTCACAAGTGTGTTGAAAAACGTCGTATGATACACGTGTGTATTGATGATTACCGTCCTCAGCTCTCTTAAGACCTCAATGGCGCCTCAGCGGTAATCACCAACATTGCACACTTGTACCATAATGTACTATTATCTTGTACATAAGAATGAGAGAAATAACGAATTTTGTGAGTTTTGAGTAGCGTATTTAAGTCGCGTTATTTTCGCTGCATTCCTTTACATAGAAAAGTCTTGCTTGTGCCGCAAGGCAAAATTAGTGCTATGTTCCACTTGAATCCAAATTACGTGACTCACAATTTACAAAATTACGTTCGTCTGGCCTCACACTCTATGTATAGATATTGATAACAGGTATATTAAATTAAAAACGATTTTTTGCTGCGTAATTTTGTATACGTTGAAGGTTTTCTACAAAAATTGGATTAGAACTATCGCGGTTAGCATTGAAAGTACGTATTGAAATGCAGATTATATTCGAAGTACGTTTTGCAGTTACGTTTTAAATTAGGTATGAATTGGCACGTCTGCAGCATTTACATAATTTTATTAATCTGGGGTGTAGAGGTCGGCCTAGAACTGCTAATTGACAATGACATGTAATTTCTATGATATAGCTAAAATTAAAAGGTTATCAAATTTATTTACCTACACTTAAATTTGACGTCTGAATGTGTATGTGCACATAAAAAAAGAAAATACTAACGTCGCGCTGAAAAGTATGAAACAAGAAAATATTCTTACCGGAGAGCCGTGGTCGTATCCCTTTTGGCCCCGCCGTAGTCGGGCAAAAACACTGGTAAATTGATAATGCTTAGTGGTAGATATTGTGCAGAACATATTATGTGCCGCATGTCAGATGAGCTGTGGGTTAAAACTGGTTGACGTCCACGCAGACTGAATATTAAATTTTGTTAGACGCAATTAGTAATATAACTATCTAGAATTTAAGTACATTAAGTCAATTTATAATTACAAAGAGCAATTGGCATGAGGTGTTTGCCTGTAATTGGTTGTGCAGGTAGATTTAAGCCACAATTACTTATGTTTTCCTATCTGTATAATATCTGTAACAACTGTTTTTTTTTTTTTTTTTTTTTTTTTAATATTCTACCGCGGACATGTGGCAGTCCGCGCTCTTTTTTATGGTTATTATATTTTGTTTGTTTTTTTTTTTTTTTTTCATAACAGTTACAATTGTTTGACTCCTACGTCAGACATTATTTTTAGGCTTACTTAACTAACTTAAGTCTACGTGAGTTCATCCCTCAATAAATACTATATATATATATATATTACACACCGGCATTACAATTTTATGTTTTTATGTTATTAACATTTTTATTTTTTCTTATTTACATTGCTTATATTATATCATACACTTACGTTACGTTATATTATACACTTTCCGTGAATATGCATGGCAGTGCGAGCAGACCAGTCCCAACGACGGGGTCATAGAACCCCGTCGTTAGGACATTAAGGTGAGTATGACTGACTCGCTCCACCATGCAGGCTTGGTGATGGTTTGGGTATGTGTTTGGGTTGGAGTTTATGGATGGGACTTGTTAGGTGGTGTTATGGTGATGTCTGCTGACCAGGGACTTCGCCAGCGTGAGCAAGGCCTCTATGACGACTACGTCTCGATGCTGCATGGCCGTCTTAAGATTGTAGTTGACGACCGTTTTAGTCGACGCATCCATCGCCCTCTTAGCAAGGCGGCCCGCGGCGTCATCGGCGTCGTCGGTGTAATAGACGCAACTGACTGTATGTCTGGACACAGCCACTACCGCGTGGGAGATGCTGTCGTGAATCTGAAGTCTTCTGGACTTGGTGTTGATGATGATGACGCTGTCGTAGGTTGACCCCTGAGCCTCGTGTATGGTTAGCAGGCGCGAACCTTCGCCGGACCCAAATCCCTGGCTCGCAAGAGAAGCTTTCTCCCCCTGCGTATGAACCAGGAACAGGGTGTTTTGGGCAGTGCTCGGTATTTGTGCCCCTGTGTAACTTTTCACCTTCAGGGAGTGGACCCGCGACAGCGATGACTTGGAGGAGTATATACCGGGGTATATCTCACTCAGTGCAAACGCCACGTCCATTGGATTGCGGTGTGTGCAGAGAAACTCCTGGGTGATACCAGCCACCAGGTCTGGACGGGTATACCTAAGCTCGAAAAGGTTCTCTCTGTCCAAAAATGGAAGCTGGTTAACGTCTCCGACGAGGACAAGCTCGCTTGCTCCAGACAACTTTACTGCCATGACTATGGCCCCAAAGTGGTTCATAAGAGCCTCGTCTACCGTAAGACGGTAGCATTTGTCTTGGCTCTTGAAACCGTTTGCTAGGATTGAGGCCATAGTGCGCACCTTGGTCTTTGCTCGGTCTCCCAAGCGTCGCGCAAGCTTTTCCCTGAGATCTTTGGCAGCTTCTGTTGTCGTGGTGGCTATCACGTCCCTGTCCTCGTCGAAGTGCTTTACCAGCCAGGTTGTCTTACCGCAACCCGGAACTCCGTTAATCCACCTGATAATGGGTACCGCCCAACTTTCCTGCGATGCCGTAATACCTGAGGTCCCCGAAATGGACTGTGCCATTTCCAGGATCTTATCATCCGGCATAATTTTGGTACATTTGGCGGTAACCACTATCGGGTCGTCATTTGGCACACTGAACTTGAGTTTGCCCGAGCGCTCCGTCTCCTCCTTGTCCAGGGCCACAAAACCACTCCTCGCGCTGTAGGCTGCCATATACGACCCCGTCATTTCCCCTTTGATGACTTGGGATGTGATGTTGTCGTACACCGCTGCCCCTGCTTCCTCGAGCAGTACCCTTAACAGACCCTCTGTGTCTCTCTGGAAGGTCTGCAGGATCTTCCGGCATGTCGTAAGATTGACCTCTCTGGTCGCTCTTACGATTGCTACGTACTCGAGGAACGCGCTCTTTACGTGGTCCGTGGTACCTGACTTTACTGCGAGGGTCGGCGGGCTGACTTGCCCTTTGTCGGCTCGTGTTGACTTAGGCTTTTGCTGGGATGGTTCCTTTGGTGTTTTTCTGAAGAACCTCTCCAGTGCCGTCTCCTGCTTGTGAGATGGTGATGCATGGCTGGTGCTTGGGAGCAGTGCACTGAGGAAAGTGCCAAACGCTTTCAGGCGACTCCTCGACCGGGCCCGGTCCTTCGGGTTTATGGTATTGCACTGTTCCTTTGCGGCTTTTTCGGCTGCTGCCTTCTGCTGGGCCCTTTCCGATCCGCTTTGAGTAACAACTGTTGGTGAACCTTAAATAAATAAAAACAAATAAAACAACCACTTATTGGAAATCATTGAATGCCAGGTGATATCGCGGCAGACCAAAACAAAGATGGAGAGATGAGCTTAGCTCCTAGCGAGAAAACTAGCGTGCAAGAGCAGAAGACATGAAAAAGGGAGAGGACTTATGGCCAGCAATGGAACATGACAGGCTAACTAGAAAGAGATTTGCATTCGTTCGTGTGATCGAATTTATATTTTTGTTTTTGCATATTTTGTCTATCGCATCATATTGTACACTTTTTAGTACGAGTTACTTGGAATATTAAGCTAAAATCTAAACAGCTAAAAAAATTAAATAAGCCAATAAATATATATATATATATAAATAAATGTCAAGGACAAGAAGCTACAATTGCTTTTTTGGTTCTACAGCAAACAGTAGGACCAAAAATACTGCTTATTCTCACCAACAACGTTTATGCTTTTACAACGCTCATTTCATTCAGGACCGTAACAAAATAAATCCTGTCAGCAGACTCATTGGGTTTTATTATAATCTTTATTGCCACGTCCTAATTGGCCCCCAGTTCTTTAAACATAACGATCTTAACTGTTATTGTGTAATAGAATTAATTAGCGAAGTTAAAACGTTCACATGATATATGGATTCATATTATTGCTAGAAGTAAAGTGGTTTTTCACAATATGATAGAAAAAAGAGTCGTGATTCGTTTTAAGAGTCCTTCATTCAAAACACTTACAAAACAATAATGATCCTGCTATGCAAAAAAAAAACTCTTTGAAGTAAAGGAGGCATATATACGCTTTCATCGACGATGCCGTTTAAGTGGCGAAGTATTGTGCCAACACAATTCAACAGTCCAACCAACACGAAGAAGAACACATCTAAATGTACAAAAATAAGTATCGTTAACTCAAAGCTGAAGCAAACTCGAACACCCTCGAAAGCCGACACCTTTTGTCAAGTTATACTTGAAATAACATTCCGTGAAATATAATAAAACTTTGCCCATTCAAAATTCAGAATATCAACATTAAATCAAGCAGTTCCTTTCCGTATACTTTTACTTTAGTTTGTTTATTTGGAGTGCAAAATGGCAATCTTTCGAGATTTTATCGGTGTGGGTTTTTAAAGCGAAACTTACTGTTACTGAAGAAAAACGAGCCTCCCTCCGTGAAAATAAAAAGGTTCGAATGATAAAAGCAATTTTGATTTTTGACACACATCTCGACAAATTGTAAGTAATGATAGGGAGATGATGGTCAGTAAATAAAAGAATTGTCGTTTATAATAAGTTTGTAAACTAAAGTAGGTAAAAAAATTGTTTTTAGAAAATGTTTATAATTTTAACCCAAAAATATGTTATGATGTGCACTGCCAGAGTTATTTGCATATAATGCAAGCGTTATATTGAGTCTGAAGTATTCAATGTCATGACAACATATTTCGTAAGCAATTTACGACCAACAGGTATGAAAAATGAAAATTTTCAGGGAGCAAAGATATTTTCTGACGAAGGATGCGGACGCTTGTAAGCGGCTTAAAGTCGCGCTGATCCACAAGCCAGCTCTTAACGAATGAAATTTGTAGATACTTTTTTACAAAAAAAATACAACCGACTTCCAAATTTCAATTTTTTCTTTTTCTCTTTTTTTTTTACTGTCGTATAGTTTTTAAGTTTTGTTTTTTGTTTTTCATTTTTTATATTGTGTGCTCTAATGGCTTGTGACAAATAAATGTATTTTCTTTCTTTTCTTTCTTTCTTTCAAATAAAAACACTTCAAAGTGAAAAAAAAAGTAAAAAGTATTTATTTTTCAACTTTTTGGTTGTGTACATATCTATAATGCCCACAAGATATGCCAGAATAGATTACCCGAATAACATCAAACTTGAACACCACCGGTGAAATTAGAGTGTACCAAGGTGAACTGTGCACATCTGCGTACCCCTTTAGAGCGTACTGGCGTGATGTTATGAAATGGTGTAAACAATAAACAAACCTGCGATTGCATCAATACCGAGAGATTTTCAGTCATTAAATGAAGAGTTCTGTTGTATATCTCGGAAGTTCTTCACAACAAATGTACACACTAGTAAAAAGTTCTGAGGTAAAACACAACGAATTGAGAACCTCCTCCTTTTTGAAGTCGGTTAAAACATTACATTTCATGTTCCTACCAAAGGCTTAGTCTAAGATAGTTGTATATCAATATACAAATTCAAATAAAGGAGATCTCGGTGCATAAATCAAAGTTGCGATCAAAAGAAAATCTTTAAGCAGACTTGCAATTTGGATTCGTGAACCCTTTCAGGTTTAATAGTCGGTTTGTAAGGGTAAATACCACAGTAATAATTCAACAAAGGTGGGTAGAATCGGCCGTTCGTCAACGTCGCTTGGCTAATCCACTTACCAAGCGGAGTACAGTTTGGTCACTGACAACGAAAATTTGGTCAACAGCAGTCTGCACATAAATTTTGGTCACGTCTCCTCGCAATGCAATTTGCCCTGAATAAGTCGCACGCATGTAGTGTCAAGCCATAGAGATTAATAGTGGACTTCGTGTGAGAACAAAAAGCTGTGTTTTTGACACACTCTTTTGTTTACTGTTTTTTAAACGAGGTGCAATACCAGTGTATAGTTTGTGGTTTCAGTAATTCTGAATTTTATTTTGGATTTCGAAAATATATACATTACGTAAATAATATTTCCATGTTTCCATTCGTAATTTATTAAACTAATATTTATTATTGGATTTTTTGTTGATTATAATATAATCAACAAAAAATCTGCGGCCGATAAGCCACAAAGAACATATTATGTTCTTTGTGGCTTATCGGCCGCGGCTTATGAGGTGTAGGTTGTGGGTTCAAACCCAGGCAGGAAAAAAAAAATGCAGGATCTTTAATTTTGTGTAAATTATTTCTTCAACACTGCTCTCAAAATGGTGAAGGAAAACATCATGAGGAGACCAAAAATTCGAAGACATGTGACATTCACCAACCCGCATTGTGCCCGCGTGTTGGTTTACGGCCCATTCCGTACGCAGAGAGGAGACCTGTGTCCCAGCAGTGGGAACAATAAAAAGGCTGATGATGATGATTTTCTTTGTGTAGTGCGATTACAACATTTTATTTTTCTTTAATTTTTATCTTTTTTTTTACTCTCCCTGAGTGACAGTATAGTCACGGCAAAGATATCTAACAGTATTGTGACTCGGCCCTGTCCTTGAAATAAGTACCTACAATCTCGCGACACGTAAACACGCTTTAGGGCTGCCCGCCTCTACCTACTTGAGTTTCTTTCTAGTTTTGTGATTGTAAATATCTCAGATTCTTTTCTCTAATAAGATAAATACCTATTATATTTTTACTATACTTATATTAAATCTTACTATGTAGGTACCTACCATTTATGACTCTCGTAGGTAATCATTTCATAATGATATTTCGTCTAATTCAATAATATATGTAAGTACATAAGTAAGTAGATAGCCTAGCCTAGGAAACTACCTACTAGTTTTTTTCACCCGAGCGTAGTTAGGTCACTCGTGTGTCACTTTATCACCCAATACATTTATTTATTTATTAATCCAGTTATTTTACTCGGTGTTAAAAGCGAAATACCTACCTATTAAAAAAAGAAACAAATTACGTACTAGTAGGTTTGGTATACAATTTTTTTATAGCCTTTCGGAGGTTCCGGCAACAGCATAATATAGTATATAATTGCTCTCTGCCATATTAAGTAAATAAGTACTTGTTTGTATTTCAATCAAATATTCATAAATCGCACGCTTACTGCTTCCAAAACCATCACACCGTTCGTGACTGTTTGCAACTGTAGTGTATCGAGTGTTGGCTGAACTCGAGACGCGTAGGTATGATTCGCGTTTCGAACTTTTGTATGAAGATAGAATACTTTTAGATAGATATCTTTACCGTGGTACAGTGTACCTTTATCACGGGATAAACCTTGTCTAGTAAAAAAATATAAAGCTTGTATTGCAAAACGAATAAAGGTCCGTTTATATCTACAGACACTGAGCGTGCCAGACACGTGCCGTGGCAGACAAAATCATATTCTTTCATACAGTGAGTCTGTTGGTGTCTGCGCGGCCGTGTAACGATAGATAAATAAATACGTTAATAGATACTGTATAAAATAATATTATTTTGTCTGCCACGGCACGTGTCTGGCACGCTCAGTGTCTGTAGATATAAACGGACCTTAAAGCTGTCAACATTCTGAATTTTGTGGGTAAATCTAATTCGAAGATGTCATGCAAGATTGGAGGATTTGATACAGGAATCTGCTGCATAAACAATGAAGCCAAATAGCAAAGCCTCTTGATCGGTACTAGACTTATACTTTAATATGCTGCAACCTCTAGGCCTCAAAGCACTTAATCATTCCGTGAGCCTTTGACTGAAGAGTGTTTAATTGCGATCAGTGATCGTGAGTTCATAGTACTCTTAATGCACTGGTATTATCCAAGAAAACCTTATTAACAAAAAAAAATAACCATCGAAAGAACGAACTGAAATAAAAAAAATAAAAAATGGCGCCTACTCAAAATGCTAGACTAAAAGTTAAAACTAAATAAAATTTATTTTTTTAGTTTTCATTTCGTTGTTTCATCGGTTCTATTTTTTGTTCATCATGATCAGCCTATTAATCTTCCCACTGCTGGGACACATGCGCCCTCTCTGAGGGAATGGGCCGTAGTAAACCACGCGGGCCCAGTGCGGATTAGTGGATGTCACATGTCTTCGAATTTTTGGTTCTAGTGCCTACATGCCGGTTTCCTTACGATGTTTGCCTTCACCGTTTTTGAGAGCAGCGGGGAAGAAATAATTTATACAAAGTAAAGTGCTTGCCTCGATCGCCACCACCAGATTGTCCGTATTGCCATAAGCTCCAAATGGCGTTCTTCACTGCTTGATATTGGCAGCCGTGGGGGCGCCGATATAGATAGTGACCATCATTTGGTAGTTGCCGAAGTTCGGCTCAAGGTAACAGTGGCCTGTGCTACTGGGGTACCTGGCAAAGTGGGGAAAAGGTACGATGTGGGCAAACTGCTTGACTTGGACACTCGTAATGCGTTTTAGCTTGAGCTACGCAATCGGTTCTCTGGACTAAAGGATGCCGCAGGCTCAGTGGACAAGAAGTGAAACCGCATCAAAAGGGCCTACACAGAGACCAGCTCCGTGGTGCTTGGGCATATAATAATAAAACATAAGACAGCTCATTCGCACGAGGACTGGATGCCACATATTATTATGGAGTCTCATTGAGAACAGAAGGAAGATACATCTTAAACTTCTAGAGACCCGTGATGACGCCGAAAGAGCCGTCAATGCTCAATACCGTCTGAAGCACAAGACAATTTACCGTAGTACACATGCAGATAGACCGTGGTGGGACGATATTGCTGATCTTGTTCAACACGCTGCAAACACCGGTAACTTAAAAGAACTGTATAAAGCCACCAAGACCTTGGCGCGAAACAAAAGAATAATAAGGGGGGCAGCTCATTGTGACGTCAGAAAAGCAGCTGTTGCGCTGGCGCCAACCCTTTGGGGAGGTCTTCCGCTTGTCAGCATTATCGACGCGTTGCGCATCGGTTCCTCACTACCTCGGCTTCTCACCACCGTCAGCCTCCGGGGTAGCTGAACCGATCCTCTCTTTGAAGGCAAGCAAAGCACGAGGACTCGATCTGATAACTGCGGAAATGCCACAAGCTGACTTATCCTGCCCCGTCGTCGTTCTGACGCCTCTTATTGAAAAGATCTGGACCGCTATAGAACTGCCGGAGGACAAGAGACTTTTAATTACCGTGCCCAAGAATGGGGATCTTAGTAGTTGCGACAACTGGAGAGGCATCACATTGCTGTCAGTTCCCTCTGAAATTTTCTCCAAAATAATACTGGATAGGCCGTGTAACCTTAAAAGCGGGTTTCCGTGCGAGCTCATCGTGTACGGACCAGATCAGCACTCTTCGTAGCATACGAGCAGGCAGCAGAAAGGCAAATGGCGATTTATCTTACCTTTGTCGACTTCGAAAAGGCCTTTTATACGTTGAAATGGTCCAGCATCTGCTCCCACCTGTTAGACATTGGAGTGCCGCAAAAAAAAGTTTGCCTATTGGAGAGCATGTAGAGGAAATGTTCTTGCAAGGTGAGTCACGACGGCCTCATTTCAGAAGACATCGCATTGCACGCAGGTTTCCGCCAGAACTATCTTCTTTCGCCCCTCCTTTTTATATTCGTTCCCGACGGAATCATGCTTCGTATATTCGATAGCAGGCACCGCGGGATAGAGTGGACCTGGACTATGCCAATGATCTATGCCTGTTGAATCTTACACACACCGACATGCAAGCGAAATTAAACGACCTACGCCAGGAAGCAGCGAAAACTGGGCTGAAAATTAACATCCGGAAGACCCAGTAGATGCGTACAGGGATGAAGAATTCTACACCGATGTTAATCAACACAGAGGTTGTGGAACGGAACCACAAATGTACGTGTCAGAAACTGGAGGAACTGAAGAGGATATCACTTCCCGGATTGCCAAAGCGCGACCTACCTTCGCACAGCTGAGACCTGCAGCCTTATTGGCCAATCCATATCCATTTACGACGCTTATCTGGCGGTCGATCGGGGTCTCGTGGCATCTCTCCAACAGCTCTACATTAGAGATGGTCTCGGGCCAGTAAATTCCAAGGATGCGACAAAGACATCATCGTTGACGAAGACTGGATTTAGCGCGAGATGTCCTTTGCTACCTTCCACGTTTCGCATCCGTATAGAAGCACGGATTTGACATTGGACCCGAAGATTTTAAGTTTAACCCTTCGTGTCTGTTGTCGCGATTGCCTAACAGCAGCCTTTTTGCGCAATGAATTCGACAAGGCAAAAGGCAATGAGTATGAAAAATCGACTAATCACATGCGAGATGAAAGACGCGATGAGGATTTCCTATTTGTGTTTGGTCCAATTTTTAAGGGTTTAACTTAAAATCTTCGGGTCCAATGTCAAATCCGTGCTTCTATACGGATGCGAAACGTGGAAGGTAGCAAAGGACATTTCGCGCTAAATCCAGTCTTCGTCAACGATGATGTCTATGTCGCATCCTTGGAATTTACTGGCCCGAGACCATCTCTAATGTAGAGCTGTTGGAGAGATGCCACGAGACCCCGATCGACCGCCAGATAAGCGTCGTAAATGGAGATGGATTGGCCACCCGCCCCGGAGGGATTACGATCACATTCCTAAACAGGCCTTGGATTGGAATCCTCAAGGAAATTGGACGCGTGGCCGTCCTCGTCCGACCTGGCGATGCACCGTATTGGCTGAAGTGACGAGTATCGGAATGACGAGGAGCGAGATGAAGCACGGAGCTCAAGACTGGGCGCGATGGCGGACTACTGTGGACACCCTCTGCCCCAGCTAGGGGACATAGGATCTTAAGTCAAGTAATTCAAGGCACCTGCCTGAGTTCGAACCCACGATTTATAACTTGTAAGTCGCGGCCAATACCACTGGGCCACCACTGCTCGCCATTTTTGTTAAAAAGGTATTTTGTTTTGCTTTTCATTTTACTTAATTTCAACAGAATCGGTTTACAACTGTGGGAAAATTATCAATCAATGCTTTTTTTTATCTTTAGGGGTGGATTTTGTTTTTCATATTTAAATGGAACCAACTTTGAGGTTATAATATACCCTTGCCAGTAAAAAAACTTTTGAAATCGAACCAATCTGTTTAAAGTTATGCGTAGTCATACATAAAAACAAGGTATTTTGTTTTGCTTTTCATTTTACTTAATTTCAACAGAATCGGTTTACAACTGTGGGAAAATTATCAATCAATGCTTTTTTTTATCTTTAGGGGTGGATTTTGTTTTTCATATTTAAATGGAACCAACTTTGAGGTTATAATATACCCTTGCCAGTAAAAAAACTTTTGAAATCGAACCAATCTGTTTAAAGTTATGCGTAGTCATACATAAAAACCGGACCGACTTGCACTTGGCAAGTCGGTCTGGCGCACGAAGGATTCAAGTTCAAGTTATTTATTTCATAACAAACATTACATTTGTGTCGAAATATTTGCAACATAAAAAGAAGCAACATAAACAATTGTAACATAAGTAACTTCGTTCGTCACCCATCATCGAAGTTAGAACATCTATCCAAATAAGAAAAATAAATAAAAATATACTTACTTTACTAACATTAATTCTTATTGATACAGAGCTTACAGAGAGATACAGAGATTCCGTACCATTATCGCAAAAAACGGAAAAAAATCACAGTTTGTTGAATGGGAGGCCCACTTAAATATATATTTTATTCTGTTTTCACTTGTCCGGTATTTGTTGTTATAGCGTTAACAGAAATACATCATCTGTGAAAATTTCAACTGTCTAGCTAGTCTGTAAATTGCGACGTTCTTGTTGACCGTATTCTAAATTTGGGAGCTTTGGGCACGATAGTGACGTCGAGCTAGTGCAGAACGACACTGGACCGATTTACAAACAGGAAAACCTATTCGTCGGCAGGTTTTTATCAAGTGGCATCATGGAGTGTGTGCGCAGGACAGTGCGGAGGATATAAAGTTGTCTCACCGTAAGTACCTGAGCATCGGTTCATACATTTACTACCACTGCGTAAGTTGCTGAGTAAGAAAAAATTGGCCCAGTGCGAGTTGGATTCGCGCACGAAGGGTTCCGTACCACTATCGCAAAAAACGGCAAAATAATCTCGTTTGTTGTATGGGAGCCCCACTTAAATATTTATTTTATTCTGTTTTTAGTATTTGTTGTTATAGCGGCAACCGAAATACATCATCTGTGAAAATTTCAACTGTCTAGCTATTACGGTTCATGAGATACAGCCTGGTGACAAACGGACAGACAGACAGACAAAAAAATGGACAAACAGACAGACGGATCGCGAAGTCTTAGTAATAGGGGTTTTTCCCCTGTCAAATTGAGAACCAACTCCTTTTTCGTCTGTTAAAATCAATTTTTAGTTGTACGCGAAAAGCAGTAAATCCGTCGTATATTTAGATACTGATGTTTCTTTAATCAATCACGCCCAAACGCTTTGGATACACAGAAAAAACATGGTCTTGATTAGGACAGTGGAGGGGCATGAGTCCATAACTGGTAGTAGTTTTCGAGCGATGCTGGAATCCATTTCCAGGACATGCTGGTTCCATCATGGCTTTCACACGGACGAAGATGCTGGTTACAGCTACTAAAAGATACATTAAGGTATTTACTTTCACTCATCCGTTATCCATTAGCTCAACTGCCTCACAATTACATTAATAGCACAGTAACCATGCCCTTTCATTTTAATTAACTGCAAAGTGCAGTTTTAAGAGCGCAATAAAATCATAGTTAAATGTATAGCTTGGCTAAGTGCTCCATAACTTATACATATATAAAAAGGGCATACATAGGTGTGTATTTTTTATTAGATAGTAAAATACCGGTGGAGCCGTTTTTTTATTCGATAAAAAAAAATACCCAAATGCGAAAGTCTCTCTGAATGTTTCAAGCCTTTCGTGCCTTAACCGCAAAACCAATTTCGGTGAATTTTGGTATAGACATATATTGGACCTTGGCAAAGGACACAGTAGTAAGTAATAATATGATCCTGGAAGCCGTCATATGATCTCTTGGCATAATTGCCACTAAAACAAGCTATAAAATGGTAGGTAGTGGTTTTTTGAGAAGTTTACCAACCATGGCACCCAACATTCGGGCGTTTCGAATATCAGACCGTTTAAGGAACACAATACTGCGGCCCAAAATCATAGACGAGACTAAGGGTGCGAACCCAACTTCACTCACTCACACTACATACACATTACACTCAACTCATCTCAACTCTCAACTACACTCACAAAAACCAAAACCAGGTATGTTTGTTGTTTTCGCTACCCTCTTGAATTTTTTTATTGGAATTTAATTTAGTTAATCTTAATTTGATTTATTATTTTGTCCTTATTTTGATTCTGGCTTGATTTTAGTTTGAGTATGAGTTTATATTTCATAATAGTTTGATTTTAATTTGATATAACTTAGATTTTAATTTGATTATGGTTGATTTTAATTTGATAATAATTGATTGTAAGGTAAAAATATAATTCAATTCAATGCAGATTCTACCAATACAAATTCAATTCAATTCAGATTCTACCAATACAAATTCAATTCAATTCAGATTCTACCAATACAAATTCAATTCAATTCAGATTCTACCAATACAAATTCAATTTAGATTTCATTAATACAAATGTCAAGATTAAACATATAATTCAATTCATATTCCACTAGGTAATACAAATGTCAAAGGTAATAATACAATGTCAATTCCAATTCAAATTCTACCAATACAACATTTCAAGCGTTAATATCCAGTTTCGATCAATATATTGACTAGAACTAGACTGTCCTCTTTGTGAGGATTTTCAAGGTTTCATTTTGCATTTGCCACAACTGTGGATAAGGTCCACCATTCTAAAATTTACTTAAGAGCTTAGATCCCAGCTCAGCAGTGTCTCAAGACTACTTCTGTCACTTATTAAAATTTTATGTTTATAAAATGTAGCATCCAATTATAATCAGGTATATATACAATGCGACTTGCAAGACATCGTGGTCACCATCAGTCATTATCAAAATTGTCTACCAGATTCTCTACAATTTCAGTCAAATTCATCAACTGCTGATGAGATATCGGACACCAAATAAAATCTAGCTGCGCATGCTAATTTCATTGCGGTAAGATAAAACTAATCACACACGGCAAGTTACAGAATAATCAATTTTATATAATTCGATAGGCATCTTTACACCTGCTAAGACAAAAGTGCTACTTTTAAATAGACAATTCTTAGCCTCAAATTCAGGATCACTAGAATTTCAAGTTGCATCGTTATCAACTATTGCATTGTAATGACAAGTCTCATACAGAGTGCTGCATTTTTTTATCAAATTAACTTTTCTCTAATAAACTAAAATAATCTCAAGTCTATGACCAAAGGTAAAATCATTTCTTGTATACCATTCTGATAGTAACTGACATTAAACACACAACAATACATAAACACCAAAGTGGTATTTATTAAACTGCTGTGTAAAAACAGTCTTGAGACTTAAACCAATATCTAGTAGCTGGTCATTAAAACCCTAACATCTGAAACCTGGTCATAATTCTAATTGATTCTAACATACACACATTTATTTATTATGTGCTTTATTTTACATTTTTCATTCTCTTTATCCCTAAAATCTAACTCTGTATATCATAATCTGTATCAAACTATGTAAAGGTAGGTATAATAAACTCTCTACATATTATCTATGTAGGAGGAAGGTAAATTACTAATAACAATCTAGAACAAAGAAGTATGACGCATTTAAACTTATTAATTCAGTTTTGTTTAATTGGCAACATTTAGCCTACGATTCAATCTCAGTTCGATTTTATTCGATTGACAACACTTTATTTGGCTTATGTCAAAATACTCGATTTTGATTGGATGTTAAAAGCTGTGAACTTTGCCCGAGGTGTTCTTAAACCAATGAAAGCAGGGTAGCCAAGGATAATGGCGACCTGAGCGAGGTCGGCCGCCATATTTGGTCGGAAAAGAGTTAGAAAAAGGAACGCGCGGGAGCGCGTTTTGCAAAAAGTAGAAAAACAGAGTTGTGAGAGAAATAATTGAGAAGTAGCCTAAAGTGTGGCGTTATAAACTTGAAAGTGTGTTTTGTTGAGAGAAAGCGAAACGAATAGGTGGCCGAATTCGCTGCTTTGATAAGATTGGAACAAGGACTATCTCCAAATCGGCATAAGTTACCTGCTTTGTAGCATGCATATACCCACGAAAGCCCTCAAGATCGAGTGTTTATCCAAGATAGCCCTCCTATTTGCGACATCAGAAGTCCGGGATCAGTGCAAATACAAAGCGATAATGGAGAATGGACCAAATGAGACGAGTAATGGCTGGCGCGCTCTCTTTGGTGCGCAAGAAAATGGCATGGAAGTAGCTAGAGCTACCTACTTATAGAGACGTTTCACAACTCGTCGGCTACTGGCGACAGGAATTCATGTTGCCCGAATTCAACCGTATAGTGTGGCCTATACTAGACAATGTGCGAAGTCGGGCTGCAGATAATGTTGATGATGACATCGATGCCCAATCCTGACTAGATACTGAGGAAACGCAACTGTGGTGGTGATGTTCAGGGAAGTATAAACTTAAGTATTCTGATAATAATAAGTACCTACCTAATGTCTTGTGAAGTTTAGCCGCAATATTGTTAGTTTTTCTTGGTGTAAAGTGGCTAAAATTTAAAATAAAATTCTATTTTCGTTATGATGCTAAATGAAACTCAGTCAGTTTCATACCGTCAGCGGAGTTTGCAAGAGATTAAGACGACTTGTGCAAATACAATGCAAGATAGCAAACATCCTAAGCTACAGCTTGATTTAGCAAAACATCATTATGATTATGCTTGTGGAACACTTATTCATAGACATGAATTTTTCAGCCGTTCGCACAACATGCAACAGATAACAGGGATGTCTGAGCCCTTAAACATGGCTGTGGATACCACAAGACCTGTTGTGACCAGCTGCGTGTGGTGAAACAAGTGCGGAGCTCGGGTTCCAATTCAAGAGGCAACACACAAACTGCAACCTACAGTGCTATGAATAAGGAAATTTTGTGGTGTTATACATGCCGCTGCGGTGATCAATCAATTTGATATTTTCTGAAAGCAGCTAGGAGTCTGGACAAGTGCATGGTCAGTGACAAAATTTTGCTTTTGTGCCTGGTGTACTAAGCGCTGCTGCCTGACCTTCCCGTGAGTACAGGCTTAAAGGTATGTGACTTTGATCTGCATTCAACTATCTGTGCATCGGCATACATTTGTGGCAGCCGAAGTATGTATTGGGTTTGGAAGTACCTATCTTATCTTATGGAGGGGCCGAGAAATAACTCGGGACACTTCGACCCATTGGGATCTATTGTGGTTTGGAAGTACCTAAGTTTTATAACTAATTGCTGTTTTCATTGCAATTTATAACTATTGCATTATTTTATTTCATGGAAATGTGTAAGGTAAGTTACATGAAAAAAGTAGAAAATTCAAACAGCGCCATCTATGTAATGGTATTGATACTGTGTTTCTTTCAATAATCATCGAAATTAGCTTCGGGACCCCATTTTGCCGTAATATGCTGCTTGGAGGAACTTATTGAATAGGTGCATGTATTTTTTAATGATCAATTTAAAAACGAACATATTATTTTTACATAAACAGAATGAGAAGTTGGTGCATGTCACGCCATCTATTTAAATCTATGTTGTGTTCGAGCTTTGAAATATTTTGCTACAAGTATTTTAATCGTTATGTTCACCAACAAAACAAACAACGAAACGATTTTCGCAATATTATCTTTAAAATGTACCCGGAGCATTGAAACGCGAGTACAAAACGCAAAGAAATCAAATTTCATTATGTTATGTTGCATGATGTTAGAACAATATACGGTTTTGTGACCACTAGTGCTGTCACAAGCGTACATACAGATTATTAAATAGGTTGTTAGTTTGCTGAAAATCGAGAAGTGAAGATATTCACTTCTCGCTGAATCGATTCAGTACTAAATATCGATTGGAAAATTGTTTATATTTTTTTTGTCGTTTAAATCGATTCGTCGATTAATCGATAACAGATCGCCATCCCTTGCCCATCTCTATCAGAGAGTGACATTAACTGTCAACATTGAAAAAAGTTTGACGAAACAAAACAAATAACTTGTTAGATGATTTTTAACTTATAAGTTACTAGTTATAGACTAGATTATTAATAAATCGATACAAAGTGTGAGTCAATGTGAGGATTAAACTTTTGCTTTGTTCCAAAGACTTGCGATAACTTTCAGTTGAGAGTTATATTGTGATCAAGATTATTTTCAAACCGGTGTTTAAGTTTAGTGAAATAGTTTGTTGTTAGGCTCGATTTGCAATCTTACAACCTGAAAATATCACGAGGATTAACGTGACTATAGCCTAGAGAGTTGGCGTTTAGTTTTGTTGCTACCAACGGTTGAATAAAGGTAAAGTTAATGTCTGTAGTTGTTATATACCGCATTGTAGAGAACTAACCAAATAATAACATGTCATTCTAACGATACCTACAAAAAATAATGATTTAAATTGACTACGGCGAATGAAAGTGCAACTAGACATTTAGATGGTGTCTAGCAGACGTATTTAGGTATTATGAGATGCCCGAGGGCCAATAACTGTTGAAGTTGTGGCTGAAGATGAGATAAATGTTCAATTGGCAACATTTTAATTTACATAGAACAGTTTCTTAGTTTCATGGGTCAGAGAGCTGACGGTGTCAAGAGTTGATTCGGCAATTAAGTTGAAAGTGCATTCTGTGTAGTGAGTTAATTCTAGGTTATTGTGGATTGTGGACACTTGGGTTTTATTTTATTTACTTGGTACAGGAGTCATTTTTTGGAGGAAACTTGGAATGGTTTTCTTGTTCTGCGTTGTTCAACGATGCTTGGCCTCGGTAATCTTGAACATTCTTCAAAAGTTTTAATAATTGTAACATCTCTTTAAAATAAAGGTGTGAATTTGTGAATTGTGTGATTGTGTGGTGTCATGTAGGAAGTCTAGTACCTACCTAACTTGAATAATAAATGTGGAATTTAAAGTGTCAGTAATGGTTGTGGTGTTCTAACTTTTTGAATGTTCTGTGCTGGTCATTGTGAACATACCTAACGTAATTTTGTGTTATTTGCTATCTGACCAAGCTGGATAAGATAATGTTAACACAGATGTAAAGTCGGTGACATGCGGTGCATGATTTCATTTTCTTTTTATTTTGCAAAATTGGTAATGTTTGATGATGGTAGTTAGTTGGTAGATTATACCTATCGCACTGAGGGTTTGGTATGAAATCATGAACATAAAATGGAGTTCTTGAAAATGCTTTTGGCTGGGTAAGAAATCCTGAATGTGAGGTTGCTGTTGTATTTTGTACTGAGAATAAAGTATGAAATAACAAATTTTGTTATGGTTTAAAGGTGCTGTTTATGGTTATTGGAGTTCTGAATGGTGGCAACTATGTGTTGAATTAAAGGCTTTGTTTGGTTTATGATAAGTTAGAGAAAAGCTGAAAGAAAAAGTAGCCATTGACGTAACTGAATGTACTATGTTGAAGACTGATTCAAATCAATCTAGCAATGGTGAGGTCGGTGTGTACGGTCAAAAGACTGACTGTACGGTGAGGTGTGTACGGTCAAAGGACTGACTGTACGGTGATGAGTAGCCACTGCGGTGACTGCTGTAACCAAGGAGGGTTACGAGGTGTGAGTGGTCAAAGATGACTGCTGTAACCGAGGAGGGTTACGAGGTGAGTGGTCAAAGATGACTGCTGTAACCGAGATGGGTTATGTGGTGAGTGGTCAAAGATGACTGCTGTAACCGAGGTGGGTTACGAGGCCTGGTCAGGATGACTATGGTTGCAGGATGGTCACAGGGTTGACCATCGGGAGCCACAGCGATTGCTGTGGGACCAAGAAACATTGCTGGATATGTGTGGGGGGGAGCCTGGTCCCTCTGGGGCTTCGGTGACCTGTTGTATGTCTGGGGAAGCCTGGTCCCTCTGGGGCTTCGGTGACCTGTTGTATGTCTGGGGAAGCCTGGTCCCTCTGGGGCTTCGGTGACCTGTTGTTTAGTGTATGTGGTATGGGTATCTGGCAGTCTTGTTGCTTCGAGAGGACCGGTTGTCTGGGGGAGCCTGGTCCCTCTGGGGCTTCGGTGACCTGTTGTCTGGGGGGAGCCTAGTCCCTCTGGGGCTTCGGTGACCTGTTGTGTGTCTGGGGGAGCCTGGTCCCTCTGGGGCCTCGGTGACCTGTTGTTTGGTGTATGTGGCATGGTATGTTGTGTTGGGCGTTTGGATGGTTTCTGGCACACTTAGTGCTTCGAGACCGAATGGACGCCTGTTGGGAACCTGGTACCTCTGGTGCTTCGGTAACCGTTTAGAATTTGGTAATATGGTTGTCTAAACGGTGAGGTGGCTGTTTCGATAGTACGAAGATGGTTGTGTACGGTGTACGGTGTGGAGACCTAGATTTACATGGAGAAAACAAATGAACAGTGTGAAAGCTATGAGAATTCCGTTTTCATGAGTAAAGAAGTACTTGATTTTTGTTATAGGCTGGTAATATAGGGTGTTGATTGAAGGTTTCACGTAGAAGGAAGATGTCACGACCACGTTATTTTTTTTATTTGGTCAGGAGCGGCCGAACTTAACCTATTACTTATTTTTTTATTGTTGTTCTGTCTGTCTGTTTTTTTTTATTAAAATTGAGTAACGATTTCTCTCGTCGCTCAAACGTGGGACCGTTTGTCTGTCAGGTTGGCCGTGTAGGAGGAAGGTATTTCTAATAATCTAGAACAAAGAAGTATGACGCATTTAAACTTATTAATTCAGTTTTGTTTAATTGGCAACATTTAGCCTACGATTCAATCTCAGTTCGATTTTATTCGATTGACAACACTTTATTTGGCTTATGTCAAAATACTCGATTTTGATTGGATGTTAAAAGCTGTGAACTTTGCCCGAGGTGTTCTTGAACCAATGAAAGCAGGGTAGCCAAGGATAATGGCGACCTGAGCGAAGTCGCCCGCCATATTTGGTCGGAAAAGAGTTAGAAAAAGGAACGCGCGGGAGCGCGTTTGCAAAAAGTTTAAAAACAGAGTTGTGAGAGAAATAATTGAGAAGTAGCCTAAAGTGTGGCGTTATAAACTTGAAAGTGTGTTTTGTTGAGAGAAAGCGAAACGAATAGGTGGCCGAATTCGCTGCTTTGATAAGATTGGAACAAGTACTATCTCCAAATCGGCATAAGTTACCTGCTTTGTAGCATGCATATACCCACGAAAGCCCACAAGATCGAGTGTTTATCCAAGATAGCCCTCCTATTTGCGACATATATATCTAATTCACTATCTATATATATCAAACTCACTATCTATATATACATCAATTATCAAACTCGCTATCTATTTTGTTGAGAGAAAGCGAAACGAATAGGTGGCCGAATTCGCTGCTTTGATAAGATTGGAATAAGTACTATCTCCAAATCGGCATAAGTTACCTGCTTTGTAGCATGCATATACCCACGAAAGCCCACAAGATCGAGTGTTTATCCAAGATAGCCCTCCTATTTGCGACATATATATCTAATTCACTATCTATATATATCAAACTCACTATCTATATATACATCAATTATCAAACTCGCTATCTATATAATATCAAACTCACTACCCAAGTAACAAAAACTAGTTCTATAATAAGCCATAGAACGTTTTGGGAAATACTGTTTTTAGTCCTATAAAGCCCCAAAGAAGGTGTATTTTATTCGAAAGTGGCGCATTTATTTCTCCATTCAGTGTTAAAATGAACCAATAACAATGTTACACATGACAAATCAATCACATACACGCTATGTAACAGTGCACAGGTCACAAAATAGTGATGTGTTGGTTAATAAACACCTTTAAAGATCATTTATAGTACTTTTTCATACCATACGAGAGTTTATGTTTCCTTTACCTCACTCACCATTTATTCTTCTATCATCAGAGTGTAAAGACTTAACAAAATATATGTATTTAATATTTATAAAGGGATTGAAGCAATTAGTATTGAATAAAAATAATATTTTATTAATATATTTATTTATAGTGTGAAATGATGTGCGACCGCAATTTTACAGATAAACTATGGTTAGGTTTACCATAAATTTTACGTGCCCCCCTTGTATTTTTGAGTTTTCACAAAAAAAAAGTTTTCAATTAAAGGGACTGCGAGTTTTAAGCGCCATTATAGCATTACAGCACGCCGAATAAAAATGTCTGAACATGGTTATAAAAGTGAGATAAAAAAATCTTTTTCAGGACATAATTATCATTTAACAGCAACATTTATCCACTTTTACGTGTCGTTTTTGTGTTATTAAAGAAACATATACTCTGTCATGATACTAACAATTATATAATAGGAACTGAAAAGTCATTACACAACAATTCTGCTCTAAAAAGGTGCTTGTGTGATATGCTTATTAGTAATAGTCATAGGCACTATAATAGTCATCTCTAAACTAATAAAGTACAGTTACATTACATAGTAGTAATCTGGAACTAAGCTACATCACAAAATCACTCTATTGAAAAGTTTTTGTAACTACTAACGTACTAAGTACTATAGCAAATATCCGAATATCCTCAATACGACATGATCGTGTTATAGTTGAGTGTTCATCACTGCTAAAACTAAACGATTATAGCAGTTCGTTAGTAACCTTTATTACGCTAATCAGATGAATAAAAGCATTTTTTAACAATTTTATAGAGCAGTATTATTCTGTACTAATGAAATTAGCGCTTGCTATAGCACATACTATAACGGTTGTATAAAATGGTGTGGTAAACGTTTACATCCTTTTTTTATGGGTCATTTTTACCCTATAAGCTTATAGAGCAAAATTGTGTTTTCGAACACTTTTATACAACACACTGTCACCGCTAAAACCTTTATAACTCATTTATATATCTTTTTAGAGGTATAGGCTTAGATTATAGGACTGCTTTGCTAGTTGGGTATCTATATATCAAACAAACATTTTTCTTTTTTTTTTATACTTGTTCTATCTCTTCTAACTCTAATGCTGTTTCCAACTCTTCTAACTCAACATCAAAAATCAAACTCTTTAAACTCTGTTTCCAACTCTTCTAACTCAACATCAAGCATCAAACTCTTTCAAGTCTGTTTCCAACTCTTCTAACTCAACTTCAAATATCAAACTCTTTCAAGTCTGTTTCCAACTCTTCTAACTCAACTTCAAATATCAAACTCTTTCAACTCGTCATCAAACTCATCAAACTCGTCATCAAACTCGTCATCAAACTCGTCATCAAACTCGTCATCAAACTCGTCATCAAACTCGTCATCAAACTCGTCATCAAACTCGTCATCAAACTCGTCATCAAACTCGTCATCAAACTCGTCATCAAACTCGTCATCAAACTCGTCATCAAACTCGTCATCAAACTCGTCATCAAACTCGTCATCAAACTCGTCATCAAACTCGTCATCAAACTCGTCATCAAACTCGTCATCAAACTCGTCATCAAACTCGTCATCAAACTCGTCATCAAACTCGTCATCAAACTCGTCATCAAACTCGTCATCAAACTCGTCATCAAACTCGTCATCAAACTCGTCATCAAACTCGTCATCAAACTCGTCATCAAACTCGTCATCAAACTCGTCATCAAACTCGTCATCAAACTCGTCATCAAACTCGTCATCAAACTCGTCATCAAACTCGTCATCAAACTCGTCATCAAACTCGTCATCAAACTCGTCATCAAACTCGTCATCAAACTCGTCATCAAACTCGTCATCAAACTCGTCATCAAACTCGTCATCAAACTCGTCATCAAACTCGTCATCAAACTCAACATCAAACTCAACATCAAACTCAACATCAAACTCAACATCAAACTCAACATCAAACTCAACATCAAACTCAACATCAAACTCAACATCAAACTCAACATCAAACTCAACATCAAACTCAACATAAGAATTCAAATACGAATCCAAATCCAAACGCAATAATCCATTCCAATCAGACCATCTAAAAGGTACCTACTTTTTGGCCTTATTTATTTAAACATCCCGTAACTAAATATTGAAATAATTCCAACAGTATCCAAGAAATGGCAAGGTTATAAAGTTTATGTTAATTGATATTTTAAACTAATAACCAAGATGAGAACCTTAGCAAATCGACATAATCTATACACATCCTCGAAAGTAGGGCTATAAACCTCTACGAACGAAATGTCAAGGATCGATAGGTACGGTTTGATTAATTTATGACCCACCATAAGCAAATTTTTCCTACAGACATTCCTTTAGCAAGAAAAATCGATATAATAAATATCTTTTTTATTTTAATGTTTTCAATATCTAATTACTTAATAATAAGCTTCTGTAACCGACATTAGGTTCTGTACTTCCTTCCATAACTATACAACGTTGAACTACAGTTAATTTGAATCTTCATTTCTTGTAAAATTAACTCAATTTTTTTATTTATGATAAACATTAATATTTCTAAGGTGTTCTTAAAATGTAGCATCACCCACATTCTTAAAATCGAATACCTAATCGAAGTGTGGGGATCAGCCGCTAAATCTAATCTAAACCCACTACGAAGAACACAAAACAAAATTATTAAAGTACTAGCTTTTCCCGGCAAACTTCGTTTTGCCATAAAAACACCAAGATACACCTACCCTACACCTACCCTACACCTACCCTACACCTACCCTACACCTACCCTACACCTACCCTACACCTACCCTACACCTACCCTACACCTACCCTACACCTACCCTACACCTACCCTACACCTACCCTACACCTACCCTACACCTACCCTACACCTACCCTACACCTACCCTACACCTACCCTACACCTACCCTACACCTACCCTACACCTACCCTACACCTACCCTACACCTACCCTACACCTACCCTACACCTACCCTACACCTACCCTACACCTACCCTACACCTACCCTACACCTACCCTACACCTACCCTACACCTACCCTACACCTACCCTACACCTACCCTACACCTACCCTACACCTACCCTACACCTACCCTACACCTACCCTACACCTACCCTACACCTACCCTACACCTACCCTACACCTACCCTACACCTACCCTACACCTACCCTACACCTACCCTACACCTACCCTACACCTACCCTACACCTACCCTACACCTACCCTACACCTACCCTACACCTACCCTACACCTACCCTACACCTACCCTACACCTACCCTACACCTACCCTACACCTACCCTACACCTACCCTACACCTACCCTACACTTAAACCATCTTTGAACTTCAACGAACATTTAAAAAAAAGAATTGGCCGAATTGGTCCAGGCGTTGTTGAGTTATGCGCTTACCAACACATTTTGCGATTCATTTTTATATATAAGAAGAAGAAGATTATTTCACTACCACTATCTATATCCAACAAAAAAAACTATACGAAAAAACGAACCTGCTAAATCTCACACAACTTTACACATATTACACCTGCAATCTCATTAAAAAAAATCAACAAGAAGTAAAAACAAATTCCAACTAGCTTAGTATCTCATCATACTTACTATGGCTGCTGGTGCAGCTTACAACTGCGAGGCGTAAAGCCCGGCCATAAAAAGAATTAATTCTCTAATTTTCTTCTTTTTTTTTTTTTAGTAAATACAAATTGCTATTTCGTTTACGAAACTAACAGGGCAAAGCTCTTTTTTTTTATTGTATACGAAACATAAAAACTAAAATACTTGGCTTGTTAAAATATAAACTTAAAAACAACGAATACCTTATTTCACACGAATATTTAGCAGTAGACGGTACCTACCAACAAGTTTTATTCTCTAATTTTATTGAGGTACCCTACTTCAATAAGTATTTTCTAACATGAGCCTAATAGTAAAGATGAGTACATGTCATCACCATACCCGCACAGATTCTTACTTTTTAATTTACTAGATAGTCAAAGTTTTGCACCTTCAAATACCTTATAGAAGCTTATGAGTACGTAACCATACTTGTAGCAAAAATTAAAGAATTTAGATACGATTTCAAAGATACAATACGACCAAGACATATCCCGCGCCATTAGAGGGCAGCCCCGATCAAGCACACGATAAATCCAGTCGTAGTGTACATCATTTCGCGCTATGGTACTGCCAAAGAGTAGCCTCAGCCAAGCACTCACAAAAAGCTATACACCTGTGTATTTTACCGCACATCTTCAGGGAGTTACCCTGACTTAATATGCGGCACCCACATCAGTACAGAGAAATCATATTTATCGGCTGAGCTTGGCCAGACTAAAACTTCTGCGATATTGGAGGGTAGCCCTGATAAAGCACAGAATATATTCGCCTAGAATGTGCAATGATCTGCGTTATAGTACTACCCACACAGAATTACACACTATCTACACAAAACTACACACTATCAGGGAGTATCCTGAACCAATGTGCAATGTCATGCAGCGAACATAACAATATCAAACAAATTATCTCTATTCGTACTCATATTCCTCATTATAAAACTTTGAAAGTGAGCGTTTAGCAACCGTGTTATGTACAAAACACACAAAAAAAAATAATTGGGCTCATCCAACTTCTGAAATGTCAGCTTTTACATAAAAGACTAAAATCTTGTGTGGGTATTTTGGCGGGGATGGCGATGTAAATAAAAATGCTTAGAAAGGGTTTACTCACCCAGTGTATTCTCATATCAAATACACAGTCACACAGAACACAGTTTATGGAAAATAATTTATAGAACATGGTTTATAGAACATAGTTTATAGAACACAGTTTATAGAATACAGTTTATAAAGCACTTACCCTAATACTTATTAATGTAGCCTCGATCAAAAATAGACTGCCTTTGATGGCAAGAGCTACAATATTTATATTCTCGAAATGGGCGGGAAACGAGAAGTGCAAGCTTGTCGTTTACCAACCTGACAAAAAACAGTCCATCTTTGTTGCAAGCATAAAAATATCAAACAAATTATTGCCAACATAGAAAAATCACTTAGTGTGCTCAATTAAATATAAAGATCGCTAACAGTAGTTAGATTTTAATTTGATTTTAGTTTGGTTATACTTTGATTTTAATTTGACTTTTGTTTGATTTTAATTTTAACTTGATTCTAATTTGATTTTCATTTAATTCAATTCATTTTACTTGTTTTTATTTTATTTGTAATTTGACTTTTATTTGATTGTATCTTGGTTTTTCTAGATTTAATTTGGTTTTAGTTTTAGTTTTATTCTAAATTTAATGACACAAAGTGAGAGTGCACACCTATTATTTCGGGATATCGCCAAGCGGTTGGTCGACTCTTCACGAGACCAGAGGGCTGGCCTTTTTTTTGGCCAAAGAATCAGCATTGCCATCCAACGTGGCAATGCTGCCAGCCTTCTAGGCACTTTTCCTGTTGACAGCGATGTGGACGAATTTTTTGACGCCCCGTAATTGTACATACTTTTATTTTAGTTCTAATATTAGTTTGTGAATAATAATGTACATATGTAAATAAACAAATAAAATAAAATATATATAAAATAAATTTAATTGATTCTGTTCATTTAAATAATTTGGTTTAGATTTAATCTGTTTTTAATTTTTCTGATTATATTTAAATAGATCAATAGCAACACATCACATTTTATGCTTTTTTTTGTCACATTAATACCATGGTTACTAGCCCCCAAAATACAGGCTCAGGCCTAGTTTGGGAGTTAGCATCATCATGTTACGTGTGTTACCTTTGTACCAATTGTTTTATTTATTTTTATAGACGTTACTCCGGAATCTGCTAATATTAAGTGTTTTCGGAACTTTGAACATGTCCACGTTATGCCAGCTGTGCTGTGGGCTTAAATAACTACTTATATACTGGGCCCCATTCAATCTTGGGCAACATTGTAGTAGACCAAGGCGACAGTGGTAGAAGGAACTTGACTCCTACATAAAGGACTGGCCTACAGTTGCAGAGGACAGACATGCGTAGAAAAGATAGAGGATAGGCTTTGCCCAGCAGTGGGATATAACGAACTATTTAGATATAAATAATATTTTAGCTAGTGATTTTCTTTGTAATACCTAAGCAATCATGGGAAGATTAAAGAGATTATAATATTATTTATAAGGAAATTCTTTTCTTTTTTTATTCTTTCTTTTTTAAAAAAACGTTGCCCCACACTAGGAATTTCTCCTGTATCGTGGGTGCGTTTACAAACATATAAACATACACAAACACCCAGAGCCGGAACAACTATTTGTAGATCATACAAATAATTGTTCCGTGCGGGAATCGAACCCGCGACACGCAGCGCAGCAGTCAATCGCTCAACCACTGCGCCAACCGTGCGCCCAAAAATGTAGCCGCGTAGCATCGACGAAGTTAACTCTGTAGCAGCGTAGCTCGTAACATGAAAAACGCCAAGCTTAGCCGAAGAGTGCTACGAGCAGCGGAATAAATTAAATATTTTATACTACCTCTTGCGAGTGACTCCACCCCGTGATAGTCGCAAATTATCACATGATACACGAGAACGTATCATTGGGATAAAATATATTCTATGTCGATTGAGGTCCACTATGTAACATTGCACATAAGTATGTAAGTCTTATCGAGATAATGAAATGGGCTTAGCGGAATTTATTTATTTACTTATTCAAAATTATGTAAATAACACGTTAACAGCTATAACGCCAATGCAATGTTACTACCACATAGATATTAGGACTAACAGAAATACATTTTAAAATTCAAATAAATATTACAATTAAAAAACAATCAAACATACAATTAAAAATACGAATTAAAATCCAATTAACATACAATTAAAATACAATGAAAATCTAATTGAAAAATTTATATAATTAATAATATATATAATTGAATTGAAGAATACTAAACCCGATAGAAAAACGATAGACTAGCAACTCAACACTTCGGCGTTGATTTTCAAGGTTCTTGATCTTTGACTCGACCAAAGCAGAGTTGCCAATGAGTGTCTTATCCCGTTATTCAATCCACCAGATCCTTCCCAGAAAAACAAATTTATGTACAGACTCTCACATTTAAAATATTAGTAGGTTCTCCATGTAACTTCACTGTTTATATATTTATTCTTTAGCAACAGCTTGAAACTCTGCTCACACTGAAACAGCGTAAAATGGTACATGTTGTAAATTAATAATTTATATTGTTTGTGACACACTCATACATTGTTGGTGTTTAACATTTTATCTCATGTAAGTGGAAGGCTTATAAAGTTTTGTCTGGTTGGGACACGTCATAAAGTTTTGGCTGGTTGGGACTTTAAATATAAACGTTTAATAGATACATTATTTATTATGATTTATTGGACTATGATGGAGATGTTTACACATCACATCATCAGCATATTGATGTTCCCACTGCTGGGACACAGGCCTCCTCTTTTGTGAGAGGGAATGGGCCGTAATCCACCACGCGGGCCCAGTGCAGGTTGGTGGATGTCACATGTCTTCGAATTTTTGGTTCTAGGACATGCCGGTTTCCTCACGATGTTTTCCTTCACCGTTTTGAGATCAGTGGTGATGAAATAACGCTGGATGTGAGAAACCCAGGACTAGAAGATGTGGTGATGGCCAGCAGTCAGATAATCCGTGTCTGTGAACGTCTTTCGTCTGAATTGAATTAATATTTCAGACGAGCATTTTAAAATAAAAATTTCAAGCAAGCTTTGAAAAAGTTGTTAGATTTTATTTAATGAACTAAACCACAACTGTGATCAAATGAAAAAGAACTTCACACATTTATTTGCTCAAAGTTTACCCGTACAAACATCACCCTTTGTGCAATAAATGTTAATTTTCATTTTTGTTTCTTGTTTTTAAACCCCTAACATTTTCGTGATGGTTATATTATACGCCTTTGTGAAATAATACTCTTCGCGAGTCGAGTATTAAACAACCCAAAAGGGTGCATAATTTTCTGTATACGTAGGTTTTTTTGAGATCGAGCTTTTTACCGAACCACTAAGTTGGTATATATTAACATCCTCTTTCATGGTTCACGCCAGAGCAATACACAAAATGTTTAAAGAAAAGGTTTAAAACCTTTGCGGTTGAAATTTTCAATAGTGAAATCCACTGACTACTTTTGTGTGCCTCTCACATACCGTTTATTATATAGACTTCAATGCCTACATAAATATGAATGAAAATATAAAGTTAGATTTTGTCATAATTTATCAAGTTTGTATTTTTCAGTGGTTTTTATTTTATCTTCCTAAAGCTGAAACCTAATTTATGATTTCCAACAGTAATAAATTCTCCATTCATCTAAAGCGAAACTTTATATTTGCCTAAAGGTAGATAGAGATTGCCCAAATTATATACTTTTATGTTAAATTGTTGATAAAAAAGTAATAAATTGATGTCGATATAAGTCTAAATTAAACACTGTCCCTTGATTTACTTTTTTAAGCCTCGACTCTACTTCAACCTGAGAACCATTTAATTGGTGACAACGAGAAACGGTTTAACACGTTCTTAACTCAAAAACTCAACTCAGAAACCCGCTCTAACGCTTATAGTCTGTGAGTTTTTTATGGCAACTAATTACAGATTTCACCTAATCAGATCATTAATTAGACGGCTTGATAACGTGTTGACAGATTATTATTACCTACTAATGTGACGTATTACCTAAAGCCATTCATTTTGAAATCCTCATAAATCTTATTTGAATTCAGAACAGCACCATTTCAGTGTCAAAATCGTACTGGCCACTGTGTGATTGATATAATGAATGAATTTATGACATATGCATAAAAATAATCTATATAATAATAGTATCACGCCTGTATTTCCCGAAGGGTAGCAAAGGAGCACGCATACACGCATTCGCATATGTTGCCAGATATGTTTAAGTCAAAAGTAATAGGGGTATTCCTCGAAACGCACCTACGATGAAACATAGAGAAGAGCATGAAGTAGATACTACTATTCTACTTCATGCTCTTCTCTAGTTAGTTAGTAGTAAGAATAAATGATTTGAAATCTAATGACGATGACGTTTTAAAATTCAACTGTCCCAATTGTCTATTTATTAAAACTACCAGGAAAGCAGAAATGAAGTGGAACTAGTAGCTTGAGCGAATAACTACTTAGCTCAGTAATCTTACTTCTTACTAATATTAAATTTGCGAAAGTTTGGATGGATGTATGTTTTTGCTCAATCACGATAGAACGGCTGAACGGATCAGGATGAAATTTGGCACAGAGATAGATTATAGCCTGGAACGGTACATAGGTTACTTTTTATCCCAGTATACTGTTTCCTTGGGATAAGAAAACACATTTCATGCGGGCCGGAAGCCGCTGGCAGAAGCTAGTGGTAAAAATAAATTGAATCATTTGTTGTTTGAAAATTACTACACAAATTATAGGCGCCTAAACGATCTCACTAAGTTATGCACCAACGATTAAACACAAAGAGGAATATAAAGTATTTGTTATTATTCACTACATCGATATAAGTCTTAAAATTCAACTGTCCTATATCTTACCTATAACTATCAGGAAAACAAAAATGAACTGGAATTAGTTGCTTTAAAAAACAAATGATTCAATTTCAAAACCGGTATTGTTACCATCATTGAGCTAAGTAGTCATTCGCCTAAGCTACGCACCTAGATCCAGTTAATTTCTGCTTTTATTTTTTTATACGTGGCGTCTCGCAGTGTCAATCAAAGTGATTTGTTACTGCTTAACCGGACTTTTCCTGCTCAGACTAAGCTATATAACCTCCAGCTAGCCGCAAATTTCTAACCTAAGCGACAACGCTGAGGGCTACCCCAGTTTGGGTCGAACCTCGGCTCAGGGCGTCGCTGGGGAACAACCATTGCTGGATCTAAATTAATGAATTTACTTTCCGTTCGTAAACTACCTAGGTGGAGAAGAACGGATAAGAAACTCCTTTTATATCTAATACTTTAACTAGTGCTCAGCTAATCGCGGGCTGGCGGGAATTATTAAAAGAATACGCGGTGGGCCTCGGCGGCGAGGACGGAACGAATCGGTTTGTTTATTTACATTTGTATCTACTCCCTACGGCTCTTAAGGAGCAGAGTAGAAAGGTCTTCATTTCTGTTTTCCTGGTGGTAGTTTTAATAAATAAACAATTAGGAGAGTTGATTTTAAAACGCCTATCGATATCATTTATTACGAAACCTTCATGTTCTTCTCTATGTTTCATTGTAGGTGCATTTCGAGGAATACTTTAGGTGCGCTTCGAGGCAAATTACCCCTTTCCACTAATCTGGCACAAATCTTAATACTGAGAAATTTCTGATGGGAAAACCCAATAATACTTTGCCCGACCCAGGGGCTGAACCCGCAGGACCTCAAGCCAAGCAGTAGCGCAGTGCGCGTGCTCAGTAGATAGTATCTAAACATTCAATAAATAAACTCCGTTACTGTATTATTTCTTTCGATTTTTTTTATTAGGTAGGTATATTCAATGATAAGGGGCTCCCGCTTCAGCCATAGTAACAGTTTATCAGTGGTAATAATTGTAAAAAAATGCAAAATGAGTGGGTTTGACATGTGCTGCTAAAACGTCACGTGTTCGATCCCTTGCATTTTGAAGTTTTAGCAATCGTTATCACTGAATAAATTTCTCTTTGTCTAGGGTCAAAGTGTCCAGAAGATCCGAAGTACAGATTTCAGGCTTTTGCATCTGCTTGTAATATAAAAAGCTCGAAACTCCCTCATCACCTTTAATATAATTAAGTAAATTAAAAATTATTTATCCACCAGTTTTAAATTTTATAAAATTACCAAAAGGAAAAAAAATATGGAAAAGGATTATGTAAGAATCGTAGCAAGTGGCGTGCTGTAGTTTCTGCCTGTGAGTTTATGTATGAATGTGTACCAAAATAAATTCACACCTATTAGTTATTCGCGACCAATTAACCGGCGAGACACAAAAACCAATACTCGCTATCCACGCTCAGTTGATTCACAAAATGGCGCGAGCACTATAATTTGAAATCATGTGAATGCGGGTAGTTACGCAGTGACGGGCATGAGTGTCAAATAACGAGGAGTGAAAGAACACTAGAGAAGCAGTCACTCGTACGAAACGTGAACATTTCAATGAGCACTGAGCACTTTCCGAGGGTGTATCTGTCGCTTTAATCATAGCAACATCATACATATGTTATGCTGTTAAGTTATGTGTAAATCGATGTGTGTACTTTTTTTTACGTTACGTGATGTCTTCCTTTTGTTGCAATTTTGGAATTTGTATTATACATCACACATCACATCAACAGCCTATTAATGTTCCCACTGCTAGGACACAGGCCTCCTCTTTATGCGAGGGAATGGGCCGTAATCCACCACGCGGGCCCAGTGCGGGTTGGTGGATGACACATGTCTTCGAATTTTTGGTTCTAGGACATGCCGGTTTCCGCACGATGTTTTCCTTCACCGTTTTGAGAGCAGTGGTTATGAAATAATTTACACAAAGTAAAGCGCCTACCTGGGTTTGAACCCACGACCTACAACTTGTAAGTCGCGGCCGATACCACTGAGCCACTACTGCTCGTATGAATTCATATTAAGAGAAACTTAATTCGTGAGTCATCTCGTCTGGCAAAATACTACATCAGTATATAAATACAATATCATTCAGTCACGAACTCACGACAGACGACGACGATGAATCTTACAAGAACAGTGCGTACTGTAAAGACTCGTTGCATGTATTACGACTGGCAACGGACGAAGAGTCCTGATAGGTAAATGAATTACGAACGCTAAAATAAGTGAAGATGTTTTTTGCTAAGCTTGGAGGTCACTTCTAGATGAGTCGCCCATAAGGCAGGCACGTTATTTCCAAAATATATAAGATATAATAAGTAATTTGCATTTCAGTCCGTAGCCCACTGGCTACGACCCTCCCCTCCCCCAAAGTAACTCAAACCGCCACCACTCGTATATAATTTGAATTGAGTTAAAGAAACTATTTTTGTTTTTACTAATCAATCTGCCTAACCTTTTCCCAACTATATTGGGGTCGGCTTCCAGTCTTACCGGATTCAGCTGAGTGCTAGTGCTTTATATGGAGCGACTGCCCATCTGACCTCCACAACCCAGTAACTGGGTAACACGGTACCCTTTGGCAAGACTGGTGTCAGATCTCAAGTTTCTGACTACTCGTAAAGACTGTGAAAGATCTTCAAATGACAGCCGGGACCAACGGCTCAACGTGCTTTCCGAGGCACGGAGGAAACTCGGTATGTTGTCACCCATCCACGGACCGACCTCGTCAAGCGCTGCTTAACCTTGATGATCGACCAGTGCGGCTGTTATTGTTTAGCCACGAGCTCATTATTTTTGTTTTGACTAATAATTCAAAAAATTAATGGATCAGGGCCGACTAGTCGAGAAAGCCGACTATGCATGTAGCCACATATATTATATAGTCGGCGACTAGTTGAGCATTTGTGCATGTGTCGACCAGACAACTAGTTCGCCAAGTCCACGGTCCATCTCTAAGTGGCAGCAAAATAAGACTGTTCTTACTGTAACCTTCGAATTGATTAGTGTTTCACATGTTATTATCGTTGTGTGTCTGGATTAATATTGGTTCATATTATCGCAATGTCATAAAGCAATTTTACAAGGTAATTTTATTGGCTAAAAATGCAATATTACAAATATCTCAATAGACCGAAACTCTGAATGTTATTCCAGATTTTTATTGGTTTGATTATAACTACTATTTTAACATACCTAATTGATATTTTACTCATATTTTAGATATGAAATACTTATGCATGTATGCTTGTGTGGTTTCTAGGTATTGTTTTTTAAATATTTGAGATGCCTAGATTTTACCTGAAAGCTTGATGGCATTTAATAAAACCGGTGGTTTTAGTCTACTTATGAATAGTTGCATAAATTACCAACCCGAAACTGCCAAATGACAGTCAAGATCGAATATAGGAGCAGCTAGAAGGCACACCTGAAAAGGCAAACATTATCTAGGAGATTAAGCCTGCCATTATTATCCCACGCAAGGGTCCTCACACCGCCATGCCTATTCAACAAGCACATAAGTGCACATTTAATGGAGACTTGCATTCAACCTAAGCCAGATTAAGTGGACCATCGTGGAGTAAGTAGGAAAAGCGTTCCGATATTGAAATATATATGAGGAGGCACTTACATTCGCTCGATTTACGAATGCCCGGTTCCTATTTTGCAAAACGAATAGTTTTTTTTCGTGTCGAGAGGAACAAATGACCAGCATCAAAGCGCAGTTGGGTGCAAAATGAAATGAAAACCTTTACTGCAGTAAATTTTCTGAGCTCTATTCTAAGTAAATACCAAAACGTGTTTGGTGCAGCTTTTTTTTGCATGTAATTGTTTATTATATCGAGAATTAGAAGAGCTTGTTTCCATCTCTCTGAATTTCATGAAAATAATTGATTGCACCAGTAAAACGTACAATATGATTCACTAGTTATCAGTGCTTTATGCTTCAGCAATTAATTCTGCCTGGATAAAGTCGAATTTTCTTGGACAGTCAATACAGTTAGTCGGAGTTCGATATCTTGCAAATGTAAAGGTGCTAAAACTTTTTACTTCTTTGTTCTTTTAACTGTCTACTATTTTAACTATGTTTAAACGTTCAAATTAAATTTTGAGTATTGTGAGGGATTCAAAATTGAGCCTTGTCATTGGAAATGTATATAATTTAATAAACAAACAACGTTTAAACATAATTAGCATTTCAGTTTTGTTCGGAACAATATTTTGTGATTTCTCGGTATTGAAAAAGCAATTTTGCTTTAACTGTAAGCTATTTGAATTACCTAGAAACAAAGCTTGTTTTAGCTATTTAGTACTTGTTAGTATTTAACATATAGTTAATCACATATGAAACTTTCATTTACGTAAATGTTTGATGTTATTAATATTATGTTATTTATTTATTTAGACTTCATGCACAAAGGCATCAATTCCGCCTTTGTACCTTACAAAGGCGGACTTAATACCTTAGGCATTTTCTACCAGTCACCCAAGGGTGGTGAAGAGATAACATGGCAGGTGCATTGTTTAAACAATTAATAAAGAAAACAGTTGTTATTAACATACTTAAATAGATAAAATTCACGTACAAAATATAATATTATATAATATATACTTATATAAAATAAATATTTATGAAGTAACAGAGAAGAAGAAAGAGAGAGGACTCTTCTTAGTTGTGCTGAAAATAAATCCGCAATTTCCGCTTGAATGCAAACCGACTTGTGGCCGCCCTGATCTCGAGATGTTAGCTATGTTAGTTGATTGGCAGACAGACCTTTTGTTATTCAGCTATTGACAACAGCAGCTATATTAATTTTCGTAACAAAACTTATTGACTTCTATTTTAATTATTGTTTCTGTTTGCATTTGATTGTTCCATGAAATAACTAACATTCCTACGATTAAATTAATAAATCAATTGACAAATTCGCTGCTGCTTTTCCAAATTATCATTAATGTCGAGTCCTCCGATACGTACGTGTCAGAGTGACAATTATTGAGAGTTATTTTTAAAAAAGGCCTCAATCTAATATCAGCTTAATCTGAGTCCTACATTTGAACGGTTTTAAATCAGGAAATTGGCCTTCGGATATTATGCTATCTTGGGAACAAGTCCAACTACAGTACTGAAAGTAAATTTTGGTTTTAAGCAGTATTGGTAACCACAAGTATCTAAGAAAATATATAATTTGCCGAATATTCAAGAACAATTTGGTCCACTAAACACAACGTTATCCAAGCTAATTTCAAACTGAGTAAAAATTAGATTCTCAATTTTAGCATCATAATTATTTTGGTAATTCGTTACCTGCTAACCCTTTGGTCTTTACATACGAGAGGGTCTTCTAAAGTGGTTGGTTGTCCCAGGGCCTGTGGGTGCCCGTACCTGCGATCAGTGGGTAGCCACGAGCCACGAACCACAAGCCACGGCCCCGTCTGCCTCACTATGTTAACGTTTAGGTATTGGTAATTTATTATGGTCATATGTTTTATTTTGTTTACTTGAGTTATTGTAACGAGATTTAAACCTACTGCTGCAGGTTAGACGGAAAAAAAATCTCATAATAGTTGTAAGACAAGAATAATTTTATGTGCATTCATTACCATCTTGATCATTACTTTTTAGGATCTTGAACAGATATACCTAGATCCTTGGTAATCTATTCGTTAGTTGAGCGGTTCAATAGTACAAATTAAAGCGGGAGGTTCAGGGTTCAATATCATTTTAGGGCAACCCATCCCTTCGCAGTCACAGCTGTATTTTTCTAATAAATCTTCATAAAACACACAGGGAGTAGTACATATTTAGGGATCGTAGCAGATGTCGTTCTGTATTCATTCACCATGGGAAAAAGGCAAGAGTTTACGTATGTATGTAAATCACTATAAAATGAATATTGTAACACAAAACCAATGACTGAACGTTTAAAAGTTAAATAACAGCGAACGTGTAAAGCAATTTCCAAACTTCGCCGACCAAACAGGAGGATCGGTACAATCAGACTTGCGGCGAGTTAGAAATGTGTCCCGTCAACTGCGCGAGTGCTGTGAACAACTCTGAAAGACTTGTGCAAGTTATTGTGGGATGCCCGACATTTATTAAACATTTGTTGCAACTTTTGCAAGTAGATTTCTTATATCAGCAGCTATTTGGAGGAAAGCTTTTTGAATTTTATCTTCAATTGTTTTATTAAAGTCGTCACCACTACTTTCTGTCTCCGTCTTTGGGCTTATTTCATTAGTTATAAAGAGTGTTATGTAGGTTAAGGCGTCGCTTTTCATTTTTATCCATGTATACTTTACCGAATTTTCTAACCTGTTTGGGACTGCGACGAGGTTTACAAGCAAAATAACATCGCCTTATACGATACATAGTCAGTATTCTATTGACTCACTGTAATACCTACCTCTAGCATTAAAATGTACATTGGTGACATTAAACATAGGATGGGCCTTCTCCTTGTTAGCAATTCAATAAGATAAATTAAGAAATACCTATTTCAAGGTCTGTATTAGTAGTGCCTAGTAGTGGGGATCCTATTATCCGCAACTGAACTTTGCTCAGTTTTGCGTAGTGGTTTCGGCTAAAATAGCCAGCGTAACTTTAACGAAAAGCACAAAAACTTCCTAGGGGCTTCATAGATTTCGTGGAGGAAACATTTCAATTATTTCATAAATGAAGCAGTTTGTTTGTTTCACATCGACACACAGTCTTTCTTAGTTTAAGTCTTAATTCACCAACTAAATACTCCTTCACCATTTATATTTTTTTGTGTTTTTTTGTAATATTTGCTGAGGTTTACTGTATTGTCTATTTGATGGTGACTGTATTATTCGACGAAGTTACAAGTTTCGTTTCTTTTCTTACATAAGTTGATGCCTCATAAGTAAGTTGCGTTGCGTTGCGTCGTCGCACGGGACGTTTCAAAAGATCGACGGACAAGGAACGAAGAGGAAGAGGGTGATGCGCTGCGCTGTCGGAGTCCCGATGCGACGACGGAAAGTGTTTATTCCGATCCATTTTCGAATCTGAAATCTACATTAGAATCTGTGCTGTGACGACGTGCGTCGCCATCTTGCGTTACGACGTCGTGCGTCGTCGCATTGTGGTGGCATTCAATGCGTTGATCTGTTGCGACGACGCAATGCAACGCACTAATATATTAATCTTTGCCTCAACCTAATTATTACTTATGAAAATTAATCAAATTTAAAATACAACGGATGCTCTTAAAAATAGTCATACTGACTTAGTAAAATCTTACAATAGTATAAGGCACATATTGGTAATTTTTCATGTTTAGTTAATAAATAAATCATACAATATTTGGGCAGCCTCTCAATTCTTCTCAAAATAATTATTGTAGGTTAACCTTTTTCAATATTTTACCATCCCCAAAATTATAAGGACTTTTTCTTATCAATTGCTTACTGACACTTATTAAGGCTTCGTAAAAGGTGCTAGTTTTTAGTTGCGATTCAAACTTATCACAGTGTTCGAATAGTGTGGGGTATAAGTACTTCAGTTCTGCATGGTCTAGTGTGGGGAAGAGGTGATGGAGGGCATGGTCCCCAAACCGATTAATCGATTTAAAATGGTTGCCTGCGTTATCGATTCTCTCCGCTTTCGTATCCAGCTGGTGCAGAATCCAATCAATATTTTCGTCTCTGAAAAGAGAAATAAAATAGTACATTGTGATACAAGGGTGGTAAGTAGGTTATTGCAAACGAGCTGTCATTAACAAGCCCGAGCCGAAGGCGAGGGTTTTTAATGACACGAGTTTGCAATAACCTACACACCCGTGTATCACACGACGTTTTTCAATACAGTTGTAAAAACAGTAAAAACAAATCAAAGAATTAGATTTGTTTATTCACAAAAAATAAAATTTTCAATATGGCGCGTTTTTGCAACTGGACATATTTTTTTACAAAGAAAACAGCCTATACAGCCTATTCGATTTTTGACAAACGTTGATGTGAAAATAATTAACTTAAAACTGGTAATTAAATATATTAAACAACTATAAAAAAAAAAAACGAGAATTCAATGCTAAAACGTACGGAATCATTAATTTTTCCTCGTATAAAATCGTATCCCATTTTATTCTATGTATGAAAACTCCTTGCTACTAAACTTTTTTAAATTGACTTATGGCGCGTTTTTGCAACTGGACATTTTATTTTTCAACGAAAACAGCCTATACAGCCTATGCAGCCTATTCGATTTTTGACAAATGTTGATGTGAAAATAATTAAATTAAAACTGGTAATTAAATATATTAAACAACCATTTAAAAGACTTTTGAGAATTCAATGCTAAAACGTACGGAATCATTCATTTTTTCTCGTAGAAAATCTATCCCATTTTATTCTATGTTTGAAAACTCCTTGCTACTAAACTTTTTTAAATTGACTTATAAATTTAAAACTAAACTGCAAAACTAATGATCGAGCTCGTAAACAAAAGTCACGACCGCGTAACAGAAAGATGCCTATGCGTAAGATTTAACTTTCGAATCATAATTATAGCCTCTGAAAGTACGCCATGTTTAACAACTGTATTGAAAACCATTTATTCGACCACAGACACAACACAGCAGCAACAAACACAAAGTGCAATAGTAAAAAATGATGAAGTAAAATTGTGCTGAGCGTACCCGTATCGAAAGGATTGCCAACTCAGCATGTGCTGGGTGTCAAACACCTAGCGCTGGTTTTCAAATGGCAAATAGCTTTATATAAATCAGTCAGTGATTGGAATAAATAAAGATACAAAATCTAAGGTCAAAGTCAACCACAAGACACAGACGTATTTATTTATTTAATTCTGAAATTTACATTTTGTGAAAACTAATTTTTGTATGCCCAGCATGGCTACACACAGTGATACAAAATCTTTGTAACTAACACCATGTAACCATTTGGACTGATGACCTGGTGAAGGTTGCGGGGATCCGCTGTTTGCGAGACGCACGGGACCGGTCAATGTGGCGACGCTTGGGGGAGGCCTATGTCCAGCAGTGGACGTCTTATGGCTGATATGATGATGATGATGATGAACACCATGTATGTACAGTACAAACATTATCTTAATAGCCCTCGGCAAACTTCGTGTATCGTCAGTCGTCGAATTTCTATCAGTTATTGTCCTTTGCACTTGGTGCAGACCGGGCGCTCCCAATCAACTTGGAAGTATATAGAGTTGTTAATACACTTTTAACGCAAAGTAATTTATTTTTAAAATGGGAGGCAAGCTACTATTTTACAGCTCTTTATATTTCACACGGAAATCAAAACAAAGCAACAATAAAGTACTTATCTTATCTTATGGAGGGGCCGAGAAATACCTCGGACACTTCGACCCATTGGGATCTTTTGTGGTCCCCTAGATAACTTACTCCTCCTCATTCTCGTTGAAAACTGTTTTCATGAGTTTTACAACGAGACTAGGAGATATGAGCCTATAATCTTCTGGTTTTGGGTATCCAACCCCTAGGAGACTCATTCGCTTACCAGCCAGTGCATCGCATGTGCACAGTAGGTGCTCCATGCGTTCCGTATGTTCCCCACACAACCTGCACATGGGTGTCGCGGTTAGACCCATCTTCATGAGCATGTCGTTGGTTCCTAAGTGCCCAGTAAAGGCCCCGAGCAGGTAGCGGATTTGCCCCCTGCTCATGTTCCAAATGCAATCCCGGGCTTTGAAAGTGGAGCCCAGGAATCTCTTGGAGTGTTGTAGACCGGTAGTAGACAGCCAACAAGTTCGTTGTCTGTGATCTGCAAACTCCCTAAATGCGGCTTTTACGAGACACGTCGAGATGCCTACACATGGTTCTGGACCCACAAAATCATTCGCTGAGCCCTCCCTTGCCAGTTCATCAGCCACTTCGTTACCATGGAATCCTTTTTGCCCAGGGACCCACATCAGTCTTACCCTGTTGTGCTTCCCAAGCCTGTTTAGGGTTTGGATAGCATCCAGAATAAGTCCGGAGTCCACTTTGTAGGATGCCATGGCTTTGATTGCAGCCTGACTGTCACTAAGAATATATATGGATTTACCTTTGGAGGGACCAAAGGTAAATCCATATATATTCTTAGTATCTATATTCTCTTGAGCACAGGTTATAATGGCATATGTTTCCGCTTGGAATACAGTTGCCATCTTCCCTAAGCTTTTGCTACATTTGTAGCCTTTTGCGTATATTCCCGCTCCTGTACCTGATTCCATTTTGGATCCATCAGTGTACCACACCAGACTATCTTGTTCTGGTGGATCAAGTCCCTTCGTCCAGTCCTCTATTGTAGGGATTTGGACCTTGAAAGACCTCTCAAACACAAACATAGTTTGCATTTTATCGGATAACATGCTTGTTACCCGATCCAGGTTTTCATTCTCATCGAACTTTGTATGGTTAGTCTTTGGCTTAGAGGCATCCCATAGTCCAGCGACAGCGAGACGATGTAATGTCTTCCTTGCCTCGAATTCAACCATCATATGCAGAGGAGGGATATTGAGGTACTCCTCAATCGCTGCCGTAGGTGTTGTCCTGAAAGCACCCGTGATGCCGAGACACACTGTTCTTTGTAACCTGGTGAGTGGCGCTTTGCACGAGGCAAGCTTTGTTCTTGGCCACCACACTATGCTGCCGTATGTGATAATAGGTATTATCATTGTCCGGTACAGCCATCGTATCACTTTGGGCTTTAGCCCCCAAGTTTTACCGTAGGTAGAACGACACATGCCGAACACTCGTAAGGCCTTTGTCGTAATATTTTCCACATGAGTTCTTTATCAAGCGTTACACCCAGATATTTAACTTCGGTGGACCAGGGCAGTATTATTCCATTGAGGGAGAGCTCTCCTAGGTTTCCTAGTTGTCTCTTCCTCGTGAAGGGAATAATGACTGCTTTGCTTGGGTTGATAGAGAGGTGGTTTACTGTACACCATTCCTCTGTCATCCTCAATGCCTGTTGTAATAATTCAGACACTTATGTTCGGGAATTTACCATTGACCATTATAGCTATGTCATCCGCATAGCCTACTGTGTAGAATGGTCCGGTATTAAGTTTGGTTAGTAGCGAGTCTACTACCAAGCACCACAATAATGGTGACAGCACTCCGCCTTGCGGACAACCTCTTGTTGTTTTTGCACTAAGTCTGTCTCCCATTAGTTCCGATCTGACTGTTCTGCTTCTCAGCATATAGTCAATCCAGTTGCACGTGGTATCATTGATGCCATGTTCCTTTGCAGCAGTGCGTATGGACTCAAATGTTGTCTTGTCAAAGGCTCCCTCTATGTCGAGGAAAGCCCCGACACAGATTTCTTGTCCCTCTAGCGCAGCCTCGGCTCGACTCGCAACATAGTGCAGTGCCGTTTCCGTAGATTTGCCGGGGCTTTAGGCGCATTGTAGTTTATGTAGAGGGAATACTTTCAGAGGACCCTCTCTTAAGTACCTGTCTACCAGTTTCTCCAGAGTTTTCAAGAGAAAGGATGATAGACTAATGGGCCTGTAAGCTTTAGCTTCTTCATAAGTCGGTCTACCCACCTTCGGTATAAAGGTGACTTTGATCTCCCTCCATGCCTTGGGTACGTACCCAAAGGCTATGCAGGCTCTGTAGAGCTTACTCAAATGGGGTATCAAAACAGATGCCCCTTCTTGCAATAGTATTGGGTAGATGCCATCTGGACCAGGGGATTTGAGTTGCTGGAAGCCCGCTATGGCCAGCTTCAGTTTATTTTCATCTACCACTTTCTTTGCCGTGAGCCAGTTATTTTTGGACGTGTGCCTTGTAAGCTCGTCCCTTGTGACTGGTTCCTCTTCATCGCTATCGCGCAGTATACATTCTGGGAAGTGGGTCCTAAACATCACGCCCAGAGTGTCCTGTCCAGTTTCCGTGAGTTGCCCATTCTCATCCCTTACAGATGCTAGTGGGTTTGTCTTGGTCATAGACATTGCTTTGCACAACCTCATCCCATTTGGCAGAGTTTCGATGGAAGTGCAATGCTGCCGCCAATTAGTTCTTCTGGCCTTGCGTACCGCCGTGTTATACCTTGTTAGCATGCTATGATAGCCAGAAAAATCCTTCCTGGCTTTTGCATCATTAAAGGCCTGCCGTGTTTCCTGACGTATTTTGGCTATTTCAGGAGTCCACCATGGTACCTTTTTGCCAAAGGCCTTCTTCGCTGGGCAGTTATCTTCCCATGCACCGATGATGCCTGCCTTGATTCTGTCCGCTTCAAATTCTATATCCAGTATGGAATTGAGCTTACCTTTAGGGCTCCCCAAATTTACTTTGAGGTCCCTCCTGTATGAGTCCCAATTTGTATACCTTGGGTTTCTCCTTCGTCTAGTTTCGGCTTCTCCCGCCGTCCTAAACCTAAAGCATATATAATTATGGTCAGACAAAGAAATTTCGTCCGATACATGCCAATTTTCAATATGGGCGCTGGCCCTGTTTGAAGCCAGCGTAAGGTCAATAACTTCAGTCCTCGCAGAAGTCCTAAAAGTAGGTTTATTGCCTACGTTAAGGATTTGTAAAGAAGAGCTTACCACAAAGTCCAACAAATCCTCCCCTCGTTTGTTGACATCCGAGCTGCCCCAAACGACGTGGTGTGCGTTCGCATCGCAACCAAGTATCAGGTCAAGGTTCTTTTGGTTGCCGTAATCAACCAGTCTTCTGATTAGTGGTGTTACTGGTTCTTTTTGTTCATATGGGAGATAGGCAGAGGCAAGGATAATTCTCCTTTTCTCTGTTCCCGTCCCCACTTGGATCAAGGTTGTTGTGAGATCCCTGTAACAGAAAGTACGTAAGGGCATTGCCTCTATACCGCCCCTGATATAGATGCAAGTCCTCGCGTCATTAGTTGGACAGTCATAGAGCACCATGCCTCCTGTCCCACCTAAGCCTTTTATAGTCCCCTTATACAGATAAGGTTCCTGTATCAAGGCAACGTCGTATGTGTTAAGCTTCAGTTGCCGAGCCAGAAGGGCAGTAGCGGCTCTGCAATGATGCAAATTAATTTGTACACACCTTAGTCCCTCCATCTTGGATGATTTTGATGGGCCTGTGTTGATATAGGAGGGCCTTAATCTTGAGGCCCCGGAGGTGGTCTGCCACTGACGCCCTGGTGCCAATCTCTGTTTCCTGCGCTGCGCCGTCAGCAGAGATTTCTTCGATGGCCTCCCCATGTTGTGGTGGTCCATCCTCGGTGGGCTCCACTTCTGCTGCCGCAGTAGGTGCCTCTCCCTTGTCTTCTTCCAGGAGCTTGAACAAGTATCGTTCAATCCCTCCTGGAAGAGAGTAGCCCGCGTCCTTGATGACCCCAGCGGACACTCCGTCCATGAGGACGATACGACGGATGGCTGTCTGCTCAGTGAGCGTATTCACGACTTTTCAGTCGCCCGTCCTCAAGGTAGGGTTAAGTCGCTGGAGCAATCAAATGGCCCGAGCAGAGTCTTGCAGCGCCAAGTTGCGACTCTTCCATGCCATTTTGACTGGCTTTGGAAGGTCCTTGGCGTCGACGACCTGAGTTTCATGGAGCCAAGTTCCACATTGTGGATGGCACCCCGAAACCAGCTAGCTGCATCAGAGTTGTCTCAGGATACATGTATTGCACCCGCGACCACTCCGGGAGCAACCGGATGCTCCCGGAGTGGTCGCACTCCGGGAGGAGCCGGATCCTCTGCCTGTCCTCACAGGCAGAGGATCCGGCGCCACTTCCAGTTTCTCAATTATGAGCTCCTGGATCGGCACCAAGTCCTCCGCCTTCAAGTACTCCTCCGGGTACTTGACTGTGACGACAGCGAGTTTCACAGCCGCCACCGCATCCCTAAAGGATCCGGTTGAGGATGATTGCCCTTGGGTCTTCATCCTCTTGGCCGCCATGTCCCCGCTGTCCCCGCTGAGAGCAGCACGTGGTCTCTTTGATGGGCCCTCTGTGGGAGTCCCTTCCAGAGCCGCCTGCTTTCTCAGCTTTTGGCGCTTTTTCCTTCACGCCCCAGATCGTCCAACCGGAAGCCAGCCTGATTCATGCCGGCCGCCGGGAGACGACGAGGTGCTGTCTTTACTGGTCGCGTCCGGGGCCGCAAGGTCCGAGATCATTCGATCTCTAACGCAAGCGTCCCGTGTCGCGCCAGCTTTGGCAGTACCCTTATGCCCGGTGGGCTGGTTTGCAGTTCCGCCCTTCGGTGGTCCCACAGCAGTGCCGGCCCTCGACAGTGCCGCGACAGTCCCGTCATTTGACAGTCCCGCCGCAGCCCCACCTCGAGACGATCCCACTGCAGTATCACCTCTGGACGTTCCTGCTAGGGAAGATGCAGTCCCGGCTTGCGCCGGTCCCGCCGTCTGGTGTGCAGTCCCAGCTTTCGCCGGTCCCGCCTTTTGGTGCGCAGTCCCAGCTTTCGCCGGTCCTTTCGCCTTGTGGTTTTTTTTTGAATTTACATCCATTTAAAAATTTCCGAGAAATTATTTCATCCCCCGACTATCCCCACCCGCCATGGAGTGCTCAAAGTGGCGATGCTACGGTAGCACCAGGGATTAGTCGAAGGGTATAGCCCCCCCCATAAGTTGCTCACGAGACTGCACGACACCAACTCACACCGGTACCACTAGCAATGCAAGCGAGCGCCGCCGCCTGTAAGCCCCCAATGGGAGTGAACTCGCCTTTTTTTTTTTTTTTTTTTTTTTGGGTGGGAAATCATCCAATGACTTCTCCCGCTCTGGGTGAGGCGGGAGGGTGTGTCAGACTTTTACTGACTAAAACCCACCCGTTCCTTCAGTTGCTTGAGCCAGGGCCGCGGTAACTCTTTTTCAAATTTATCCGCGACTCAGACAGGCATCGGTCCTCGCGGACCCCGTCAGTTCTGCTGACATCTCTTTGAGGCGCGCGTGGAACACAACGCGCCGTCGACTCGGGCCTGGTCCTTATCGGACGGCGAGCTACCCATTACTCGCCGTCCACAAGCCCGCGCCTACGGTGGCCGGGAATCTGCTCGCGACTCCCGACGCCCAGGGCGTCTCCTGCGGTGGCTAGGGGCGTGAGGGCGTCTTCGTTGCGTCTCCCTCACGCGTTCCGCCTGCTCCTTCGCGAGCATTACGAGGAGACAGATTCCCATACACTCTCGCTCCGTAACATGGCCTGAACCAGGGCCGGACGCGAGAGGTTGCCACCGCCGATCGCCTCCATGAGGACACGGCGGTGCCCAGCCCAAGCGGGACAGATCTCCACCGTATGCTCCACCGTGTCCTCCGGGCGATCCACACAATGGTGACACCCGGGCGTTTCCTCCCGCCTAATCCTGAACAGGAACCTCCCGAAACAGCCGTGTCCGGTGAGGACCTGCGTCAGGCGGAAGGTGAGGACGCCGTGGCGCCTCTCTAGCCACTCCTCAAAGAGGGGCCTTATCGCCGCAATTGTGGCGTGCCCAGCGCTGGGTTGCGACAGTCGCTCTTTCCATGTCGCCATGAGATCCTGCCGGAGCTCTGTCCGCCGAGCCGCGATTTGTCGCGGCCACGGCGTTTCGCCCCGGCGTTTCGCCTCCTCGCGCCATTCCCAAATGTGCGCGAGGACTTTTGCCTCCAGATCCCATGGCGGCAATCCGGCAAGGAGGCTCGCCGCCTCGCCAGAGACCGTGCGGTACCCCCGGACTAGCCGGATGGCCATGACCTTTTGGGACGCGTTCAACCGGCGGACTGGTCGCCGTCTCAGGGAACGCGCCCACACCGGTGCCCCATAAAGGGCCATGGACCGCACGATCCCCGCGTAGAGCCTCCGGGGAGTGAACTCGCCTGGGGGCTGTCTGACCGGAGCCCGCAGCCGATTGACCGTAGCTGGCTAGGCTACGGCCTCCCGTGTGAGAAGAAATCCGGGCCAAAGTGGAGTGTTGCCTCAGAGACGTTAAACCGCCTACGCTCATCGGCTCAGCCACCAGGATCCCCTCATCCTTCCGTACGGGTCCCCGCGCACGGCACAAACACGCGAGAGGTCATTGCTATCCATCATTGTTCCTGTTCAATAGTGGACACCCAGGGGCATGATCTCGCCACCCCTGTGATACGTCGCACGGTGATTTTAGTTACGTCTATTTCAGAGGGAATAAGACCAATAACAGGGCGGCAACCACGAGAAGGAAAACCACCACACTTGCCTTGAGGATCTACACGACCGTGCGCTCTCCCTCAAGACCACGCCACCTTGCCGTCTCTGAAGGAGACAGACAAGGTAGGACTGCATCGACAAAGCCAAGCTCTATAAGGCCTGTCGCTGAAAGCTCAAAGCGTAAGTTTGCTAATACAAACCAGGCCCTAAAGTACTTAGTTCTGCATTCAAATTATTATACACAATAAATCTAATAATTGATGGACATTGAAATTAGCATTCGTTTGTATTCGGAAAAGCTATGTTTGCCGAGGGACATTAAGAAAATAGTTGTACTGTACAACAACATTTACCTGTGTGTCACAAATAAATACATTTGAATTTGAATATTATGATATTTTAGTACTTTTTAGTTGTTGACTTTTTTAATATTTTAGTTACCCCAAAAACCATGACACTGATAAGCATAACGAAAGTTTCATAAATTTCGGTTGGCGCCATCTTGAATTTTGATTTTGACCCCTTACTCACAATTAATGACCCCAAAACCATTATAATGACCCCCATGACTTAACATTTCGGTAATTTCAGTCGGCGCCATCTTGAATTTTCATTTCACACCAGATTCGCAATTCACCACCTCAAAAACTATGAAAATGACGAATGACGAAAAGTTCTCAAATTTTCGGCGGCGCCATCTTAGATTTTGATTTCGACTTTTTTCATATTTTATTTATTTAAACTTCATGTACAATGGTTATACATAGGCGGACTTTATGCAGCAAGGCATTAATTATCATATCACATGAATATTTATTATTAGCGACCCCAAAAACCATGAAAATGTCACCCATGATGAAAAGCTGTCAAATTTTCACCAGCGCCATCTTGGACTATGATTTCGACACCATATTCTTTATTACCAACCCCGAAAACCATGAAAACAATATCCATATGAAAAGTTTTCAAATTTCTTCGGCACCGTCTTGGATTTTGGTTAAGACCCCATCTATCAGTTACCAGCGACCTCGAAAACCATGACAATAACACCTAGGACTAAAAAGATGCAAATTCTAGTCGGCGCCCTTTCATCCATCAATGACTGTTTTCGATCTTTGAGCCTAACATAAATATGACTACCAGAAAAGTCCAGGGGGGTAAAGTCTGTTTAAAGCGAAATCAATTTGAGATCGAGTAAGGGACAGATGTGACGGACTGGTATCCCAGGAATAGAAAAAGGAAGCGGGGAAGACAACTCAAGAGATGGGACGATGAGTTGAAACTTAAAGCGGTCCCTTACTGGAGAAGGGTTGCCAGAGATAGAACACAATGGAAAATGTTAGAGGAGGCCTTTGCCAAAAGGCACACTGAACTAAGAGATATCCTCTAAATAAGGAAAACAAACACTTCACGGCAGTTCAGGATAGAGTTATTGATTGATTGATTGAAGGGACAGATGTATCTGACGCGTATACATCTGTCACTTACTCGATCTCAAATTGATACCGCTCTAAGAGCTTATATTCACCCCCCTGGTCCGCATGGTCGCATGAAAACAGTCCTTGCGTGCCCATGTGAACATACCCGAAGCGCTAAAGTAGCGAGAAAGTTTCAAAAGTGCTCTGAAAACGATGTTAAATGGAATGCTGAGAGTGCTGTAGCTTTTCTGTGTGTTATTAATATTATATTAATTGGAGTGTCAATGAACTCAGTGAAACATGTAAAGTATTCTTGATAACATTGGACCTTGTGCTACATTTACATCGACAAAAAAGAATTGATTTCGTGATTAAGTAGCTACTTGCTAGAAAATAGATATCTCCCGATTTTGTAACCCCTGACTGATAAAGATATGGTGTTATAAGTTTGTAGTGTGTATCTGTGTGTATTTGTGTATCTATCTGTGTATTTGTGTATCTATCTGTGGCATCATAGCTCCTAAAAGGATGAACAATTTTTTTGTAAAGATTTCTTTGTCGAGAGTTTTCTTAACAATGTTTGATGAAAATCGGCTTACCGGTTCTAAAGTTATGCGCATTTTACTCTTAGAATCGGGATATTTTTGGGTTTGGGTTTCAAGGTATCGTGTAATAATTACGTGTTTCGATGGATAATCGATCGAAGCGTGTCTAATACTACATACATTATGTAAGTAGTTTAAAAATAATGAAATAAAAATTTTAATAATATTTTTTAATTCCACTTGCTTTCCAAAGGTATTTGTGTCGGCGGTTTTATACATTTTGATTTGTCTTCAACTGAAAATCTTAAGCTAAGAACCTGTCAACCTCTACGATGATTCTGAGTTTTATTCAGAGTTTCATTTATTGACATACTTTCTACCGATAGACAAGAACATTAGTGAAAACTATTTATTAAAATGCTGGTGAGTTAGAAGTGATTAAAACTAAAACATTATTTATATTTTCTAATCAAACCAGATCGCTTAAAGACTTTAGTTCACTCGTGATCAAAACGTCATCAAATTTTGATCACGTGATCAAGCGCCATGAAATTCATTCCTTTTATTTGAGACCAAAATTAATAAAATATCTCCATAAACAAAGAATCATGTTTGTACTTACTCTGTAAATAATAATTTTATCAAGGAGGCCTCATAAACATTGGGGTGGTAGAAGGCGCCCATTTAATGCCATATCGGCTTGTACTTGTAAGGTAGGAACCGTAATAACGGCTCTACCATAATCAGCTCAACATCTTGAGGTGTATTGGTGTGCAAGTGATGGGACATTGCATGGGAGACCCGCCAGTCACTAGAAAAATAAGATTAAAATGGATAAAACGAAAAAGACTATCATCATTGCATAAATAGGGTAAAAAAATCAATGGCCCTGAAGTGAAACCACTTTAAATCCTTAAGATATATTATTTTAATCAAAGGAAACATTCTTTGATTTTTTTTAAAGAAACAAAACTGCATTCACAGGTTTTTCGACAAGAGTACCTAAACCGGGAATCGAGCCAGCTAAAATGTCAAAAATAAACACTCGCTATTTTATTGTTTTAATCGATAAGATTCTTCTTCAGGATAAAATCTCTCTAATAAACATTTGGTCTTAAAATAAAAAAAGAACATGAAATCTAACATTCGTGATCATCATCATCATTTCAGCCAAAATACTCGTAAGTCCGTTGCTGAACATATGCATCCCCAAAGCGTCGCCACATCTCTTGTGGATGTCTTCATTTCTGACACGATCACGCAAGGAAACTCCGAGCATAGCTCTCTTCATTGCCCTTTGGGTGATTTTAAACCTTCTGATTGTGATTTCTGATTGTCCATTGTGCGGGACCACGTTTCGATTCCATATGTAATCACTTCAACAAACACTGGTCATAGACTTTCGTCTTGAGACACTGCGGTAAGTTGGACGAGAAGATACCACTCAAGTTCCCGAACACTGCCCAGCCGAGTCGGATTCGACGGTTGACCTCTTGCAATTTTTTTCTATAATCTTAAATCTAACATTAATTTTATTTCATTATTACTGAAATTTGTTTCATAAGACCATATAATGAAATATAGGTTACGGACTATTTCTGTTTGAATATTCAATCTCTAGTCTAGGTAATTTTGATTAAATCCCTTGTGTACCTACTAAATTCAAAATTCGATTTCATCATATCTTGTACGACAGACGAGCGTAGTGCAGACCTAAATGTTTCTTGGAGAAATTGTATCTTTAACATTGTCTGTACCGTCTAGTGAAATAAAATAAAATAGCGAGGGTTTGATTTTGAATTTTTGGCTAGTTTGATTCCCAGTTTAGGTAAGCTTATCGATAAACCTTTACAATGCAGTTTTGTTCTTTTTAAACATAAAGGAATGTTTGCTGTAGGTAAAAACAAAAATAATAATCTTTACAAAATAATCAGATCTTAAGGATTTAAAGTTGGGGTTGAGAACCCCTGCCGCCGCATCGTCTGGAGGTCAGCACCAGGGTCAACAGCTGATCGATCTGCACGGCGGGTCCCCATCTGCCCAGCGTCAACTCCTCGGCTCCAGCGGCGTCTACTACGCTGCTAAGCCAGGACAGTACTTGGCGCGCCTACCTCCACATTATCATAAAACTTTTTATGACGGGCCTTTGATCCACGACCAATAAATTATTGTAAGCGAATAGTGTTTAATTTATATTTTTAAATTCCATAACACATACACGCTACATTGGCGGTAATTACATTTAGGGGTGGAATGGGATCTACCTCCTAGCGGTCCACCCCGGGCAATGGCACCACGGGCTTGCCTGTGGTACGGCTGAACGATCCCACTTAGCGGTGGTAGGCTCCGCAAGGGGCCGCCTGGCTCGCGACCACCATCCCACCGGAGTCCGGCGCCAAGCAGCTTGCTGTATTCCGTCGGTGTGTGGGAGTGCCAGTGCCTTTGGGGGAGAAGGAGGTTGTCAGTTGCGCTGTTCAGAACTGGTCTTGGTCTCTGAGAATAACTTGCCGGGTAGCTCATTCTGGAGGGTAGCGGGATCCGAAGCACGGTGCCAGCCGTTGGCCGACCGCAGTCAGTAGGGGGCCCAAGTAGCACACCAGCCACGTGCCAAAGGCTGCCCCGCCAACTCGCGAAAAATTCCGGTATGCTCCACCGTGCCAGCTGGCGACTGGATGGGAGGACCCGGTGGCCATATCCGGGGGGGTTCGGGCGTCCCCGCAGTCTCCAAATGAGTTCCCCATAGGTTGAGTTAGTTTTAGTGGTCCACTTGGTTATCTGAGCAGCGCCTCGATAGTTCAACTTTTTCCCCAGCAACTCTAACAAAATGACCAAAGCAAAGAAAAGAAATAAGGTTAAACAACGGCTGCACTTCCTCCCACTTAAAGTGCACCTCATTAACATCAGGGGGTTGCACTCCAATCTTGATCCGGTCCACCACCACCTAGAGACCGAGAAGCCGCACCCGTTTTTCCTAACGGAGACGAAGATAACAACCCCGTCGGACGTGGCGGAGGTACGCCACGTCCGACGGGGTTGTTATCTGTAACTACCCGGGTTACTCTCTTGAACACAAGTTCAAGAAGCAAGCTGGGGTATGTGTGTACGTCCGCGATGACATCTATTGTCGTCGTCTCCGTTGCTTTGAGAAATCGGGTTTTTCTGCCATATGGCTACTTGTGGACACAGGCGTGGAGAAATCTATCTACGTAGGCGTATACCGATCACATAGCGGTGACCATGAGTCAACAGCGCTTTTTAATAGCCTTGTAGAGTCGACTGATGTAGCCCAGCAACGATACCCAACAGCGAAGCTTGTTTTTCTGGGGGACTTCAACGCCCATAATAAGGAGTGGCTGTTCCCGTACCAGAAAACCGACCATGCTGGGTTGGAGGCGCGCAAGTTTGCTTTAACGCTAGATCTTACCCAGCTGGTGAATGTGGCAACGCGGGTACCGGATGTAGACGGCCATACACCCAATTGTTTGGACCTCCTGCTGACAACTGATCCGGGCAGTCATTCAGTATCGGTCTCAGCCCCGCTGGGAACGTCTGACCACTGTCTGGTGAAATCCGTTTCGACCTGCTCTCCTCCAGATGAGAGTCCTAGAGGCACGAGGCGAGTATGGCGATACGAGTCAGCAAACTGGGATGAGATGCGGCACTTTTTTGCGTCCTATCCTTGGCGACATGTGTGCTTCTCCTCGGGTGACCCCTCGTGCTGTGCTGACGTGGTTGCGGACGTGATTCGGCAGGGAATGGAGTATTTTATTCCATTCTCCGACATCCCGCTCGGTCGCAAATCCCGGCCTTGGTATAATGCAGAATGCGCCCACGCTGAGGCTCGAAAAGAGTCTGCCTACCAAGCCTGGGTCAAGGCCCGCAGCCGCAAAATTAGAGCACGTAGGGTTCGCGCGAGGAAAAGAGCCTTTAATTCTGCCGCCAAGCTCTGCAAGCGGGTTCTGCGTCGGGCACGTTTTGACCATATTGGACGTATCGGGGCCAAGCTGGCATCGCACCCTCCGGGTAGTAAACAGTTTTGGTCCCTGTCTAAAGCGGTTGAAACTAATTTCTGTCGTCCCACTTTACCTCCAATGCTGAAACCTGATGGGTCGCTGGCTCACTCTGCAAGTGAGAAAGCAAATTTATTTGCATCTCTCTTTGCAAGCAATTCGCGTCTGGATGCTGGCTCTAAGCAACCACCTAATATACCTCATTGTGACTCTTCGATGCCGGAGATCGCAGTTCACTCTAAAGAGGTTCGGAGAGTACTGTGCAGCCTAGACGTGAACAAGGCCAGCGGGCCTGACGGCATACCAGCGAGAGTATTGAGGCAGTGTGCGCCTGAACTGTCTCCTGTATTGACACGCTTGTTCCGCCTCTCTCTTAAAAAAAGAACGGTGCCGAAATCCTGGAAGCTTGCAAATGTACAACCAGTACCCAAGAAGGGCGACCGTGCAGACCCTGCCCACTACCGTCCGATAGCCATTACCTCCATACTATGTAAGGTTATGGAGAGGGTACTGAACAGTAAGTTGCTGACCTACCTTGAAGACAATGAGCTCCTCAGTGACCGTCAATATGGCTTTCGCCGGGGACGGTCAACTGGCGATCTTCTTGTGTTTGTCACGCACTGCTGGGGCGAAGCCATCGAGAATCACGGCGAAGCACTTGCCGTATCGCTCGATATCTCGAAGGCCTTTGACAGGGTCTGGCACGCTAGTCTACTCAGCAAGCTGCCTGCTTATGGCATCCCAGCCGGTTTTTGCAGCTGGATATCAGACTTCCTCAGTGAACGGTCGATCCGAGTAGTCGTTGACGGCCGCTCCTCTGACCTTATGGCTATTAATGCCGGTGTTCCTCAGGGGTCTGTTCTCTCTGCAACTCTTTTCCTGCTGCACATCAATGACTCTGCCTGGTATTGTTGGGTACGCAGATGACAGTACTGTTTCAGAGAGATACATGTCCAGCGCAAAAACCGGCGGGGATGAAGTTCGTTCCTTGAGAGAGGCTATGGTGGAGCGTACTAATTTGACCTTAAATCTTGTCTCCCGTTGGGGTGACGACAATCTGGTCTCTTTTAACGCCACCAAAACACAGGCATGTCTTTTTACCGCAAAAAGGACTAGTTTCATTCAAACGCCTACTTTTCGGGGTGCATCTGTTCCTGGTACTGATCGGCTCGAGCTCCTTGGCATGGAGTTGACATCCAGTCTCAACTTCGGCGCCACCATCGAGTACAAAGCCCAAATTGCGGCAAAGAAACTGGGTGTCTTAAACAGAGTGAAGCGATACTTTATGCCTGGACAGCTATTAACTCTTTACAAAGCGCAAGTCCGATCCTGCATGGAGTATTGCAGCCACCTCTGGGATGGCTCAGCTAAATGTCAGCTTGCCGCGCTTGACTCGGTGGAACGCAGAGCTAAGAGACTAATTGGCGACGTCAAACTAGTGGATGCCAAGCTTCACAGCTTGGCTCATCGCCGTAAGGTTGCCTGCTTGTCGGTATTCTACAGACTGTATTTTGGCGAGTGTGCTCATGAACTCCACGACCTCATCCCACCGGCCCCCTTCTACCATCGGACATCTAGAAGCACTGCAAGTTACCATCCTCACCTAGTTGCTATTCCACCAATTCGCACCAAGCGCTTCCAAACATCCTTCATAATGCGCACTGCAAAAGAGTGGAACTCACTGCCTGCGTCTATGTTTCCGAACGCATACAACCCGAATCTCTTCAAAGTTAGAGTGAACAGGCTACTTCTGGGTAAGCTCACTCCATCGTCGACTTTGTCTCTGTCACCTCTGACCTAGACTAGAGTCAAGAGCAAACCCATCTCAAATAAAAAAAAAAAAAAAAAGTCGTTTCCCTTCGGGGGCCATTGATTTTTTCACCCTGTATAGCAAAATTTGGCTTAAATATGGTTTGTTTTATTTTTGCTGATTCTAATGCGTATAGATTTCCATCATCATCATTTAAGTTGAAAGACGTCCAACGCCTCGGACCAACGGTCAAATGCCACTCTCAATCGTTGCCACATAAACCGGGCCCTCATCAGCAGGATTATTACGTATCTTTTGCAAGAGCAATACTATAGCGATCAAACGCTTTATGTCATAAAAGTCGGAATTACCTGCAGTGTAGGTATGTTAGTTCCTACTAATCGTTTGCTAATCGCTCGCTGTTTGTCAAATGCACTTATTTAAAAAAAAACCTCTGTAAAACTTCTGTATGGAAGAGCAATTATTGCGCAAAAATCGCTATCGTTTTGCTCTTGCAAAAGATACGTAGTAAGCCTGCGGGTCATCAGTCCGTCTTGTTCAAGCCCTTCTAACGCTATGCTCACGCTGCGACTTTCAGTATCGTAATATTGCAATGAATAAAATAGAATATCTATAAATCCCAAAGCGTATAATACTAATTATGTTAATAAATATTAAAATTATAATCTGTCATAAGGAAAGGACGCTATGAACTCCATTATTATCTGCTTGAAATCAAAGACTACAAAGCAATTAATGCTGTTAATTGATCAATTAAAACGGTTACAACTCAAGCAAGTCACGATTATAAAGTGCTTAAACTTCAGTTTGAATAGGATGAGAACTGGCAGAGAGGGAGATTAAAACCGTGATGAGATTATTTAAATATTTACTGTGGCACAAAATCGTATATTGTAATGATCCAATTCTTTTTAAAGATTATTGTAATTATGACAAAGTAATTTCCTCTGAATGTTATTAGTGTGACTTTATACCTGCACAAAGAGACAGTGCGTTTTCAGCTGTAAGTCCTCCGTGTACTAAAATAAAAATAAAGTCCAAATTGCTTTGAACTGATCGCTGAATAGAATTTCACTTTGTCCAGGCCCTCTGGGGTCTAGAAAGTTAGGAACGTTGTGGTCAGAAACGACACAGTAGTATGTGTGCAAAGGGCTTCGATTTATTTTGCCAAATTGTAGCCGTGTCCTACTCGGAAACATAATGAATCAATTCACAATTAAGATCAGTGCAATTCGCATCTAAGTGATGGATGTTCCTCCTAATGTTTCACAACGCTGTGATAATATCAACGTTATAATAGTCACAGAATCCTTACTAAGAGAAAGACTAACGTGAAAGTGAGTCTGTTTGTCCCACTTATACGTGTTAACCGACCGACCAGAAATTAGGCACAAGGAAGTTTGTGTCACTATTTGGACATAGGCTATTTAACTTTTTTATTTTCTTACTAATATCGGTCATAAGCCAGTTATTAGTAAGTTTTTTTTATTTTTTTATTATTATTGGTAGGCTCGCGCTTGACCACTATCTCACCTGATGGTAAGCGATGATGTGGTCGACGATGTAGCACGCTTACCTAGAAGAAACCTATTCACTCTTGACTTAAGGACTCCCAGGTGTAGCTATCAGGAAATACAGACTCTGGCAGGGAGTTCCACTCCTTAGCTGTACGCATAATGAAAATATTCCCAAAACGTTTGGTGCCTATGGGTGGGATGTCCACCATGTACCGATGATGCATCGCCGTAAGTCTTGTAGTCTGATGATGGACAGGGCTTGGAGGAATTAGTTCATGCAATTCCATCGCACACTCCCCGACAGACTGGCAACTTGGCGCCGATGTTCAAAGCTCTGGAGCCTAGACTCGACCAGTATCTCATTGATGATGAGTCTCGTGGCCCGTTTTTCGAACGACTCCAGTGCACTACTGGTAAGCTACTGGTGGGCTAATGGTACTTGGCAGATCCGTCCCAGAGATGAGACCAGTACTCCATGCATAGCCGAACTTGCGCTTGGTACAAGTTGAGCAACTGTTCTGACGTGAAGTACCGTAAGTCCTTTGCAAAGATCCCCAACTTTTTGGCAGCCAGTTGAGCTTTTGCCTCAATGATTGGACCAAAATTGAGGGTCGATGTCAACGTAACGCCAAGCTTGAGATGGTCCGTTATCGGCACGGTCGCACCACGGCAAGAAGGAGCCGGGTGGAATTGGCTCCTTTTAGCGGAAAAAAGACACGCCTGGGTCTTAGCAGCATTGAACCTGACCAGATTGGCATCGCGCCACTTGGAGACTGCCTTCAAGGACAGATTCAAGCGCCCAACCATGGCCTCCCGGAGAGACCGGACCTGAGGCCCAGTAGCGCGCGCGTCGGACACGTATCTCTCAGCAACAGTGCTGTCGTCTGCATACCCAAAGGTTTTAGCAGATCATTTATGTGCAACAAGACCAATGTTGCTGAGAGTACCGACCCCTGACGGACCCCGGCGTTTATCCAGTTGGTCAGATGAGCGGCCATAAATAACCACTCGTATAGACCGGTCCCTCAGGCAGTCTGCGATCCAATCGCACAGTCCACCGGGCAGTCCGAATGATGGAAGCTTACCAATAAGGTTCTCGTGCCAGACCCTGTCGAAAGCCTTCGAGATCCTCGACATCTCGAAGGGACGGCAAGCGCTTCCCCGTGACTCTCGGTGGCCTCACTCCAGATGTGAATGACATACGCTAGAAGATCCCCAGTTGACCGATTTTGGCGGAAGCCATATTTGCGGTCACTGTGGATGTCGTTAGCTTCTAGGTATGCCAGGAGCTTGGAGTTGAGCACCTGTTCCATACTCTTACAGAGTATGGACGTTACAGAGATGGGTCTGTAGTTGGCCGGGTGACGGTACACATTTGACATTTTTACAAACTCTAATATCACGTCGCTTTCGTTCAAAAAGCGCACAAAACCAAACCAGCACATGGGCGCCAGACGGCCCCGTGTGTGACACATTTGGTCCCCCTGTGACGGGTCAGGTCAGTGGCCCCGCCACCTACCACTTTTCGCCCGCAAGTTATAGAAAGAGCGGCCAACGCTATACTGATACTCCTCGTCCCCTGTGGCCTCACCGCGTCCGCCATCAGACCTTGCGACCCCATCCAGGCCGTGGGAAGGTACGGCAAGTGGCGCACCGCAATACCGGCAATCCTCTCTCGCCGACACCTCCAATCTTCACCCGTGATGCCTCCCATACGACATTGCGGTCCGCCTCAGTTGCGATGTCACCCAAGCGGTACCGCAACCTACTTGTTTGATGTTACGTCGTCGTCGGCTTAGTCGGCAAAAGACCTGACGAGCGACCCCTCCTCGGGTTCCTCTTCGCTTTGCTACTGAACCCCCCCGCCTCGACAATGTGAACAATGACAGTGGGAACCCACCGGGGGGAACATTTTCCTCACCTACGATTAAGTGAAAAGCATCGCTCTCAAACCGTCCTATAATTTTGATGGTGCGACACAAAAACCGGCCCGAGACCATTATCACATTTTCTACGTAAAACATTCTGTGTTTAACTTTATATTTCTAAGCTTCCATGGACTATCAGGATATTAAATTAAGCAAAGAGATTGAAAAAGTTTATATTAGAAAATATCAAGGAAATTGTCAATTTAATGGCTGAAGTGTAGGAAGCTGGACAGCCACTGTTTGGGTAGGGGGTGAAAATGAATATAAAAAGATTTTGATAGCCCGTTTAGAAACATGTCAAGGATAACTTTTTATAACATATTTTCAAGACTAAAACCCATGCTCAACTTTTCCTAATTAATCTGCACCTCTAATATATCTTATCATATAATATGGGATAAAGCAAAGAACAAACCATTCCCTTCTGGCCATAATACAACATATAATCAACACCACTACAATGAAAACTACAGATAACCAACATTGACAAGAAAATATACCAACAATAGCACCCAAACACACTGTAGCAGATAACATTAATACACAGAACAATATACACAACGATTCATCACTTCCCAATAATGTGCACCAACCCTAACATTAAGATAAAGACAAATAACCTTCACATCACACGCTCCCTTAATTTCGGACGTTTTCGGTTTCAACCCTTACGATTTATAACCTATCCTATTCTGAAAGTCAATAAATGCCCCATTTCTTGGACCGTTAAAGTTCAATTAACGTGGCCTATGGAGCGGAGAATGAAATATAAAAATGAAACCATCACACCCAGTCGTAAATTCCTGTGCTGTGTTTTATGTTGTTGTATCCATTAGTTCAGGTTAGGTGAGGATAAAAGCTTTGTACTTGTTGCTGCTGCTGTACTTGTTTTAACAACCGTACCTATTATCTACTTGCATTTTCCGGTGCCTTCTCTCCCGTGACTCATTCTGTAGTAACCACACTGCTAGGTATTTTTTTCCTTTGATGATATTTTGGAAGGATTGATAGTCAACGACAACACACCAGGTAGAGTGGTAGGCTATGTGTTCACATTTGTTGACTAAAACTATTTGTGTAAAACACTCCCGACTTACGTGTCGTAGTTGTAGGTCGTAGGTTCGATCCAGGCGCTTTACTTTTATTTAAATTACTTCATCATCACTGCTCTAAAAACGGTGAAAGAAAACATCGTGAGGAAACCTACATGTCCTAGAACCAAAAATTCAAAGACATGTGACATCCACCAACCCGCTTTGGGCCAGCGTGGTGGATTAAGGCCGATCCCCTCTCTCACAGAGAGGAGGCCTTTGTCCCAGTTGTGGGAACATTAAAAGGCTGATCATCATGAAAATTCTTTCAGAGATAGAAAACTACACTATTGTTTAGTGTCATAGGTTTTTTAACCCAAAAACCCACGGTTTCTGAAATATGGGCAATATTTTAGAGTTTACGAGTATTATATTATTTGTACGGAAAAAAATCATCGCAGGAAAAAATAAGTAAGTTGTATAATTATATTTTCTACTAGTTTCCACTTTCACTACGGCAGACCAAACGCAAAGGCACTTGTCCCACTCCAACGATCAGCGTAATATATAGAAAAATAATCAGTTTAATCAGTCGAAAAACGCTAGTTACGTCGGCACGGTTTTTGTATGGGATGAGGCAATACAGATGCCTTATCCCTATTATTCGCTAGTATTATATTATCTGTGCCCTTGGTAAGACTAGTTTTTGTTCTTGAGTGGAAACAGCAAAGGGGATAACGTAAGGTGGGACGCCTTTAGGCTAGGTGAAGTGACGATCTTTGCAGGGTGGCTGGTAGCAGCTGGATGACTAAGAGTTTTTAGATTTCCAGGCCCAGAATTCCCGTAACGACTGTCAATGAAGATTCGACTTTATCCATGTAGAAATAACTCCTCAAGCGTAAGTCACTATCAACTAGTGAACCATATTGTATGCTTCACAATAAATTATTGCCAAGAAATTCAGAGAGATGAGAACAAGCTCTTCTAGTTCACGAATTTAATAAACAGTGCAGTTTAATTACGGACTCCGTTCTGAACCAAACACTTGGTATTTACGTAGTATAGAGTTATTAAAATTTACTGCACTGAATAATAGGTTTTCATTTCGTTTTCCACCCAACTGCGCTTTGATGCTGGTCATTAAATTTATCCCGCTGAGCACAGGTGTCAAATATTTTATTCTTGTATGGTATAATATTTTTTACCGACTATAAATGTTTTGTGCCGTGAAAAAACGTGCTTGTACTACCAATGAAACGTACTTGGTCTGCCCTGTTCAATATTGTATAGACATCTAATAAAGATCAACGAACTAACCCTTCGGGAAAAAATAGGCGTGAATATTTCTTGCCGTACTCGTTACTAATAAAAGAAAAACTAGATTTCTAGACCATAGGTTTTACTAAAGCTTCGCACGATATGCCCTGGAATACGTGAGAAGCCTGCTCACTTTAAATCAGCAAACAAATTCTAAGCCCATTCTGGCACAAAACAAATCCATTACTGACAACAAAAAATACTATTCGTTTTTCAAAATAGGAACCGTGGTTCGTAAATCGAACGTCTCGTAAGTGCCTACTCATCTATATTTCAATTTCAGAACGCTCCTCCTACTGATAGTCCACTTCTGGCTAAGGTTTAATGCAAGTCTCCATTAAATGTGCACTCATGTGCCTGTCAAATGGGCAAGGCTGTGTGAAGACCCTTGTGTGAGATAATAATGGCATGCTTAATCTCCTAGATAATGTTTGCCTTTTCGGGTGTGCCTGCTAGCTGCTATTTGCGATCTTGTGTTTCAGGTGGCAGTTTCGGATTAGTAATTTATGCATCTGAGCACACGTAAATTAAAACCAAAGATTTTGTGAAATGCCACTAAGTTAAAACACCAGGTTATACACAAAAACATATTTTTTAAACTAGAGGTTAAACACCACACAACTCATATTTCATTTCTATAATATAGGCACTTATCTATGAAATTGGCGTTTTGTCGTACTGGCCACTTTGATCTCAAATATTTATTTATTTATTCATTTACACATACAATTATTTTTACAGGTAGAACCCAAGGTAATAAAAGTAGTCGTACAATGCGACACCCAGAGACGCCTCTCGAAATCTGATCACACACCTACTTGCGTCTATGATAGACCAGTCCTAAGAAACGGCTCCTTGTTCCGGCACAAGTTACATGGAGGACAACACACTAACGGTCACCCTCTGGAATGCCGCCAAAGAGCAGGAAAAAATGTCCAACCGTTGAGAGATGCTATTAATGATCGTAACCGCCCGACATACGGGTGCAAACTTTAAGACGACGACTAACGCCAACGACCTTGAGAGAACAAAACGCGCACTCGTTTCACACCCGCGCGACCCAAAATTTAGTATTTTTTGTACTTTCCTTATTATTCTATGACTTAAAAAAAAAAGGCTCAGATCAAAATGTAGATAATTGAGATGGTGTCGATTTCATTAAAATACGCCCAGCGGTTTTGGTGTGATTGTCGAGTTTTTGTCCGTTTTAGACATAACTTTACAAATTAATTACACTATATTATACGAAGAAAACTGAAAATTTACTCAGATCAAATTATTAAAAAAATGGTCTAATATAACATATATTTTTTTCAAAAAATTACGACTAGCCATTTAGACGTGATTCTCAATTTAAAATCAGCTACTCAAGGGAATCGGCGCCTTAATAGGTTTGTACAGGCTACCGGAGTTTTAAACAGACACTCCCTCGGCCCCAACCGTAGCCAACTGTTTGGAACGAGTAATCCCAAAGATTCCAAGATTTGCGGATTGTTTAGAATCTCACGAAACACCATAAAGACATATTTGACCAAAGCAAGATTGCGCCTTACTTCCAATTTATAGTACCCAACCATTCCTATTACAAAGAGAGTTTGGTACATAAACGGGTAAAACGGGTAGACGCCAAATTGCCTCATATAGAGGTACCGTGTAAACTTGTTCTGCATCTTTTCCACCATCTGAGAATATTTAGTTTTATAATGATTCCAGATGATAGCACTAGTTTCCAAGTTGCATCGTACGAACAAATTTATAAAGTGATTTCACTGCTGTCATGTTAGTGAAGTCCCGGGTTTCTCGCATGACGAACCCAAGATTTTTGAAGGCATTTTTACACACTTGCACGACATGAGTTCGAAATGATAGATCCTCAGTAAAGGTGACCCCAAGATCTCGCACTTACCCCACCCGCGGTATGACGTGACCGCCCATACTATATTCGTGACGTCGGGGTACCACGGCCCGCGTGAAGGACATTATATTACACTTCGCCACATTGAAGTGTAACTTATTCTCCACACTCCATGCCACCACCTGTTCGATGTCACGCTGAAGCTTATCACAGTGCGACTCGTTGGTTATCCGCATGAACAACTTCAGATCGTAAGCAAATAAAAGGCAGCCAGCGTCTTCAATGACCTCCGGGAGATCATTGATCATGATAATACCCCCGTAAGGGTGCAATACGGGTCAGAGATGTATCCAGCGTATTCCACCAGCCCTCGCAAATTTACTTAAAAGAATATCATTGTCCACACTATCGAATGCCTTCCTAAAGTCAATGTAAGCGACGTCTAGTTGGGCACCTGCCTCTGAGTCCAGTACTGTGGAGGCCTGGTTTAGGATACACATTAAATTCGAATTCGTGCTGCTGCCCGCGCGGAAACCATGCTATGCGTCATTGAGCTGTGAGACTACTTGCGAGTGGATAGATGAACATAATGCAGACTCAAAGATTTTAGCAAATGGTGACAGTACTGCTACAGGTCTATATCCACTAACGTCTGAGCTTGGGGCCCCTTTCGGTACCGGAGTAATCCTGGTCAACTCCTAGCCTTCCGGGTACGAGCATTCCCGTAAAAATCTATTGAACAGATGCATGAGCGGCCGGGCTAGAACACTTCTACAATCCCTAACAATAAAGGGGGGCACCCCGTCTGGTCCAACCGAACGCTTGGGCTTGAGGCGCGTGAGCGCGGCACCCACCTCGCCGTAAGACAGCTGCCCCACGTGAACGCGGGTGCCGCGCTCGGGCCTACCTGCCCGGCTACAGCCGCATCCAGCCTCGGCGCCACCGCCCCATAAACCGAATGGAAGTAGTCCGCGAACGCCTGGGCACACTCATGCTCTGGCATCGGCACACCATTATCACCTATCTTCACTTTGCTACGTTTCGAACGCTTGCTTCCAATGAAACCCCAAAAAGACCTCGGTTCATTTACAAATTTTTGCTCAATACGGTTTTGATATTCTCGGTATGCGGTACTGATCATAACTTTGACAACAGAACGAAAGTAAGAGAAGTTAATATAATCGCTGTCCGACCTAGTCTTCTTAAAAGATTTATGCCAAAAAGCCTTCTGTTTAATATGACTAATTATGTCAGCATTGAACCAGTCTGGGTAGAGATAACGAGAGCAATCATGCTTGGAGCTCTTTCTTGGAGTGCTACCATCTAAAACCCTGTAAAATATGTTATAAAAAATCTTATATGCTTCGTCGGCATTACTCGTTTCATACAGGGCGCTCCAGTCTTCCTCTGCAAGTGTTAAGTATAAAGAATGGAAATCCGTCTTGCTATAATTCCATCGCGGTAGGGAGGCAGAAGCCTGCGGTACCGGGCCGCCAGGTTTAGCAGGGACTCGCGCACGATCTACACTTATTCGCAGTGGCGGATGCTGTGGGTCTATACATGATAAACATTCCCTACGTTCCTCGCTTACTACAATATTGTCTTCGGGCAAAGTAGTTAGGACTACATCGAGAGTACGATTGTTACAATTAAGAATGTTATTACATTGGCGGAACCCACAAAAGGTGACAAAGTATTCGTAATAAAACTGTACATCTTGGCCCGTTGAGTACATATTAAAATCAGCAACTAAAACAACTTTATCATAGTTAACACATAACTTCTCCAGTAAATAGAACATATACATATATTCCCTTTCAATCGTTCTTGGCGGAATATACGCAACACAACACAAAAAGAGAAAAATATTTTTTCTAAATACCGTCGCACATACGATTTCTAACGGGTGGTGGTTCAAGCTAGCTTTATCAGGTAACGGTACTCTGCGTAACTCAAAAGCGCCGCGCGGGCTGGCGGCCAGCATGACCCCTCCGTGTTTACGGCCATCCGCGCGGTCACATCTAAGTGCTATGTACCCACTCGGAGCCAGTTCACCATCATGTATTGAGTCATTTAATCCAGTCTCGGTTATGGCTACCAACTCAGCCAGAGACCCTACAATATTACTATAAAATGTTTTTAATTTAGTAGGTACGTAATCCTCTAACATTTTGGTAGAACAGATCTAATGAACATTTCTTATTACTAGCTTGCACCACATTCACATCGTTCGAGCACACCTTTCACCTTTTTATTTAAACTATTAGCAATAGCAAACCGACACTGAAAGTCATTCACGTTTGGTCGTTCCGTACCGTGTTCACTGAGAGGAGCGCCCCAAGCGAAAATTGACTCAAAAAAAATACTTGTGAGCGTATGGTGGACTAGTGCCGGATTCGTTCACCACAGCTTTCTTAAATCTGGCCAGACGATTACGGTGGATGTCTATTGTCAGCAACTGCAAACTATGATAGAAAAGCTAGCTGCTAAACCGCCGAGGCTGGTCAATCGCTCTAGGCGACTGCTGCTTCAGGACAACGCTAGACCACACACTGCACAACAGACGGCTACCAAATTAGAGGAGCTTCAATTTTAATGTCTAAGACATCCACCGTACTCCCCGGACCTTGCTCCAACAAATTATATTTTTTTTCGAAATTTGGATAACTTCTTGCAAGGGAAAATATTCAACTCCGATGGGGCAGTCCAAAGCGCCTTCAAAGATTTTGTTGATTCCCGTCCGAATGGTTTTTTTAGAAAAAGGATCAATGAACTACCTATGAGATGGCAAAAGTGCATAGATAGCAATGCTACATACTTTAATTAAATAAATATATTATATTAAAAAAAAACGACTTTATGTTCCTCCCTTACAAAACGCCAATTTCATATATAATGACCTAATAATAGTAAAAGCCTATTAGAAATGAAAAATATGGAAACAGTTTAAATCGGACCAATAAAATCTGGGATAACAATCGGAGTTTGGGACTAAATGTGACTATTTTAATATCACATATAGGAACCTAATTTCTTAGCTAATAACAACATAGCCCCAAACAATAACAGGCCCGTAAAGTTGTGTTATTACATTTTGACAATCCAACCCCAATAATAATCTAGTCCAGATACAACAATGATAACAATATGTGAAACACTAATCAATTCGAAGGTTCCAGTGAAGAACAGATCTTTTTTTGCTGCCAACTAGAGATGGGCTGACTAACGACTTGGTTGATTAGCCGATGAGACAATTAGTTGGTCCACAAATGGTCGACTAGTCGCCGACTATACCTAAGTGAGGCCAGGTACGCACTATTTTTTTTGATATTACGCTCTGTTCTTGCAAGACCAATTCAATTCTTTCTTATTTGGAATGTTTAGTAAGTACCTGCAATTTCTTTATTTTATTTCCTGTTCTCCTACAGCTGACTAGTCGGACTCTTTTGCTGACTAATCGCTAACCAGCCGCCGACTATGCTTGGATAGACAGTCATATATACATATGCTTGGATAGTCGGCTTTTCTAGTTCTACTAGTTGAAACTAGTTGGAGAATTTTCGGTTCATCTCTACTTCCAACAAAACAATTGTAGTACAATTTCTAATAAAGGAACAATCAATCACTAGCCTTACCCGGCTGCTGGAGTCATGTGCTTACAAACTTCTTTCCGTTACTCATTAATAAATTTTTTGGACCTTTTAATTTTAGCTGGGTTCAACATGTTCGAGATTTTAAAATATTATTATTTTTTTTACCATCGGTTGGGTCGCTTTAGTCGCTTAGTACGAGCTGTAACGATCTATAACTTCAAAGTATACATAAACTGGTGCTTTATCATCATTTTATTCACAACAATCTTTTAGCTATTTTATTGATAACGGTATCTGCGGTACGGAGTCTGCTAGTCTAATGTGGGATTGGACGGTAACCCGTCCAATCCTTATCCTTTTTATATTTCATTTGTGTAGGTGTTTTGAACAATATCCTACCAATTTTCAGCTCGGTGCGAATTTTTGTACCCTCGGATGTCTAAATTGACCGGACTATATTTCCTCCTCCAGTATTGGATCAATTAAAAAGATATTCGATAAACTGGAAAAGAAAGATAAATTATACTATGCCTCTAGGTTTTCTATAGTGCATTTTCGTCAACAAGAACCTAATTATATTTTTTTATGGAACTGGAATATTAAACCGTAAACGCTTTTTTTATTTTTAGGCACTACGAATTAATTGGAACGTAACTGTAGCAATTTCAAAGTGTGTTCATTGAGTATTTTATCATTTCATAAGTACAACCAAGTCCTAAATGTCACCTTATATTTTCCTGACTGCGGCGAAGCCCAAAGAATGGTAATGTTTTAATTTTCAATTATCAAAGTCATCCTCAAATCATAACCAATATTAAAAAGGAATTAGTTAAAACTTCAAAGAAAAATCTACTTTTTAGTTTCTGAAGCGCCTAATGTTGCATTAATAGCAAACACTTTCAAACGATTTAGCAAACCTAAAGTTTTCTTCGGGCGTACCAAGATTTATTAAGAAACTTATGTATGTGTACGAAAGTTTTGGAGCTAAGTCTATAGTGCATTTTCGTGAACAAGAACATAATTATCTTTTTTGTGGAACTTGAATATATATTTAACCCTCAACGCTTTGTTATTTTGCCGAACTACGAGATAATTGGAACGTGATTGTAGCAATTTCAAACTGTGTTCTTTGAGTATTTACCCGGCTGCAAGGAAAGGGTTAAGTTTTTCGCTCGTATCTTGTTTGTATGTATTTTAGTATGTATGTATAAATAAATAAAATAAAAATAAATAAAATAAAATTTATTCATCAAAAATGGGTACAATGTATCCTAATCACAAACACTGAACTACTAAGGTATTTTTTGTTCTTAAAGATAGAGTGAACGACGATATCTGTACTAGTATAAACTGTGTTACAGACACCGGCGCCTTCCTCCTACAGCTAAAAGTTACAAGTCGATCTACACATTAGTTTATTGGATGCTAAAATTACAATAATACAAAATTACAATCTTAATTATGCTAATAAAGTCAATTGAACTTAAAATAATACATTATAATTTAATAATAATAATTTGTTACATGACAGAATAATTAAATATAATTTAATTTAAAATAATTTAATTTAATTAATACTATGGACTTAATTTACAAGCATGCATAGGAATACATAAATATGCTAATAAAGTTAATTGAACTTAAAATAATACATTATAATTTAATAATAATAATTTGTTACATGACAGAATAATTTAATTCAATAAAATAATATAATTTAATAAGTAGTATGAACTTAATTTACAAGCATGCATGGGCATACATAAATGTCTGTGTGTTGGCGCTTATTACCCATTGATGAATATTACCTACCTAGAGAACAGACTTTCAGTTTCGTCATAAGTTAGAGCCTGAAGATAATCATGTACAACACTTCTACACCTGTATTTTAGAAGAGAGTATATTTTGCAAGTTTTATTAATTACATTGTAGAGGTAGCCACTCAGGCTGACATAGTGTCGGCGCGCCAGGACAGTATTAGCTTTGAAAGAAGGGCATACAAGGTCCTTACGACGGCGACGTTTGTTTCTAAGTAAGTTAGGGTCATACGTTAGGGTAGAATGCTTACGCAAGACTATTTGGAGAGCACAGAGTTACCTGACAGTAAGTACAGAAATGTCCTTGTATAACTGAGTTGTCGAATAGCGATAAGGTTTGCAAAGCATCACCTTTAAAACGGCTCTCTGCGCTCTCTCAAGACGATGCATAAAAGTCTTAAATGTGCCTCCTCAGACTGAGATGCAATAGCTTAGAAGTGACTGAACCAAAGCAAAGTAAATGGTTTTCAACAATGGTACGCCAACTACGCTCCCAAGCTTTTTCATTGGAAACATCAGCTTGCGTACACGAGCCACCGCAACGTCTATGTGTTTGTTCCAACTCAGGGTGCAATCTATGTGCACTCCCATATACTTCACAAAAGATGTTTTTTGAATGGGAGGACATGAGCAGGCGTTAAGCTCAGGATAAGAGCATCTATGAACTTTTATAAATGGGATGTTAGGCTGTGTAGAAGAGTTCGCTGAGAAGGTAACATAATGGGTTTTGGAGACATTTAATGTTAAAAGATTACAGGTAAGCCAGTCCGTAACAATTCGTAAAGCATTTTCGGCCGAACTGTAAGTAGAAGCCCATGTATCTCCACTCACAATAAGTGCAGTATCATCTGCATATACCAGAATCCTGCAGTCTGGAATACAATGTTGGCATAGTCTGTTGACATATACTAGAAAGAGAGTAGGACCCAACACACTGCCCTGCGGAACTCCGAAAGATAATTTTTCATCGTCACTGGTGTAGTTCTCCACCTTTACACGCTGAATACGGTCAGAGAGGTAATCGTGAAAGATATCCAGGGCAGTATCCCTTATTCCAAGAGCTTCAACCCCTGCTAAAAGGATGGGTAAAATGTATGTATGTATGTATGTAATATTCTTTATTACATCTTATCTTTCAAACCAATTGACGGATTTTTATAATTAATACATCGTTAGATAGGTCTTGGCCGCCCAAGTGTTCTTAGATAAGTGCCGTTAAAAATGGAACATGGCGTATTTAGGGTGCCATATTGTAGGGTAACCCATCGAGTGGGATATAACAATTTAGAGTTTTTAGAGGTGATTACAAAAATATGTATCACTTGTATGTTTAAAAGTCATTCTAAAAAAAATGTTAAAATAGAATGTTGTAAATAATAAAGTTAATAAAATAAAAAAAAACTGACTGCAAAGATGTAAACAAGAAGAAAATCGTGCTGTGCAGTCGGAGAATATTTATAGTTTTGGTCAGCCAGCTCGCGAATATGTATCCTCCGACTGCACGGCATGATTTTCGTCTTGTTTACATCTTTGCAGTCGGGTTTTTTTTATTTTATTAACTTTTATCATTTTACTCCTTCTAATTTGATAATGTAACTCGAAAAGACCTTATAATTGATTTCTAACTCGTCATTCTATATAAAAAACAACAAAAGTTAATCAAACATAGCATATCAAACTAAATAACCCATCTTGTTCCAGATTCATCAAATTATAAAAATGCCAAGTAATCTTTTTTCAAATACTGTATAAGAACAAACAACAATAAAAATAGATACTTAACCAAAGTTATTTCAACCACGTATTTCATAAACATACTAAAACTGAAAGTCGACAGACCCGCCCAAACTTTTACGCTTGAAACTCTATTTCTTTTTTTTTCCAGAAAAGATGGCAATAAGTTCCACTAAGTGTCTGTACGAGGGCAACCCCGAAAATGTTCACATATGAAAATTATGAAACACTCAGCCTAAACCTTAAGTAAGGAGTAATGTAAATTGGGGAAGTGTCCAATTTGAATTGTAGATGATTACAAATAAGTTTACAAAATGGCTACCCTAGTTAATGGAGCTGATTCCCCTGCCTTACCTTCAAAGCTCTTAGGTTATTATTATATTCTTTATTGTGCACAAAAAGGTTTACAATACAAATTTTTAAAATTAAACGTGTTCACAAAGGTGAGCTTATCTCTTTATAGAGATCTCTTCCAGCCAACCTGTAAAACTGATGCACGAAATAACAATACGGGGACAAGGTTGTACACACAAATAATTACATGTTATTAATATATATAATACATAAATATATAATGGAAAAAAAAAAGGAAACCCACACCAATAAATATATATATTACATAAACCTATATATAAATACATAAATTAATATTAAGGTTGTTGCGAAAGGAGGTGCTCTTTCAATTTATTTTTAAAAGATGTTACAGAGGGAGAGTCTTGGATTTCTTGTGGTAAATTATTCCAAAGTTGTGTAGCTCGAACAGTAAAAGAATTGAGGAAAAATTTTGTATTCGCTCTAGGACACTCAAGTTGGTACACCTTGGTGTTACATGCACGCCTAGGCCGGGGATTGGAAGGTAGAAAGCGGAAGCGGGAGCGAAGATAATCAGGAGTGGACGGGACTTTGAGAATCTTGTAGAGAACAGATAGGATGTGCACATCACGACGAAGTCGGATTGGGAGCCATTTTAATTGAGCACGAAATTCAGAGATGTGATCAAATTTGCGAAGTCCGAAAATAAACCGAATAGCCAGATTTTGAAGGCGCTCAAGTTTATTTAGTAGCTCCTCTGTCACATCCAAGTAACATACATCAGCATAATCAAGAGTAGGAAGGAGAAGTGCTTGAGCAAGCATGATTTTAGTTTGTAAGGGCAGGAAGGACTGGAGTCGTTTGAGAGAATGAAAAGAATAATGCATGCGCCTGCTCACCTCGCTAATCTGCGCTGACCAGGATAAATGACAGTCAAACATTATTCCCAAATTTTTTGCCTTGTCCGTGTATGGGATACAGGTATCATTATAATAAATCTTGAGGTCGTCAGTAATTTCAAGTCTACTCCTCAGTCTACTGCTACCTATAATCATAGTCTGTGACTTAGTGGGATTCACTAACAACCCAAAGTTTTTTGCCCATGTCTGTATGGCTGAAAGATCTGAATTCACAACTTTATCCGCTTCTTTAGGTTAAGGTTCAATGAATTTAAAATTTGTTTTTTTTTTCTCCTGGGCGCCAGAATGACAAGATTTTAAAGATATAGCATTTTTTTAAAACGTAGGGAAGGTCTACTAGCGTCTGTGAGCGGCTTGCGTGAAAATTATCCCAAGGGAACATACTTCCAGGAAAAATATATAAATTGAAAAAAAAACAATTTTTAAATGTGTATCTTTTACAAAATAAAAACTTGCTGCCGCTTAGACGTGAAAAGGTAACAGACAGACACACATTATTACTTTCGCATTTATAATTTTGGTATGTAAGTTGTTTATTTTAGTATAGAAGTATGCATTACTTAAGGGTTCACTAGTCGACGGCACGAACTATTTTGTGCGTGGGTTAAAATGCATTTTATATCAACCGACAACACGTGCGGAAGAGATAGATGCTGTGATGAGCAGTAGGAAGCTAGTTCGCGTACGAATACACACTTTTGCAAATTTGTAGCGAAATGTATAATGATTTAGGACGAAACCGAGCGCGCGAAATTTTATAAACAGACATTTGGCAGTCTAGATATCATGAAAAATCGACTGAATCTATCTGTTCAAAATAACATTATTTGCATTGTTGAACTACTAATCTATCCCTGTATGGAGGCCGTTTTGCAATTTTCCGTCTTCTTATGGTATTTATTTGCGCCCAAAAATGCGTTAAAATTTGTGTCGAAATGTGGAACTTTCGACGCTCATAACTTTCAAATATTTTATTTTTTTACTTTTTTGCTTCCATACAGGGCGAGATAATGATGAGACAAATTAATACCACTTTTTATTTTGAACGTACATAGTCAAACAGTGGAATAATCTAGACTACGTTTGTATGGAAGAATTTTCGACTAGTGTAACTTTAAGTCAATATTCCTGTGTTAAAAGGAGAAACAAAATTACAATTTATATGGAGTGTCAGCTTGTATGAGTCTTAGTATTATATCTCTGCAATATACTTGTGGTCTATGTATACCTAAGACAAAGAGAATAGATCAAAGGAATTATCTGAGAGATTCAAGATTTCACAAAGCTGCACTATTAGGTAGATTTTATTAAAATTCGTGGAATTATGAATTCTCAGAATTTTCTTAGAAATAATCAAAAAGCAGTTCCTTCAAACTAGTTTAGCTGAGTTTCAAAATGTCTGGTGATATTAAAATTAACGAAAATAAAATCTATATCAAAATTCATAGAAGTGACATGCAAACCAAAATTCATAGTAGTGACATGCAAACCAAAATGATGACTTCGCTCCTTACAATTTTATTCAAAGCAGTTCTTTTAATCTTGTCACCGTTTTTAAATAGCTGTCGAAGATAAAATTTAAATAAAATGAAAAAACCTCAAATATAAATTCTTTGAAGTAAATGTCAAGTCACATGCAAACCACTCAGCTATTTATTTTCATTCTTTTGACAACAACTCCTTAATTATTTTAATTAACACTGAAGACAAAAACATAATTGAAACAAAGCTTAACAACATAATTTTCTACAATTTTTTTTAGATTAATGTTAGCATTTTCTAAGATATGTATAAGTCATTAATTAGTAATTTCTCAAGTGCACTTATTAAAAAATCCTTTTAAAGCGGGCAATTAATTTTTCTTCGCTACAAGCTAAACTTGGAAACATACGAAGTTGAGAAGAAAGTTGTCAAAGACTTTTTTTGCTCGACTTTCGTCATCTAATGCTGCTTATTAAAAAGGACAAAATTTCCAGCAGGAAAACTTAGGATTACTTTAAATAAGTCTTCCAGCCGACAAACTTAGGCAGAGTTTCTCACCTCTAAATTATCGCAGAATGAATGTGACAAATTGTCAAGCACGCGTTATCTGCTGTGATTGGCTGTTGAAAATTCATTCAACCATTCACAGCAGATAAGGCCTAAGTCTACTAGAAACTATCCTATACTACTCAGAATGTGAGTATGAACATTAGTTACTGTTTCACGCAATAACTACTGAATTTTGATGAAATGTAGCTCATCATCATCATAATATCAGCCGAAAGATGTCCACTGCTGGATATAGGCCTCCTTTAAGCGTCACCACATAGACCTGCCCCGTGCGTCTCGTATCCCGCGGATCCCCGCAACCTACACCAGGTCATCGGTCCATCTGGTGGGAGGCCTTCCAACGCAACGTCTTCCGGTTCGCGGTCGCTACTCCAGAACTTTCTGCCCCATCGGCCATACGTTCTACGAGCAATATGCCCTGCCCACTGCCACTTAAGTTTGGCAATTCTTTGGGCTATGTCGGTGATCCTGGTTCTATTGCAAATCTCTACATTTCTGATTCGATCACGCAAGGAAACTCAGAGCACTGCCCACTCCATTGCCCTTTGGGTGACTGTAAACTTTCTGATGAGGGCCATTGTAGGCGACCACGTCTCAGAGCCATATTTCATCACTGGTAACATACACTGGTCATAGACTTTCGTCTTGAGACTATGGTAAGTTGGACGAGAAGATACCGCGCAACGCTGCCCCGCCGAGTCGGATTCGACGGTTGAGCTCTTTCTCGAAGTTGGCCGTACCCAACTGGATAGTTCGTCCCAGGTAGACATAGTCGTCCTCAACTTCGAGTGTAGTCTTCGACCTTGATAGGAGTGGGTGTAACATGGGCATTCAACTTTAGCTCATACATCAGATTAATAGGTAAGTACATATTGTTACGAGCTGGGGCTCAGGGATAAATTATTTAAACAGCAGACTTCAATTAATCACACTTTATTACAAAAACACTTCTTAAACAATTCTATTACTTCGCATTATTTTCCTTTTCTGATCGCTCTGTGTCGCTTCCGAATCGAAACTGACTCACGACGAACCCGATCGCTCTTTATATAGCACCGAAGATGTTTCTAGAACGTTCCATACTGTTCTAGATAATTCGAGAAACTTCCAGAACAATCGACTTTCGAACTCACTGTTCCCGAAGCGACTAGAAACTTCCAGAATGTTCGAACCGAACATGCTGGAAAATTCCATTCGACACGAGACGATTAGTTCCGCTATTCGATACTAGATGGCGCCACTAGTAACTACTTAGTTCTTCTACTCGTCACTAGATGGCGTTGCCCTATCTTGTAACATTGCCTCCCTCTTAGACATGCTCGTCCCGAGCATCGTTAGACCCATGATAACGGGCCAACCGATCCACATGAACGACCTTTGATGCACCTCGGGGTCCCTTCTGAATTCGGTAGGTGACGTCATTAATCTGGGTAACTACGCGATACGGTCCATCCCATTTTGCTTGCAATTTAGGCGATTTTCCTTTGCTGCGTACCGGGTTATGTAACCATACCAGTGATCCTTCATCGAAGCCCTTATTGTTCGCCTTCCGATCGTAGCGAGTCTTCATCCTCTCAGACATCTGTTGACCTGTCTCTCTGATGTGCTCATATACATCATTCATCCTGTTCCGTAGTTCGTTTGCATAATCTGTTATACTGCGTGGAGACTCAGGTGGGATGCCAGTGATTAGATCTGCAGGTAATCGTAATTCTCTGCCGAAATTAGCAAAAGCTGGTGTTACTGTTGTGGTTTCATGAACAGCACTGCGATATGCCATGAGATATGGTTGAATGTATTCGTCGCAATCCTTCTGTCTGTTTTCCACAACCTTTGCAAGATATCTCTCTAGTGACTGGTTGAATCGTTCAACCATCCCGTCTGATTGTGGATAAGCAGTAGTTCTGGTTTTGTGAGCACCCATCACACGACACGTCTCCTTGAACACTTCTGACTCGAAGTTCCGGCCTTGATCACTGTGGATTTCCAAGGGTACCCCAAACCGACAAAACACTTCGTGAACTAACTTATCAGCCACCGTAACGGCTTCTTGATTAGGGATTGCAAACACTTCCGGCCATTTTGTGAAGTAGTCCATGACGACCAAGAAGTACTTGTTCCCGCTTTGGCTTTCCGGAAATGGCCCCGCAACATCTAATGCTATACGTTCCCACGGTGCACCAACATTGTATACCTTTAGTGCCCCTCTGCTTCGAGTTTGTGGTCCTTTCACAGCCGCACAATTTTTGCATTTGCGGCACCATTCCTCAACGTCCTCTCGACAATGGATCCAGTAAAATCGTTCTCTTAACTCCCATATGACCCCCTGAACTTTCATTGTGATAGAGCTGTAAGACCTCCGGCACCTTAACTTTAGGTACGACCATTTGTAGATGACACTGGTCACCGCGAGCATTCTCCCATTTCCGGCACAGAACTCCATCTTGGATAACCAAGCTTTCCCACTGTGCCCAATAACTCTTGGTGATGGAACTGGTTGCTGCGACATCACTCCAGTGAGGCCTAGGAGCACCTGATTTCTTCCACTCAAGGATCGGTTTTATATCTCTGTCTTCCTGTTGAGCACTCTGCAAGGTTTCCTTCCACTCTTCGCTAAGATCCGTCCTCAAAACCCGCACTAGTGTTACCTGCTTAGCTTCTTGTCTCGCACAATGTTTGCATTGGTCTGGACATGGCCTTCGCGAGAGAGCATCAGCATTACCGTGCGATGTTCCGCTACGATGTTGAATTACGAAATCAAACTCTTGCAGTAATTCAATCCATCTTGCTACCTGTCTTTCTGGGTTCTTAAATTGCAGTAGCCATTTCAGTGCAGCGTGGTCCGTTCGCAGGAGAAATTTCCGCCCCAACAAATATTTATTGAAATGCTGCAATGTTTTTACTACAGCTAGAAGCTCCCTTCGAGTTACACAGTAGTTCCTTTCAGGTTTGGATAAGGCTTTGCTGAAGTACGCAATTACAACCTCCTGATCTCCTTTTCGTTGTGACAACACACCGCCGATTCCAGTATTGCTGGCATCTGTGTCAACTATAAATTCATTTTCATGGTCAGGATAGCCTACGATGGGAGCATTGCACAGATGTTCTTTCAGCTTCTGAAATGCGACGTCACAGCTCTCATTCCAGCAGAACTGTATCTTGTCTTCAGTTAGTTTATGAAGAGGTCGGGCAATGTCAGCAAAGCTCTTCACAAACCGTCGATAGTAGGAGCACAAACCGAGAAATGCCCTGACTTGCGTTTTGTTCTCTGGAACTGGCCAATCCTTGACGGCAACGAGCTTATCCGGGTCCGTTTGAATACCTTTTTCGGAAACCACGTGTCCTAAAAAGTTCACTTGCCGCCTGAACAACGCGCACTTCTTTGGGCTTAGTTTTAGATTGGCTCCTCGTATCTTCGACAGCACTTGCTCCAGATTGCGGAGGTGATCTTCAAAGTTCCTACCCACGATGATAATGTCATCCAAGTAGACAAGGCAAGCATCTCCAATCAGTCCAGTAAGCACCCGCTCCATCAATCTCTCAAAAGTGGCAGGAGTATTACACAAACCAAATGGCATGACGTTGAATTGCCACAATCCTTTTCCTGTAGAGAATGCTGTCTTTTCTTTATCTCGAGGGTCTATCTCGACCTGCCAGTAGCCACTCTTCAGATCTAAGGTAGAAAACCACTTCATTCCCGTAAGCGTATCCAGCGTGTCGTCGATCCTTGGCAACGGATAACTGTCCTTTTTAGTGATGTCGTTTAGTCGGCGATAGTCAACAAAGAAGCGCATGCTGCCGTCCTTCTTCTTCACCAACACTACCGGTGAACACCATGGACTGGATGAAGGTTCAATCACGCCATCTTTCACCATACCCTTGATCATGTCGTCAACTTCACGTTCCCGTGCCACTGGCACACGTCTTGGTCGCTGGCGGATTGGTGCCTCATTTCCTGTATTTATTCTGTGTTGAACTAACGCAGTCTTCCCTATGTCGGCATCATTTGTCGAGAAAATGTCGGCGAACTTGTTCAACATCTTCTTAGCCTTGTTCTTTTCTCCTTCCGATAAGTTATTCTGGGAGTCCTTCAAGAGCAAAGTCATGTCGTATCTTGCACTTTGAACTTTGGCGTTGGTAGGGTTTTCGTGGCATCTACGCATCCAAACCACTCCTTCACAAGTGCCTAACATTGTGCCTTTCTTGAGCACTAGGTCCTGATCACTTGTGTTGAGTGCACGTACGGATGAAACTCTAGTTCCCCTTACCAAGGTGCGTGCAATCTTCCATGAAGCATCGTTATCTAATCCTTCTATAAGTACACATCGGTTTTCCCGACCAGAATTTCCTGGTAGACAAACTGGTACGATTGTTTCTGACCTTGGACGAAAAATAACTTTCTTGACGCCGTACACCTTTCCCGATGATGCACCTTCCATGAAGACTTCCTCTGAGCCACACTTCAACACTCCTTGATGAACGTCAATCTCACACTGATGTTTCCGCATGAAGTCCAAACCCAGAATGCAGTCGTCCACTATGTCGGCCACGATAACATTGTGGCGATAAACTTTGTTCCCTAACTTCATGTCAACCTCCTTCTCACCTCGGACGGGTATGTGCTGACCGGTGGCTGTTCTCAGATGTACACCTTCATGGCTCCCGAAGAATTCCCCAAGAAACCGTCTTGCTAATTGAAAACTGACAACCGTCCGAGAAGCTCCAGTATCCAATGTCAGCTTGCAAGGTGTTCTGTTAATTTCGCCCTCGATGATCAGGCTGTTCCCGTCACAGGATTATGAGATCGAGATCCTTGGGGCTCTTCCATCACCAGCCAGCACCCACCCCTTAGTCCTGGCGTCTATTCGTTACCCTGCTGCTGTTGCCCAGCAGGGACATCTGATGAAACTTTAACTGGCGGCTGCTTATTACTTTGGGGTTGCCTTAGCTTCGGGCAGCTCAATCGGATGTGGCCTCTCTCTCCGCAGCCATAGCATCGGGGTGAAGTCGCAACCTCCCTGATTCGGTGACTTCGTTCGTCCCGCCGTACTGCCTCTACCTCCAAAGCGTGGGCTAGGGCGTCCTTAAGGTTCTTGAAATTCCCTAGCCTTACAAACACGCTCTACCCTACCTTACTTACCTACCCTACATCTACCTTACCCTACCTACTAACAATTGTTTTCTTCCGCGGAGAAACATAGCACCGCCATTTAGAAAATGACGTCAAATGCACAACGCCATCTATCGAAAATGGAGTTCAACTTTCCAAGTATCTGAATTGCGTGTGTTGTGATATTTATACTTCTTGAACACTTTAACTTCATATATCTTTTGATAGAGTGAAAATACAAAAACTAAGTTATACGTCAAGTACGCACAATTTTTATGTGTAAAAGTTATCTACATTGGTTTCCGTACATTTTACGTGATGTGTGCACAACTAAACAGGTAAACAGACAAACATTCCAAAAATGTTGAAAATGGGTTCTGATAACAAGTTTATTATTTTTTTTGTATTTTCGATGTACAAAAACGACTTTTCTACAGATTTATTATACGCATTGATGTATAAAAATGACTTTTCAACAGATTTATTAAACGTGATAATATTGAGTTTATCTTATGGAGGGGCCGAGAAATAACTCGGACATTCCCAGACCCATTGGGATCTATTGTGGTAATATTTAGTTTAGATCTTCATGATTTTGAAATCATTATTCTTTATCAAAGACAAGGCTGAATACTGAGATCGCAATCTACAAATCTCTATTTCCGAAACACCAAAGGGTTAAACCAAGTTTAACTTACAATTCATAATTCACAAAAGGACAAAACTTCAACGCTGACGGCCACAAAACCGAATTCATTTTACATCTTTGACGAACTTCGGTTAATCTTATTAAAATGCTGGCTTTTGAAGCTGACCTTATTTGAAATGAATTGACTGATATTCCGACTAGTTCCTCAATCTACCTAGATTCCAAATATAGATTCACTCATCTTTTATGCTGATGGAAATGTTATTTGCGAAGAAATAGGCGTCTGTACCTAAAATACCGTTATTGAATTGAAAGCATAGACTGGAATATCCATACATACATACTTTACTTAAAATGATGATTAGAATGATGTTCAATATGATGAAATTAAATATTGTCACATTCTTGAAAGCAAAACTTAATTGTCGGAAAATAGAATACTTCTTAAATATTATATGGTTTTTTTACCCCCATTTTTGACGTCATTATTATATTTTTGCCAGTTTAGATCCCTATTGTTGTATATCAACTTGTGAGAAATCTGATATGTTAACATTTTTAGAAGAATTAGAATATTAGGAGTGGAGTGATCTCGTGAATGTTAAGAATTTGTGTGGATCTTAAGAATTTTGTAAAGAATTGCATTTTCTTCATTCTGACGCAAGAATACCCTTCAGTAAATTAAACAAACAATTAGACGTTTCTGAAATTATTTTAAATGATGGATATAAATTAAATGAACTTAACGTTGTTGGTAATTAACCTTAAACACAATTGGAATGCGTTGATAACTTTTTGCTTATACAATTTGTTGGGGAATTTTAGGTGACTCTTCAAGGAAACTCCAAAAAAGCAGATATTTAGTCAAACATGTATTGTCTCGATGACGAACAAAAATGGAAGGGGCTAACGACAAGCAGTACAAGAATCCTTACATCTAATTAAAACTAATTAACACGCAGCGTTGATTTGCTCATTCTAAACGAGCAGGCGTAGGCTCGAACATGCCCCCGGACGTTGGAAGCAGCAGAGGCGCTTTCAACCAGACGCAGAATCAACGGGCAGTGGGCAAATCCTGTTAAAGGCTCTTCTGACGACTCCAGCAGATGTTTTGACGTCCGCTACACGAACAATTCCATCCGACCCTGGATGGACGGCGACGACTCTTCCCAATCTCCATTTAAGAAGAGGAAGGTGGTCCTCCTTTATGATGACTAAAGAACCCAACTTTAGTGTGTCTTTGCGGGTATGCCACTTGGTCCTTTGCTGCAGCTCGGACACAAACTCCTTACTCCAACGAGCCCAAAAATGCTGTCGTAGCTGCTCAATCCGTTGGAACCGAGACAGTGAAGCAGTGGAGTGGTTCTGTAGATCTCGCTGCGGAAGTGACGTTAGCGGCCGGCCAACAAGAAAATGACCTGGAGTCAGTGGGGTGCAGTCATCTGGATCTGATGACAACGGCGTCAGTGGACGTGAATTGAGTATCGCCTCAATCTGGACTAATGTGGTGTTAAGCTCTTCAAAAGTTAGTTTACAATTTCCCAACACTCGCCTGAGATGATATTTTGTTGACTTAACACCCGCTTCCCAGAGTCCGCCAAAATGAGGAGTATACGCTGGTATAAAATGGAATTTAATTCCGTCATAAGCCAGTTGTTCGCTCAAGGACTGGCAATCAGACTTAAGGAACATCGAAAGTTCGTTGCAGGCACCAACGAAAGAGGTACCGTTGTCGGAGTAGATGTCACTGGGTTTTCCCCGTCGCGAGATGAATCTAGATAAAGCTAGTAAATACTTATTGCTGGTTAAGTCACTCACCAGCTCCAAATGAATAGCCTTAGTGGTGAAGCACACAAAGATGGCTATGTACACTTTTACTAGCCTGCATCCGCGACCGTGCCTACTAGCAGCCATAATGGGACCCGCATAGTCCACACCAGTGCTTTCAAAGGGATAACCGCCTGGAAGGAGACGCTGCTGTGGCCAATTACCCATCAAAGGAGTAACTGTTCTACCCGACATGCGACAACAACGCACGCAATTACGATAACAACTCTTAGCTAGGCTTCGTCCGCCTATAGGCCAGTATATGAATCTCTGATCGAAGCCAGCAATAACTGAGGGCATGCATCAGCTTTACATGTTCATATTCGAATAATAACTTCGTGAATTTGTGAGTGGACTGTAAAAGAATAGGGTGCTTTTTATCAAAAGCAAAAGTTGAATTTACTAAGCGTCCTCCAACACGCATGATTTTATTATTATCTAAGAATACGTTAAATTTCATTAGGGCGCTTTTATAAGGCAACTTCTGATTATTAATGAGTAATTCATACTTAGGAAAAGACTCAATTTGGCTTCTAATTATAATAATATTTAGTGCATCCTGCAACTCGACTTGTGATAGAAATTTACTAATAGAATGAATTTTCCTACACAATTTTATAAACCTTAAAACTGTTGCTACACTACAGATCAGCCTTAAATAACTGGAAAAACAATTAAAATCGATGAATGTATGATATTTACTATTATTACTAACACTGGCGCTCAGTAAAACATGAGGTCGAGTTTCAGGCAGATTGTGTGGCTCCAACGATTTATGTTCTGACGGCCAATGAGACTGGTCTTGCTTCAAAAAACTGGGACCACTCCACCACAAGTCCAAAGATTGCAGAACACTAATATCCACACCACGAGATATTAGGTCTGCAGGGTTCTTGGCGGTTGGGATGTGTCGCCAAGTACAGTGTCCTGCCTTATCTAAAACTTCAGCAACGCGATTGCGCACAAATGGCTGAAGCTTAGAAGGTACCATCTGCAACCATCCCAACACGACGGTGGAGTCAGTCCAACAATGAACATGACTAAACTTTAGTCGCAGTGAACTCACAACCTTCTCGCACAAACGAGCTCCGACTACGGCGCCACACAATTCCAGTCTTGGTATGGTGGTCGGCTTAATCGGTGCCACTCGACTTTTAGCGGCTAACAAATGAACCATGTACTCACCCTGATCATTGGCACTACGTACATAGACGCACGCACCATACGCACGCTCAGATGCGTCTGTGAATACATGTAGTTCCAGTGTAGTAAATGCATTACATATAACGAGTCGTGGAACCCGATAATTATTAATAAGCGGCAATGCTTTCATAATAGCATTCCAACTAGCATTAAGTGCCGGCGTTAATGGCTCATCCCACGATAGCTTGTCTAACCACATTCATTGTAAAAACATTTTCATTGTGACTACGCAAGGGGATAAAAGCCCAAGGGGATCAAAAATGCGTGCTATGACAGAAAGTATATCACGCTTTGTAACAGAATCCGTAGAAGGTAATGTCAGACTTGAAAATCCAAATTAGTCGGAACTAGAAAACCAGTCAAGGCCTAATAACTTATTGGGCTCATTAGATCCCATATCTAAATCTAATGACGACTGAGAAGCACCGGAGACTAATTCAGGAACGTTGGACCTCCACTTTCTAAGCGGCATGCCAGCAGATGCTAGTGCATCGGTGACCTCTGTGCGGATGAACATAACTTCATTTAAATCATCAGCTCCCGTCAACAGATCATCGACGTAAAAATCATGCTTGATGATATCAGCAATCCTATCTCTGCTACCTGAGGATGACTCACCCAGAGAACCCGAAGTGATCTTAGTGTTGTTGGTTTGATAGTCCATCCCTATTTGCTTGAGGCAACGTGTAGCAAGAAATGGTGCACTAGCCGTACCATATGTGACGGTATTCAATTTATAAATCTTGACAGGGTCGCATGCATTATCACGCCACAGAACCTGTTGCAGGTACCTATCAGATGGGTGGACGTATATACATCTATACATCTTCGCAACATCAGCTGACAAGACGAACTTGTGTTGTCGAAACCGTAGAAGTATAGATATAAGATCGTCCTGCACTGTAGGACCCACCATCTGCAAGTCATTGAAGGATACTACTGAAGAAGTAGCACAGCTTGCATTAAAAACTACACGGAGCTTGGTAGTTGTGCTACTTTCACGCAGTACTCCGTGGTGTGGTATGAAATATCCACTGGGACTGTCATTATCCTTTTTTTCGGTCATATGTCCTAAAGTCAAATATTCAGACATGAAGTCACGATATAACTTACTGAACTCGTGCTTGGACTTCAGTCTGCGTTCTAAGGAATATAGACATTTAGAAGCCCTTTGGAATGATTCTCCTAAAATAGAAGGATTTCCTTAACAGGAATACGAACACAAAAATGACCGTTCTCTAAACGTGTCGTATGCTTGACAAAATGCTCCTCACACAACTTCTCCTCGGGCAAATAATGTGAGGATTGTGAATTAATCTCTTCCAGATTCCAGAATTTTTCTAAGTTGGTGCGAATTTTATTTAAATCACCGTTACTAGGGGAATCTGTTTGAGTAAAATTGCATGAAATATTATTGGTCATAAATTTACCATTATTATAGGTAACAGGGCCAGAAACAATCCAGCCTAACAACGTTTCACACAACACTGGCTTGCCAACTCCTAGTCTAATTCTCTGTGAACCAACCAAGTCCCAGAATAGATCCGCTCCTATTAAGACATCTACTTCTGAAGGCTTGTAAAAAGTGGGGTCAGCTAAACAGATATTATCTGGTATATTCAGGTCAGAAATGTCGACTTCACGACAGGGCACAACAGTCGGTAATGATGGCAAAACAAAACAATAAAACTTTGTAACGTAACTATTGTCTAATGACGTAATTTTCACATGACATGTTTTGCCTACAAGAGAACTTACGTTATTAATGCCATAGACCGAACCATTTATCTGACTAGTATTTAAGTTAAGCCGTGTACATAATCGTTCCGTCATAAAACACGATGTGCTCCCACTATCAAGCATGGCTCGCACTATGTGCTCACGATCATTGTGATCAAATAATTTGATAAGAGCGGTGGACAATAACACAGCGCGTTGTTTACGCGAACTGAGGTCCGCAGACAAAGTTAAATTATTTGCACTCACATTAGTGCTAGCTACGGCGTCAGTGGGTGATGACGTTGATACGGAATGGGACGAGCTACCGTGTGATTTGTTGTCATTATTGCAAGAATTCGCCGTACCTTTATTCTCCGACGAATGAATCAAAGTGTTATGTCGGCGCTTACATATCTTGCATCCCGGCTTTTTGCATCGGTTAGCAAAGTGACCTGCACGAAAACAGTTATAGCACACTTTATAGTCACCGGGGTCACCTACTGGCCAGTTTTATGGAGAAGGAAGGCCTCTATATGATGAACTCCTTCTTCAGAAAGCGTGAGCACAGGAAGTGGACATGGCAAAGCCCCGATGGTGTAACTAAAAATGAGATCGACTTCATCATGTCGACCAAGAAGCAAGTGTTCAATGATGTCTCTGTGATCAATTCGGTGAAAACCAGGAGCGATCACCGCATGGTAAGAGGCACATTGAACATTAATATCAAGCTTGAAAGGTCTCGACTGATGAAGTCCACGCTCCGCCCATCACAGATCCAGATCCAAAACCCCGAAACATTTCAGCTCGAACTCCAGAATCGTTTCGAGTGCCTAGGGAGCTCCGTGAACGATTACAGCGATGGGTTCGTGGAAGCTGTCCATACAGTCGGGTCTAAGTTTTTCAAGACCCGCCGTACAGATAGAAACAAAAAGCTCTCTGATCCAACTCTAAAGCTAATGAAGGAGAGGCGTGAGATGATCCTGCAGTCTTCAGACGATGCGGTGAAATACCGGCAGCTAAATAGACGGATCTCAAAGTCCTTGGAAAGCGACCTCCGCCGCTTTAATACTGAAAGTATTAAAGATGCGATTGAGCGGAATAAGGGCTCCAAGGTCTTTGCAAGGGATCTGTCTATTGGGCAAAGCCAGCTCACAAAACTGAAGACCGATGATGGCAGGATCGTTTCCACCAAACCGGAGCTTCTGAGAGAGATCGAGAGATTCTATGGGCAGTTGTACACGTCAACCAGTAAACCCATTGCGAATCTAGCAAACGACCCAAGAGCTAGATTGACCCGACACTATACCGAAGATATCCCGGATGTCAGCCTGTACGAGATTAGGATGGCTCTGAAACAGCTTAAAAACAACAAGGCGCCGGGTGATGACGGAATCACTGCTGAACTCCTGAAGGCGGGTGGAAAACCGGTCCTTAAGGCAAGGGCCTTAAGGACCGGTTTGATTCCGTCATACTCGAGGGCAAAACGCTACAGGCATGGTGCAGGAGTGTGGTGGTACTCTTCTTCAAGAAGGGTGACAATGCCCGGCTGAAGAACTATAGGCCCATCTCACTTCTTAGCCATGTCTACAAATTGTTTTCAAGAGTCATCACGAATCGTCTCGCGCGCAGGTTTGACGACTTCCAGCCTCCCGAACAAGCCGGATTCCGAAAAGGCTTTAGCACCGTAGATCACATACATACGCTGCGGCAGGTTATACAGAAGACCGAAGAGTACAACCTGCCTCTCTGTTTAGCGTTTGTGGACTACGAGAAAGCCTTCGATTCGATCGAGACTTGGGCTGTACTGCAGTCTCTCCAACGGTGCCAGATCGACTACCGGTACATTGAGGTGTTGAAGTGTCTGTACAGAAACGCCACCATGTCAGTCCGTCTTCAGGATTAGACCTCGGAACCAGTCCTTCTAAAGCGTGGCGTGAGACAGGGAGACGTCATTTCTCCGAAACTGTTCACTGCTGCACTGGAGGATGTATTCAAGGTTCTGGACTGGAGCGGCCTAGGCATCAACGTTAATGGCGAGTACATCTTTCACCTTCGGTTTGCCGACGACATAGTGGTCATGGCTGAGACCATGGAGAGCCTCAGTACAATGCTCGATGACCTCAGTAGAGCTTCCGAAAGAGTGGGTCTGAAAATGAACATGGACAAAACCAAGGTGATGTTGAATGCCCATGTTACACCCATTCCTATCAAGGTTGGAGACTCTACACTCGAAGTTGTGGACAACTATGTCTACCTGGGATAAACGATCCAGTTGGGTAGGGCCAACTTCGAGAAAGAGGTCAACCGTCGAATCCGACTCGGCTGGGCAGCGTTCGGGAAGTTGCGCGGTGTCTTCTCGTCCAACTTACCACAGTGTCTCAAGACAAAAGTCTATGACCAGTATGTGTTGCCAGTGATGACATATGGCTCTGAGACGTGGTCGCTAACAATGGGCCTTATCAGAAAGCTTACAGTCACTCAAAGGGCAATGGAGAGGGCTATGCTCGGCGTTTCCTTGCGTGATCGAATCAGAAATGTTGAGATCCGTAAGAGAACCAGGGTTACCGACATAGCCCGAAGAATTGCCAAACTTAAGTGGCAGTGGGCAGGGCACATTGCTCGCAGAACGGATGGCTGATGGGGCAGAAAGGTTCTGGAGTGGCGACCGCGAACCGGAAGACGTTGCGTTGGAAGGCCTCCCACCAGGTGGACCGATGACCTGGTGAAAGTTGCAGGAATCCGCTGGTTGCGGGATGCACGGGACCGGTCAATGTGGCGACGCTTGGGGGAGGCCTATGTCCAGCAGTGGACGTCTTTCGGCTGATATGATGATGATGACACTTTATAGTTAGGTATTAATTTGAGTCGGGCGTCTATGCTAAGTGCAAGGAATTGTGAACAACTACTTAAAACGTGATCAGCTTTACAGTGCGGGCACAACTTACTTATTTCAGTGCTGGAATTATTAGAATCTTGTGAAACAAACATAGATTTCATCTTATTAGTATTTGAACTAAGCTTAGCGGGGGTGGGATTACTACTATTTCGTGCTGTTTCTAATGTTTCTAACAAGTCAGCGCGAAACCGAATGAATTGAGTGAGTGCAGCGAATGTTATTATGCTATCCTTGTCTATGCGACCTTTGTGCTCCTCCCACTCATGATAAGTTAATTGATCCAGCTTCCGAGTTACTATGAATATTAATAAAGTGTCTCAATACTTGATGGGCTCATCTAACGATTCCAACGCACGGAGATTTTTATTAAGTTGGTCAATCAATCCTTTCAATGCAACAGAGGACTCCTTTGAAATAGCATTCAAGTTAAATAAGGATGACACATGATTTTGAACTAACATCCTTTTGTTATCGAAACGATCACAAATAAGCTTCCAAGCTGTATCATAATTGCTTGCGGAAAACTCAATCGCATGGATTACAACAGCAGCAGATCCTTCCAGGGACGCTCGTAAATAATGGAATTTGTTAATTTGATCGATTTCATCATTACAGTGAATGAGGCTAGTATAAGTGTCACGGAACTCCAACCAATTGCTAAAACTCCCATTAAATTTAGGTAACTGTATTGTGGGCAACTTAACAGGCTTACGTTGACTGATACGGGTACATTTTTCACTAACGCTCGACTCAATTTCGTTGTTATATTTACATAACAGCTCCTGTGCCCTAGAAAGTGCTTTATAATATTGAGAATCAAATTCAGTACGCTCAGAGAATTCAGTTTTAACATCTTCTACCAGACATTCTAATCGCAACTGTACCTCATCGTAATACTCATACAAAGACTCGATTCTTCCAGTTCGTAACTGCAACTCCTTGACCTCACAACTGGTTAACTCCTTGTCACTGGATGCATCAAGGTAATTGATGAATGCAGTTAATCGTCCCTTGATACTTCCTCGTTTTTTGACTAGTTCTCTTTCTTCGGACATACTGGGAATCGAATGTAGTCAACCTGGAATTAGTATAATAACAACTTAGGTATATTTTTATACAATACTTAAATAACTTAATTAAAGTTACCTACGTTTAGCTTCTATGGTATCACAATTTAATCAACAATGTTGACACTGTAAATATGTAGTGAATTTTACCTGTTGTAAATATTAAGTGAATACAAAATGAGATTTTTAATTTAAACTTCTATTTACTAAGCTACAATTCTTCAAAACTTGAACACTAAATTACCTAACGTCGAACTTTAGAGAAATACATTTACAATAATAATCAATTAAATTGACTAATACGGTTTAATTAACTGAATAACTTTAGTTTAAGACTTGCATGTCCATCTAACACCAACCTACGTACTAATAACTATTTAATATGAATAGTTAACTAAAATACTGCTATACAATTATAAATGTAGCAAATATCTACTGGACTTAACAGAAAGAACATACAATCGTATTAGCAAAATAAGTATCATCAAATATGATACGTACCTACTAGAAAACTATTCACAATCCAAATAGGTAAAATGATAATTTGAACAATATAGGTATTTAGGTAAAATAAAACACTAACCTTTTAAATCCTTAATTATGGTTAAATGCCTAGGTATTACCTGAACGAGTGTTGGGTGATGATATTTTAACTAAAATATTCTTAACACCGTAAATTTGCTTCAAGTCCTTTGTTCACAGTCACATTGCCGGCTTATAACCTCCTCGGCAAAACTCCACGGTAATTATTATCCTAATCCACTGATTTTAGCAAATCTTCATGTGATAACCAATCCGGCTCGGTATGGACCAAAATGTTGGGGAATTTTAGGTGACTCTTCAAGGAAACTCCAAAAAATATCTGTAACCATATCTGTAACGTCCATCCTCTGTAAGAGTATGGAACGTGTACTCAACGGTAAGCTCCTGGCATACCTAGAAGCGAACGACATCCTCAGTGACCGCCAATACGGCTTCCGCCGAAATCGGTCCACTGGGGATCTTCTAGCGTATGCCATTCACATCTGGAGTGAGGCCATCGAGAGACACGGGGAAGCGCTAGCCGTCTCCCTCGACATCTCGAAGGCTTTCGACAGGGTCTGGCACGAAAGCCTCATTGGTAAGCTTCCTTCCTTCGGTCTGCCTAGTGGTCTGTGTGATTGGATAGGGGACTTCCTGAGGGATCACTCCATCCGAGTGGTTATCGACGGCTGCTCGTCCGGTCAGTTAGATATCAACGCCGGAGTCCCTCAGGGGTCAGTGCTCTCGGCAACATTATTCTTGCTGCACATTAATGATTTGCTAAAACCCGGCACCTTTGGGTACGCAGACGACAGCACTGTTGCTGAGAGATACGTGTCCAGCGCACGAGCTACTGGGCCTCAGATTCGGTCTCTCCGGGAGGCCATGGTTGAACGCTTGAACCTGTCCTTGAAGGCGGTCTCCGAATGGGGTGATGCCAATTTGGTCAGTTTCAATGCTGCGAAGACCCAGGCGTGTCTTTTTTCCGCTAAAAAGAGCCAATTTCACCCGGCTCCTTCTTTCCGTGGTGTAACCGTGCCGATAACGGACCATCTCGAACTTCTCGGTGTTACGTTGACATCAACCCTCAACTTCGGTCCATTTATTGAGGCGAAAGCTCAGGTAGCTGCAAAAAAGTTGGGGATTCTTGCTAAGGTGAGACGGTACTTCACGCCTGAACAGCTGCTCAACTTGTATAAAGCGCAAGTTCGGCCATGCATGGAGTACTGCTCTCACCTCTGGGATGGATCTGCCAAATACCAGCTTGATGCACTTGAGTCGATCGACAGACGGGCCAAAAGGCTTATTGGCAACGATGCACTGGTCGCCTCAAAGCTCCAGAGCCTCGAACATCGACGCCGAGTTGCCAGCCTGTCGGTTTTTTATCGGTTACATTTCGGGGAGTGCGCGACGGAACTGCACAATTTGATTCCACCTAGCCCTTTCCATCATCGGACTACAAGACGTACGGCCATGCGCCATCGGTACATGGTGGACATCCCTCCCATACGCACAAAGCGTTTTGCTAATACTTTCATTGTGCGTACAGCTAAGGAGTGGAATTCCCTTCCGGGGTCTTTGTTCCCTGATAGCTACAACCTTGGGGTCTTTAAGTCAAGAGTGAATAGGTTTCTTCTAGGCAAGCGTGCTTCACCGTAGACCACGTCATCGCTTAACATCAGGCGAGATAGTGGTCAAACGCGAGCCTATAGACTATAAAAAAAAAAAAAAAAAAAAAAAAAAAAAAAAGCAGATATTTAGTCAAACATGTATTGTCTCGATGACGAACAAAATTGGAAGGGGCTAACGACAAGCAGTACAAGAATCCTTACATCTAATTAAAACTAATTAACACGCAGCGTTGATTTGCTCATTCTAAACGAGCAGGCGTAGGCTCGAACATATATAAAAAAACATATTAACAAACAATTTAACCGAATTCCAAAACAAAAAACTACAAAGTGAAAAATAACTTTCTTTTCGGAATTCGGAGTGAAAACGAAAAAAATTAGGAACCACAGACACCGACTGCCGAAAATAAAGTTTTTGCCGTTTTTTTTTTCACTTTTTCGAAGTTTTAATTCATAGATAGATAGTAGTGACGCTTGAACTACGAATTTCGCCCTACTTTTACGATCTATAATAAGTATGTCAATATTACAATGATTAAAACTTATTTCCGGTTGACTGTACCGTCCTACATGGTGGCCATGCCAACCTCATACATACTTACTTCTTATGCATATTATATGGGTACCTAGTGATGAATGAAGCCCCTTGCGGTTGCTTGAAAATATATTGCCTCAACATCATAGTTTCCCATGGGATTGCAAAGCGGTGAGTTAGAAATTAAATCAACGGGATGGATAGCGGAACACACCTGTGCTAAAATATTCTGCGATCAGTAATCTTCTAGCACAGCGAGGAAATAGGTAACTTGTTAAAGTTACCGTGTTCTGGGCTTTGGGGATTAATATGAAGCATTGAGAAGAACAAAGAAGAGCCCAACTAAATAACATAACTATAGATACCTACAGACTGCTTTGTGGGTTTTATGGTTGCGAGTAGGGTTACTCCGTCCGGATTTGTCCGCACATGTCCGGGCATTTGGGTCTGCGCCCACTCGACCCGCTTACACTCGACCCGAAGAATACATATAATATACCTGTTTTTTTTTTTTTTTTTGGTAGGCGTAAAAACGTCGATGTATAGTCAGACAGAAAAGTGTCGATTTTGTCGAGTTTTACACAGAGATTGTAAAATTTAAATAACGTTCGGATAAATAAATCTACAAGAGAACCAGGGTTACCAACATAGCCCGAAGAATTGCCAAACTTAAGTGGCAGTGGGCAAGGCACATTGCTCGCAGAACGGATGGCCGATGGGGCAGACAGGTTCTGGAGCGGTGACCGCGAACCGGCAGACGTTGCGTTGGAAGGCCTCCCACCAGGTGGACCGATGACCTGCTGAAGGTTGCGGGGATCCGCTGGTTGCGAGACGCACGGGACCGGTCAATGTGGTGACGCTTGGGGGAGGCCTATGTCCAGCAGTGGACGTCTTTCGGCTGATATGATGTTAATGAAATAAATCAACAATTAAACAAGTCAGTACTTTACCTTTTTTAATATAATATACGCTTTGTACTTCGTAGTAAACATCATAGATTATTGTTATTTATTATTACAATCTTATAGCTAGTGGTGGTATTGATTGAATACCACCGATTTTAAATTTTTAGGTTTACGAAAAGGTACTAACTTCAAAAAAATAAACATATATTCAAAAAAACAATATATTTGCAGCGAAATCACAGACTCCCTGAATACATTATGTATCACAAAATATTCAATAGTCTATGTATAATAAGTTATTTAGAATTAAAATATGACTTTGCCTGACTGTACATATAGCACTGAATTGGTAGTAAAACATCTGGTATTATTCTTCGGGTCGAGTCTAAGCGAGTCGAGTGGGCGCGGACCCAGACATTTGGCGTCCTGTCCGGACTTCGTTCGGCCTTCCAATTTGTCGGGCTTTTTCGCTAGAATGGGCAAAACTTATTGTTTTGATAGTAGTTATTTCATCAAACAGCTTTACATCATTGGCGACTACTGCTATGGCATTCATATAATTAATTGAGCTTACAATTTGGTCAAAATCCATTTTTTACCGTTTTTGAACTGAATCTATTCTAACTTTAAAGTTAGATAATGCAAAATTGCCGGACTTCTTTTTTAAAGTCCGTTTTTTTGTCAGACCTTTTCAATTTTCGAAATGGTAACATGGTACCACGGTATGGTATGGTATTTTGGTAATGGTCGTGAGTGCTACTGCTACGCTTGAGGTACTGGGTATTATGAGGTTTGGCAAAGTGTTCTTGATTACTATCGGAGATTCAGAAGTCTGGATTAGTAGCCGGTCGAAGGCATTAGGCTCGACCACTATAACATGGGACTTTTATTTATTGAACAAGGCACACCAACGACTCATTTACAAATTAATATCAGAAAATAACATTCAGAAAAAATCCTGTGTAAGCAAGTCACTTACAGGCATGCACATCATTGTCATAGTAGGTAAGTCGCATAAAATAAAAAAAAGAATTTAAACAAACATCAAGTAAAATCAAAGGACACAAAATAAAATTAGCACGAGTTAAAATAACATAAATTAAACCATAATAAAATAATGTCAAAATAAAACTCAAAACAAAATAAAATAAGATAAAATTAGACTTGAACATATCTGGTGAAATGTGGATGGTTTTACTAGTTATAGTTCTCGCCAAACTTCTTGGCCGCCCTGAAGTTGGCTACAATGGCTGCGCAGTAGTAAATCTCATACAAAAACAGCACCGATCCGTGCCTTGCAAGAATTTTGGCGAGAACTATACAACGCTGCCTAACTATTAAGGAAAGCAGTCTTGATGTTGTTATTTTTAACACAAATGTCATGTTTCTAGTTATCTGTTATCATTTTTAACCGACTTTCGAAAAAGGAGCAGGTTCTATGTTCGACTTCTTGTACGTTTTTTTTACTCTTTATTTTTCTATAACTTGATTAACATTTAGTTTTGAATGTTATCAAAACCCAGACCCAGAGTTTTAGGTACATGAGTTGCAAAAAATCTAAGTAAAAAATTCTAAATCCTGTAAAATAAGTTGGTTAAAAAAGCGAGTGTAAAATAACTTAGAGAAAATTTTGTGAGAGCTAATGAAATTATTGTACTTAATATTTGAAGTTTGTCGACGAGAAAATTTAATGAAAATCTGATTTTAATCAAAATAGTGCATAACATCACTTCAAGTAATCCGTGACTAAACTCTAGCTCATAATATTCCATCTTACGGGTAAGCAAAGGCCGTCCGTTTGCGCAACGCCTCCTGATTAAAATCTTCCATCTAAATTAAAATCCTGCTATCTTTAGCTCCGTTCCAGTTTATCTAACATTGAGAAAATTATTATAAATATGCTCTTATATTTAATTTTTAAGATATGAATTATATACTTCGTTTTTGCCGTATATTTTTCGAGGCATCTCTTCTTACTTATATTATAAATGTGAAAGTTCTGATGGATGTGTGTCCACACACATCCATCAGAACTTGTTGTTGTGATGGATGTGTGTGTGTTAATGTATGTTTGTCACTCAATCACGCCAGAACGACTGAACGGATCTGGATGAAATTTGCCACAGAAATATTTATTCCGGTAAAATGTTCCTTTGGGATAATAAAACACTTTTCACACGGGCAAAGCTGGCAGAAGCTAGTTATTTTATGAATGGATAGGAGTCCTATAAGTTCGATTTGGAAAAGCTTTCATTTGACAGAAAGAAGATAATGATTTTACGTTCCAGGAACCAATTGAAGAAACCAGGCGCACGGTTGGCGCAGTGGTTGAGCGATTGACAAATATTTGTATGACCTACAGATAGTTGTTCCGGCTCTGGGTGTTTGTGTATGTGAGTTTATATATTTGTAAACACACCTACGACACAGGAAGAAATTCCTAGTGTGGGGTAAAGATATTTAAAAAAAAATGCCCCAGGAATGCGATTGTTTAGATTTTGTTTGTATACAAATATAATCTCTCCTTTTTTACAAGTAGAGTGGCATTCACAAACCTACGTATGACGTGCCCCCTGAAATGGTTTATTTGTGAAATGGTTCGGTTTCTACAAGCCTAAAGATTCTAACATCAATGTAGGTACAGGACTGATTTTCTGCAAGTCTTATAAATACTCACTTAGTGGTACACTTACTCACAAGTGGATATATCAAAATTTCAATAAAAGGTCAACCAAGAAAAATAGCTTCAGGACCATAAACTTAACTCTCGAACTCCTAATTATGTTCTGTTCTATCTTCTATCTCGTTCAAAGCGAAACTCTTTTCGTTTCGAAGCAAAAATACTTTGCTTTTAAGTAAACTAGTGTTACTCTGAGCAGTAAATTTCCAAGTAGCTACATGTTTACCCCAATAAAATATGCATTGTAAGCGAACGTGGGCATCTCAAGAAAATAACCGTGCGTATTGGACAAAAGCTTTTAGAGAGCTGCAACTTCCCATACATATTTGTGAAGTTAGGGGCCTGATACACTGGCGGGGGCGTCGGGTTACCGCCAAATTTATGTATGTTAGCTCGTGGATGAAGAGATGAGTGGACTGTATAAAAAGGCGGTTGGTTTTAAAGCCGTTATATTTGATTACAGTAAACTGTCCCGGACAAAACAATTCGTTTAGGAAGAGAGAGGTGTCGACTGTCGCGGTGGAGTCCGTGGTAGCGAGTGTCCGCCGAGCCGCGCCGCGTCGCCGCCGCGCTGTGTACACACACACAGATGCCGTGTGAGTCACGCAGATGTGTGTGCAGCGTAGACGGCGCGCTCCGGCCGCCCGAAGTTTTGGGTAGAATTCCCAACAATGTAAATAGGTGCTCCGTGTTCAGTTACTATACAATTCCTACTCGGACAAAAAATGTAGACTCTTTCTCGCTACCAACTTTACGAGGACCTAAACTTTTAGGATTATTTAATTTACGATCCAAATTTTCTGATGAGCTGAATTTTTAAGCTCGGTTGTGACGTGAATGGCTTTTGTTAATTATAGTCTTGTTTTAAGGAGACACTATTTTCATGAATATTGCGTTATTTTCACCAAAATTGTTGAAAAAACTTTGTAATAACTTCACAAGACAGGCATAACATAAAAAAGTGTAAAACATTTCTCGAAGTAATTGCTGTCTGAATGCGAATTTTGACAGTAACGTGTGTACCAGCTCTAGCAGCGAATACCGAGTACATTTTCATGAATCACATTTAAATGACACTCTCAGGCGATGAATGACTTACACTTCGCCCCTACTCCGCATTGAAATATTTATTTGTCTGCTGCTGTATTCAAATGTTTGTGTGGCGTACAGAAGAGTCTGTACCTCAACGATATCAAGCTTTTTACACATGTTTAAACACAAATGTATCAATCAGTATTTTCAGTACATTTAACCTGCAAGTCTAGCAAAATTCTGATGAAGTTGTTCAAAGCAAAACCTTACGTTCAACTAACTCACTGCTCCCTTTGCAATCTAAATTAAACTAAGAAGTAAGTACTTGGTACTTTGCAATAGTGTGTAGCTTTCTTACACTTCATAAGGTCTGAGTACCACTCAATTGAAGGGAGTTCTTTGAACTCGGCTGCATAAAGAACTATTCCTGAGGGGTTTTCTTTATGTAGTCGAGGAAACGCTGCGACAAGGATTGTGGGAAATGATGACAATTTCCTTTTCTGTAGAGTCGTAACTGTTTTTACTTCCATTCAACACTCGTCTCTTGCAAATGCTTGGAAACGACTGCTTGTTTACACAAACTTGAATAAGATACAGTGATCCCGCAGTTTGAACGAGGTATGTTGGTTCCAAGTGTTTTTTAGCTTCATACATCTCGCGTTTGATCAAAAGTGTTCCATTATTGAAGTTGGTTTGCTATCGAAGTGAATTTGTCACCTTGCGAAGTACCGATAGTATATTCTAAGAATTTTGTTTGAAAGAACTTACTGAAGGTAACGGCTTTGCGCCAATAAATTCAGATAGCAGGCGCAGAATTCCAATATCGAGACTTCACATTACGAGTATTTACATGCATAGCAGACAAGTTTTCAATAAATACTTTAAAGTTCCGGGGCAGATAGAAAATTTATTGAACTCGTGTCTACATTCAAGACAATTCTATTCTTGACTTAACCTACTCTGTTTGGATTAGGTTATTGATGATTAAATCCAATAAAAAATAAAAATAAATATAGTTAAAAAAAATAAGTCTCTTCCGTGATAGACACCGTGTTGATGAGCTTCGGATAAAAGAAACCAAAAAACATTTTTGGGCTCATCCAAGTGTTAAAAACGAATTCATTTTTGTTTTAAATCTCCATTGATATAGGACAGACAGGAAATGATAGCGCAAATCCGTAAACACCACAAGCCCATCAAGGAATTTACACAAAAAGTTCGTTCCTAAGAAGGGACATAAGTTCTCAATTTAAAACAGGATACTAAATACTTTTCTAGAACAAACACTCCGCAGTGCAGACGCTGGTGCCTTGGTCCTAAGTAACTCGCGCTGAGAAATAAATTGAGTGCAGGAATAAATCAGGCGTAGACGCAATCAGGTTTCCTCCGTGAGAGTGAAGGATACCTCCCACGTGTGCGCTTCAAACAAATTTACAACCGTATCCTGTAATAATAGCCACGGTCTTCATTAGAACATAAATAGCCCTTAAACACCTTTATAGCCCTCACAGAATTTGTATGAAGTGCCCCCGAGAGGTCAATATGTTTATAATCCTTAAAGCCGACTTAAATACCCATTTCATTAAGGTAATGTGTTACGTAATTCGAGACAGTTCAATCTCATAAAACTTGCAATTAGTGTCGGGGAACTAAGTTAACAGAACAATTTAGGTAATGTAAATAAATAGTTTCTGGAGAATAGTTTGAACTAGTTGTTCTAAAAAAGTTTTTGGAAGCGTTATAAACCTAATGGTCAAGTGTGTAGTACTTTTTCACAGCGTAACGGTACGTTCACACGGCGTCGAGTGTTTCTCTACCGAATTGGTTTTTTGTAGGATTCGGTTAAGTTGCAACAGTATCTCAAAGAATGAGTTAACACATGCATTCAGTTTCAAGACACGGCAAAAAACCGAATCTTGCTGAAGTTGACATCCGATTTTGCGACTACAAACCGATCCGGCCGTACTGCAAAATGTAAGATCCGGTGCAGTGGTAAAGCGCATTCAATACATGCGTTCATACGATACACGCAGGGGTAGATTCGGTTATTTGCCGGCTCTTGAAACCGAATACGTCGTTGGGTCGCACAAGCGGGGGAGGAGGGATAAGCGTGAGGGACACACCGTACGCGCGCTCGCCAGTCATTTTCGCCCAACTTTTTGTAAAGGCACAAACTGTCGATCGTCTTTGTACTATTGGGTTTAACCACAATCTTTTTCCACGACGCTGATGGCGATAATACCAGTATATTATAGCAAGACTGTTCACGTCCATCGCTTCCAAATCAACGTGAGGAACTGTGCGCGCTCTTGCTAAAAAAAAAAGCCGGATGGTGTGTTCACACGGGATCTCGATACGAGGCCGTCGGATACGGCAATGCAAGATGTGCTGTGTGAATACAACATTCGGTTTTACCAGATCCGATGAAAATAAGATTCGGCAAAACGTGGCTCCGTGTGAACGTACCGTAGTTATGATAAAATTGACACTTCGTGGTACAACCACTTAGGTATGAATGTAAAGGTAACAAAAGGAGTATGTATGGCGTTATGTAGTTTCTGCTTACCCCCATGGGGAAAAGATGTGAGTTTTTAAATGTGTACATATGAAAAAACCTTTCTTTTCAAGATCAATTCGAATACCTGGCTTAATTTCCAATAACTTTTACTAGATTCAAAATAAAAACATACACCCGTAAATAAAAATATACAGCAATAACATGTACGTTCACCATGATACTGGACAATGCCACGGTTCTCGCCAACTCGATGTGTAAAAACGTTTCCAATTATTAAGTGAGGGTAGAACGAACGGTTAACTGTCAGAAGCGTTACGCTTAAAATGCGATTCGGATCCCAGCGGAAATTACGTTTTTCTCCAATTTTCTTTACTTGTTTATTTAAGGATTATTTATTGTGAAGCTGCTTCGCGTGATTTCTTATTTCTTTTTGTCAATGGATTTGCTGTCGTTTCAATCACTATCTGATAATGGAGGATGTATTAGACTTTATTTGTTTGTAGGATTAATACATTTATTTTCGATTAACTGTTTGAGACAGTTTCATTCTGGATTTTTGTCGGACGGAAAATCTATGTGGCATTTTAAGACACTTGGTGTACCAAACATCAGAGATGAGACAAATGAATACGTTTGCCTTATTGATCAAAACTCCACATATAATATACATTATTGTATACCAATAAAGTTACATACCAATTTTCCAAAAAATAACGCAGCCATTGACTGGCCTGACCAGACATTACAAAGTCCTAAGACAACCTCGAACCACGTCAAACGAATTCCACTTATTAAGCATAACTTGGGGTTAGCTGGCGAGCCATCACGTAACAAAATAGTATGCTAACTCGAAGTGGAAGTTATAGCACTGACATGTCGTCACGTTCAACAACAAACTACCACAGGAAACGCTCAGCAAGCAAAGGCGCTTGTAGCCCGAACACGCACGTAAGCCATGCTCGCAGCGTGCATTGCGCATAGAAAGAGGCTTGCAAAGTGAGGTACTTTCGACACATGCTGTACAAACGTTTGAACATGCATTTGCAAAGATGACTTCACGACTGAAATACTCGAAGGATTAAGCAGAGGTACTTACAACTTTTTACGCGCCTCCTTAAAAAAGCGTCTGGACTTTTGGAGATCAGACCAGGGAATGTGGGATTTTTTCTACACTAAAACTACCCCGGTGATCATCATTAGCACATGGAATCCGTGCCCTCTTAAAATACCACCCCGGAACCTCTTCTGTGCAACACCTGTTAGGGCACATCCCCAGGGAGGCTGAAAAAGCGCCTCCCCTGAGCCTCGCTGTGCAAGGCAGCACCTGATCACTGTGCTTATACTATAGTACAACTAACACTTCACCAATTATCTTTAAATCCCGTATAATAGGAGTAAGCCTGTTGCCATCACCGCGCACCTTTTTGCGACATTTTATATGTGCCCATGTAGGCCTACGTAGAATAAAAAATATTGATATTATTTTGGGTGAAAAGCCAGACTCCGGGCCTGGCACTTGAGAAATTTCCAGGAACTCTTCTTTAGCGGTAGCGCTTATGACAGCGAGACCAACGACAGTCTTTAAAATCCCGATAAAAATATTTGTAGACATGAATTCAATTATTTTAAGTACAGCACTAATTCCTTTGAAACCTTAAGTTTTTACCTGTTCTTTAACAGGTAGAAATTATTAAAAATGTAATGTCTAAAAGCCATTTGTTTCTGAAATGGCATATTTCATCATGAAAACATTGTATTGAAGTTGAACAAAAAATATTGCTTTTGAAGTGATTACATTCTGAATACGAAACAATATTTTTTTGGTCCTTGGAGCCATTTTTTGTCGGATTTAAAATTTAGGTTGAGAAATTACTTCTGTGATTAATGTTTTTTCTGTAACCTATCGAAAATTGTTTAGTATTCAGTTCACTGTAGCATTATAAGTAAATAGAAAGGAATTTCAAACAAATTGCTTAAAAAAAGATATTGAGTAACAAAGTAAAATCTTCAAAAGGTACATAAATGAATATGTTATATACATGTTATAGGTTCCATTTTTGAATAGTACCCTTTTCAACTATCCTTAAGGACCAACAAAATAAGAAAGTTTTGGCCAAATCCACATTTATTTGATATCGGCTAGTGCCTACATAAGGACAGAACCGTTTTGTTAGCTTACCCGCATCCATTTACCAAAGTCCAACGAATCGGGACCGACGGCTCAAACTCGTTTACCCTACATATTTTATACGATTGTTAAAATGTTTTAGTATACTACAAACATCGATCAGGCGCTTGAAAACAGGTCGCTAAAGGTTAGGACTAGGCTTTCGATTTTCTCTAGGCAATGTAGTAACTGAAAAACTTAAATAGAATCAGCAGTTATGATTTGAGCGAGCTCATGGCTTAATAATAATAGCGGCATTGGTTGATCTTCAAAGTTAAGCAAAACTTGCCAAGCTCGGTCCGTGGATGAATGACCATTCATCATTTACGAAGACTCCTCCGTGCCTCGGAAAGCACATGAAGCCGTTGGTGCCAGCTATCATTTGTATATCCTTGATAGTAGTTACAGGTAGCCAGAACCCTGAAATTTGAAAACAGTCTTGCGGAGGGGTATCGTGTTACCCAGTCGCTGGGCTGTGGAAGTCAGATAAGCAGTCGCGCCATGTAATATACCGGAATACAGTTGTATCCGGTTAGATTGGAAGCCGACGCCAATACCTCATCAACATCATCACATCATCCGATAGAATTCCTCTGCTGGACATACGCCTCCCCCAAGCATCGCCACATTCACCGGTCCCATGCGTCTCACATCCAGCGGATCCCCGCAAACTTCACAAGTTCAGGTCATCGGTCCACCTGTTGGGAGAGGCCTTCCAACGTAACGTCTTCCGGTGCACGGTCGCCACTCCAGAATCTTTCTGCCCCATGGACCATCCATTCTTCGAGCAATGTGCCCTTCCCACTGCCATTTAAGTCTGGCAATTCTTCGGGCTATGTCGGTAACTTTGGTTCTCTTGCGGCGCCTATACCTAACATTGGGGAAAAGCTGGGCTGATTTGATACGATTAGTGAGCCAATCCAGACAGAGATTTTTCTCCTTTTAAACGTCGCGCGCACACCATGTGTGCGTATGCTATTGTTGTTTAATTGTGTCTGCTAATTAGACGGTCAATGGGTATTGACTTGAAACCAATTCAGACTTTAAGAAACGACTTATTCTGTTAGATGACTCCTGATAATGCTGAATTAAAAATTGGTAATTAAGTATTTATCAAACTGCACTTTTGCCTATAAACCCGTCAAATGAGATCAACCAAATTGGTACCGCGTTGTACATTCTTTTGTACATTCTTGGTTTTAATTAAGCAATTAATAGATAAATTCATCTCTGTCGACGAAAATAGCTTCTGCAGGTGGCCCTAAAACATAGTTGAATTAAAGTTGTTCCCATAAGTAATTAAATGCATTTTGTCTTGATATTAAATACAAAAAAGAGCCGTTATATATCAATATTTGAATCAAGTTTTCCAGACAATCTCACTAGTTATCAAAAGCAAGTTAATTCTGTGAATATTCTTGTACATTAAGGTTTATATTTACATAAGTTTTGTTGCTGTACAAATTGCTATACAAAGAACTTAACCAAAGCTCCATAGAAAGTGGTTTGGTGATTTCCTTTAGCATTAATTTACGGTTTGACACGTTCTTAACAACAAATACTGAATTCAGAAACCAGTCGTTAAAGGTTCCATTTGAACCATTTCATTCCAACCGTTTCATGTTAATGCATGGAAACATCGTAGTATAGTTAGAAAAGTTGCAACAAACTTTACCTGTTAAGTCATTCATTCATAAATAAACATAAACAATTAATCAAAGTTTCTAGAGAAAACTTCTCAGACGAATTAAGTAAGTATTAAAACAAAAAACTTAAAAGAAAATGATTGCTTTTTTCTTTTTTCTATTGATTTCGAAAAGGCATTTGATACGCTGAAGTGGTCCAGCATCTGGTCCCGCCTACTGGTCCGATGTCCAAACAACACAATTGAAACAATTTTAAATTTCCGTTTAAAGAAAGAAAATTGTCCGTCTCTTGGAGAGTATATACAAGAAATATTGCTGTAAAATAACTCACGGCGGCCTCATCTCGGATGATAAAGCAGTACACGCAACGCAAGTGTCCGCCAAGGCTGCCTCCTTTCACCGCTCCTCTTTCTAGTCGTTCTTGACGGGATTTTGTTTCGCGTTTTCGACAACAAGTGCCGCGGGACGTTGTATAATCTGCACTCTACGTCATAACGTCATAGAATTCGTCGTCGTCTCTAACGTTATAGAATTTGCCGATGACCTTAGGCTGCTAAATCATACCCACGCTGACATGCAAGCAAAATTGAAAGATTTAAGTCAGGAAGCGGCAGAAAAAAACATCTGGAAGACCCCAGAGATGAGATCTGGTGTGAAGAATACTTCACTGTTGCTGATTGGCACAGAGGCAGTGGAATGCAAGTTAACTTACCTCGGGAGCATCGTGTCAGAAACTGGATGTAGTGAAGAGGACATCGCTTCAAGGATCGCCAAAGCACAAGCTACCTTCGCGCGCTGAGACCTGTTTGGAAATTGCGGAAACTGACCCGCAGGAGTAAACTGAAAATCCGTGCTGATTTACGGTTGCGAAACTTGGAAGTTCACAAAAGTCATCTCACGCCAGATTCATGTCGTCGTCAACGGCTATCTTCATCGCATACTTGGAATCTACTGGCCCGACACCATAACCAACGTAGAGTTGTTGGAGAAATACCAGGAGAGCCCGGTCGACCGCCATATCAAAGCGAAGCGTCACAAATAATAATAATAATATAATCATTGGGCGGTTGGATCAAGGGTCTGATACAGAAGGCAGTACTCCTCGATACGGCTCGCATTGTGAGGAGGTTCCTGTCTCTGGAGCCCTAACCACCGGTAGCTTGGACCCTGTTCCCGATACCGGCGAACAACCATTATTTTTTATATTTTTTAATGTTTTTTTATTATTTGTTCTTATAAAGAAATATTTAAAAATGTAAATTTAAAATGTGTACATAATTAAATAAACGAAATATAATAATAATAATATAAAACTTTATTTGCATCATAAAATAGTACAACCATATAATTAGGTGTTTTTGACATTTTGTAGGTAGACATTACATACATAAACAAAGAGATTCCTGTATTTAAACATAGCTTTCAATGCGATATTTCTCACCTTTCGAACATTTTATAAGTGTTGCTCGTTTAGTACTTACATCACACTGATAATTATTTAGTACGTATTGAGGCACTAACCACCCACTAATAATTACTTACACTGATATTGTTATTTAGGTTGTTGCATTCGATTCACACTGTCCTCCGTACTAGTCGAAACTTTATCACGGTAGGACAGTCTTCCTCTTACACAATTAACCAGTTCTAAACGCAAATATAATTCCACTATTCTTTCACAGTATAATAATTATGTATCCATGATATTATATTCCAATTCAAACAGGTAGGTTATATAACATTTGCATTTATAAAATTAAGAACAGACGTGATCACAAATTCACAATGCAGGTAGCGTTAAAGAAATAATAGTATATGCAAAGTTTACAGACAATCGTCAGATTTATCCTATAAGATTTATTAATTAATTTTCGTAAAAATAGCTGCAGGCACAAATAATAAGTTTAGATTTTAATCATAAGTTAATGTTTAAGCAAGCGATATGAGTATGTGTGTGTGAACGTGATATTATGAATGAGTTCAGATGTTTGTAAGGTATGGTGTTTCTGTAGTGTGTGTAGTGGATTGGAATCCCCAAGGCAAAAGAAAGCGTGGCCGTCCTCGTGAAACCTGGCGTCGCACCGTGTTGGCAGAAGCGACGAGCACCGGTATGACGTGGAGCGAGGTGAAGCATGAAGCTCAAGACCGATCGCAATGGAGGACTACTGCGGACGCCCTCTGTCCCATCCAGGGGACATGGACATGGACATTAAGTCAAACAAGAAACTTACAAGAAAAGAAATGCTTATTTAACAACCAATATAAATGTCAAAAGTATTTACATTTATTGTGTTTCTTCAAACTAAATAAGAAACATACCTTTAACATTACAAAAGGTTTTCTAAATTCTAGAACATCGCATGAAAATGTTTCTTACCTTACTCGTATTTTATAGAAATATATATTCTTAAAATGTTTATTTTAAAAGATTTTATAGAAAACATTTTAAGAATATATATTTCTATAAAATACGAGTAAGGTAAGGTTTTCTAAATTCTAGAACATCGCATGAAAATGTTTCTTACCTTACTCGTATTTTATAGAAATATATATTCTTAAAATGTTTATTTTAAAAGATTTTATAGAAAATTTCCTCTTCCTAAAACAATGTAAAGCCCACTTATTCATATTATAGGTAAGACCTAAACATGTATGTAAATTAAGGTGCAGGAATTTTGTAGCAACATTTTAAAATAAAAAATCCAATAGGATTTTCATTGAATAATAAATTTATAATACAGTGAGTCTGCCAAATATAGTTCTTATTCTGATTCTTATTTATTATGGTTGTTCGTAATTCTTATCAGCGGTTACTTGCATGTTTTTAGAATATTGTTGTTCTAATTATTATATTTTTACTTTCATTTGATTTCAGCAACACATACTATATGAGACCAAAATAATAAGAAACAAAATATTATTTCGTCTGTAGCCTTAGAATTATTCTAATTCTTTAGAATAAAGTAATTCTTCTAAGTAATTCTTATCTATTGTTTCTTAAAATTTGTTATATGTGTAGTTTTGGCTTGTTGTACGCTTTGGTGCAAACTGTAAGTACAGCAAGTAATTGTTATAAAATAAATAAATAAACAGTACATTCAATAATCAACTTATTGTGTTTCCTCTAATAGCGTGGGGTCTTCTTTTACGGCCATTTTCAGTTGTTGAATGAAGAAGTCAAATTGTGACGTCATTCTGTAGTTAGCCCTGAACTCCTGACAAGTCTTCAAGAACACTGGATATAGATTTTTCAAAATACCGTGGTCCAAGGTAGGGAACATATGATGCATCGCATGATAACCGAAGAAAGTCATCACTGTGAAGAAGTTTCCGTTGACATCGGGGCGGTCCATCACTGCTTCGAGCTCGTGCATGCCCCAGTCAACAGTCGATGCCCTGAAGAAGGATACATACATTGATTAGTATTTGGCAATAAAAGAATCCAGTGGATGCGAGATGCACAGGACCGATCAGTCTGGCGACGCTTGGGTGAGGCCTATGTCCAACAGTGGATATCTTTCGGCTGAAATAATGATGACGATGAAAAGTAATTTGGCTTGAGTAGCTACAATGAAACACCTGCGAGGCAGTTAAAATACGAGTACACTAGTTTTTTTTCAATAACTGTTATGAGCTGACTATGATTATTTACCAAACTTTTTTTTTTAATCTGGTATAGGCTCGCACTTGACCACTAACTCACCTGATGGTAAGCGATGATGTGGTCGATGATGGAGCACGCTTGCCTAGAAGTAACCTATTCACTCTGGACTTAAAGATTCCTAGAAACTTTTGCTGTATTATTACCTAATAATAGATACCCAATTCACACACACACATCACACATCATCAGCCTATTAATGTTCCCACTGCTGGGACACAGGCCTCTTCTGTGTGAGAGGGAATGGGCCGTTATCCACCACGCGGGCCCAGTGCGGGTTGGTGGATGTCACATATCTTCGAATTTTTGGTTCTAGGACATGCCGGTTTCCTCACGATGTTTTCCTTCACCGTTTTGGGAGCAGTGGTGATGAAATAATTTACACAAAGTAAAGCGCCTGCCTGGGCTCGAACCCACGACCTACAACTTGTAAGTCGCGGCCGATACCACTGGGCCACCACTGCTCTCCACTGCCCAATTCAAAATATAAAAATAATCAAAGGTGAATAAATGTTACGTACTTTACTTGATCACCATCTTTGAAGATTTTAGGATGATGATGAGCCGCGTTAGATGCAATCGTAAAGAACATAAGACTGGCAGTGCAGTTAATCCACAACCACATAACAAAAGCGTTGTAGAAAGTAGACCCACTGGCTAGGTACATCCAGACGGGGAGAAGGAGACCAATGCCATCGTGCCATCTGTAGTGACGTTTGAAGAAGGATTTACGAAAGAAATTGCTGATGAACCTGAAAACATTAATAAGTAATTGTATTACTCGATGCAGCTTGTCTCTAATTCAGTTCACTTAAAAATCGTTGAACTGAATTATGCGTGAACGGCAACCGTAAGTGGACTGGTAACTTATGCTGAGATACAGGAGACATCATAGTTTGGCTAGATGCTCCCATTTTGAATAATTTTAAGTACTGGACTGTAAGAATATTCTATGTAATTCGTTGTATTGGTGGTGAAATAAATTGATAAATTAAATTAAATTTCTAAACTGGTAATTTCATAACTTTCAGGCTCTTTATTACTTATAGAAGCAACAAGAATAATGTAACCAGTATTTTGAAATAACTTGGATCTAAAAGAGTTTCTTGCACTTGCTTCTCCATAGATACGTTCTGGAACGTGCAAATAACTTCAATACTGACTAACCAACCGATACCTTCAATTGGAAAGTGGATGTAAAAGAGTTTGATGAAATAAATTCTTTGAGTCTTACTATGAAAACTTAAATGCTTTCTTACCTCTTAGTGAAGTTGGTAATAAATAAGAACGGGAACACAATGAACTCGATCAAGAGAGTCAAGTATGCGTAAAACGGCTTCTTCCTGGGATTCCAAAACACAAACGGCTCAAATGAACTGATCTCCATATCTATTAACGTGTTTGGATATAGATGATGTGAAAGAGCGTGCGATACCCTGAAGTCTCTGAAAAAAATCAATTATATAGTTAAAATTATTATCATTTTTGATAACCGTTTGATGTCAAGGTTTGTTTATGTACGTTGTTTGTATAAACTTATTTTTTTTCATCTTTTTCTTTGGGAACAAAACACTCAGTAAATAATTATTTTGCTTCTTGCCTAATTACTGCCTTCTTCGTTAAAATGGGGGGTCACTCCATGTAAATTACAGGTACTCAGCTGCATCTGGTTCGACTGCCAGCCGACTCCAGAATAGATGGAAAAAGGCTAAGCAGACTGATTGATTAAAAAACCACTTGTTCATAAGTTTTTTGGCTTCAAAATAAAATGTTTGGTGTGGCATGGTAGGTATACTAATTGCAAAAATACAATACATTTTTTAGAACAATACACCTAATGTGTCTTGTCTTGTAACGAAAGCCTTGACTTCGCTGTGATGAAGTTGAGATGGTATAAAATCATACTTATATTTACCTGTAGGACCACAAACTGAAGTTAAAGAGGTACATCCTCCAGTTGCTTCTCCTATGGATATAGTTGTGTGCAACAGCAATGGTCCATGTTAAGCTTAAAGACGCTACGAAGTACGATGCCCAGACGACCCAGTTGTTAGTAGCCCAACAAGACAAAGCTGAGGTTATTAAACACGTAGAAAACATCCCATCAATAAAAAAGTCCGTCCATCTTTTCTGCGATGGAGGGATTTTCTTTAATTCCTCTATCACCGATCGTTTCAATGTTTTGTAAAATCCATCTTCTTCAAAAGTAAATGGAGAATTTCTAGGTGTTTGGGCATCTCTTATGTAATATTTTTCTATCATTTTTTCTACAACTGGATTGAAATGGTGAGTCTCGAATGCTTCTGTAATGTCTGTTCCCTGCAAACGAATCGTTCGTTACACACAACAGCTCAGAAAATTGAAATTCTTTCACAAAATTTGTTCATAAATTACTTTGAACCAGATTAAATGCTTATGAATTTCAATTAAAAAAAAATTATTAAAAAAGCCATAGATTTTAATATAATCATAAAAATTCGACAAATTTCACTCATTATTGAAACAAAATAATATTTCTCTTTTCTTAGAAGTAACCTCATCTTACCTTAGAAAGCTCTAACCACTCCTCACCACCAGGATGCCTCTGCAAAAAGTCTGTGAAATCGTAAAGTCCATTCCGTATTCTCCAAAGGCCTTCTGCTCCATCGTCCATGGCTTTTCCTTCCAGCCATTGTACAGGATCCTGCATCCCTCCATCTCGAAGCGAAGGGTACTTCAGTTGCGGGAAACTCACATGAGTCTTCTTTTCCGCTGCTGTTCTGTGGGCCCACTCAATGTAGCCCGTATCTTTTGGGGCCATTTTGAATAACTAATACAACACTAATAATATTATATTATACTATGATGTGAACTGTCCAAACTGTAAACACAGTCTAAATCGGGGACCTATCTTCGCCCGTTTTATATCTACATGCATGTTTACAAAACATGTAAATTAATTGCTCACTTATCGACCTCGACCCAAAAAATGGTCAAGAGTAAGTCGTCTTTGCGCAGTTTTTGTTCCGTGCTATCAGCTGTAGTGCCTTTGAATTTAGAAATCATAGCCAAAAGCCATTTTTCATGTTCTTTTAAAGCCAATATCTGAATCTAATGAAACTAGCAACTGGAAAATACCTAAAATCTGTACCGTCGTTATATTTTTGACATTAATTTATCACTATGCAATTTTTGTCAGGCCGAATATGTATGGGTTGGACCCAGTAGATATGTTTTGTATTAAGACAAATACAATTCTGGAAGATGTGCGTAGAGTGATGTTTGTTTTGCGAGTTTTATTATGGATCACTAAAACATGGTGCAATAATTTTATCTGGGGGCAAGGGAGTAACCTCATGTAAAAAATATATTTTATTTCAAATGGAATATTTGTCGGGCAATGCCATGAGATTTACGATTCAAATGATTTTTCTCAAGAACAAAACCGAGCAGAATACCACATCCAAAGCCAACTTTATCATTAAATCCATAATATTTTTGAAAAATCCGCTATAAGTTTTTACCGAAGAAAAGCGTAATTTCGGTTTATGCAGTCATATTTATGAAATCAAAAGGGTTTTATGCGGTATGGTTAAAAACGTAATCATTACGAGATCTTGCTGACTATTATTTATTTTGCAATAGTTTTACTGGAAATTGTACATGTTTACAACTACTTAAAATCACAGAAATAGTTCCTCGAATGAGGTTTATTTAATTTTCGCGCTTTTATATCTCAGATTTATTTATAGGACTCTGGCTGGCCAGTGATGAAGATGTTTTACCAAACTTAATGAGCCGTTGCACCTGCTACTAGCTGCATTAGCGTTTATAATTTAAAGTAATTTATTTTGCAGGCACTTGGTGTAATTTATTTAATCACCATTAGCACTCAAAACGTTAATATTTAGAGGAAACTGGCATGGCCTGGAACAGGCTGGCACTGAGAAAGACATATTTTATGACATAAACTAACCCGCTTCAGAAGCTGTTTGATTCCGTCATATTCGAGGGGAAAACGCCACAGGCATGGTGCAGAGGTGTCTTTTTCAAGAAAGGTGACAATGCCTTACTGAAAAACTATAGGCCCATCTCACTTCTTAGCCATGTCTATAAGCTGTTTTCAAGAGTCATCACGAATCGTCTTGCGCGCAGGTTTGACGATTTCCAGTCTCCCGAACAAGCCGGATTCCGTAAAGGCTTCAGCACCGTGGACCACTAACATACGCTGCGGCAGGTATACAGAAGACCGAAGGGTACAACCTGCCTCTATGCTAAGCGTTTGTGGACTACGAGAAAGCCTTCGAACTTAATACAGTGTCTCAAGACGAAAGTCTATGACTGAAGATGTGTGTGTTACCAGTGATAACCTATGGCTCTGAGACGTAGACGCTCACAATGGGTCTCACCAGAAAGCTAACAGTCACGACGTCAGAACGGATGGCCGATGGGGCAGAACAGTTCTGGAGTGGCGACCGCGAACCGGAAGACGTTGCGTTGGAAGGCACGGCAGTAAAATACATAACGAAATTAAAAGGAAAACAATCGTAACTAAGTACACTTTACAAGTTTATGAATAATAGTCGACCAACTTATAAAATGTATTTGGAAAAGTAAAAATTTTCTTTATTGTTTTTTCGAAAACTGATATCCCCGTGTATGGGGACAACAGTTTTCGAACGGCAAAGTTAATTTTGTCCCCTTTGAATTTACAAATTAATATAACGCCGCTGAAGAAGACTTATTTACCCATTTTATAGACCAATTCAATTTTTATTTATTTTGCAAGTACATACGAGGAAGTTACTTAACGGAGATAATCATATTGTTCGGTGATTATGTTTAGGGCAGTGACCTTCAGATCTCACATTTAGAAATAATTAAAACAAATAAATTGTATTGTTTCAATAATAGAATTGATAAATCTGTGTATCTAATGTAAAATAACAATTATGTATTTAAACTTTTCAAGATAAGAAGATAATATATATTATTAACGTTAAGAGTCGCTTCAATTAAAGTATGGAATGAGAAGTTAATCAAGGTGTAACTATTCTGATGTAATAATGAGTAATAGTTAGGTACTTACTATTCATTATTACATCAGAATAGTCTAGATAGGACCGGAAATAGGTATCTCCAGTTGAAACTAACGGCCTCTATGCATAATACAAGATTAGCTGATGTGAAGAGAAGACAGGAAAATATTCAAATCAAATCAAATCAAATCAAATCAATTAAAGAAAATATTCATACCTTTTTATTAAGATTAAAATAGACGTGACATTTTCTTAGATTACAATACTGATAGGAATAAAATAAAAATCGCAAAATTAATAAATGCCAGTAGAGGCTCTAGGCAAGTGACATGCCATCAAATTTTTTTTTACAAAAAAAACACTACAAAGTGAAAAATAACTTCAATTTCAAACGCCAGCCTATCAAAAAACTAAAATAAAAAAATAAACAAAAAAGACTGTGTCAAAAAACGAAGAATGAAAAACAGGAACACCGACTTCCGAAACTGAAGTTATTTTTAACTTTGTACTGTTTTTATTTTGAAGTCGGTTGTATTTTTTTATAAAAAAGTGTTTTATTTTTCACTTTTCAGTTGTAGTGCTTATTGAGCAAATTCTACTGTAAGGTGCTTATAATGCCTAAAGTTATTCCAGAATAGTTAATTCGAATAACTTAAAACTTAAACATAACCGGCGAAATGAGAGTGTACCAGGGTGAAATGTACACATCTGCGTACCCCTTTAGAGCGTACTGGCGTGATTTTATGTTGTGAAATGGTGTAAAACAATAAACAGACATGCGATTGCAGCAAACTTGATGAAATTTTCCGTTATGTAGTAAAGAGTTCTGTTGTATATCTCCGAAGTATCATCATCATCAGCCTATAGCAGTCCACTGCTGGACATAGGCCTCTCCAATCGCACGCCATTTGCTTCGATCTTCGGCAACTCTTATCCAGCTGCTACCAGCCACCCTGCGAAGATCTTCACTGCACCTAGCCTGAGGGCGTCCCACCTTACGTTTACCAGTTTGCGGTCTCCACTCAAGAACACGTCTACTCCAACGGTCATCGGTTCTACGGCTTTTATGGCCGCCCCATTGTCCACTGTCCCTCCATTGGAAGTCGCTTCGCCCCCGCAAGGGGGCGAGGCGAGCGGTCACGAGACGTGGTCCCCTTCTCGCGGGTGCAGGGCCGAGGCTCGTCACGACGAACCCATCCTTGGGTTGTCCACTGGACCTAGCATGTTGCTAGCGCGGTCGGTAACTTGTACGGGTCAACGACCCACGCTAGCTATGTTATTGTTGTATGTGTGACTGCAGGCGCGCCGCGGCGCCCGTTATGAACGGTACGCCGCTTCTTCACGGCACCCTGGCGGTCCTCCTCCGCCAGGTGAGACCCAGAGCGTACTCTGGGAGGCCTAGCGAAGGTAACCAGCGGCAGGGGTGCCGACATTAGACGAACCTGCAGTTTGAAAATGTAAGCGACTAGTGCGCCGCCGTAGGTGAGTGTGGGAGCGGCAATGTTGTGAGTTACACCGCTCATGAACCAATAGCGTGCGAGGCGATCGCAGCGCTATTCGGTGCAAGTGTACTAGCGAATGTATCGTAGTGATTGGCTGAATTCGACGTGAAGTGTGTCTATATTAACTTAGAACAAACTTCACGCCGTGGATGTGTGTGTGGGGTGGGCAGTGTTACTGTATGAATAAGTAGCGTGTAGACTGGTACTACTTATTCAAGCGTCAAATCCGGGATGTGGATGGGGTCGCAGTGTCGGGTAGCAGGTCTCTGGGGAGGCGCTTTCGGTCGGGCGGGTGCGCGTGCCATGGCGCCAGGTGTTTCACATGGGACCAGGAAGCGTCGGCCCGCGCGAACATAGCTTTCGCTAAGCGCCCCACGAACTCGTCCAGGCTCTCAATCCCTGTGTCGTGCTGGATGACGTCATTCCCCTCACACAGCGAGGGGCGTTTACTACGCTGCACAGTGTTAGGTGTTGCTGCGCACGGAGTCTCTTCTTGCTTACCTCGCTGGTGAGGGCGAACCAAGCTGGGGCGGCATAGGTGATGATTGGACGCACGTAGGTTTTGTAGATTCCTAGCTTGGCCTGGGCGGGGAGGCGGGATGAGAGTACTGGATTGAGGAGGTTACGAGCTACCCTACTCTTGTTGACCACCTCTGTGACATGCGGCCCCATCGTGAGCCGACGGTCGATGGTGACGCCCAGGTACTTGACCTGGGGGGTCCATTCGACGTCGACTCCTTGTAGTTTCAGTGGAGGCGGTAGGGAGACTTGTCCTGTAACTAAAGCCTGAGTCTTACTCACGTTTACCGACAGCCGCCATTTGGCTAGCCACTCGGGAAGTTGGTCGAGGGCGCGCTGCATCTTTCGCGCTGCATGCTTCGGGTTGATTGAGGTGGTGACGTATGCAGCGTCGTCCGCATACAACGCTAGTGTCGCTTCTGGTGTCGTGGGGATGTCATCTGTGAAACATGAGTAAGACGCAGGAGATAAACAGCTTCCCTGTGACACTCCCGCCAGTATTGGGCGGGGGGTGGAAAGCGCTCCCTCTACCGTCACTCGAGAGCTCCTGTGCGACAGAAAGGATTGAATTACCTTTACCACGCGACGGGGCGTGCTAGATTTGGCTAGCTTGTATACTAGCCCATCATGCCAGACACGGTCAAAGGCCTTTTCCATGTCGAGGAGTACTGCTACCGCGTATTCCTCTTTGTTAATTGTTGATGACAGCAGGTGCAGTACCCTCGACAGCTGGAGCGTCGTGCTGTGCTCTGCGTGGAACCCAAATTGCTCCACGAGTGGTGTAATGTGCGGTGTGAGATGTCGCAGAAGGAGCGACTCGAATACCTTGAAAATGGTTGATAGTAGCGTGATTAGCCGATAGCTTTCCGGCTTCAGAATGTTTTTCCTCGCCTTGGGCAGCATTATGACACGCCCCTCTTTCCACGAGGCCGGGAAGGAGCCTGTGTGCAGGATCCCCGTAAACAGGCGTGCCAGGGCCGCGACCATACGGTATGGCAGGTGGCGCAGCGCTGTGTTGGTGATCCCGTCGGCACCTGGGGCCTTCGGGGCTTCGTTCGCAAGATGGCGCGTCGGACCGTCCCCGGCGAGAAAATGATGGCGTCTTCATCGGGAACTATCGGCGTAGCGAAGTTCTCCCCAAGGTATTTCTCAACCGCCACGACATGCTAGTGCTCGGTGGTTGGGCTCGGCTGGAATTGACGCTCCAGGTGTTCCGCAAAGACCTCTGCCCGGTCCTTGGCTACGTACTTCAGAGCTCCGTCGCTGTTCCGGAGTGGTCTTACCGGAGCTGGGGTGTTATTGAGTTGGCGGCACAGCCTATGAACGGAGGGCCAGTCGCCCTCCGCGGCGTCTATTCGTTCCTCCCAGCTCGCGGCTCTCAGAGCGCCGAGCTCGGCCTTCACTCTTTCATTGAGTTTGTTTAGCTGGGTTTTAAGCGTAAGGCACCTCAGCTGTTGCCACTGCTTGCGTAGGCGTCTTTTCTGGGTGATGAGGTTGCGTATGCGAGCAGGCAGGGGCGGTTGAAGCACTCTCCACTTCTGCTGCGGCATTGTTGATTCTTCTATTGCTCGGTTTACGCAAGCAGTGACGTCATCGGCTAGTGCGTCGACGTCCGCAGTGGAAGTGATAGGCCGAGTCGGTGTTGTGGCTTCAACCCTTTCTGCGAATTTGGTCCAGTCAATTAGGTGACGTGGCGCTTGAGGCTGTATTCGGGTAGGCATGCTTGATAGGACGACGAGTACAGGGTGGTGGTCGGACTGTAGCTCGTCGTCTAGTACTTGTTGAGTGACTCGGCATGTAAGCCCTCGGTGTACTATAATGTCAAGTACGTCTGGCATATGTGCTGTGTTGTCTGGGTAGTGTGTGGGCACGTCTGGGCCCGACACTGTGTATCCGAGGGCTTCGGAGTCCGTGAAGAGCCGTCTACCCTCCTGGCTTGTGTTGTAGGCGTTCCACGCTGGGTGCTTCGAGTTAAGGTTTGTGCCGTGCAGTAGCGCCCGTAGATCTAACAAATCCAGCTTGTTGTTGGGCGGTTTGTAGAAGGCGTAAATTGCTAGGTCCTCGCCGGCTATGTGCAGCTGAACACCCAGCGCGTATGATGTCTGCATTTGTGGCAGTGAAAGCTCCTGGTGGACGACTCTTCTCGTTACAAGTACAGCCAGGCCACGGTAACGGGCATTTGTCGCATTGGCCTCATCCTTACGATAAGCGAGTGAATGTGAGAAGAATGTGAGCTATGTCGACAACTTTTGTTTTCTGCCGGATCACCTCGTTTCGGATCGATCCCTTAGAGACTCCGATCATAGCTCTTTCCATAGCTCGCTGAGCGACTTTAAATTGATGCACCAGCCGTATCGTGAGTGTCCTCGTCTCGGCCCCGTAGGTCATAACAGGTAGGAAGTGCGTCCTACCTGTTATGGTCTTCAAGCTCTGTGGAATACGTGACGAGAAGACTTGACGTAGTTTTCCAAACGCCCCCCAGACCAGCTGTATTCTTCTATTAGCCTCCTTCTCAAAGTTGTTCTTACCAAACTGCAGAGTTTGCCCGAGGTAAACGTATTCTTGAACAACTTTGAGAGCACCGCCATTGACCACAATCGATCCCGGAGTGATGTGTGTATTGAACATAACCTGGGTTTTGTCCAAGTTCATCCGGAGACCGATGCGTGCATTAGAACCAGCTAGGCCGTCCAGCATCAACTGCAAGTCATGCAGCGACTCTGCCATTATGTCGATGTCATCCGCAAATCGCAAGTGTGAGATGTATTTGCCGTTTATATTAATGCCACGTCCTTCCCAGTTCAGCGTCTTAAACATATCTTCCACCGCGTTGCTAAACAATTTCGGGGAAATAACGTCCCCTTGTCTAACGCCTCGACGCAGTGAGATATGCTTAGTTTGCCGGTCCTGACCTTGGACGGTCATTGTTGCTTTTGCATAAAGACATCTCAGCACTTGGATGTATCGCCATTCCACTTGTCATCGCTGCATAAACTCCAAAACAGACCAGGTTTCGATAGAGTCAAAAGCCTTCTCATAGTCCACAAAGGCAAAACACAGAGGCCGATTATATTCTTCGGACTTCTGTATAATTTGCCGCAATGTGTTGATGTGGTCTATGGTGCTGTATCCTCCTCGGAACCCGGCCTGTTTCGGTGGTTGAAACTCGTCAAGTTTTCACGCTAGACGATTCGTGACGATTCTCGAAAACGACTTATATACATGGCTAAGAAGCGAAATGGGTCTGTAATTCTTCAAAAGGGTCTTGTCACACTTTTTGAGGAACAGAATGACCACGCTCTTTCAGTACCGGTCGTCCTCCCGCTTTCAATAACTCGGTAGTAATCCCGTCCTCGCCCGGGGACTTTTCCATTTTTAAGCTGTTTGAGAGCCGCCTCGATTTCGTCTAGGCTTACCTCACGCAGGTCTTCTGTGAAATGGCAGGTTAAGGTGGCTCTAGAATCCTCATTTTTGGGATCAGGCCGAGATGCATGCGTTACGTACAATTGGCCGTAGAAGGTTTCAACTTCCCAAAGAATATCCGGCTTTGAAACGACGATATTTCCATTAGATGTAGCCAACTTCGTCAGGTGGCTCGTCCCAAGTGACTGGACAAACACTTTCGACCCCCGGTTTTGCTCAATCGCTTTCTCTATAGAGAGCGTATTGGCTCGTCGGAGGTCGCGTCGTACCATTTTCCTTATATGTTTATTGAGTGCCCGCTGTTCTGATGAAGTGACCGGTGGATTTTCACGTTGTTCCTTCATAAGCTTCAGTTTCCTCCGAAAGTTTAGACTTCCTGCCCGTACGCCGCATCTTGCAAAATCTCGCACCTTCCTCCCTGAGGATTTCCACCATTTGGTCGAGCGCCTGGTCAACGCTATTTGCGGTTTCCACGGCAGCGAAACGGTTCTCCAGGTCTGACTGGAACGTTTCAGATCCCAACATTGTTTGGAGCATATTTGGACGGAGCCTAGACTTCATCAAACGAGTTCTCTCGAGAGAGCTTGTAATTGATATTCACGGAGCCTCGAACCAGTCTGTGATCGCTGCCGGTATTAAACCTGTTTGATCACTGAGAAATCCCTGTGCTTTTTATCTGTTATGATGAAGTCTATTTCATTTTTGGTCACATTATTGGGGCTTCGCCATGTCCACTTCCTTTGGGGTTGTTTCTTAAAGAAGGAATTCATTACGAAAAGGCCCTCTTTTTCTAGAAAGTTGACAAGCATTGGCCCCCTATGATTCCTACAACCAAACCCGTAGGATCCTACTACCGAATCACTGCAATTTTGTACTCTCACTTTGAAGTTAAAATCTCCCATGAGAACGCTATAGTGGGTCTTAGTGGTGGAATGCAAGGCTTTAGAAATGTCTTCAAACATTTCCTCCACTTCGTGGTCTGAGTGTGCCGAGGTCGGTGCGTAAACCTGTACAACCTTGAGGCTTTACCTATCGGTTAACTTAATTATGAGGTACTCTACCCTGTTCGAGACACTGGAGACTTCCACAACGTAGTCACAGATGGATTTGTTTACCAGGAATCCGACGCCGCCTTGGGATAGCTAGTCTGCTTCTCGGGAATACATTAGGTGGCCTGATTTGAGGGTTTTTGTATCCTCCCTCTCTCGTCGGACTTAACTCAACCCTAGAACGTGCCACCTTATGCTCTCGAGTTCTTATTCAAGCTGCACGAGGTGCTCATCAAGCCGTATCGTGCGTCCATTATACGTCGCCAAGGTCAGTTGAGTTTGGCGGCCATCCGTAACCCGGTGATTCTTCGTACCCCCGAATGCCCTGCCTTCTCCGTGACCGCCGCCATAATCAGGTATAACTGCAGGGTGGCCAGGAACTGGAACAGACTCTTTCAAATAAAAAATAAATAGAATCAGTCCACAATTGACGGGGAAATCGGTGAATATACACAAACAAAAAACACACAACCGAACATAGAACATCGTACTTTTTGGAAAGTCGGTTAAAAAGTGTCGTTAATAGCGATTGAAAAGCGTCAAAAAAAGTTTGCAATCGAGTTAACTCCCGAGTGAAGCAAGAATGAACGAATGTAGAGTCCTGAGTGAAGCGAGGGGTTCAAGCTGTAGACAGGCTTTATCCCAGAAGAACATACTCTACTTTTCACAACTTCTGCGAGACAATAGAAAGCTACTGTACTCGTATGTATTGATTTGAATTTTGTGTTTGATGCTTGTTGTAGACCTGAGCTTTGAATTAATGCACTACAGGCTGCATGACTTTCGAGTTCCTGCTAAGTGTTGGCTCCTACTTTTGTTTTTCTCCATTGCACCAAATCTTCATAGGCTTTTTATATCTGTGTTTTGATTTTTCTGGTTGTAAATTTATTAATAATGTCTAATGCGCCTATTTTGATAAACTATGGTTCACTATCGCTCGACATTTTTTTGTGTCAACTCGAATATTTCAATAAAATTCACTGAAAATGACAGCACCAAACATCGTCTTTTGTTTCATATTATTTGAATTGGCACCTATCTCTTTTTTTTTTATTCTGCTTAAGGTGACCAGTTCGATTTTCGAACAATTAATGTCTTCACAATGCCATATGAGCATTTTTACTGAGTTTTTCACGAGTTTCCACAAGAATTTGACTTGCCAAATTCAAATCACTTTACTCACTTTGGAGTTTCATACAACTATTCCTCCCTTGGGTGGTTATGCTTTATTTTACGTTGAGGTTGCATGATATGTAATTAGACATTTTCGAACTTGTGGTGTGCAAAACTTCTTATATTACATTACTATACACATTCTTTTTTAATTATTTATATTTCGATTTATCCAACACGTTAGGATCTTCTTTAACAGCCATTCTCAACTGCCCAATAAAAAGGTCAAAAGATGACGTCAGCCTGAAATTAGCCCTGAACTGTTCGCAACGCTTCAGGAACACTGTTTCAAAGTAACATGATTCAAGGTTGGGAACAGATGATGCAGTGCGTGGTCTCCGAAGAAGGTCATGGATGTGAAGAGGCTGCTGTTGATGTCAGTCGGGTCCATCACAGCTTCAAGCTCGTGCATGCCCCAGTCGATGGTGGTGTCCCTGAAGAAAGATAGAATATATCGTTTAACGTCAAATATCCAGTAAAAATGTCGAAAGTTCTACGAACTAGCTATAAAAGTTGTCTTGAAAACTATTTATGTACGGTTGAATGGATTTAATAAAGACAAACAAAACAAAATATTTTTATTTCAATTAAACCTTACATACGTACTTTTGAATTGTCAAACAAAATATGAATCTAGTTGCACATTCGCAAGCGTCAGTAGGTCGATTGTGCATGAAATTCCACGGAAACTCTTTTCCATCAGTTTTAATTACAATTATTTGGTTACACGTATATAGTACGTCCACATTTCGCCTCTCAAATTAATCTTAAAATCTGCTAAACAATAATTGATTGTTTAGGGTTGGATTTTTATTAAAGTTGTATGTTTGAAAGAATAAAATATGATAAATTTGAAACGTATTTAAGTAAATCAAAATATGTAATTCATAGAATATGGAAGTTGTGAGTTGCCAATTATCCTCAATTAAATGCAATTGTTTCTGATAAGACGGCGACAATTGCTGGGACACAAATGTGATTTAATGTTTTCCTTGAGGCTAACTTAAGATTGTGGATCTTAAATTAGCCTCAAAGAAAACATTAAATCACATTTGGGTCTCAGCACATGATGATAGTAGGCAAACGATTAATTGACCTTAGGACAAATCAATCCATGGTTTTGATTCCCTTGCGAGTGTCGAAAATTTGCGGAAATTTGCGGCATAAACGGCTGTATCTTTTAAATGCGTTGGCTTAGAAGTTTTATTTTTCTCAGCTTTAAGGGACAGTAGACTTGAGTATTTGATATACATTTCAGTTTGATACCTCCACGCGTTCCTGAGAAAACGGGTCTTGACAGACGGACGGATGGACGGACAACAAAGTGATCCTATAAGGCTTCCGTTTTTTCTATTCGAGGTACGGAACCCTAAAAATGAAATGGTTGTCAAAATTATTACAATCATCAGTGACAGATAAAAGTAAATAATCGCTATGTATGTTTTTCGCACAAAAGTACTTGTCCTGTGCCGCTTAATTGGCAAGTAACTGATGTTTACATAGGAGTAGTTAGAACGCAAATAGTCCTGATATATCTGAGTATCTAAACTCTATCTAAACAGTAAATTATTAATTCCATAAAAATATTTTATGATGTTTTGCAAAAAAAAAATGCCAGCACAGAATTTAGTCATAAATATTGACTCTTCAGGTCTTCAGAATATTAAAACATACCTCCCATGGCAATACGAAAGTTTACAGCAACGTACATATAAAATTGCGCCCTAAAATGTGCCATTTTACGATTCTTGGCCTTTTTCGAAGAACTATAACCGCAAACTGAAAGTGAGTCAGCTGGCAAACGTCCTATTACATATTCTACGACTGAAACAGAATACTTTATCGTATCTAAAACTACGTGCCAAAATTATGCTCTTAAATTTATTTGTATTTCTCAACAAACTCTTTAAGCCAGATTGCATTATGTCGTGGTTTATATTTTCTGTGATTACATCAGTGGGCTTAGTGCGACTGTTTATTTGTGCTCGATCGCATAAACTGGATTAATGTTTGACAAATTGTAATTCAATCAATACGGCGGCGTTTGTAGAAATACCCATTTTTTGAGGGATTGATGATGTCACGTTTTGACAGCGCTTGGCAATGCTTTCTAGCAAGCGCTATTAGCTAAACTAGTAGAGATAATATAAAGAAGAAGAAGAAGACAAGTATCAGGGGTTAATGGTGTATATGGGATGATTAAACTAAAGATTGTGTCTCTTCTTCGGTATACTCTTGGCAGAGCGGTCGTGGTCACCATGTTGCAGTGAGACACCGGGCATGATTCACTTCATAATATCACGCCATCCATCTCTGTTCGCTGTGACTCGTGTGCAATCATGCAATGGGCCGCCTACTGCAGGCTTGATCTGGTCGATCCATCGCATGAGTGTCGTGCCGCGCGCTCTCGTTCCTTCCTCTCTACCCTGGTCAAGCAACCACGTGTTTTCATGTGTTAAACAAAATATTACTAAGCGGAAAATTTTTATGATGTGTTTGTGAATGTATAAAGATAATTATTATATCTTAGAGGTTATCTTGATGCATCTTGTAGTAACATGATTTTATTAAGTTCTATATACACTAGCCGATAAATATTATTGATTTTTATTAAATAGTACTGAGAGTACTATATTAATAAATCTCCTGAACGAGATGATGCTTCTAACGATACCTCATTAATCAAATTATGATAAACAGTTTAGAAGTTATGAAGGAAGAGATGAACATACAATACATGTACACATACCGGTTAAAATCATAACTCTCATTTTGGCTTTGCCTTAGTTGGGTAAAAGTGTATAAAGAATTCATAATTTTCAGTGCGCGATTTTTTCTTATCTATAAAATCAGACGTGACAGATTTTTTCTGGATACCTTTTTCCAAAGAAACAACAACAACAACTTTCAGCTCCGGTATAAAAATCGAATAAATAAACAGCATAATTAAACAGGTTTAAAAACTTAACAAAAGGTAAATCAACAATCAGGAACTGGTTCATGAGTCTCTGCATTTCGGGAACCCCAAAATTTGTATCGGAGTAAAGTGAGGCACCCTTAAATCTTGCATCAAATAAACCCCCATTATCAATTGAATTATTATCGTCCGTCGAATACAAACGAAACGAATCATAATGCTAATGTAATGGCATTTAATGCACTATTTACAACTTCAAAGTAACCAATCAACTAACTATTATTTGTACTAATGAACTAGTCAATAAATTAATAGATGCGGCATTGACGTTTAGTACAGTGCAACAATCACTACTGGCCGAGACACATTGCATCGGGACTGACAATAAAAAAAAATGTCTCCTATTGCGGAATGGGAAGAAAAGGCTCAGCAAAGAGCGATTGATAAAAATACCCATGTCAGTTTTCCACAGTTAAAATACCCGTCTTTACGAGATGAGTCTATAAGAGACCCGGTGCAATGGCTCACTGGAAAAGCCATGGACGACGGTGCCGAAGGATTATGGCGTATTCATGACAAACTATACGACTTGACACGGTTTATAAAGCGACACCCGGGTGGTGAAGAATGGCTGGAACTTACTCAAGTAAGTACTACTTAAAATTTTATTTTCAAACTCATTAAAATTGATACTTAGGCACGCTACTGTTATATCATCCTCGTTTTATATTTTGAAGTGCTCGTCTTCATTTTTGAGACGTCACCTAGATTTTAGTGGTGATTTCATGGAACAGCTTTTTTTCGATTATAGAATGTTTGTGTCTTCACATGGCAATTATGTCAAATTATAGTATCTAGTTATTGATTTAGAAGACCGACTCTAATAAACTTTTTGTGGGACACCACATCTACATTTATTTATACCGAAATGTGCACATATTTAATTGACTTACACAGTGATTTCAATTGTAATAAGCACAAACGTTAAACAGAGCACTTTTCTACAGCAATACAATTTAAAATTAATGTTTTCAGGGCACCGACATTACTGAAGCTTTTGAATCTCATCACTTAAACCCATCCACAGAGAAAATTCTTACACAATTTTATATAAGGGATGCAAAGACTCCCCGTAATTCGCCGTTCACGTTCAAAGAAGATGGGTTTTATACAACGCTAAAGAGAGCGGCTTTTGAGCAACTCAAGAAAATCCCTAAAGATGCATCTAAAACTGCAGATAACATAACAGATGGCTTGTTTTTATCCCTTCTTATAAGTTCTGCTTTAGCCTGTTGGGTTACAAATGCATATGCAGCGAAGTTTTGGTATGCCTACGCATCGGTCAACTTGGCGTTTTTGACTGTGGCCTGTCATAACTTCATACACAGAAAAACTAATTGGAGGATGTATTTGTTTAATATGAGCATGTGGTCTTACAGGTGAGCGTTTTTTGAATACTCTTATATTATGAGCACTTAGTATATTTATTTAGTTATAACTTTTGAAGCACAGGACTGAGTGATGTGGCTACGCTGGGAGAGATCAATGTCCAGCTGTGGATGTATTTTCATTTGATCACCTTATACTCGTATTATTAAGATGACGAGATGATATGCAGGTCCATGTAGTCCGATGTGTTTAATAGTCAAGTATGCTACAATGATGATTCTACATCACAGTAACACTTAGCACAGCTATGGTAAAAATCAGCTGTCGTAAGCAGCCATGTTAACTCTTTCGCCACTGAACAAAATCTGTTAACCAGCATGATTTCTCGAGCGAACTTCAAACTACGTAGTTTAATTATGCTGATGAGAAAATTGTAGTTTTTATCAAAGCGAGACGTTTCGGCAAAAAATTAAAGACTTAAAGCTATCGAAGTTTCTTTAAATGTCTTTTACCTCCTTGACGTGTCACAAGTTTCGCTTTAATTGTGTGACGTCATGTTTTAGAAGTGGTTTATACTGATTGTCAATATTAAATATACTAAGAATTTTTAAAACTTCGCTGTTCTGAAGTAGGTTCTTAGACCCAAATTCCAAGCCATGTCCTCCAACTCGACTCTACCTCGCATAGTCAAATTGATAATTATAGCTTCATATTTATTGACATTCAAGGAGGGTTATTTCCGTTCTCATAGCAACTGCGTCGAATGGAGGTCCTTCAAACTGACTTGGGATATAAGCCCAGTTTTTGCCTATTTATTGGTAATTATACTCAAAAAATAGTTATCATTGAATTGCAACGGGTCCAAACAACAACACAGATCTGATTAACTTATCTGGGAAGTAATTTAATCCAAGTCTTATAATCAATATTCAACGTGCGTTCGTGAAAAGATGCTGCATAATTTTGATAAAGAAGTGTTTTTTTTTTTCAGAGATTTCCGAGTATCCCACGTACTGTCACATCATCTCTACACAAATACTCTCATGGACTTGGAGATTAGTTCCCTGGAACCATTCCTGTTCTACAATCCAAGGAAAGATAAACCACTGCACGCTAAGTTGGGCTTCATTACTGAGATCTTCTTCTTTCCTTTTGTCTTCTTAATAAGTTTTATGAAGAGGTATGTTATTATTTCTTAAGCACTAAAAAAATCTAACATTAGGATGTTATCCTTCTTAACTATCGTTGAATAACTTAACTATGAAAATGACCTGACATCCCATATATCCTACTTCGCGTTAACAAAGTTCTCCTCGCGATTTGAACATTTAACAACAACAACAACCATCGGGCAAGGACATAACACCCGTCTGGTTGGGGATCCTATTTTAACCGATTTCAAAAAAAGAGGCGGTTTTCGATTCATCGGAATCTTTTTTTTTAATTACCCGATTACTACAGATGCCTGGACCGATTTGAAAAATCTTCTTTTGTTTGAAAGGGTATACTTTCCAGGTGGTCCCATAGTCATCAAGTCAGGATCTGATGATGGGCTTCTAAAGAAATCAAGGGAACTCCTCAAATTTTAGAGGCAAAACTATAGCAATTTTAGTATTTTCATCAACAATACAAGCATTTGCACTCAGAAAGTATCATTTGGTGAAGTGGAACTGATAAAGAAGACCACAGAGAGTCACTGAAACTCCTTAGTGATAAGTATGTCACGGGTATAAGATATCTCGAATAATAAAGTTAACTGACTATGATGCAAATACTTTTAAATAATTGGTACTTATGAAAATAGTACCATCGAACTGGTCTGATGATGAAGTCGGAAGGTAGGCACTGGAACTCCGAAATAAAACAATGTATCCTAATCGTGTTAGGACTTATTGGAATCGCGGTGAGTGTTCATGATAATTTCAGGTTACCTACCAAAACTAAAAAGAGAAAAATAAAAACTTTTTTAGTTAATTATTCGTTCAAGTTCAAGTCGATACAAAATAGGATGCGTCGACTTCAATTAAAAGGGTTTTATAAAGACAATGCAATTGAATTTTGTTGACATTGGTGGCATCCGGAACATGGTGGGAAGATCCACATCCTACTTGAAAAAATCTTTTTATAAATACAAAGCGTAAAATAACTTTATTTTCCGAAGTCGGTGTCGAAAAATTTAAAAACAATAGGTAACAACGACACTGAGGACCCACCGATAATTAAATCTACCAGTTCAAAACTTGAGTTTTTAATTAGGTATCATGCCAGCATGTATGTGCATTACAATACTAGATTCCATTTTGAGTTGATATCAAAAACATCAGTGCTCAATTTAATCTACCTGACATATTACATAATTTCCTTTATTTATCTGTTTTCTTATTATTAACATTTTTTAATATTTTTATAAAATAAATTAAAAAACAAAAACAATTAAAATATAAAAAATAGAGGCCCACCGGTATCGGGAACAAGGTCCAAGCTACCGGCGGTCAGGGCTCTAGAGAGAGGAACCTCCTAACTATACGAGCCGTGTCCAGCAGTACTGCTTTCTGGATCAGGCCCTTGACCCAGCTGCCTAACGAGAGCCTTCTAAGATGTTGGTCGAGGCCCGTGGCTATTAAGCCATTGGCTGACACGACTACCGGTACAATGATCACTGTGTCCACATCCCACATGTCGACAACCTCGCGAGCCAAGTCAAGATACTTGATTTGTTTATCTTTCTCGGCTTTCACGAGGTTCCCGTCATGCGGTACGGTAACATCAACAATCATTGCACGCCTCTCGATTCGGTCCATCACCACTATATCAGGCTTGTGAGCGATAATAGTCCTGTCAGAGATGATGGACCGATAAAACTGGAAGCCGACCCAAACATAGTTGGGAAAAAGGCTAGGCAGATGATTAGTGATGATGGACTGATCCTAGTACAATGTGATATTGCCATTTTCGAGAACTGGGTCGGGCACATACCTGTAGTACGGTACCTCCGATGCCACAAGAGTGTATTTCAGAGCAAGTTGCTGGTGGATGATCCTGGCTACAAGGTTGTGCCTATGCAAATACTCTTCGTTAGCTAGACGAGAACATCCAGAGATAATGTGGCGGATCGATTCACCCGGGCGGTGACATGCCCGACAGATGTCAACCGTGCCATCCTTCACAATAAATCTCCGGTAGTTATTCGTCATGATAACTTCGTCCATAATTGCACAGACAAAACCTTCGGTTTCCACAAAGAGGTCACCGAAACGCAGCCAGGCTACGGACGCTGCTTGGTCTACATCAGACCCATGTTATATATTATAATAATAATAACTAATAATAATATAATTTTATTATTACAAATATTGAAAATAAAAATAACAGAATTTTATAATAAAAGCGATAACAATACATTTAATTTAATGTGACGTGGATTCTCTACATTATTTTATGTCGCAGATATGAAGAATAGGGTTGGATCTTTAAGCAACATAATCATAACATCACGATCACAACTCATCTCTCACATACTTGAAGAAATTAAAATCACCTTTAAGCAACAGTATCATAACATCACGATCACAACTCATCTCTCACATACTTGAAGAAATTAAAATCCCCTTTCAGCAACATTATCATAACATCGCGATCACAACTCATCTCTCACATACTTGAAGAAATTAAAATCCCCTTTCAGAAACATTATCATAACATCGCGATCACAACTCATCTCTCACATACTTGAAGAAATTAAAATCATCTTTAAGCAATATTATCATAACATCTCGATCACAACTCATCTCTCACATACTTGATGAAATTAAAATCACCATCAAGCAACATTATCATAACATCACGATCACAACTCATCTCACACATACTTGAAGAAATTAAAATCCCCTTTCAGAAACATTATCATAACATCGCGATCACAACTCATCTCTCACATACTTGAAGAAATTAAAATCATCTTTAAGCAACATTATCATAACATCACGATCACAACTCATCTCTCACATACTTGATGAACTTAAAATCACCTTCAAGCAACATTATCATAACATCGCGATCACAACTCATCTCTCACATACTTGAAGAAATTAAAATCATCTTTAAGCAACATTATCATAACATCACAATCACGACTGTTTTCCCCGAAGGGCTAAGTGGCAGAGATGTTCTTATACTACACCTGCATTTCGACAGTGATATTTAAAACCCATGTAATAGGGGGCAATTCTAATGCCATCAAATGGGCACAAATCTAGACTCCAGGGTACTACTGAGAAATTCCAGATTGAAAAACCTTATACCACTTGGCTCGACCCGGGAATCGAACCGTCATCATGCTCATGTCATCAGACTAACGAAACACCATGTTTCAGTAAATAAACAAAACCGGCCAAGTGCGAGTCGGATTCGCGCACCGAGGGTTCCGTATAAACCTCAGTTTAAAGATATTATAGTCCTGAGTAATTGATATGAATTTCCATTTAATACCTCTACGCGTTCATGAGGAAAGGTTGTAAGTTTAAAATTATTAAAAATGTTTTTATTATAAATGATGCAACAAAAAATTTACGGCGTTCGCAATTTTTCCTTTATCTGTGCTATAAGACGTTGCTTCGTACCAAATTTCAAGATTCTGAGTTCACGGGAAGTACCCTGTAGGTTTTGATTCCCTTACGAGTGTCGAAAATTTGCGGCAATTTGCGGCATAAACGGCTGCATCTTTTGATTGCGTTGGCTTAGAAGTTTTTTTCACAGCTTTAAGGAACAGTAGACTTGAGTATTTGATATAAATTTCAGCTTGATACCTCCACGCGTTCCTGAGAAAAAGGCTCTTGATAGACAGACAGACGGACGGACGGACGGACAACAAAGTGATCCTATAAGAGTTCCGTTTTTTCCTTTCACCTCGAAACGGAACCCTAAAAAAAAACAAAATCCTTGTAACGCAGAAGCTAAAGCTGAAAATATTAAACTATTTAAAACGAGATTAATACAATATCCGTTTGCTTTTTCCAGGTTCCTTTCAATATTCCTTCGTCAAGGGTTTTTCAAGAGTCATTACCGATGGCACGATGCCATTGGCCTACTCCTTCCCTTGTGGATGGGGCTCGCTAGTGGCGCCCCCATAACTCACGTGATCTCCACTTGGCTATGGATCAATTGCACTGGCAGCTTAATCTTCTACTCTATCGGTGTTAACGCTGCTCATCACCATCCTGAGGCGATCAAAGATGGCGATCAACCTGCGTAAGTCGATTTCTACTATAAATCTTTATACTATAAAACTATAATAAGCTAGGTAGCTGACACACAATTATAAACAAGTTGACATTCAAAAGTAGAATTCATCATCATCATTTCAGCCGAAAGACGTCCACTGCTGGACATAGGCCTCCCCCAGGCGTCGCCACATTGACCGATCCCGTGCGTCTCGCATCCAGCGCCTTCCCGCAACCTTAACCAGGTCAACGGTCCACCTAGTGGGAGGCCTTCCAACGTATCGTCTTTCGGTTCGCGGTCGCCATTCCAGAACTTTTCGGCCCCATCGGCCATCCGTTCTGCGAGCAATGTGCCCTGCCCACTGCCACTTAAGTTTGGCAATTCTTCGGGCTATGTCGGTAACCCTGGTTCTCTTGCGGATCTCCACATTTCTGATTCGATCACGCAAGGAAACTCCGAGCATAGCCCTCTCCATTGCCCTTTGAGTGACTGTAAGCTTCCTGATAAGGCCCATTGTAAGCGACCACGTCTCAGAGCCATATGTCATCACTGAAAACACACACTGGTCATAGACTTTCGTCTTGAGACACTGTGGTAAGTTGGACGAGAAGATACCGCGCAACTTCCCGAACGCTGCCCAGCCGAGTCGGATTCGACGGTTGACCTCTTTCTCGAAGTTGGCCCTACCCAATTGCAAAAGTAGAATTAGTATTAATTATTATACATTTAAATTTAGTAGTACATTTCTACAGATAAGCCCATATAGAAATAATTGGTAGTGAAACTAGAAACTTATATCTTGGAACTCAGCAATTGATTGCCAGGGTATAGGCACTAGCCTACACCGTAACACTAGTAATGGCCTGCTATTGTACAATGTTTGCGTGTTTATTCCCAGTTATTTGCTATGTCATTTTGATAAATTCGAAAAATGATTTTATTTTCTGTTGGCACGATATCATATTATTGTTGTAAACAGATTATGCTGGGTAGGGTGATATTGCACTGAATGTGCTGTTGTATCTATGATGTCATGATTCGTGTATACCTACTATTTTAACAGCATCAAATAAACAATTTGCGTTGTCATTTTGTTTTTCACACAGTTTAATCAAAAGCTTGATAACATAACTGAATATTTCTACTTCGATAATAAAATTAAAATATTGTTTAGTTATCAGTAGCGTTTAATGAGTTGACAAATTAATGGAAAGATGAATTTAAATTGTTTTGCTTATCTGTGTAAATTTAGCACTAAAACTGTTTTACTAAACTATAAGTTAAAAAATCACTGTAGGAATTTGTAAAGTTTATTTGTTCAGAGTTGTAAAGTCACACTTTGAATAAAAATCACTCGGTATAATGGCAATATAAAAACATGTTTCAGGAGCGAGACACCTGACTGGGGGATGCACCAAGTGGAAGCCCTTCTCGACCGAAAGGACATCAACGGCAACGTGTTTGCCGTCATGACGTTATTTGGAGACCATGCCCTTCATCACTTGTTCCCTACTCTAGACCACAGCCTTCTCAAGTACATGCACCCAATCTTCATCGAGCTCTGTGAAAAATATCAAGCCAACTACAGAGTCTCAACACAGTTCCAAATGGTCCTGGGACAAATTAAAGAAACGATGCGCACGGAATTCAGAACCAAAACATAAATTCGCACATAATTTCACAGAAAAATTAGATTGTAATGTTTGTAATATAAAATGAAATTAATGGTCCGTAAAACAAGCTTATCATAACATTCCCAGTTAATGTAATGTTTAGACGAGCCTCCAGATATCATTCGTGGAATGTAATATTTATTTTGCTTGATAAATGCGTTTCTGGATTTATCCATTTCTTTTTTTGAAAGACAATATTTAAATCTTTCTCCTGACATTATTTTAGTCTTTTAAAATTCAGGATAATCAGCCTATAATCTGCAAGGTCTTAAGCCTCATGTGAGAGTGAATGGGCCTTAATCTACTATGCGGGTCCAGTGCGCAGTGCTAGGACATGCCGGAGTCCTCACCATGTTTTCCTTGACCGACACATTCAGATATGTTAAAAGAACGTAGTCTGCTACTTAGAACGTTCCATTTATATCATTCGATTTGGTAGGTACCTACTTGCCTTGCCTTCTTTTTTTTTATTTCCGCTGTGGCTGTGACGCTCCCGTATGTTATCAGTGTTAACAAGTCATGGATCCAGTTGACCTCATACATATCAAGCAGATATATAACAGTAACACAACATGCTGAACAAAAATTCCATCCCATGGAATGAAATTTTTGCTTAGCATTGCTGTAAGTACCGCTCTTTAGCAATCTCCTCTAGAATCAGAGTCAGTTTCTCCTAATCTGTCCTTTCCGTCTCACCATTAAAGGTACTACTGACCCCATTAAGAAAATAGAATGACAATTTAGCCCTTAATTCCCTTTCCACGACGTTTTAACCCCTAATTTAAATTCACGCAACAATTGCGAGAGCTTTCGAAAGGCAGGATGGTACTGCACTTTAATTTGAATTAACCTCGACAGGAATGTAAAAACCCCGTAGCCGTAGTTGAGGGTTCGAACCCTAATTTAAAACGGGATCAGACGAGATGTCGATACCACGCAAACGTATATTAAAGGGGATATAAATTGTAAGCTGGGTTATATGATACCTGCGTTTGTGGGTTATGAAGTTTATGATATTTACTAATTAGACAAAATATAAAAATTAAATGTGGTTTGTTTTGAAAATAACTATAGTTTTTCTTCTTCTTGGTTCCTCAACCCACGGTATACTTACACTTTATTACACTTATTGTACACCAACACAAAAACAATATTACATACGGAAACCTTAAAATTAAAACAAACATACAACAGGCGGCCTTATCGCGTTCTGCGATCTCTTCCAGGCAACCCAGAATGGATAGAAATAGCCTGGCTGGTGTTATATGTTTTGAAGATATTCTCTGTTTGCTAATGTACCATCGGCCTCACTAGCATAGGTACCACCCTCGCAGTAGGTTATCATTCCATTTGATGCCTACAAAATCTGCTGTTGTTACCTTCCCTAATGAGCCCATTCTAGAACTTTCTTACTGTTATCTAATTAATTAGCCAGGCTTGGTGATTCTTTACTAGTTTATGGACTGAAATAAAACCTCTAAACATGTACTTGGCGTAACTGCACTCCCTCATAAACTCACTTACTCGCTGATTGCAGTCGCAACAAATTTGGGATTAGCATAAAATCTAAACTGTTTTAATATTACCTACGTAGTGAATTCACTAAGAGACTCGTTACATCTTCATGCAAATTAGACGCCTCTCGCGTGGTTTCTAAAGAGTTAGTTCCTCATACTTCTTTTTGGAATTGCCTTAGTGTAACAAAAAGGAACATAGTTAATGGTATTGACACCCTACTTAAGTTAAGATTAGGCAAATTAATATTATGTGCATTGCCCTATTCTGACAAGTTACTTGTTCAGGAAAATGAATACATTTCTAGTTTAAATAACTTGATGCATATTTTATCTTGTCGTCATAGTGACCGTTTATTGTTTTTTGACACCAACAATTTTGTTAGTGATTTTGTTTTGATTCGGGATCATATGTTTCTTCCCAAAAATAGTCGACATTTATTAGCTACATAGTTAGCTTTTAATAAACACGCAGTTATTGATGATTTAACTGAGGCTAGGTTTAGTGACTTAAAAGTATTATCTAGTTTTTCTGATAATACTACTGAAGATTCTTTAAACGATTAGAACCGACAAAAGAGAAGACGAATAGTAATATTTTACTATATCATCAAAATATAAATCGCTTCTCCGGCAAAATTTTAGACGTGGAATTGTTAGTAGATAAATACCACATGGATATCTTATGTTTTTGTGAAACTTGGTTAAAACCAGATAGGATGTTGTTTAATGTAAATAATTTTTCAGTTGCCAGCGCGTACAATAGATCCACAGTGGGTGGTGGTACCCTGATACTTTGTAATAGTCATCTCAAATATAAGGAAAGAAAGGATATCACTGCTTACTCTGTTGATCGCTTATGTGGGGTAGAATGTGCAGAGGTCGAGGGGCATACTACCTTGTGTGTTTACAGACCACCAGCATCAAACTTGTCATTGTTTTTAATTACAATGGAAGAATAGTTAAGTAAACATTTCAGAGATAATAAATTAGTTTTTGTTTGTGGTGACTTAAATATAGATCTGTTAGTCAATTCACCTGAAAAATGTAAGCTCTTTTCATTGTTCAAATCATTTAACTTAAAAAAAATTATTTAATGAACCGACAAGAATAACAGCAACTTCAGCTTCGTGCATAGATAATGTATTCACTAATTGTAAAGTACAAAAATCGTTTTTAATTAGTGGCGTTAGGTCAGACCATACTGGTCAACTAGTATCTTTTGAGTCAGATAAAAAAAATAACCTAGCTAAATCAATTCGATTAAGACCTCTTACTAAAAATAAATTAAATTCTTTTAATAATAATATTTTTAGCAACCTTTGTAACGCCAGTTTTGATTTAAAAGACCCCAATATAAATTACGGCACGTTGTTTTCTACAATTTGCCAAGAATTCAATAAAACGTGTCCTATAAAAACAGTTAAAGTCAACAATTACAAATCGAAATTTAGTGAATGGGCCACTGTGGGCATAAGAAAAAGCCGAGATAATTTATACAATTTATATTACGAAAAATCTTTGACTACCGATCAAGTTTTCCACACATATGTTAGAAACTATTCCAAAATATTCAAAAGAGTCTGCGCTCAATCAAAATCTCAAATAATAATTAACAAAATTGGTATTTCTAATAATAAAATAAAAACTGTGTGGCAAGTAATTAATAGAGAAACTGGAAAGACACAACAACGCGATCAGAATGAGTTGTCTTTGAAAATATCTAATCAAACGATTTCTTATAAGCAAGAAGTCGCTGTGTCATTAGAAAATTTCTTTACCAACATTCCGTTAGAGGTTACGAAGTCACTTCCCTCCTCATCTAAATTGGCTGCAGCTCTTCTTAAGGAATACTTTACTAAAGACATACCAACCTTTAAATTTAAACCAATATGCATTGATACAATTAAAAACGCGTTCAAAAGTCTCAATATAAAAAACACTGAAGACTTATGGGGGATATCCGTTAGGGTTTTTGGAGATATTATTGACTCAATTGCTCCTGTCCTAACAGGCATATTCAATCAATGTTTGGACAGCGGCACGTTTCCTGACTTAATGAAACACAGTAAAGTAGTACCAATTTTCAAATCAGGCTGTAAGAGCGATCCCTCTAATTATAGACCTATATCCGTGCTACCAGCATTGAGTAAAATCTATGAAAAAATCATGCTGGACCAGATGTTGTCTCATTTTAATTCAAATGGGATCCTGCATAGTCAGCAGTTTGGTTTCACGAAAGGTAGGTCGACAACGGACGCGGGAGTAAAACTCATCAACCACATCTTGGAATCTTGGGAGAAGTCCCAGGAAGCCATTGGCATTTTCTGTGATCTGTCAAAAGCGTTCGACTGCGTCGAACACAACACACTGATCTGTGAATTACAACACTACGGCATTCGTGGACAAGCTGCTGATCTTGTGCTTTCCTATTTATCAAACAGACAGCAAAAAGTAAATGTTAATGGGGCGACGTCCTCCAGGTCTCTAGTCAAAATGGCTGTGCCCCAAGGTTCAATTCTCGGCCCTTTTCTTTTTCTTGTTTACATTAATGATCTCCCTTTTATGATGGCCAAATTATCGGATATAATTCTATTTGCTGATGATACTTCGCTAATTTTTTAAATAGATAGGAAAGATACGGATGTCTTACACGTCAACGAAAGTCTGATTGTTCTCTCGGAATGGTTAGCAGCTAACAATCTTTTACTGAATGCGAAAAAGACAAAATGTCTAAAGTTCTCTTTACCAAATGTACCTCAACGTGACCTAAATCTAAATCTTGACGGCAAAAATCTTGAAATAATAACGGAAACTGTGTTCTTGGGAATTACTATCGATTCAAAATTGCAGTGGGGCATTAGAACTCTTTCGGGCAGGTTAAGTTTGGCTGCCTATGCAGTAAGGAAGATAAGGCAGTTAACCGATGTAGCCACAGCTTAGTATACTATGCTTATTTCCACAGTATTATGTCTTATGGCATTCTGCTGTGGGGGTCAGCAGCAGACGTTGACTCAATTTTTATCTTACAAAAGAGGGCAATCCGCGCGATCTATAAAATGGGTCCTCGCGAGTCCCTCAGAGAAAAATTTGAAGAGATCGATATACTGACTCTACCTTCACTTTATATTTTGGAATGTATTTTCTATGTCCGCCAAAATCGAGGGCTTTTCAAAACTAGAAGTGACTTCCATAATTTAAATACACGCAGTAAGCACGAAATTGTAATACCCAAATTCAGATTAACGAAAACTAGCAAGTCTTTTCTTATAAACAGTATACGCTTTTATAACAAGTTGCCTAAGTTAGTTATAGAACTGACCGATGGAAAGTTCAAAAACTACATCAAACGTGTCCTTGTTAAAAAAGCGTAATATAGAATCAAGGACTACGTTGAAGATAAAAAAATTGGCTTTGGCACTCTCTGCGCATGCGGCTTCCCTGGTAACTCATAAACGGCACAAATATATGAATATCTCTAACTATTCTCAATCTCATTTTTTTCTCTTTTAATTTGACTTATTACAATATTTTTCAATCATCATTATAGCCCTTTGCTAAAAATAGTTACAGCACTGATAACAGTATTTGTGCCACATGTTAAATTTAGTGTTGTTTTTTCTTTTTTTTTTTACCTTTGTATAGATTCTTTTACCGATTGTGAATGTGTGAACATTGTAGGCTTTCTAGATTTCTAGATGATTGTTAACATTTGTTAACTTTTTATTTCGTTTTACATTATTTTATTTGCTTGTTTTTTTAATTTCGTACGACTTATTGTCGGGCCTACGTTGGCCCCACATATTCAAATATCCAAGTATTAATGCTGTAACATGGAAATATTGTAAACACATTTTTTTTTAAAAGAGTAACCATGGAGTTTCTTGCCGGTTCTTCTCCATAGGAAACGACTAACCCGAACCGTGCACCTTTTGTCGACGTTTTATAAGGATTGTAGGCCATGTAGGCCTATGTAAAAAATAAAAAAAAATGATTTTGATTTTATGATTTTTTGATCATGTATGACAAATAACCTTACACATGTACAGAGAGAAATATGGAAAATGAGAGTACTTTTTTTAGTAAGTTAAGTAATCATATTTTTTACGAGAACGCAATAACATAACTCGTTAAAACTATATTAGCTAAGAAAATATGATATAGTTGTTTGAGGAAAAATAATTATTAATTATACATCATTGTTTCAAGGTTATATAATAATAAAGCCTTTATTTCCGAAATTTTTACAAAATATAAAAAAAAATACTAAAAGAAAAACTCTTACAATAAAATGTCTCTTGTTTCGGTGTGCCTTACGGCAAAGGCCTCCTCCAACTCCTTCCATTGTTGTCTGTCTGCCGCGACTCTAGACCATATGATAGGGGTCCTAATGTCATTTTTAGGTTAGCAGGTATTATTTATATATATAATTATATTATTGTAGCTTAGACAAGATAATTTCTATTGATATAGGTACCTACAGAATGATACGCAGAACCATTTTAATTCAACAAATACGACGACGAAAAGTTATTTACTCCGTCGGAATCCTTGCTTAATATAGAGCAGATATAAATTCCTATTGCCTATGGAACTCCCATTAAATCTACATGTTTTGTTAGTTTATTATGTAATTTCCGTAACCTGCAAATCCCCTCTTATTCTGAATGTGCAGGTCGAAGTTATCTTCAGATCTGGCAATCCATTCCACGCAAATTGGCTATTTATCCTGACATAAGCGTGAGTTATTGTGGATCGTAATTCGCATATCCTATGTAAACATCTTTATTTGGGGATCTTACAGGATTTGGTACTATGAATAGATGGAATAAGTACCATTGTTCAGTAGATTCTCTGATTTTGTATATGCCTGTTTAGATATAGACAGCTGACACATTAAATACTCTAGAAAATGGGGGTACCTAATTAAATGATAATGCTGCTGATGATAGTCCAATATCTTACCTGATGGCAAGCGATGTTGTAGTCGAAGATCGAGCACCATGTCTAGAAGTAAATCTTGACCTATAAACTTAGAATACATAACTAGATTTTGGTCTATTCAGACGGACAGGCAAAAGAATACCCAATCACCGGTATTCTGGTAGGTGTGAAGTTTGATGGATATAACGCACGTTAGATATTTCAATGTGGTATCTGTGATGAACGCTTTCGATCACAGGCCAATAGGGATGTTTCCTAGGTAGAAAAAATATAATTCTATTTTGTCCGTCAGTAAGATTATCAAATAATATTGGACACGTATTTTTTGCTTTATCAAATAAATAAAAATTGACAAAGATAAAGCGCATCAAAGTTCAGCAGTGGGGGCTTATGTTGTCACTTTGTCAGTAAAAAAAAGTGTAGCACGGCGTGACGTCACACGATATTTCGTGTACATCAGAATCGCGGGTGTACTTTTCAGATTTGCCTAAATTTATTGCAGTTATTTGGTACCTTCTGTGTACTTTGCGTACCTCTCCTGAAAATCTATGTACCTACACCCGTACAATGATATTTTAAAAATTAGGTACACCCGCCATCCTGATGTCAGAACCGCGGGTGTACAGTTAACCAGTATATGTAGCTAAGTGCACTGTTTAAGTAAATTTGGTACCTCTTGTGTACCTGCAGAAACAAGTATCACACAAGTATCAAACAAGTATCACAACGATATGTATCGTCGTCATCTTTTGTTTACGTGACAAAAGAATAAATACGAGTCCAATATTTTGGGTTATTCACTAACTCGAAACGAGAGACTGGATACACGAGTTGGTGAAACTAAAAATTTGTATCAATTATTATTATTTCGTCATCTGGACACGCCAAGATTTTATGTGTCCAGATAGTGAAACTTAAATTAAATCACTTTTATGTTTTTGCCAACTGGACACAGACTTCATCACTAAATTTAGAATAGTTATTAATGCTACAAGTGCGGAAAGTAGGTGATTTCCGATGAGTGGATTTTTATTCACGAGCGAGCGAAGCGAGTGAGTGCATAAATCGACACGAGTCGGAAATCATCTTACGCACGTGTATCAAACAACATGTTACTATGCATTGTGCGAGGAAATAAAAAAATATATCTGAACCAAGCAAGAAATTAATAAAATGGCGCTTATTCAAGGGCGCTCAGCATATCCACAGATTAGCTAATAGTTCATATCTACTGCGCATGTGCAAATAGCTGTCACGTCGTAACGCAAAAAGTCACGAGCAAAATATTCATTCTGCCAAACATATTTAATGAATATTTAAAACTAATTTATTGATCAAAATCGAAATCTAAAGTAATTAAAAACGCCTTAAATGAAGTATTAGTTTTGTTTTACCTTTTATATGAATGATAATCTGTACTTAACTAATCTTTTAAACTTTTCTCAAATAATAAAAACTCTATGCGGCGGGCTGACGTTGGAGCTAAAAATTAAATAAGTACAGGAAAGTAAAAAGCACTAGTAAAAAAAGTGACACTTTCCGCACAGTTTGGCTGCTTGGAAAACGCTCTTTTTGAGGACATGCATTGTAAAGTAATTTTCAAAACTGGTTCACAATTGACGGAGTAATCGGTGCACATACTGTAACGTTGAATAGTAACGGTCAACGTTCCTGACTAAACCATAGCAAACTGCGGTATAAACATGCACAGATCAACAAAAATAATAACAAGAATCTTACAACCTAATAATTTAAAATAAGTAACAAACAGATAACAAACACATTGGAGGCGATAATACTAATAGAATAAATTAAACGTAATATCTATCTACCTACACATTATTAACTAGATATTTAAAAAAATCGACTAATCATTGCACTACGTTTCAACTCGATAACTTCCCGTGTGGCGGTAGTCACACATATATATGTAAAAAAATAATTATTAAGAGTCATCACAACTCGGGCTTTTCAGTCTTATATATAGTCTATGGGGCTTTTATCAAGGCACCGGACGCGCATTGACGATTGGACATCTCAACTATGTACACGGATACTCGCTCCATGGTATCATTACCTTATACCTAGCGTGTCATTTTTCGTGTACCTTTTTTAATAAAAAAATCAGTCGAAATCAATAAGAACACCGAGTGTGTTGATTATAAATAAAACTAAATTCAGTTTTAACCCCGTATTGGGTAAGTGTTGACAATCATTATTTTGGTTAATCATGCTGGTTACGGCCATAATTATAATTTCTGTTGGTGTTTAGTTAGGTACCTATTGTTTTGTATTTTCTTTAGCCCTTACCTGTCAAAAGTGTTTTTCTTACGTTACAAATTTACAATAAAACTCTCTAGAGCTCCGGTTCTGATTGTGACAAGCACACATTCGCCTTAAGCGCCGTGGTACATCTTCTGCCCTACGCTTACGCAGTTGCGGTCACAATCAGACAAGGATAAGCCGGGAGCCAAAGAGACTGATACGACGATTGGAAAATTCCAGGGTCCAAAGTCCCGGTTCAACTTGGGACCTTCATCGAAGAACCTGCTGGCAACCTTCGATCATTGTCAACTCTGCGGGACGTCTTCCTGCTGGCGCGTAGTCCTCGGCCTTCCACGTCATCGTGACCGCTTCTGCTGCCAGCCCAGGATAGTACTTAGCGCCTACCTCCATAAAACAAAATAAATAAATAAGAAACGGCTTTTTGTACCTGCGACCCTAGTATTAAATTGTTTGTAGATAGTTTTTGCGTATTATTTAATCTCTGCTAGATAGATTACCCCGCAAACGCTACACATAGAAAAACTCACACAGTCGAACATAAAACTTCCTCCTTATTGAAAACTCAGAAAAAATACAACAAGGCGCTACAATAGCACCGGCGGCGTGAGAAAATTTCCTGACGTTTATTTGGGACTCATCGGGTCTTAATTGCTAATACGGGCGCACCCATTTTGTCACAAATGTCACATTTTGACAGATGATTCAGAAAAATGTATCACTTTCGTTCGGAGGTGGTGATAAAATTTTATAGATGAAAAATAAATATTTTCCTTTTAATTACTGCACCAAATGGCAATAATTTTATTTTGTGTGTGTGGTGATCAATGCTTATTAATAAATTGAAATGTTACAGGATTATTAATTAATTCTATATTATTACTTTTTTATAATTGTAATTTTTTTATTGTTATTCTTATTTCTAATTATTATTTTTATTTTGATTTCCTTTATTTATCTGTTTTCTTATTATTTACATTTTTAAATATTTTTATAAAATAAATTAAAAAACAAAAACATTTAAAAATATAAAAAATAGAGGCCCACCGGTATCGGGAACAGGGTCCAAGCTACCGGCGGTCAGGGCTCCAGAGAGAGGAACCTCCTAACTATACGAGCCGTGTCCAGCAGTACTGCTTTCTGGATCAGGCCCTTGACCCAGCTGCCTAACGAGAGCCTTCTAAGATGTTGGTCGAGGCTCGTGGCTATTAAGCCATTAGCTGACACGACTATCGGTACAATGATCGCTGTGTCCACATCCCACATGTTGACAACCTCGCGAGCCCGACAACACGCGCCGAAGACATAGATGCTGTGATGATCAGTAGGAAGCTAGTTCGTGTACATCAGACTCGCGGGTGTACTTTTCAGATTTGCCTAAAATTATTACAGTTATTTGGTACTTTCTGTGTACCTTTACGTACCTCTCCTGAAAATCTGTGTACCTACACCTGCACAATGTTATTTTTTTAAATTAGGTACACCCGCCATCCTGATGTCAGAACCGCGGGTGTACTGCTAACCAGTATATCTAGCTAAGTGCACTGTACAAGTAAATTTGGTACCTCTTGTGTACCTGCAGAAACAAGTATAAAATAAACAAAATACTGTAAGGTTGCTGCGGACAATAAAAAAAATATTTTCTTTCTTTGACGTTGTTATTATTATCTAAAACTATCAGAAGTCGGTGTTCCAAATTTTTTGTGGTACATAATGGACAAATTCTATAGTAATGGTACATACTGGACCAATTCTATAGTAAGGTACCTATAATGCCCACAGTGATGCCAGAATACATTATCCGAATAACATGTAAATTGAACATATACAGTGGAATGAGGGTATACCAGGGTGAACTGTACATATCTGGCGTGCAGGTATGTTCAGTTCAATAAACAGACATCCGATTGCAGCAATCCCTAGAGATTTGCCGTCATTTATTGAAGAGTTCTGTTGTATATCTCCGAAGTTTTTCATCAGATCTTTACCAAATTTAAATGGGACCATTTCGAAATAACCTTCTTTTGAACAAAAAATTAATTTTGCAAATCCGTTTGAAAAACATATGACGGAGTTATGCCCGACAATACATAAAAAAAAATACAAACATCTGAATTGAGAACCTTCCCATTTTTGGGAAGTCGGTTAAAAATAAAACGTTCAGTATTAATAACGTTTTATAGTATCGTATTATAGTTAAATATAAAAACCTATTTGAAAAACAAACAACATTGCCTATTTTAGAATTAAACATTAGATGTTGAACATTATAAGCATTTATACTCAAACTACCAGGAGGCCAGAATGATGACGAAGTCTTAATATTTGCGGGACTGGAATCATTACCTGTAAATACTAATTTAAGTACCAGGACATTAAAATCATGAGGAAGTTTTATAAAATAGAAGAGAAGAATAAGGGAACATTTCCTATCAACATGACGCATATGTATTTATAAATCTAAGATTTTAGTTATGTATTTTATTGTAATATAGTATGTATTATGTTTACACGTAGGTATCTGTTTAGTTTATTTAGTATGTAAGAATTTTTAATACTCAATGTTTTTTAACTTGGTTTTTTTTTTTTTTTTTTGTGCACTTGGATCACTGTCCTCATACGCAAATTTCCTATTACAACTGAGGTTTGCTGTTAGAAAACCCAATTATGGGTTAAGCTCGCCTATGTACATAACCTGTCCATTGTATTTGTATCTTCATGTTATGTTTTGTGTGCAATAAAGAATAAGAATAAGAAATAGTAATAATATCAAAGAAATAAAATCGTTTATTTTTTATTTTTCGCAGCTACCTTACAGTATTTTGTTTATTTAATACTTGTTTCTGCAGGTACACAAGAGGTATCAAAAATTTTCTTATAGAGTGCACTTAGCTACTTATTTTGGTAAGCAGTACACCCGCGGTTCTGACATCAGGATGCCGGGTGTACCTAATTTAAAAAAATATCATTGTGCAGGTGTAGGTACACAGATTTTCAGGAGAGGTACGTAAAGGTACACAGAAAGTACCAAATAACTGTAATAATTTTAGGCAAATCTGAAAAGTACACCCGCGATTCTGATGTACATGCTAGTTCGCGTACGAATACACACTTTTGCAAATTTGTAGCGAAATGGATAATAATTTAGGACGAAACCGAGCGCGCGATATTTTGTAAACAGACCTTTGGCAGTCTTGGTGTCATGAAAAAACGACTAAATCTATATGTTCAAAATAAAATTATTTGCATTGTTGAACTACTAATCTATCCCTGTATGGAGGCCGTTTTGCAATTTTCCGTCTTCTTATGGTATTTATTCGCGCCCAAAAATACGTTAAAATTTGTGTCAAAATGTGGAACTATCGACGCTCATAACGTTCAAATATTTTCTTTTTTTACTTTTTCGCTTCCATACAGGGCTAGATAATGATGAGACAAATTGATATCCCTTTTTATTTTGAACGTACATCGTCAAACAGTGGAATAATCCCTAGACTACGTTTGTATGGAAGAATTTTCGACTAGTGTAACCTTAAGCATATCCATCTATAGTATTCAGTTTATTCTATTCATTTAATAATCTTACTTAAATAATTTTATAAATGTAAAAGCTTGGATGGATGTGTGGATGTATGTTTGTTACTAAATCACGCTAGAACTGCTGAACGGATCTGGATGAAATTTGGCACAGAGATAAATATAGTTAGGAATAGCACATAGGATACTTTTTATCCCGGGAATGTGCTCCCTTGGGATAATTTTGACATTCACGCGGGTGAAGCCGTTGCCAGAAGCTAGTAATCATCTAGTAATATTATAAATGTAAAAATTTGGATAGATGTGTGTGTGCAATTGTGGATGTATGTTTGTTACTTAATCACGCTAGAACGGCTGAATAGATCTGGATAAAATTTGACACAAACATAGATTATAGTCAGGAATAGCATAGGGTACTTTTATCCCGGGAATATGTTCCCTCGGGATAATTTTCGAGATTCATGCGGGCGAATCCGCAGGCAGAAGCTAGTAATATTATATATCCAAAAGTAACTCTGTATGGATGTCTGTTTCTCTGTACCTTTTCACGTCTTAACCGAATTTAGATGGAACTTGAAACACCATGTCCTGGATGAGGACATATATACTTTTTATCGAGTAGGGCGTATTTTCCATTGGGATAATTCTCTACATTCACGTGGGTGAAGTCGCTGACAGAAACCAGAGGTTATCTAAGTACGGCCAAAACAATTACTGTTTTAAAAGCACATAAAAAAAAAAATTTGGAAACATAGTAACGCTTTTTTACATTTTATTTTTCAACTAAGTACTTTCATTTACAATTTTAAAAGGTACAACGAGAAGCTTTTACAGTACCTGCCTCTGTGAAAATAAAAATTCTATTAACCATAAAGATAACGAGAACATTTTTATTTGTCTAGACCCCACAGTTCATACCTCATTATTTCGTAAAGAGGTCCTTTATCCGCGTAATGGATATGGGCAATAACACAGGCTCTCTGGAAAGCCTAATTTTATTCATACTACAAATGACCACATACAGTGGCACTCATATTTTTCCATGTTTATGTGCTGAAATGTATTTATCTCTGACGTCTGTGTTTTAGGTGATTGTACCTACTCTTAGAGCTACTACTTAGAGCAGTGGTGGCCCAGTGGCATCGGCCGCAACTTACAAGTTGTAGGTCGTGGGTTCGAGCCCAGGCAGGCGCTTTACTTTGTGTAAATTATTTCATCACCACTGCTCTCAAAACGGTGAAGGAAAACATCGTGAGGAAACCGGCATGTCCTAGAACCAATAATTCGAAGACATGTTACATCCACCAACCCGCACTGGGCGCGATAACGGCCCATTATTCCCTCTCACAGAGAGGAGGCCTGTGTCCCAGCAGTGGGAACATTAATAGGCTGATGATGTGATGTGATGTGTACCTACTCATGGAAGAAAAATAATGTCGTTTTTGTATTTGTACTACAGAGATAAACTTGAAATATGATATCAACCTTTAGAAATAGACTACCCAGATAAGAGAGAACGCTCTACAAAGCTGACGTTTTTCCAAAACTAAGCGTGCCTCATTAACAACCAGGTTGTAAACCTAATTATTTCCAATTCTAAGATAGTACCCCAACTAATAATAGTTTACACAATCGCTAAGTAGAACGTTCAAGCAAATCGCCTCCATAATGCTTAAAAAAATAATTTTAATGAGCAATCAAGAAAGGCGGACGGGCCGGCCATTACCCGGAATAAGCCGGGCGATCTCCCACTTTTCTTAATGAGAAGACTCCTGACGCCGCAGAGCCATTCGGTTATTTGAATTAAGGTTCCACTAGTCGAAAATTCTTCCATACAAACGTAGTCTAGGGATTATTCCACTGTTTGACGATGTACGTTCAAAACAAAAAGTGATATCAATTTGTCTCATCATTATCTAGCCCTGTATGGAAGCAAAAAAGTAAAATAATAAAATATTTGAAACTTTTAAGCTTCGAAAGTTCCACATTTCGACACTAATTTTAACGCATTTTTGGGCACGAATAAATACCATAATAAGACGGAAAAGTGCAAAACGGCTTCCATACAGGGATAGATTAGCATTTCAACAATGCAAACAATTTTATTTTGAACAGATAGATTTAGTAGTTTTTTCATGATATCTAGACTGCCAAAGGTCTGTTTCTAAAACTTCGCGCGCTCGGTTTCGTCCTAAATCATTATCCATTTCGCTACAAATTTGCAAAAGTGTGTATTCGTATGTGAACTAGCTTCCTACTGCTCATCACAGCATCTTTTTTTTTTTTTTTTTTTTATTTGTTATAGGCTCGCGTTTGACCACTATCTCGCCTGATGTTAAGTGATGATGTGGTCGAAGGTGAAGCACGCTTGCCTAGAAGTAACCTATTCACTCTTGACTTGAAGACCCCTAGGTTGTAGCTATCAGGAAACAAAGACGCCGGTAGGGAATTCCACTCCATCTATCTCTTCCGCACGTGTTGTCGGCTGATATAAAATGTATTTTAACCCCGCGCACAAAATAGTTCGTTCCGTCGACTAGTGTACCCTTGATGAGACAGTCTATCAAACAACTTGATGGGATGGCAATTAGTGAAATACTACTTGCATTTAGATTATAAAATTGTGTGATGAAAATTATTGTTATTGGTAGATATGATTACGATTAACCAATACTAGAGGCTCATGACAATGTGCCATTCAATGAGGGCTTCCGTTTTTGTGCCCACCATTTGACACCACTGGGAGTAAGGTCCATACGTCACCATAAATATAGCTATTAAACGTTATTACGCACACGGACGAAATTTTAATTAAAATTATTTCTAATTTCGTAGAAGTGCGATTGAATATTTCATCGAGTGTGGCGCAGTTTTGCGCAGCCCCTTTTTTCGAGAAAAAAGGAGCATAACTTTTTCCGGAACGGTAATAGTTATGTTTATATAAAGCTAAAGATAAAGCTCTATTAAAGCAGTAGTTAGTAAAACTGGTACCTATTTTAATCAGCCATATTTGAAAAATATTCACCACGATAAAACAAAAATCAAAAACCCGACTGCTTAAAAAGCGTACTAAAAAGACGTAAACAAGAAGAAAATCATGCTGTGCAGTCGGAGGATACATATTCGTAAGCTGGCTGACCAAAATCAGATGTATCCTCCGACTGCACAGCATGATTTTCTTCTTGTTTACGTCTATTTAGTTGTTACGCTTTTAAAGCAGTCGGGTTTTTTGATTTTTTGAATTAACTTTTTTTATTTATAACCATTTTTTCAAATTAGGTACATTTAAACATATGAGTGTTATATATTTTAAAATCACCACTTGAATCCTTTTATTTTGATACCCCACACAATAGGTTAGGAAGAAGAAAAAAATTGGGCCTTCACAATATGGCGCCCAAAAGCCGCCATTTTTCTATTTTCCAATTTTAATGTAGCCAGTGACACTCGCAAGGTTAAGACGAATCGATTGACGTACGAATCATCAAAATGGGCCAACGCGTTTGGTCTCTGGAACGCCACATAGGAACAAACATACATACATACTTACATACATAGACTGATAAACACATTACACTCCTTCAGCAGTCGGGTAAAAATAGCGAATAAACTCGCGATTAAAGCCAAAAATCTATGGACATTTGACATTTTCAAGATCTCATTCTAGCCCCTAGCGGGACAAATTTAAACACGCTTGACCTCATTAGCTCATTGTGACATTTCGATAGCGCTTAACAATCTTACAAAGGAGATGTTCCTGAAATGTACGGAGCCTGGGCCGGTACTATGTATACTATAGGTATGTATAAATCGCTATATAATATAGTAACCGTTTTTATTGTTAGTTTTCTTTAATTTCACTTCGTTTCAATGTACACTCAAATTAACTTTGTTAAGTAGAGCAACACAACATAAAATTTAGCACGGTGGATCAGATCAGCTGTAGGTGTGCGAAAAATGTAATTTTGACAATGACATTTCTGTATATAAAATGTGTAATATCTGCGTTAAAAAAACAACACGAATTCAATTGCAACAAAGAAGCAATCAATCAATGTCCGTAGTAGTAAACTGTATAACAATCACTAAAAAAGCCGAAACATATCCAATTCAAAGTCAAAGCAAAGAAAGACTCAAAGATGTCACTACTTAAAACTGTCATTCGTCAAACGTCATGTCAAAAACAACTGTCATGGATGCCCTAAAAATGGAGTTATCTTCTTAAAAACCTTTTCAAATGATCATTTTTGTACGCCTGCACCCTTCTCATTAATTCTTCAAATTAATTTGTTAGTATTTTTATGGAATTCCCCTATTTTTTTTCTATTTATCTATGTAGTGGCCCAAACTCAAAAATCTCCTTAAGGCAATCGCGAAGTTTTCGTTGATAAAATGTTGGTCTCGAGACTTTTGTAGGTATTATGCTCCAAAATTATATAAGGAATAGCTTCTTCCAGCGGCTTCATCCGCATGAAAGTCGAAAATTATCCCGAGGATCATATTCCCGGGATAAAAAGTATAATTTGTGCTATTCCTGACTATAATCTATCTCTGTGCCTAATTTCATCCAAATCCGTCTAGCCGTTTGAGCGTAAAAAAAGAAGTAACAAACATACTCACAAAATTTCGCCTATATAATTGTGATGTAAAGTGATATCCCACAAAACATGGTGAACAGTTTTTTAAGGCAGTTTAAGGTTCGTATGCGAGGCGGAGACGAGTGCAAAAATAGACCACACACATACAAGACGAGACTTAATGTCAATTTCCTCTCCGGTCCACTTTTCCCCGCTACTACTAAAAAGTCCCAACTAACACTTTGACCAGTATATAAAATACACTAGCTTCTGCCAGGGGTTTCGCCCGCGTGTAAAGTGTTCTCATAACCCACAGGAACATACCGGGTTGAATTCATGCCAGTCTATAATTTATCTCTGTGCCAAATTTCATCCAGATCCGTTCAGCTGTTCTGGCGTGATTGAGAAACAAACATATTATACATCCATCCATCCATCCAAACATTCGCATTTATAATATTAGTAAGTTAAAATACATTGGTACCTATGAAGGTTAGTATACAAAACTACTCTCCATTTTAGTTGAAAGACAGTATCCCACAAAAGAAGCAACCAAAAAAAACCTCTGTAAAATGCCATTTTATCCCCTGTAATCATGTTCTCTGAATTCTGAATTCACAAGTCTCAATTTCAATTGGACCGGTCCTTCTCTATTTATTTATTTTATTTATTTATTTATTAGGCTCACCAACAATTGTTAACACTTAAATATTACAATTTATACACTTAATACTAAAGTCGAGTGTCACAATTTTTAACAGGTAAGCACCACATATGCTAAGTTGTTGTACAATCATTTAGAAAAATAACTTAATTAATAGGAATAAGAAATGGTTTTGATTGATACCGTAGATAGATATCTTGACTTAAAAATAAAAACTAAAATTCAAATAAGTGCATCACACTACATATCACCGTGTGTTAATTTGCGGAACTTGGTAAGTGAGTCCGCATGCACATCTGCAAGATCGCTGCAGCTGTTTAAGAGTTTACACATCCGGGGAATGGCCGAGTTGTCACCGAGAACGGTTCTACGTGGTGGAGGGTAGAAAGGAGTGATAGGAGCACGGGGGTATCTAGCTGGAGCTCGGAACTTGATTTTGCCCAATAACTGAGGGCAGTCTATTTTGTTCCTCAAGATTTTAATTAAAAAACTTGTATCGATAATATTTCTACGTTTCTCTAGAGAGTTTATCTGAAAATGCAATAACCTAGCCACGTATGATCGCTTTTTTTTGGCAATTCCGCAGGAATATGCCAAATGCCAGAGAAACCTCTTTTGAATGCGCTCCAATCTCAATTTATGTGTAGCATAATGTGGCCTCCAAACAGTACTACAGTACTCCAAAATGCTACGAACGTAGCAGTTGTATAATAAAATTTTAGTTTTAACCCGTCGAAAGCCAACCACATTTCTAATAACAAAACCCAACGTTCTAGAGGCTCGCTTGATGATGCTCTCTAAGTGAGGTACAAATGTGAGCTTTTTGTCAAACAGTACACCCAGGTCTTTAATTTGTTCCACTTCCTGGATGTCGTGGGTACCAATGTAATAAACAGTCGGTACTACAAGCCTCTTCCGAGAAAACTTAATATGAAAGCATTTTTTAATGTTTAAGTCCATGTCATTGTTAACACACCACTCAATTAATTTATCCAGATCATTCTGTAGTAACTCAGAATCATCATTTGACTCAATTACTTTACTAAACTTGAGATCATCAGCATACATGAAACATTCGCAGAAACGGAAGCATTCAAGTATGTCATTAACAAAGACAATAAATAATATTGGACCGATATGAGAGCCCTGCGGAACGCCCGACGTAATTGCACAAGTACCAGATTGGAAGCCATTAACTGCGACAAAGTAGGAACGGTTCTCTAAGTAAGACTTTAACCATGTCAATAAGTTACCAGTAATGCCATATGCCATTAACTTTTCCATAAGGATATCGTGTGACACACGGTCAAAAGCCTTACTGAAATCCGTATAGATAACGTCAACCTGTTTGCCAGAGTCAACAGCATCAACTAAGGATTCGGTGAAAGTCACCAGATTTGTACAAGTAGACCTGGCGCCCACAAAACCATGCTGGGAGACACCAAGATAAAGTTTTAAGTGTGATTGAATGAGAGGACAAATCAAAGACTCAAAAACTTTACCCATAGTAGACAGGAGAGAGATAGGTCTATAATTGCCCACATTACCGCTATCACCGCTTTTGAAAACAGGTACAATCTTTGCAGTTTTCCAAATATCGGGAAAGACGCCTGTCCTTAGTGATCTATTAAATATTAATAACAAAGGAGATGCCAATGAAGAAGCGCACTTGGAGACAAATACAGGTGGTATCCCATCAGGGCCGGCACCTTTATGGCAATCTAGGGACTTTAATTTGATAACCAAACTGTCATGGTCTATTACAGGTGCCGTGAGAGGCAGACTGTTGTTATTCAGATTTTGAAGGGAGTCTGAGATTGAAGAACGCTGAGTTGATTTCCTACTAACAAAAACAGAAGAGAATTGCTCCGCAAACATTTCACACACTTCTAGTCCATCCGACGTTGCCCTGTTTCCATCACTCATTGTAATAGGAAATGAGCTGGAACCACCCCGTTTGCCTTTAATATACGCCCAGAATTGCTTTGGATTATCAGAGATATCAGTTTCGATATTTGCAATATATTTATTGTAACTTATGGTTGCTAAATGCGAGCACCTTTTACTCAACAATTTAAATTCTATTTCATCCATAGGGTTTTTGTATGTTTTGAAACGCTTTCTGATTTTTTCCTTCTCCTTTAAAGTTCTAATTAAGTTTCTATCAAACCAGGGTGGATATTTCGTTTTCTGAGTTCTTCTGGCAGGGACGTGTGTTTTTATAATATCTAAAAGCCTATCGTAAAAAATTACAAGCATCTCATTAACATCCTCCTTGTCCTCCAATAATAACGCCCAGTCTATTTCATTTATATGCGTACAAATTATATCATAGTCCACTTTAAAAAAATTTGGACGGATATTATTAAGATTGTAGGGAAGTCTAGGGTCTGCGTTAGCATTTAGTAAAATTTCTAGAGGAGGGTGAAGGGAATCAATTTTGCTTAAAGGGTTTTGTGCAACACTCACGCTACCAGAAGGCATGTTACTTAGGGCAAGATCTAATATTTTTCCTGAATTATTGCAAATGTTGTTAAGTTGCACGAGTTTATTTACATGTGTAAAATCTGTCAAAACATGGGTGAATCCAGGCGGTGCGTAACCAACAGTCGAATCACTTACCAAGCTCCAGTTTATAGCACTTAAATTAAAATCACCTACTATGCATGTGTACAAGCTTGGCTGTTCTAAAACTATGCCACAACAATCCAAAAAATATTCCAATGTTAGTCGAGTAACAGGTGGTGGTAAGTATACGGCGCACAGAGCCATTCGACGTATAGATTTTGTGATTGGTACTTCAACGGTTATCCAGAGATCCTCACACCGGCTTTCCCAGTGAAACATTCGTTTTGAGGTAATTTTCTTTAAAACGGCAATTAAAACTCCACCCCCGTCCCTTTTCCTACCATCCCTGTCCCTTCTATAGACGACGTACCTATTGTCGAATAGCTCTGCACTCATTACAGAATCATTCAACCATGTCTCGGTTAAAATTACAATATCATAAGACTCACAAGATAACTGACGACAAAAGCTGTGAGTCTTTGTTCGCAAACCTCGCGTGTTCTGATAATATATTTTTAAAGCTTTGAATTTAAACTAAGATTAAATGCCAAAACAATGATTATTAAACAGCTAAACTAACTTATTTAATGTCTCCATATTCCTGACCAAGATATGCTCCGCTTCTTGGGCTTTCCGCATGAAAATCCGACCAGATCGGATCCAGACATATTGATACCCGATTTCTTTGGCCTTGATTCTTGCAGCAGCATGCAAGGCCTTGTTGGCGGTAGATAGGTGCTCGGTTACAAAGATAGGTAACTTTGAACCCGAATACCCAAGGTGCGTGCTGTTTATCTTGTTGTTCGGATTGGACTTATTGTACTTAATAGTAGCTGCAAGAAATTGATCACGGACTCGCGGAGAGCTAAGCTGCACTACCACTGATCGTGGACGGTTTGTGTTAGGATTGAGCTTAGCAACCCTGGTGCAATGCATAATGTCTTTCTCTATAATACCGCATCCTATCACTTTTGATAGATCGGCCACAACTTGGACTAAATTTTCCTGTTTTTTTTCCGGAAGACATTGAATTTCGATATTATTCGAACGGGTTTGTTGTTCCAGGTTATTTAAACGTCCTGCCAGGTCCCCGATTGTTCTCCTCATGTCGAAATTCTCCTTTTGCAATTCCTTAATATTTTCCCTAGAGGCCGCATGCTCCTTAAGAAGGTCCTCGTACTGACCGTTCATAAATATCATAGAATCGTTCATACTTTCTATTTTCTCTTTGATAGGGTGTAGTTCTCTATTTAACATATCGTTAATACTAGTGTTGAACTTGGATAATATCTTCTCAAGCTCGATCTTCATTACATCCTGAACTATTTTACGAACGTCTTGATGAGTCAATTTTTGCTCATTACTAGCCTGGGGTGGAGACGACAGGGCTTGCCTTTTGTTACCTCTAGAGGGTGCAGGGATGTTGTGCAGTGGTGTACCACCAGACTTTTTTGGTGGAGATGGTTCAGACATTATAATATAGTAAGTAGTCTACCGTAAGTGAACTATATCCAATTACTAAAGCAAGATACTTGCTATTACCAGATAATTAGCAATCTTGTACCAATCTTGTATGGTAGAAAATTCCTCACTCTGGCCACCCTGAATATTGTCGTCTTCGGTCCCCCTTTACTAAACCTTGACAGCAATGACAGGTCGTCAGAAAAATACGTGGGTATTTCAATAAAATAATTATCTGCAAAAAATCGACAACTGTCAAACGCGATTTTCAATAAAGTTATTTCAGATGTTTTTGCACTGTTCAGTCAGATATTTATCGGTTAAAAGTTCTTTATAGCACTTATCTTCAGACAAAACGCAACTGACACTTTGTTTTTGCACTATTACACGAAATATTTTATTTATTTCCGGGAGCGACACTGACAACAACAATAGACAAATACTTTTCTACTTATATCTATAAAAGGATAACGAAGTTACCGTCAGCTTCAATGTGAAAGCCAATCGAATATTAGGTTAGAGCCATGGAACCTCCCTAATGGAAACCATCGTACACTTAGGTCCCATACATAATTGGGCTAAAAGGATTTCCTTTTGCCACAATGACTTGTAATATCTCCATTAGTTTTTTTATACATCACAAAGGGATATAAACGCTTATGTTGTTCTTTTCGTGGGCTTTACACAAAGTGAAATTATACTATAGACTATACAAATCAAAATAGATAACGCAAGTCCCTCCATCTGTATGAAAACCAAGCGTGCCAATTTTTCACACACAATTTAAAAACAAATTTACTTACCAATGAAAGAAAACATTTCCAATGCCTCGGCCAACTTGTTCTATACAGTTTTTACAGCTCAATATGGCATAATTAGGCATTTTTCTAGATTTCGGTGGATTTCCGGTGGATGCTAAATGAAAAGCTCAAGATCATTGATCGTAATTTTACTCCATTTTTTGACACGCGAAGTACATACAATCGCGTCATCTAGTTAGATTTATGTCTGTGATTGACATGTTTAGGATTGGTTACGTGAAATTACGCTAGTGCGGCTAAGTCGTTAAATACCCAATTCGTAAAATGCCCAACAGCTTGAAAAAGGGCTAATTCGCTAAATACCTAGTTCTGAAAATACCTATTTCTGGAAATGCCTAATTCTTAAAAAACCCAATTCTCAATAAAGTCCAATTCTTAAAAATCCCAATTCTTAGAAAGCCTAATTCATAAAAGGCGCAATTTTCAAAAAATCCAATTCAACTTGTAACTCTATTACGTACTATTAGTTGACCCGCGCAACTTCGTCTCCTCCGCTCCTATTAGTCTTAGCGTGATGATATATAGCCTATAGCCTTCCTCGATAAATAGGCTATCTAACACAAAGAATTTATCAAATCGGACCAGTAGTTCCTGAGATTAGCGCTTTCAAGTAGGTAAACAAACAAACAAACTCTTCAGCTTTATATATTAGTATAGATGACGAAATAGGTACATAAAATAAAATTGCTGAAAGACGGTACAAATCAAATATAATGTAATTCTTAAAAGTAATAACAGTCATTATCGATTGTATACAATACCAACATTGATTAAGGTACAAATCTGTAAATAAAATGCAATTGTTCTTCGGTAAATCGGACTGTATCATCGATTGATACGTACGAAAACAAAAGTAAACTCATGAAAAAAAAAACGGAAAAATAACATAAAATATCGCCGAGATAAAAAAAACATAATATCATCATTGGATGATACTTACTATTTTAGAGTAATAATGTAGGTGTTATCAATGCAAAGTCATCATGTATAATTATCTAATAAATTACACCAGAAGTTGGAAGTAGATCATCTTTTAAAAAAAATCGTGAACCGATATCTCTTGCGTTGAGTGCTGTGAGAAGTTTTTTATATTTCTTGTCGAATAAGATAACTTTATTACTTCGGTTTTTTCTAAGTCCATTAAATAAACAGCTCCGTTTAACATTCACATCAAAATGTGTAGATTCCTTTTTTATTTTATGAATAAATAAAAATAGGCTGGGACGTTTTCGAATGACAACATTGAGTCTCCTGTGCCATGCTTCTACAGCATTGGTGGTTCGGTGGCGTTGACCGGAACAACTTAATAATGAAGGGACAGTCGATGCCAATGTCTCTCTAAATATTTTTATTTTTTCATTGCTGCAGTTAATGATTCAATTTTGCCATAAATAATTTGCCATCCCTCTGGTATATAGCGGGGTGGCAAAAGTGGTAATACAGCGGCCATACGAATGACATTACGGTTTTCTTTGCATCTTTTTTCCAAATTGCTTGTTGGTAGTGAAAATAACAACCACTTACCTTTGCATTCGGATAAACATTGCTTACTGAATTCATAACTGCCTCCTCATAATCACATTTGAAGTTGCAAATCTTCAGACCTAATTGATATTTTAATACATTAAAAAGCCGCGTATATGTTTGTTGAGTCTTGTTTGGCAGAAGACAATATATTACGGGAATTATATTGGTTGTGTTTTTGTCTGATGCTAGGTCAAAATGTATAGAGTATAACTGATAAAAGGGGCTAGGAACGCATTTAAAAGTTCCATCTCCATAGAAGCAGCCTTTTCTTTTTTTGCACCACGGATAATCTTTCTTGACATTTCCGAAGCAAACACTAATATTTTGTCGGTTTCGCCATCGTTAGCAATCCGAAATTTTTTTGCTAAACATTCTGGTACAAATATATCCTCCACGTTACGAAAAGTCAACTTATTCGCATGTAAAAATCGTTTTCTGGCTGAATACAGACTATCTTTTATTGAATGAAAAGATGGGAGTTTAGATGAGCTTGTCGCCGGCAAATTATCAAGTCTTTTCAAAAATTTCTTTTATAGGTCTCAAATTTCGACACACCTCTTTTTTTAATTCATTCCGTTTAAGAAATACAATGTTTTTTTCCTCGTCGGGTTCGCATTTATGTCTGGACAATCTTAAAATTTTCTTCTTTGTCACGTCCAATGTTAGCGATGCACTACACTCCATTTTGCTTATGCATCGCCAAAATGTGCTGCCATTTTTATTCACCTGCCTCGATTTATTGTAACGTTGCCCTTTATGGAGCAGAGTATCGTTACCTTTCTGATTTTTATCAAAACTAAATTCAAGTTCTTCCATTATTAAACGCGAGTTCACACAATAGAGTAACACAACAACAAAACAGAAACACCGGATTTGATTCCTCTCGATCAAATATTAATTACTACCCACATTATTCGTGTTTGTTAAATTAATATAATTTGAGTTGACTATACCCTTAAAGCAATAAAATTCAGATATCAGTTCATAATATTATTTTCTTGCCGGATGACAGGAGTGACTCTGTCATAAACTGCTTTTTTTCATCGAGAGGTAGTGGCATTTTTATGTACAAAGAAAATCGGCTTGTCCGTTAGTTTATAAACAATTTATATAAAACTGTTGGTGTGAGCCTATAGCTGTATAACTCACTGTTCACACCAACTAACTTGCACGCAGTTATCTTGAATAAAGATGTGGAATGTATTCACTGATACTTGGATTTTGGTAAAAAATAGATTTATTTTAAACCATAAGAAAATTCATGACACAACGAGAAAAACAATTAACACAATAAGAATAGATGTCAGATTTTAAACTCTGTCTAGAGAGTTTACTCGACCATAGTATTAACATTGAAGTATAAAAACCTTGTAGCAGCAGCGGTGAGGTTTGTGAAAACTTATGGTAGTTTTGAGATTGTGTTGAGGATTTTTAATAAAAACGATGCGTTCGTCTTAACGTACAAATTCTGTATTCGCCATTTTTATTTTTACAACATTCAAGGAGAGGGGTGTGGGAACAATATTTTAGGAGACGACCAATCACAGTCGATCGACAGGTATGACGTAGTATATGGTATCATTTCCTGCTTCGAGATGTCGCTGTCGGTCCCTGATGTGCGTCAATGGAGTAAGAATCCATAACATGCCCCCGGCCTTGGAAGCAGTGGCTTTCAATAGTCTTCAGTCACTGCATCAGTTTCGATCACATCCTGTAGTAGCGGACATATCTTGGTGAATGCGCGCCTCACCACGCCTGATGACGTCTGTATATCGGCCACCCGGGATATACCATCCTTTCCTGGGATAGTGCAAAGGACACGTCCTAAATGCCACTTCAAAGGTGGGAGGTTGTTGTCCTTAATAGCAACTAAGGAGTTTGGTTTGAGCTCGACCTTATTCGCCGTCCATTTTGTCCGCACCTGCAGCTCGGAGATGTATTCCTTCGCCCACCGGTTCCAGAAGTGTTGACGAAGTTGTTCGACCCTCTGGTATCGCTGAAGACGACTAGCAGGAACATCGCTCAGGTTATCGCAGGCTGGCGCAGTCAATGGTCGGCCAATAAGGAAGTGTCCGGGGGTGAGCGGGGAAAAGTCACTAGGATCGGAGGAAAGAGGAGACAGAGGTCGGGAATTTAGCACGGCTTCTATTTGAGCCAATACTGAGCTGTACTCTTCGAACGTGAGATGCACGTTACCTATCACTCGACGAAGATGGTGTTTACACGACTTTACTCCTGCCTCCCACAGACCACCAAAATGCGGAGAATAAGGGGGAATGAAATGAAATTTAATATTTTGACTAGACGCGAATTCTGAAATATCATTACTGCAATTAGTTAAAAATTTTGAAAAATCATTCATTACACCTACGAAATTACGACCATTATCAGAGTAGATATCTGCAGGTTTACCACGGCGTGAAATGAATCTCTTTAAAGTATGTAAATACGCTTCACTGGAGAGGTCACCGACTAACTCCAGGTGTATGGCACGTGTCACGAAACAAACAAATAGACAAATGTAGCCCTTGATAAGCTTAGCACCCCTACCCTTGCGGTTCAGTATGAGGACTGGCCCAGCGTAATCCACCCCACAACGAACAAATGGAAGACTAGGTGTAACTCGATCCCTAGGCAAGTTACCCATCAGAGGACTAAGCGTCTTACCTCTAATGCAAGTACAGGTAACACAACTATGCACTACCTGACGCGCTAAATTTCTGCCTCCGACCGGCCACCATAATTCGCGCAAATTAAAAAGTAATGCCTGCGGAGCAGCGTGGAGAAGCTGAATATGCTCATGACGAAATAATAAAGTGGTAAAATAATGCTTGCTATGAATTACAATTGGATGCTTTTTACCGTAAATGAATTCATCAGAATTAACTAAACAACCACCTACGCGCATTAATTTTTGATCATCTAAAAACAAATTTAATTTAGACAAACAACCTATACTTTTAATGGTTTCATTATTAGATAATAACTTATATTCAACTGGATAAGATTCCATTTGACAAAATCGAGCTAATGTTTTATCTGCGTGGTCTAACTCGTCTACACTAAGGCCGCCTGTACGCTTATGATTTTTACATCGACTGTTATTTATAAAACGTAACATAAAGGCAGCCGCACGCCTCATACGTTTAAATTGAGAGAAACGAGTGAAGGGAAACAAAGATAATTCACAAAAATCATGAGCTACAACGGCAGTGACGCATGATTTGACCTCAGGTAACTCGCGATGTTTGAACGAGTCCGAACTTTTGTGATCGTCTATTGAAAAGCTAGGGTTACGAAGAAATTCAGGACCCTCCCACCACAAGGTAGATGAAGAAAGTTCTTCCAATCGAGCACCGCGTGACGCTAGATCGGCGGGATTATCTCCACCGCTTACGTGACGCCATGGGGCGTCTAGTGTAAAATCATGAATTTCCGCGATCCGATTTTGAACGAATGTCTTAAGTTGGTTCGGCCTCATGTGCAGCCAGCCTAAGACAATCGTGGAATCAGTCCAAAATATTATGCTATTAAAATTACAACATAATGAGTTGCGTACTTTGTCGTACAGACGAGCACCCAATAAAGCCCCACAAAGTTCGAGCCGTGGGATACTAATAAAAAAAAAGGTTTCAAAGGCGCGACCTTTGTTTTTGAAAATAATAATCTAACCGATACCGTAAAATCATTGCAAACTGTGCGAACATAAACACATGCGCCGTACGCCGTCTGAGACGCGTCGCTAAAAATGTGTAAGTCAATATACATAGGCTGTGTACCTATAGCGTGGCGAGGTATACGAACAGTATTTAGCGCTTGCAACGAGATAACAAACCGGTTCCACACGCGCGCCGTGCCATCTGGAACTTTATCATCCCAATCTATTTTTAATAGCCACAATTGTTGTAAAAGAACTTTGACAACAACTATGACAGGACTTAATAAGCCGAGAGGATCAAAAATTTGAGAAACGATTGATAAAATAGACCTCTTTGTAATAGGCTTGGCATCATTAATATGAAAGTGAGTATTAAAATAAAAGTTGTCACTTGCGTTATGCCAGCCCATTCCTAAGCTTTTAGAACTAACATTTTCGTCTAAACTTAAAGTTTTAAACTGACTAGATGACTGACGGTCATCATCATGTTTAAAATTAAATATCCACTTCCTAAGTGGAAAACAGCCCGACTGCAGCGTCTTCTGAGGTTTTTCGCATAGATCTAATAATTTTATTTTATCATCTAATCCCGTAATGTAATCGTCGACATAAAAATCCTCTTTTATAGCTCGAGCGACATCAGGATCAGGCGATTCAGAGGCTAATTGCTTTAGGCACCTAACACTTAGAAAAGGCGCGGAGGCGGTTCCATACGTCACGGTGTTTAATTTGAATATACCTAACGGCTTTGAGGGATGGTTACGCCACAGAATCATTTGCAACCTACGCTGACCCTCGTCTACCAGGCACTGCCGGTACATCTTCTCCACGTCGGCGCACGTGACATACCTGTGCTGCCGAAAACGGAGAAGAATGGCAATGAGATCACCCTGTATAGGAGGGCCAACCAGTTGCAAATCATTCAGTGACTTCCCAGTGCTCGATCGTGCGCTTGCATCAAACACCACGCCCAACTTGGTGGTGGTGCTGAGCTCGCGGAACACGCCATGATGTGGCATGAAATAACACGGGGATTCATAGGAATCTACCTGTGTCATATGGCCTAAACTAAGATACTCTTGCAAAAAATTGGAATAAAGTAATTTATATTCAGGAGAACGCTGCAGCCGTTTTTCTAGCGCAAAAAATCGACGTTCTGCTTGTGTATAAGAATCCCCCAAGGTATCAGGTGACTGATGGAGTGGAATGTGCACGCAGAATCTCCCCTCGCTATTGCGAGTAGTAGTGCGAACAAAGTGATCTTCGCATGCACGTTCTTCCTCAGTCTGTGCGTCTCTGACCTTAGACGGTTCCTCAATCTCCCAGAACAATCGAAGTTGCGTATCTAAAGAATTAATAATATTGCAATGAATTGGCGCATTTTTTCGCGTATAATTATGTATAGGCCCGGAAATAATCCAGCCTAGTTTGGTGTTCTGTAGAAACGGACCACTAGACAAACGAATTTTACCGTCTTCTAACAAATCCCAAAACCTATCTGCGCCAATCAAAATGTCAATATTTTTGTAGTCTAGAAACTCCGGATCGGCCAACCGTATGTTGTCTGGAATACAGACTTGCGCGTTTAATTTACATACGGCAGGCATCGAAGCCGTGATCCTAGACAGCACATAACAATGAATGCGCGCAGTAAATGAATTATCGACGCAGGATTTAATGACGATATTACAAGCTTGCGAACAATGTACTACCGAATTACCTACGCCTCGAACTTCGTTTGTGGACTGTATTAATGGTGCATTTAAGAGTTGACATAATGATTTAGAAACGAAACAGCGCTGGCTTCCATTATCAAGGAGCGCCCGCGCCTTATGATATCTACCGTGTACATCTGCCACGTCAACGATAGCTGTTGACAATAACACGGACTGCACACCTATAGACTTCGATTGTGGTTGCATGTGTGCCTTGTTTACTTGAATAGGGACTGCGGGGTCCGAGGCGGCTGGTGCGGCTGCGGGGTAGCGCGCAGGCGCTTCACTCTCATTAGCACGCGGTGGTGACGCCTCAGTAGTCGTTGTGGAATGCAAAGCAACAGAACGATTAGCGTTATCATTATGCAATAATGAGTTATGTTTTTGATTGCAGTGTCTACAAGGCCCAAACCTACAATTATTTATTGAGTGCCTCGAATGTAAACAATTCTCACATAAGTTGTGCTCGCGTACAAGTTTAAGCTTTGTGTCTAAGTCGCATTCGATAAACTATACACATATACAGTGGATGATTCGCGTTACATTTTGCGCATATTAACTTACCGCGTTGCTTATTTGATTTGCTCGGCCCGCTAGAAACATTACAGTGTGACATATTATGATATTTTGAGTGTTGTTTTTTGTTGTCAGTGCTTTGAGCTTCTTTGCTATGTGACCGCTGCAATGCCTCAAGCATGTCTGCTTTGTTGCGCAGAAAGTTTATTAAAACATCCACCGATAAACGCTTATAATTATTGTTATCGTTTGGGTTTGGGAACAATGTGCACTTATGAGACCCCCATTCTCTTTCAGTAATTCTATCTAACTTCGAAACCATGATATTAATAATTAAACTATCCCAGTAGTTTGTAGGCTCACCTAGTACCTTAAGGGCGCATAAATTTTTCAAAATAGTGTCTATTAATGTTCTAATCGAAGATGGCGACTCTTTAGTTATAGCAGTTATATTTAACAAAGCTTTGATATGGTGATCAATTAAAAGACCGCAATTATTATATCGGTTGAGCAATAAATCCCAAGCAACCTGATAATTATCAGCAGAAAATTCTATGGAATGTATAACTAGTTCTGCGCTGTCTTTTAGGGATGATTTGAGATAGTGGAACTTTTGGATGTTGGAAATATCTTTAGAATTATGAACTAGTGAGGAAAATGTGTCTCTGAATTCGAACCAGTGCTCATAAGAACCGTCAAATGTAGGCATAGTGATAGTGGGTAACTTCACGGATTGTATTTGACTGTTGTTATGACTATGAAATGACCTGGAACAGTCAGCGACCTCATCAGAGTTTAGCATACACTCAGCAAGTGATATTAAATTATAGTAACTATCTTCAAACTGTTCTCTTTGATTTAATTGTTCGCCTAATTCACTATCGGACACTCTTTCTTCTATTTTAGTTTGAATGTCGTTGAATTCAGAAAATAAAGTAGTACATCCTTGAATCCTCAACTTTAAATCAATGCGTTTTTGATTAAGAAAGTCATGATCACAATCTTTTAAAGACTCTAAATAATTATTAAATTTGGTAAGCCTGCCCTTAATTATACCACGCTTCCTAATTAAATCGCGAACTAACTCACTACTTTCTACGCTTAGAAAATTAGGAGATTTGTCACGGGATCTAGCAGAGTCAATAGGCATTTTGGTGGTCAGTGAAAAGAGGAGTACTCACGGTTTTATAATCGTCAGCTCAATCACACAAGACACTGATGCTAGCAACGTCACCAGGCTAGTAATTGACTGGAAATCCGATATTCCGAGAATACAATGCGGCAATTTCTCTGAAATAAGATCACAGACACACTATAGCACCAAATAGAACTCAGGAGATGATAGGAAGGAGTAAGGATTGGCCCCACCGATTGCGTATTATTTTAGAAGAAACCATTTGCGTTTTCTTCTCAATCCGCCACGTGCAAGTGGTTCACATCAGGTCGCACGGCGATCTTGTAGATATATAATCCAGTATCCGGCTCGAAGGACCAAAATGTAGCAGCAGCGGTGAGGTTTGTGAAAACTTATGGTGGTTTTGAGATTGTGTTGAGGATTTTTAATAAAAACGATGCGTTCGTCTTAACGTACAAATTCTGTATTCGCCATTTTTATTTTTACAACATTCAAGGAGAGGGGTGTGGGAACAATATTTTAGGAGACGACCAATCACAGTCGATCGACAGGTATGACGTAGTATATGGTATCATTTCCTGCTTCGAGATGTCGCTGTCGGTCCCTGATGTGCGTCAATGGAGTAAGAATCCATAACAAACCTCCTTTCTTACAAAAACAAGGTATTTACAAGTGACGTTACACCCTTATAAAGGTACTTCTTTTAAATCACTACTACCATTGCTACTAAACTATATACGTGAAAACTTAGATAACATAATTCCGTTATGAATAATTGTAGGATAAATTGCAGATATATAAGTGTGCAATATATATAATTGTGATTCACATTGAATGGTTTCCATAATGTTTGTCTGCTGCACCATAGTACATATGTATGGAGTATTATGTACGTATGTAAGGAGGATAATATTTTTCGATCGTTCATAATGTGTATTTATTTATGTATGTCTGTAAGTATTTCCAGAATACGTCCTTTTGCGAATTGGTAATTTTAAGAACTAGTCCTTATGAGAATTGGTAATTATAAGAACTAGTCCTTTTGCGAATTAGCCGTTTTAAGAATTAGTCCTTTTGCGAATCAGCCATATCCCGAATTAGGCATTTGTAGTATGCTAGGCATTTTGCGAATTGGGTATTTAACGACTAAGCCGAAAATTCTTCCATACAAACGTAGTCTTGGAATTATTCCACTGTTTGACCATGTACGTTTAAAATAAAAAATGATATCAATTTGACTCATTATTATCTAGCCCTGTATGGAAGCGAAAAAGTAAAAAAAGAAAATATTTGAAAGTTATGAGCGTCGAAAGTGCCACATTTCGACACTAATTTTAACGCATTTTTGGGCGCAAATAAATACCATAAGAAGACGGAAAATTGCAAAACGGCCTTCATACAGGAATAGATTAGTAGTTCAACAATGCAAATAATTTTATTTTGAACAGATAGATTTAGTAGTTTTTTCATGATATCTAGACAGCCAAAGGTCTGTTTATAAAATTTCGCACGCTCGATTTCGTCCTAAATCATTATCCATTTCGCTACAAATTTGCAAAAGTGTGTATTCGTACGCGAACTAGCTTCCTACTGCTCATCACAGCATCTATATCTTTCACACGTGTTGTCGGTTGATATAAAATGCATTTTAACCCTGCGCACAAAATAGTTCGTGCCGTCGACTAGTGTACCCTTAAAGTCCCAGTTGAGCCCATTCATTGGTCCTTCGATTGCGCAAAAATATATACCGGTTTTTGCCCTAATTGACGCCGTCAACAACATCGGTCGTCGTGTTCATCTGCGTGGACTTTGACCGCTCGCGAGCACCACGCGGTACGACCACGAAGAAAAGAACAAAGAAGTCGTTCCCGAGCCAGCCTGCATAGTCAACGTGGGAGCTGACGTCATTCTTTGGGAGTATAATACTGTATTTGAGTGAGTCCGTTCCAATTAGCTATTATTCTGCTTTCATTTTATTGCCGAAAATCGTTGTTCATCTTCCCATCATTCAGTGATCATTCTGTGTCTCAACATGAGTGCTTTCATAGTGTTAACTACGGCACTGCTTGTTAAATTACGTATATATTTTGTATCGAAAACGCTCGGTCATTAGCTACTTCGCACCACGATAACACGTGTCGAGTCGTTGACCTTGAAACTTATTCTCGATCATTTACACTAACGCACAGCTGTTTGCAGTTTTCTTATCTATTGAATACATTAGAAGCAGTGCGTCCAGCTGTTATTTAACTTAAAAACATTGATAAAAAACGTAGTTCAATTAAATCGAAGCTTACTATTTACAGCAACCATTTAAATTTAATAAAAAGTAGTTCCGCAATATCTGAGTTGCAACGTTTAGATTTAGAGGAGCGTTTTAATAGATTTGAAACCTTACACACCGAATTTGATGCCTTACAGACACACATCGAAGTGATATCCGAAGACAACGAGTCAGCTTTGACTGAGCGTGAGGACTTTGACCACCAGTTTTTCAACTTGGTGGCACTCACGCGCAGCCTGCTCGGTGTCTCGGCCATAGGTGCTGCGTCGGAGGCGGGCTTCAAAGATGCTGACTCAGGTGCACATGTTTCATTTTGGAATTCTTTTGATCGTTTGCCTAAAATTGATTTGCCACATTTCGATGGGAACTACCAATGCTGGCTCGAGTTTAGGGATACTTTAGGGTCATTGATCCACGACAATTCTAGCATAAGTGACATCAACAAGTTCCACTACCTGCGAACTTCACTCCAGGGGAATGCAGCTTTAATTATAAAAAACATTGACTTTAAAGCTGACCATTATATTCTAGGGTGGGACCTGTTGTGCGAACGTTACAATAACAATCGACTTCTAGTGAAAAATCATTTACAAGCTTTAATTGAAGTTGAACCAATTACAAAAGAGTCAAGTATTTTCATTAGAAACCTTGTTGATGTTATTAATAAAATATTAGGGCACTAACTTCATTAAAAAGGCCTACTCAATATTGGGATGATATTATTATTTATTTTATGATTAAAAAAATCGATTTAACAACAAGTCGTGACTGGGAAGAGCATAGAAACAATACTTATAAAGATGATCCTACTTTAACACAATTTTGTTATTTTTTAAGCAGAAAAGCGGACTGGTTAGAATCAGTGGAGACAAATCTTAGTTCTTCTCAAACGAATGCTATAATCGCCTTAAATAATAGTCATTCAAATAAAACCGATTCTAAGCAAACAATAAATAAAAAATTTGAAAATATAAATAAAAACAGTAAATGTCCACTTTGCTCCCAAGCACATACGTTATTTAATCTTTTAGAAACTTGACAATAGAAAATCGTATACAAAAGGCAACTCAACTTAATGTTTGCATTAATTGCTTACGCTTTGGACATAATTCTACAAAATGTAGATTTTCTCATTGCAAATATTGCAAAACAAAGCACAATACGCTTTTGCATATGGAAAATAACGAGCCCAAACTTGCTTCCAATCCATTGCCTTCTATCACGCCTTCTGCACTGCCTTCTGCTTCTACTTCTTCAAATGTTGTGCTTTCAGCCAATTCCATGCAGCTTGCTTCTTCTGCGCATGTTTTACTGTCCACAGCTATGGTGAACGTGACTGGCGTGACGGGTAAGAAGTACACCGCACGCCTACTGCTGGACAACGGCAGTACGGCGAACTTTGTTACGCAAAGCTTATCAAAGAAGCTGGGTTTGTTACGACACGATACGAGCACCAAGGTAACGGGTATTAATAATCACATATCCACCAGTACACAGTCTTATCACCTCACAATAGAGTCTTTATGCTGTGCCTTTACTGTAGATATCAAGTGTCACATTTTGCCAGAAATCACAAAATTTCTACCATCTTCATTCGTACATATCAATCACGTCCCTATTCCTTCAGATCTTTAGCTAGCAGACCCGAACTTTAACGTTCCGTCGGTCGTAGACATCCTGGTAGAGGCTGAAATTTTCTGGAATGTCTTAGGTAGCAAAACAATAGACTTAGGGAAAAACCTACCTAAATTATGCGAGACCAAGTTAGGATGGTTAGTTTCAGGTAGTATTTCGCACCAATCATGTTTTTCTGCTTATCATTTTTGCCATCATTCCCATGTCACTCCCGACCTAACTCAATTTTGGGAGCTTGACAATGTTTCTTCAAAACATTCACTCTCGCTTGAGGAGAGAATGTTTGAGCAGTCTTTTGCTCAAACCACCGTTCGTAATGATGGTGGTGGATTCGTAGTATCAATGCCTTTAAGAGGGGATCCTAGTACATCATCAATTACCAATCATCAGGTCACTCATTTACCAATGCTAGAAATCGTTTTCTCTCCCTTGAACGACGACTTAAACGCGATCCATCATTTCATAAAAAATATAATGAGTTCATGATAGAATATGAGCGCCTAGGTCATATGACGTTAGACTCAAAACTCAAACTGTACTCCTTCACCAAAAAACGCCATGAAAATTTATTATATTCCACATCATGGAGTTATTCGCATTTCAAGCACCACTACACAGCTATTCGACGCATCAGCTCCTACCAGTTCGGAGGTGTCGCTTAACGACATTCAAATGGTCGGACCCGTAGTTCAAGACGATCTGTTTTCCATTTTAACACGTTTTCGTCAGCATAACTACGTGGTCTCAGGTGACGTGGAAAAAATGTACAGAGCCATAGATTGAAATCCAGTCCAACAGCCTCTTCAAAAAATAGTTTTCAGATTTGAGCCTTCAGAACCACTTAGAACCTACACTTTAAATACGGTTACCTATGGTACCGCTTCTGCGCCCTATCTAGCCACTAAGTGTCTTGTAAGTCTGGCTGATGACGTTGAGAACCATCGTGCCAAATGCGCTATACGACGTGATTTTTACGTCGACGACTTTCTTAGTGGAAGGGATACGATAGCTGAAACGGTGGATATGTCAAAAAAGGTACAATCTGTTCTATCATCTGCAAAATTCAATTTATGAAAATGGCGATCAAACAATCCTCAAATTCTAAAAGAAATCGATACTGGAAATATGAAATAACGTAAGGAACAAAACTAAGATTTTCAGGAGAGTAAAAATAAGATATTTTTCTTGCAAAACTGACTATAATTTTTTAACTATATGTTTTTTGTAAAAACTGTCTAGGACAAAGTTTCTTAGATTTCTTCATTCTTTGAAGCTTAAATGGCAAAAAATCAATAAAGCTTATAGTTATAAAGATAGCATATCCCTTACGTTAAATAATAATGAATAAAGCTGATATACGTTAGTAAAAATTTTGATGTAAATGAACAGCCTTGATGTATAGGACATTAAAGGAAATAAACATTTAGGCTTTTTCAAATTAAAGGTCTCTTAATGATGTACCATATATTGCTTATGCTGTTAACATATTATAAAAATATAATTTTAAACATCCGTGACCTACTTACTATGCCTACGCTATATTATAGTTTATAGTTATGCCTGTTTTCTGGTTTTGTTTTCTTCTTCAGTAGTACATCTTCTTAACTATTGTTACTATCTGTTTTCATAGCTCTCTTTTTCCCCCTCCTTGATTTGTTTTTCTTATTATCAACTGAACTGTCTGTAAATTCTTCTTTTTCTGATCAAAGGGCTGAGCTTCCTGAAGAAGAATCGTTTCGTCTTTATTTTTAGGTTTCCGTACCCAAAGGGTAAAAACGGGACCCTATTACTAAGACTGTCTGTCTGTCTGTCTGTCTGTGCGTCTGTTACCAGGCTGTATCTCGTGAACCGTGATAGCTAGACAGTTGAAATTTTCAGAGATGATGTATTTCTGTTGCCGCTATAACAACAAATACTAAAAACAGAAGAAAATATATATTTAAGGGGGGCTCCCATAAAACAAACGTGATTTTTTTGCCGTTTGTTGCTCGATATTAATAACGGCAACAGGTAGACGCTTGAAATATTCACAGAATATTAAGTTGTATATTCATTTCAAAAAATAGTAATTATTAAATTAAAATAAAATGAATGAAGGGGGCTCCCATACAACAAACGTGATTTTTTTGCCGTTTTTTGCTTGAATGGTACGGAACCCTTCGTGCGCGAGTCCGTCTCGCACTTGGCCGGTTTTTTTCTTTGGCCTAACATCTAGATCTTCATTTCCTAAAATATCATCTTCCTGAATCAAATGAAAAGAAGAAGCAACTGGTTCAAAAATATGTATGTAAGCTCGTGAATTACGGATAGCATGACTTCAGAAGCAGAGGATCTATTTCATTCACATTGCATTGAAATGATACTGCAGAGTTTTGTGTATTGTGTGGTAGTTTAAATGGAATATGATTCTCAAGCGATGTCAGTGTCAACGTAGCAAAAAAAATTCTAAATCTATGGTGTCAACGCTATGTTAGGAGCCGCGTCTTTATCCTGTTTATGTATATCACTTGGAATTATTGGATTTGAAAAACTATCTATCGGCAGTGGTGTCAGGATCCTTTTCAATAATTTATTTATTTAAAACTTCATGCAATATACAAGTACATAGACGGACTTAATGCCTGAGGCATTCTCTACCAGTCAACCAAGGGTGGTGGAGAAATAACATGGCAGGTGCATAAGATATTGAAATAATTATTGAAATAAAATTAAATCATCATCATCATATCTGCCGAAAGACGTCCACACTGTGCTGGAAATAGGCCTCCCCCAAGCGTCACCACATTGACCGATCCCATGCGTCTCGCATCCAGTGGATCCCCGCAACCTTCACCAGGTCATCGGTCCACTTGGTGGGTGACCTTCCAACGCAACGTTTTCCGGCCCGCGGTCGCCCCTCCAGAACCTTTCTGCCTCATCGGCCAACCGTTCTGCGAGCAATGTGCTCTGCCCACTGCCACGTATGTTTTTCTTCGGGCTATGTCGATAACCCTGGTTCTCTAGCGGATCTCTACATTTCTGATTCGATCACGCAAGGAAACTCCGAGTATATTTGTCCTTTGGGTGACTTTAAGCTTTATAATGAGGCCCATTGTGAGCGACCACGTCTCAAAACCATAGGTCATCACTGGCAACACACAGTCATAGATTTTCGTCTTGAGACACTGTAGTAAGTTGGACGGGAAGATACCGCGCAACTGCCCGAGCGCTGCCCAGCCGATTCGGATTCGTCGGTTGACCTCTTTCTCAACGTTAGCCCTACCCAACTGGATCGTTTGTCCCAGTGGGTGTAACATGGGCATTCAACATGACCTTGGTTTTGTCCATGTTCATCCTAACACCCACTCTTTCGGAAGGTCTTCTGAGGTCATCGAGCATTGTACTGAAGTCCTCCATGGTCTCAGCCATGACCACTATATCGTCGGCAAACCGAAGGTGAGTGATCCTGAAGTCGAACTGACATGGTGGCGTTTTTGTACAAACACTTTAACACTTCGATGTACCGATAGTAAATTTGGCACCGTTTAGAGAGACTGCAGTACAGCCCAAGTTTCTATCGAATCGAAGGCTTTCGACCGAGGTCTTCTGTATGACAATTTATTTTCGATGCTGACAAATTAACGTAAGGTTCAATATGATACTGAAAATTTTAGTCACAATTTAATGTAAGGGACATGATATTTGTATCTTCTTAGGGAACTCTAATGTATAAGACAATACTAAAACATCTCAAATTATAGCATAACTTATGTGACCTGTTGTAAAATGTACTCGTTTTTGTTTAAATGTAAATACCAAATACTGTGAGGAAAGAGACTTACATTAGTTTTTATACAAATATTAATTTGAAATGTCATATACAGCTACTTTCTAGAAAAAAAATGGTCTAGGCTTACGGAAAATATGTGATGTAAGTGACTTTCTTTTTGAGATATCGAGATTAAATTAAATATACCAATCGATAGAGCAAGAAATTCTGAATCCAACGATGTATATAACTCATTTTCGACAAAATGTCGCTTACGTTATTTCATATTTCCAGTATCGAAATTACACATAGTAAGAAATTACATAACACTTTAAATTTTTCTGAGCATAGTCCAAACTCTCAATCTAAGACATTAGGTCTTAACTGGGTTTGTGACTCTGTCTGACTCACTTACTTACACAATAAATATCACCTCCACAGATAAAGTCACCAAACGTCATGTTCTTTCTGTCATCAGTCAGATCTTTGACCCATTAGACCTCGTAGGTCCATGCGTCGTCGAAGCAAAGCTAATTATGCAGCGTCTATGGCAAGATAAGTATGACTGGGATGACGAAGTATCGCAAGAAGTCAAAAATCATTGGTCTACATTTGAAGGCACAATAACAGCTTTAAATAATTCAAAAATTCCTCGTTGGGTTTTGCGTGAAGACTATTACGCATGAAGTACACGTCTTTACCGATGCGTCCGAGAGGGCGTACGGCGCTTGTGTGTACATTCGGTCTTGTAATGGTAGTGGATCCATGGGCGTACAACTTCTAGTCTCTAGAAATCGTGTAGCGCCCATCAAACCAACGACGATACCGAGGCTTGAACTTTGTGGAGCTTTGTTGGGTGCAAGGCTGTGTACTAAGGTTCAGGAATCGCTTACCATGCCCATTCATAAATGTAGATTCTGGTGCGACTCATCCATAGTCCTGGGACAAAAGGTTTTAATTGATTAGAAGGAGTAGAGAGCCAATCTCTACTCCTTCTAATCAATTTAAACCTTTTGTCAGAAACAGAGTCAATGAAATACAGGAAAGTACTTGTGGTCATACCTGGAGCTACGTACTGTCGAAGGACAACCCGGCGGATCTTGTTTCCCGTGGTCTCAGTGCTGACGTTATCATGCACACACCTTTGTGGTGGTCTGGACCCTCATTTTTACAGCTTAGTGAACATGAGTGGCCTAGCATGCCAAACAACGGGAAAGATAGTCTGCCGGAAGTAGTGACTCATTACATTGGTAGTGATAGTGACAATCATATTTCATTAAGTAGTGATCATTCAGAAGTGACTATTCATTCATTAATCATTTCTAATTTATTAAAAAATATTCAAGTTTACTATAAATACAAAATATAATTGCATTTAATAATTGCATGGTAATTTCTCAACAACAGAACTAGAAAACTCATTAAATATAATTATACATTATTCACAGCTTGAAATGTTTCCAGAAGAGTATAATTTGTTAAAGTCTGGACAAAAATTACCACGCCAAAGTAGATTGCTCCCTCTGACACCGTTCATTGACAATCATAACCTCATTCACGTGGGCGGAAGGCTCGATAATTCCCCCTACGATTTTAGTGTGAAACATCCTATTGTTTTATACAGTAAGCATATACTTACAAAACTTATATTTCAAATGCAACATTTAAAACTTGTACATGCTGGTCCACAGTTGTTATTGTTACATATACGGCAAAATTATTGGCCTCTAGGTGGCAGAAACTTGTCTAGATTTGTCGTGAATAAATGTCTTAAATGTTTTCGACATAAAGCTCAAAACGTTCAGCCTATAATGGGTCAACTACCTAGCTCAAGAACAAATCTTGAGTTTCCTTTTTTAAATAGTTATGTTGACTACGCTGGGCCAGTATTGGTAGCTAATCCTAAAGGCCCAGGATGCAAACTTACAAAGTCCTATATGTGCATCTTTGTTTGCTCGGCAGTGAAAGCCGTACATTTGGAGCTCGTCACCGACCTCACCACTGAGGCCTACATGGCCGCTCTAAATCGGTTCGTGGCGCGTCCTGGCAAGCCTTGAAGCATCACGTCCGATAACGGGACTAACTTTGTAGGCGCATCAAACGAGGTGTATAGGTTCTTGCAATCATCAAATGTTGCATCTGAAATGGCGCAGCAAGGTATTGAATTTATTTTCACGCCTGCATACAGCCACCATTTCAATTCATTGGCTGAAGCTGCTGTAAAATCATGTGTGCTGGACGTAGCGTGATCACTGGCCCCGAGAAAAGAAGGGCGTAAACCTTCTGGCCATTGCCGCTGAACGCCCCGATCACACACGAAATAAGGTTCTTGGATGCCTGGCTGCAGCAGCGACGTAAGGTTGCAAATCGACTCGAACGATTCAACAATGTGTTGGCTGTACCCGAGTTACTTCCAGGTTCTGGGTTCCCTTCTTCTGGATCAGCACTCCTGGAGTCCAGGTCCCGAGGTTCAGCTCGACAGGATCGAAAAGGGGTGTCTTCATTGGGGTTGAAGTCGACGAATTAAATGAAACACTAAGTTTTTCAGTACACGGCACGATTCTAGGGCTCTCAACAATTACTGAGACTCGACGATTCTATATAAGAATTACTTCTTATTTACTAAGACAAGTACAAGCGACTAGCTTTGGATGACTACAAATTCAAATTTTGGACCGGGGTAGCTATATACCCTCGGTCCGTGCCATTATTGAGAGCCCCGCAAATTCTCGCCGAAAATAATTTTTATTATTGTAAAAAACCCTTATCAACATTTGGTAATAGGGTTACCGCACCCCTTCCACGGTGCTATCAATAGCTGGATTTCTTCGTACTGTAACACAGTAACGCCCCCTATCTCTGTATCTAATCCATATACCTAATTTCCAGGTATTGATAGCTTTCCTAGACTAATTCTATAAAATAAAGGGACAATTTCCTTTATTTTCCGGTTAAAATCTTAATAGCTTCTAACCTAGCCTAAGGATATCTATAGGTTGGGTTGACCTGCTGGTGCCAATAGCAGGCTGTTTGTTGACGTCTAGAAAAAGCATGTTTTCGGGATTTTTCTATGGGATATCATCCCTTATGTACTGAATCTATAAAATCCTAAGTCATTTTACCGACTTAAGGATTTTCTACTTAGGCTAACCAGACAATCACCGCCTATTATGGGGATTCTGGTAGCCGATAGACCACACTTTACATTCTTAGTGTTTATATAAGTCTATCCAGGCTATATGCACATAAGGTGCCTCGATAAGTACTAAATCGATAGCTGGTCACTTTCTTTGCGCCCAGCTATCGGAGAAACTATTTACAAAAAACTAATAACTTTGGGACGACACGATAGCGCGTTTATCGGGCTATCGGGAGGTCCCCCAAAATTCCTTATTTTTGGAATTCCCAGGGGTGTATAGTCCCGGGGAATGACAAAAACGGGCTAAAAATTACATTTCCAGAAACCTATTTTATGGAATTGTACTTAAACTATTTGAGCGATTTTCGCTCCAAAGTGATGACTTGGTAGCTAGTCCAGCAAGCCATCCGAAAGTACTAACACCATAAGTACATCTATTCCCTTCATGGAGTTATTCCACCTGAAGGGTCTACAAATTTTAACGTTTTACGTTGTTTACGTTTTTCTTTGCTGTTTATCTCGCTGACTATCCAAGCGATTCTTCCCATCTAGAAACCGCCTGGAAGCCCTTTCGAGAAGCTTTCCAATGGTAGTACTTTTACCAGTACTCCTATATGTTTTCTAGGTACTTAGGGCACCTAAAACTGTAAGCCTTTGCCGAAACCCAGATAAACAGCATGTTTATACTATATACCGACTTGATATCTCAAGTAAATGGGCTTTATATCAAAGACTACGCTAACTATGAGGTGTATATAGTTTTCCCGTCTCGGTCTAGGTCCCCTATATACCCTAAAATGACCTAAATCCATATATTTGGTCTTTGAGATATCAAGTCAATATTCACATCTATATAGCGGAAACTATGTGGTTTTCACATAGTTTCATCATTACGTACCGATTTCATGTCTAGTACATAGGATAAGCCCTTAAAAACATGATTTTAATTACTATAATTTTGTATTGACTTTTGTTCCCAAACTCCACGAGTATAAATAAAACGTACCGCCACCTCGTGGCTCATTTGGAACTAAATCTTCGTCGAGTAATGACGTATCGTACGACAGGAATTTACTATTTTCACTATGATAACTCTCATCAGTATGTTTTCTAATGCTTTTACTTTATTAATGGTGAACTATTGAACCCTATAACATACTGACAAATACTAAAAACATTATACTACTACCTTAAAAAATGCAGGTAAAATTTTTAGTATAAATATAGATGTGCCTCTAAAAATTATTTTTGTATTAGATGGCGCGCCGAGGTGAGCAGACATGTCTACACATACATACTTTATTTTTATAAACCATTTAGTATGGTTGGAGACGCTTCGTCGCGAACATCATGTAAGCATCATTTAAAACGGTTACTGCATCTTACTTATTTAACCTTCGAAGAGATGGCTACCTGTCTCACTCGAGGAGAGGCGGTTCTTAACTCACGCTCTCTTTCGATTTTTCGGCACTTACTCCCTTTCACTTCCTAATTGGACGGCCATTCTTATCAGTACCACATCCTCAGGTGACTGAAGCCAACATCACGCGACTGGATCGCTGGAAGAGAATTCAGCACATCAGACAGCATTTCTGGCGACGGTTTCATAACGAATATACTTCTCTGCTGCAGGCCAAATCCAAGTGGTTTCATTCCAGAGGTGAAGTGAAGCCGGGGTCCCTAGTTCTGATAATAGACAAAACAACGCCGCCTCTGCTCTGGTCCCTGGGCCGGGTCACGAAGACCTACGTAACGTTTTTTTACAAAAAAAAAAGATAAAAACAGAACCCGCGACGCGACGGCCGCCTGCGCATACAACATGGTTATTATATTTGTAGGAACTATGTACTTAAAAACGATATAAAAAATATTGAAATGTTGTTTACATATTTACCTAAATTAAAGGACGCGATGCGACGGAGTACTATCTATCCACCACGTACTGGACACCGGGGGATGACCATAAGCTCTTAGAGCGGTATCAATTTGAGATCGAATAAGGGACAGATGTATCTGACTTGTATACATCTGCCACTTACTCGATATCAAATTGATACCGCTATTCTTCACCCCCCCGGGAACCAAGACTTATGTCCCTCATTATAATGATATGTTGTTGCGCCCCCCAGTTTGGAAATCACTGATTCAGAAGGCAATGTCGTACCAGACGGCTAAGAAGCAAGATAAGCATATGAATCCTGATTTTGATAAAAAAATATCGATCAAAATGTCTTTTATGGCATTCTTAAGTACAAACACAAAATACAAGTCATGTTTTGTGGCCAAAATTAAACTTACAAGAACCACAGTTTATAGTTTAAATTATCTTAGTGCCCTACTTGTTAATATGAGCAAAATACCGAGGCTGTTATAAACATACATTATTAATTAGCGCGCCACATTAATGAGGAGTACGGCATGTAATCGTATTTGTTGCCCTGCCTATCCGGTTAACGGATGCCCGGCAAACGTATCAGCTGAAAAATTAAACAAGTTTTACGTACAACATTTATTATTTAATGAGAAATAATTTCAGAAGAATATTTTGTTGAAAGAAGCCTGAACTTAACATGAAATAAGTTGTTTTAACATTAATAAAGGCTTTTCTTGTGATGATACACGTTATTATTCTATTTTCTTTGTAAAGTACAGTGATCTATAAAAGTTGTAGACAAAGCTTAGGTCAAAAAAGTTGATTCCTATACCCAAAAGTCGGTAGTGATACCAAAACGGTTATAAAAAGTTTATTATTTCAATTGTTTGCGTAGATCTTGTTTTCTTTCAGTACATTGCTTTATGTAAAGAATATGTCAGAACTCTGTTTTGCTTGAAATTTGTAACAATTCTACATTTTGCGAATACTTTCAATGTGCGTACAGGTAAGGATAGAAATTCCATGCTGAATTCTGTGTAGTACTGATAGCTACAACCTGGGGGTCTTTTAGTCAAGTGTAAATAAATCTTTTAACTTTCCCACTGCTGGGACACAGGCCTCGACTCTGTGAAAGGGCGCGAGCCTATCATCTATCATTTGAGTCCGAATTAAAACCAGTAGGATTAAATCCAAAGCCACAGAGTTTACTGACTGAGCACCGCAAACTATGTAGGTATACGCTACGTGTTACAATATTTAGAGACACTAGTCTACATTGGTTTTCTTGAAGTGTTAGACAAAGGAATAAATGAATAAGTGTAAAATGTCTGTTATTTTTTTAACCCACGACGGAAAAAGAGGGGTGATATAAGTTTGACTTGTATACCTGTGTATTTGTGTATATTTCAGTGCATCATAGCTCCTAAACGGATAAACCGATTTCTTGACTGACGAAGTGACTTTATCGAGAGTGTTCTTATCTATGTTTGATCGGTTCAGCCGTTCTAAAGTTATTGGCGTTTTACTGTTTGTAACGACGTGTTTTCGCAAGCTATGGTGTCATAAATTACTTGTCCAAAAGATTGTTGATCGAAGAATGTCTACTACTAGATAAATTATGTAGCATGAAATAAAATGTGTCGGGGGTAAAAATTGTTTAAAATAATTATTTATAAACATAAAAATATCATCATCTGCCTAATCTTTTCCCATCTATGTTGGGGTCAGCTTTCAGTATAACCGCACGCAGCTGAATCCAGGGTACCTATTGCTTGTGCGGGTGGGGCCAGATTTGGCGAAAAGCCAGTTTGGTTGCCGCAGGGGTCGCTCTACGGTGGACGCTATCATGCACGTGCTAGCCCTCACGACGGGGTATGCAGTGGCTCGGGGTGAGTCATCTTGGCGGTGTCTCTACATCGTCAATGCCTTCAACACCCTGCCATGGAGCTGCATCAGGGAGGCACTCCATTTTCACCGGATGCCACCCTACCTCTGTCGCGTGGTCGAGGCTTATCTGACGGACAGGTCACCAGGGAGAGTGGAAACGGCGAGAGATATCGTGTGGTGTCGCACAGGGATCGGTCGTGGTACATCGGGTACGACTGGATGCTGCGCGCCGATCTCCCTAGTAGTGTCAGCGTGGTTTGCTACGCTGACGTCACGCTGGTCCTGGCGCAGGGGATGTCGTACCAGGCGGTGGCTGAAATAGCGACACGAGAGGTTGCGACAATCGTCGAGAGGATCCGGCAATTGGGACTCGAGGTGGCACTGTACAAGTCCGAGGCAAGACTGGCTGGCTCCCAGACTCGAGCGGGCGGAAGCTGCCCTCAAGCGGCTGCTGCCCAATCTAGGTGGTCCAAACCCCTCTTGCCGTAGGCTCTACGCGGGGGTCGTGTGATCCATGGCTCTTTACGGGGCACCGGTATGGGCGCATTCCCTTAGGCGGCGACCAGCCCGCCGGTTGAACGCGTCCCAAAGGGTCATGGCCATCCGGCTGGTCCCCACGGTCTCCGGTGAGGCGGCAAGCCTCCTTGCCGGATTGCCGCCATGGGATCTGGAACCAAAGTCCTCGCGCAAATATGGGAACAGCGCTAGGAGGCGAAATGCCGGGGCGAAACTCCGTTGCCGCGAAAAATCGCGGCTCGGCGGGCAGAGCTCTGGCAGGATCTCATGGCGACATGGAGAGGGCGGCTGTCGCAACCCAGCGCTGGGCACGCCATAATTGCGGCGGTCCCTCTTTGTGGAGTGGCTTGAGAGGCGTCAGGGCATCCTCACCTTCCGCCTGACGCAGGTCCTTACCGGACACGGCTGTTTCTGGAGGTTCCTGTTCAGGATACGGTGGGAGGAAACGCGCGGGTGTCACCATTGTCTGGACCGCCTGGAGGACACGGTGGAGCATACGTCGGAGGTCTTCCCCACTTGGGTGGAGCACCACCATCTCTTCGTGGAGGCGATCGGCGATGGCGACCTCTCGCGTCCGGCTCTGGACCAGGCAATGGTACGGAGTGAGAGGGCATGGTAAGCCGTCTAGTCCTTCTGCGAAGCAGTAATGCTCGCAAAGGAGGAGGCGAAATGCGTGAGGAAGACGCAAAGGAGACTCCATCGAGCCCCTATCCACCGCAGGAGACGCTCTAGGCGTCGGGAGTCGCAAGCCGATTCTCGGCCACCGTTGGCGCGGGTTTGCGGACCACAAGTAATGGGTAGCTCGCCGTCCGATATGGATCAGGCCCGAGTTTACGGCGCGTAGTGTTCCACGCGCGCCTCAAAGAGATGTCAGCAAAAGTGACGGGGCCCGCTAGAGCCGATGCCTGTCTGGGTCGTGGATAAATTTGAAAGAGAGTTACCGCGGCCCTGGCATAAGCAAAAAAGAACACGGGTAGGTTTTAGTCAGTAAAAGTCTGACACGCCCTCCCGCTTCACCGAGAGCGGGAGTAGTCATTGGATGATATCCCAACCAAAAAAAAACGAAAGGGTACCTTTTGCTTATAAACACAATAAATAAATATTTGAAATTTTAAATAATAAAACATATAATCATTATTAAAAAATACCTGCTGGTTTAATTTGAAAATTTGAAACATTCCTTTTCTCGCCCGTTCAATCCTGCGTGGTTATGAACTTTTTTTCGCTATCCATTATTATATTCGCAGCGGTTTGTCAGAAAAGAAAATAACAGATTGATTCATTCTTCCTGGAATGCAATTACTGTTGCAAGCGTTAATTATAATCCGTCGTTTACGCAGACATGCATTTGACCCAGTGACAGAGGTAGCGAGTGCAAATCCCTCAGATTAATGCGCTTTAACTACATTGTCTGCTAATTATTGCATAGAAATGAAGTTAGGAAAACGTGTCATTAAGAATTTTTGGTGGTTGGCAGATTTTCTTTAAAAAAATATCTCAGTAAAGACAGTCACCAAGATCACAAAACCTTAACTTTTAGAGTACCCAAAAACGTCAAGGCAATGTCAATGAGTCAATGTTGCGCTTTAGACAGCATAAATACTGAGGTGCCATATAAGATATCTCAACCTCTTATAGTGTCTGTTACTTGCTAAGTTGGAATTAAGAAAACAGTATTGTTTCATTCTGCCCTCCCCTTACTTTCTCCGTCCTTATTCCAAATTATTTTTTTAACCGACTTTCGAAAAAGGAGGAGGTTCTATGTTCGACTTCTTGTATGTTTTTTTTTTATGTATGTTCACCGATATCTACGTCAATTGTCGACTGATTTTGAAAATTCTTTTTTTGTTTGAAATAGTATGTTTCGAAATTGGTCCCATTTTTTAATTAGGTGGAGATCTGATGAAGAACTTCGAGGATATACAACAGAACCCTTCAATAAATAACGGCAAATCTCTCGTGACTGCTGCAATCGTATGTCTGTTTATTGTTTATAACATTTCATAACATAACATCACGCCAGTACGGTCTTAAGGGGTAAGCAGATCTCTCATTTGATCGGTTTTGTTCAAGTTTCATGATATTCGGGTAATCTATTCTGGCGTTATACGAAACTTACTAAACAACTTGCCTATTAGGTAGGTACAACTAAAAAGTGAAAAATAAAAAAACTTTTTTACAAAAAAATACCACCGACTTCCAAATAAGAAAACTACAAAGTGAAAAATAACTTTACTTTTGGAAGTCGGTGTCCATAACGCAAAAAAATTGTACCTACGAAAGACACCGACTTCCAAAAGTAAAGTTATTTTTCACTTTGTAGTTTTCTTATTTGGAAGTCGGTGGTATTTTTTTGTAAAAAAGTTTTTTTTTTATTATTGGATCTGTTAATCTCTCTACTCTCGATCTTGGTGCCACTCACCATTTTCCTAACTCTGTTCCCTCACTTCTCGATCTTATAATTGTCTCATCTTTAGATCAAGTCGCTATACATGGTCAATGTTCAGCTGACGCCTTTTCCTACCATGACCTAATTTTCACTTCATATAAAATTCGACCACCTAAGCATAAGTTCAAAACTCTTCTACTTCGCAATTTTGATGGCATGGTCATTGATCGTCTTCGAGAGGATGCCAGTAACATTGACTGGAGACCGCTGGTGACATCCTCATCCGTCGATGAACAAGTTCAAATCTTGACTTCTACCCTAATTCAGCTTTACGACAAACATGCACCTATTCGAGCCGTGAGAGTTAAGCATCTTCCAGCGCCATTGTTGACTGAAGAAATTAAACTTCTACTAAGTAAAAAAGCAGCTGCGAAATTTAAGTTTAAAATTAGGACCAATGACGTCAACAGGGAAAAATACGTCTCAATAAGAAATCACTGCAGCAAGATGTGTAGAATCGCAAACCGCCAACATATCCATAGTAAAGACTTGGATTTCAATTTACTTAATAGTCCTTTTTCTACTTAACCCGTGTTAGATAGGACCATCAAAGCTACTACGCTAAGTAATCTTCAAACCTTCCGGTACCTGATTTAACCCCTTTTATTATAAGTCAATTAACTGCTTCTGATGTTAAAAAGAGTATTGTATCTGTTACTTCCAGCGCTATTGGTAGTGACTGTGTCAGCCGTAAAATGATTATCCCCATCCTTGATGACATTCTTCCTGTTATTCTTTACATCCTCAACTTCTCTGTTTCCAGTGTCTTTCCACAAGCCTGTAAAGAAGCCCAAGTTATTCCTCTACCCAAAAAATCTCATGTTGCATCTTTCTCTGACTATCATCCCATTTCTATTCTTCCTTTCCTATCCAAAGTCCTTGAAAAACTAATAAACTAACTAAACAGAGTTATCTGACGCTATTGAGACTATTAATACGGACCTGGCTCGAAAAGGTGACTGGAGCACTGAGTTTGGGTTGAAGATCAATCCGACTAAGACGCAAGTGGCTGTTGTAGGTAGTTCCCGAACTGTCTCTAGGACTGATTGGGCGTCACTTCCACAGGTTACTTTAAACAATACCATTATTCCTATAACTGACATTGTGAAGAATCTGGGGATTTATATCGACGGCACTCTTTCCTGGACCAAACAGTTGCAGGAGGTTAGTCGTAAACTATTTGCTTCTGCTGGTTCTCTGAGACGCCTTCGTAATTTTCTACCCATGACCACTAAAATTGCGATAATCCCTACTTTTCCCTATCCTGGACTATGCTGATGCCAGCTATCTTCATCTCACCAAAGACCAATTGGACAAGCTTGAGCGACTTCAAAATCTCTGTGTCAGATTCATATTTGGCTTGCGCAAGTATGATCATATTTCTGAATTTCGAACCAAGCTCAAATGGCTTCCTATTCGCCTTCGGCGGAATGCCCACATACTTTCTTTGCTATATAACGTGCTCTTTAATCCGTCTAGTCCCTTTTATCTTAAATAACGCTTTCAGTTCCTTTGTGACACACATTCTAGGTCCTTGAGATCATCGGAGAATCTAAAATTAAGTATACGTATGCATTCCACATCCTTCTCCGACAAATCCTTTACAGTTCAAGCAGCTCTTTTGTGGAATGCATTACCTATTGAAGTGAGGCGTGCTCAATCTTTACCAACATTCAAAAAAATGGTGAAGGAGCATTTCCTTTAACTATAATTAGTCTTCTCCTTTCTCTGTGATATTTTTGTTATTTATTAGTATATTATGTATTATTGTATGTATGTATTTTATGTTATTATGTCTAAGTATTATTATTTAATATATATTGTACACTGACAACCCTAAATTCCGTTCCTCTCGTTCAGTCCATCCAAAGGTTGTCTGTAAGAGATTGCCCTGTGCGATAAGGCCGCCCATTGTACACTTGCTTTTATGATTGCTTGTCCTGTATATATATTTTTGTGGTGTACAATAAAGAATATTAATAAATAAATATTTAGGATCGGCGCAACATGTTTTCTAACTTTTTATCTGATTGCGGGAGGGTATGTATGTAAGTATGTATGTATGTATGTCCATTTCTATAGCACGCTCTATAGCCCAAACAGCTTGGATTCGTCTCAATTGTAGGAGTGACATTACATAGGCTATATAACTTTTTAATATCTCCACCAAACGCTTCAAAAAAGAGGGTGATACAATTTTTTTTTCGTTTTAGCAATATATATGGGTATCACTTAAAAGCTACTAAATAGACCATTCCAAAAATATGTATATCGTAACAATTTTATGTTAATATTTTGGCTCAAATTTAAGACAAACGTTCCTTTGTTAGCAAAATAAATAATCTTTGACCACATAACTTATTTAGAGAACTCGTTCATAAATAAAACTAAAAAGTCTGAAATAAAACAAATATATTATTACAAAAAACAAAAAACCCGCCTGCAGAAAATTAATTAACTGAAAAGAGAAAAACAAGTGTTAGGTATAATTTATACATTAAATATTATGAGGTGCTGCAGGCGGACAAACAAAAATTATAGATAAAAGTACCAAAATTTCGATAGTCACCGCTCTGGCAGCACCTTGTAATATTTAATGTATACACCTAGTACTTGTTTTTCTCTTTTCAGTTAACTATTTATTAACAGTCGGGATTTTTGTTTTTATAATAATTTGTTTTTTATTTCTCTATTAGTTGTTATGTCAGTATTCATACTGGTAATAATATGGTTAAAAATATAGCGAGCTAGGTGACATCAGTGTTATATCCACTCTCACTTTGCACACTCAATGTTTACGCAGAACCGTCTACACCGTTTTCCCTTGTCTTCTTACTCCATGTTCCATAATGTTCATTGCCAGAGGCTACCAAATTTATTACTGGCCAGTGAAATTTGCCACGAGCGTAAATTTAATAAATGCCAGCTTTTAATAGTGCTCATTAAATTGTGGGTGCCGGTTTGAGCTTGATGTATTATTTTCTGATTGGGCAACGATTGTCATTGTTCGTGCATTAGTTCATTTAGGATTCCTGTTTGCTGTTGACATGCTCGTATGTTTTATTTTGATGAATGAATTTGCAATGTTACGGTGTGTTAATACAACTGTTATTTGGAGAGTAAATTACTGTTTACGCTGTTCTATGCAGCTTTTAGCGTCAGAATTAATTACAAAATAGGTAAGTGCTTTGGTATTTGTTTTCAATAACTATTTCATTGAAACGCTTGTATTGTGTGGAGTGAATTTCACTATTACATCATATTCTGATAGATTCGTATTACTGTAATTAAATCTTCAGAAGCTGCTATGATTTATGAATGCTTTTCATAAAAACCAAGTTCTACTTTTCAGGCTCATTAGAATTACACAACGAACAGTTACGTATTCCCGCACCGTTTAGGGAATAAACATAATTTCAAACGTTACTTCCACTGCATTAAGAACGATGACGTCACAACACATTAAATACCGACTCGAAGAAGATAATTAAGTTGGCCGCAAACGAAATCAGTCCGGAGCAAATTGCTTAGAATTACCGACGACGCCGACTCGACTCGAAAAATGACGTAAACTCTACAATATTATACTGCACACAGAACACGGAATAGCCGAGCCGGCAGCAATTGAGTGCCTACTAGATAAAGTGACGTTAAACTGCGATAAAGATTATAAAATGTCCAAGATGTCACGTGGTCAATCCCCTACATTTTGCAATTGGTATCGCTCACTGTCACTTTGTCCATACTCTATTTGCTGGCGCAAAAAAAAAGGTGAACAGAGAAATGTCAAACGGTTATAAACCGACTAATTTTAAAAATACAATCTAATAACGCAAAATGGTTACTTTTGAAGCACTCTTTAATTTATTATCGTTATAGTTCCGAACTCCAAGCATTCGATATGCTTTTTAATGTCGGCAATTTCCTTTTGTTTAAATAATACAATTTTTTATGTTGATATATTAAAAATATTGATATTGTTGTAAAATACAGTTAAGAGAATAATAATTTAAATGTTTCACATATTTTTGCATGTGTGTATTTGGTTTTTGTATGATCATCTTCTTATGAAATTTTTATTAAAGATTTTAGTGACAGCAAAGAAGACACTGTAAAAACCTTTTTTATGGTTTGTTTACCTTTGTGAGTATAGATAGAGTGTCCTACAGTTGCGAGTTGCTTGATCGATCGTGTTAACAATGTTCTCTTATTTTCACGGTTTCGCGGTTTTCCATTATTGTCACGGCGACCACCGATCCAAAGTCAAAAATTTGGCGGACTTTCAATTTCTATGTTTATCTGAACCGGTAAACACAAGTTTCTAATAAATCACGTGATATTTTAAAATCTTTCTTTTCAATAAGGCACGGGTCTTTTATTTGGATGGGATTTATTTTTTCTTTTTTAAAAAACGTTGCCCCACACTAGGAATTTCTTCCTGTATCGTGGGTGCGTTTACAAACATATAAACTCACATACCCAACACCCAGGGCCGGAACAACTATCTGTAGGTCATACAAATATTTGTTCCGTGCGGGAATCGAACCCGCGACACGCAGCGCAGCAGTCAATCGCTGTACCACTGCGCCAACCGTGCGTGTTTATTGTATTTGCAATGACAATATCCCGAGAACTTATAACCTTGCAAAGTTATTTACAAACATACGGTGTCTGCAATAATCCAGTGATATATTATATACAACGACACTCACCAATACGCTTAGTTTGTGTGGAAAATTTTGACAATGCTTCTAGAGATAGCAGTGTCCATAGTGGTGTCTCGATACTCTGTGATACCACACCAAGATAACCTCGCAATTAGACCTTCCACTTAATAAATATTCGACCCACGTCGGCTTATTGTTGTTGCTCTGTTATAATGCTTTTATTTTCCATGAATTTATGTGGACCGCGTATTTTTGGACCAAATTGGGTGTAATAAAAAGTAATATACGCGCTTTTGAGGGATATTAGCGGCGGTACGCATATTTCTTGTGTTTTCAAGCGAGATGATTAAATAATGAATTATAATTTGATTACTGCCTCGCGCCTGTATGTCTGAAGTAAAAGCATATTTAGAACAAGAGAGTAGCTATGGTCAGGTCTTAAATAATTACAATAACTCGTTGGTTGGTCTAATGATCGTAGCCGTTACTGCTGTGATTCTGAAATCGATTATCGGGTGAAGCAACATGTTACAGGGGTTTTCCATCTGGTTTTGTTCCCAGTAGCAGTATTAAAATTTGCGCATGTTTGATAGCAATAGGCTCGTCCTGAACATAACTGCCAATGTGAGAGTATTAAGGCCAGACTTCTGCTCAAAATTTCAAAGAATACAGTTGAAATGTCATGTTGAACTCTACAAAGCATAACCAATTAATTCGCAGCAACCCTTTACAACCATTGTCTAAGTACTAATGCTGTAACATGGAAATATTGTAAAACCAAACCATTTTTTAAAAGAGTGACCGTGGAGTTTCTTGCCGGTTCTTTTCCGTAGGAAACGACCAACCCGAACCGTGCACCTTTTGTCGACGTTTTATAAGTGCCCATGTAGGCCTATGTGAAATAAAAAAATATATCTTTTGATTTAGAACCATTTCTGATGTCTTGCTCAGCACATTGTTAATTAATATCTATAGCAAGATTGGATTGGAGAAATGTTCAAGAGGTTTAACTGCTAGACTTGCTGAGTACAGAACAAGCACTTGAAAACTAAGTCCAAATTGATCGTGTTACAAAGTGAATGCAACGTAAGCTTGCCCTAGTACAAGACGCGTACCTACGCAGCAGTCGGCGGTATCACAAAAACATCGTCTAAATGGGTTTATATATGTACTAGCTGTTCCCCGCGGCTTCGCCCCTGTAGACCACCCCACAGGACTCGTTTTCGTGATAAAAAAATGCCTATGTCACTCAGGAATAATGTAGCTTTCTATTGGTGAAAGAATTTTTTAAATCAGTCCAGTAGTTTCGGAGCCTATTCGGTACAAACAAACAAAAAAAAATCTTTCCTCTTTATAATATTGGTATAGATGTATGTCCTGGGCATTCACAGCTTCATAGTGCATGCCCAGGACATACATCTATACCAATATTATATATTCATAGTGATCGTTTTAAAAACGTTTTGTTTTTTTCTAATATCTATCTTTGAATTAACATTCGCTCCAGTTACTGGCCAGAAGAATTCTTTGATCAATATATCTGCACAAATACATTAATTTAGTCAGAGTGCGAACGCGATATTGGTAGGAACATATAACGTATGTTGCTTTAAAAATGAATTTTAATATAGTTATGCTGTCCGCTTGTTTCAGCATATAAGTAGGTATCAATATCGTATCATGGCAGTGTTGCAAGATATCATTATCATTTCATACTAGCTTCTGCCAACCACTTCGCCCGCGTAAATAATATATACCCAGCGATAATACTCTTGGTATAAAAGTATCCTTTACCCTTATCCAGGATATGGTCTACCTGTGTAACAAGTTTCATCCAAGTCTGTTCAGCGGTTAAAATATGAAAAGGTAACAAACTTACCGATGGACAGACAGAGTTATTTTCCCATGTAAAACATTAGTACGGCTTTCTGAGAGAACAAACTGAATCAAAACCATTCGTTATTTATTATAGGAACTGGTCTTATGATGTTATGTTCCATAAAAAAGCTAACACTCTCTAACCAAGGTCTAAGGAGCCTTATGGTAGATAATTGGGTTTTTCTTTTAGGTTACACTCTATAGACCCTTGTCGCTGGCCGGAAAAGTTGACTTTATTATGTTTTTTGTTTCTTTGATGGCTCTTTTGCTTATTATTTTCTATCTCTAGTAGCCAAGAGAGTGTCATATCACTACGATATGAGGTACGTTTTTAGATGGTATGTTTAAATTTGTTTTTGGGTTTACTCAGTTAGTATATTGCTTGTTTTAAGCTAAAATTGTTATAGAATTATGTGGTATTTCCACAGAGTAAAGCGGATGGTAACATGACAGGCGCTTCTATTATTGAGTGATTATTTTTATTAGCTGACCAAATAGTGCAGATGCCTACAGGTATTCTTGATTTTACACGATCGTTTTGGTCGCTAGATAATTATGGTATCTTTTGTCGATAAATAAGTTAAGTAAGCTTCTTTACTTACAGATTCAATCATCTGCTTGCTTTCACATTTACTCGCCTATGTTTGAACGAACATGTCTAGAGATTTTTTTTTCGCAAAAGTAACGGAATTTATATACTTTGTTTTCATAATTTACTTTTAAAATTATTAAATAAAATATTGCAGTTTAATAGTTTTCTTCATCACTGCCCGCGAATGTGATTTCGTGCATAGCGGCACTTTTTAGTAGGTATTTTTCGAGTCGAGCATAGAGGGACTAGAGCATAGCGGGACTAACCGATCTAATTTTAGGTTTTTTTTCTCACATGCCGATATAAGCAAGAACAATAATATGACTAAGATTTTGTATTAAATTGATTTTAAAGAATGTCTTTGGAGTTTCCTACACGTTCTACTCCATAGAGACATTTTGGAACGTGCTAATCGCTTCAACTTTCTGAAGAATTGACCGACATCAGACACTTCAAAGATGCCATAAGTATATAGATGCTTAAGTTGAAATAGATGCTTTGATTACACATATAAATGACCTTATTTATAAAATCTCTGAGCTTTTAGCAACTGATTCACAAAAAAAATGAAAATAGAATGAGCTAAACAGTGTTCTCTAGTGGCACCTGTAAATCCGTGTGCCCAGTAAGAGGATGCAGCGGGTCGCTTAGGTAAATAACAAATATTTACCGTGGACAAAGCAACAATGTCGGCTTTGAAAGCAGCTAGTTTATCGTTGTACCGCCTCGCATTGGTCAGAGGTAAGGTTTGAAGGCGTTATTCATTGCAGAAAAATGCAATGCAAAAATACGACACAGCATTTTGTCATACACCGCGTAAAGGTGGCGGTCTTATTAGACGGGAATTTTTACCATCGCTTTTTGCTAATGACAATATTTGCAAATGAAGATAGGGATTCTTTTAAATAATTATGTCCATTTGGTAATGGTTAGTTTATTGGTCAGTATATTTTCATTTTCACGCAGACATTTTATTTGTTCTGGAAGTGGAAAGATAGTAAAAAGGCGTTACCTATTTCGAATAATTTACAGCCACATTTGGGAGAACTTTATTGCCATTCTCCGTTTGTTTTTGTTCGAAATAATTTAACAAAAAACATAGGTTACTCAGACAACAACCCTTTAATTCTTTTGAGAAACGAAAGTGTGTGCAAAATTTCAGCTTATACGAGCACCGAGAAGTGGGCCCAATTTAACTAGCAAACTTTGACAACGTAGGCTATCCCTATATCCCCCCCGGTTCCCGCATTGTCGAGGCGGGGGGGTCAGTAGCCGTGGCATTGTCACCCACGGTGAAGCGAAGAGGGACCCGAGGAGGGGCCGCTCGTCAGGGCTTTTGCCGATTAAGCCGTAGCGTCCAAAAATTTGGTTGTGGTGCCAATTAAGCGGCATGGCAACTAAGGCGGGCCGCCATGTGGATATGTGGATGATGGAGCCTCCCATACCAATACGATATCACGGCTGAGGGTTGGAGACCGTGGCGGGAGAGGAGTGACGGTATTGCGTTGCGCCGCTCTCAATACCTACCGCGACCTAGACGGGGTAGCCACCGTCTGATGGGGCCATTGACCTTGATCCGTCACAAGGGAACCAAGGGTGCCATACGCGAGGTTGTCTGGCGCCCATGTGCTAGTTTGGTCCCTAGTATGATCACGGCGTACAGTGTGGTATGGTGCGTCGGTGATCAGGGGTATTCCCCAGACAAGCAACTAAAAGCATCATGTAAACATTTCATTCTATCTGCGATTCGTTATGGCGTAATCGCTAAACCTAAATACGGGTTTTACCTGTATGTTTCAGAAATTTTTATCCTCCTTTTTTTTCGAAAAAAGATGCTGCACAAAACTACGGCATACTCGATTTTATATTTAAGCGCACTTCTACGGCATTAGAAATGATTTTAATTCAAACTTTTCTTCCTTACGCGTTATAACCACGTTTCTTCATCATCATCATCATATCAGCCGAAAGACGTCCACTGCTGGACATAAGCCTCCCCCAAGCGTCGCCACGTTGACCGGTCCCGTGCGTCCCGCAACCAGCGGAGTCCTGCAACCTTCACTAGGTCATCGGTCCACCTAGTGGGAGACCTTCCAACGCAACGTCTTCCGGTTCGCGGTCGCCACTCCAGAACCTTTCTGCCCCATCGGCCATCCGTTCTGCGAGCAATGTGCCCTGCCCACTGCCGCTTAAGTTTGGCAATTCTTCGGGCTATGTTACCGACATCCTGGTTCTCTTACGGATCTCAACATTTCTGATTCGATCACGCAAGGAAACGCCGAGCATAGCCCTCTCCATTGCCCTTTGAGTGACTGTAAGCTTTCTGATGAGGCCCATTGTAAGCGACCACGTCTCAGAGCCATATGTCATCACTGGCAACACACACTGGTCATAGACCTTTGTCTTGAGACACTGTGGTAAGTTGGACGAGAAGACACCGCGCAACTTCCCGAACGCTGCCCAGCCGAGTTGGATTCGACGGTTGACCTCTTTCTCGAAGTTGGCCCTACCCAACTGGATCGTTTGTCCCAGGTAGACATAGTCGTCCACAACTTCGAGTGTAGATTCTCCAACCTTGATAGGAGTGGGTGTAACATGGGCATTCAACATCACCTTGGTTTTGTCCATGTTCATTTTCAGACCCACTCTTTCGGAAGCTCTACTGAGGTCATCGAGCATTTTACTGAGGATCTCCATGGTCTCAGCCATGACCACTATGTCGTCGGCAAACTGAAGGTGAGTGATGTACTCGCCATTAACGTTGATGCCTAGGCCGCTCCAGTCCAGAACCTTGAATACATCCTCCAGCGCAGCAGTGAACAGTTTCGGAGAAATGACGTCTCCCTGTCTCACGCCACGCTGAAGAAGGATTGGTTCCGAGGTCTGATCCTGAAGACGGACTGACATGGTGGCGTTTCTGTGCAGACACTTCAACACCTCAATGTACCGGTAGTCGATCTGGCACCGTTGGAGAGACTGCAGTACAGCCCAAGTCTCGATCGAATCGAAGGCTTTCTCGTAGTATACAAACGCTAAACAGAGAGGCAGGTTGTACTCTTCGGTCTTCTGTATAACCTGCCACAGCGTATGTATGTGATCTACGGTGCTAAAGCCTTTTCGGAATCCGGCTTGTTCGGGAGGCTGGAAATCGCCAAACCTGCGCGCGAGACGATTCGTGATGAATCTTGAAAACAACTTGTAGACATGGCTAAGAAGTGAGATGGGCCTATAGTTCTTCAGCCGGGCATTGTCGCCCTTTTTGAAGAAGAGTACCACCACACCCCTGCACCATGCCTGTGGCGTTTTGCCCTCGAGTATGACGGAATCAAACAGCTTCTGAAGGCCCTTAAGGAACGGTTGCCCACCCGCCTTCAGGAGTTCAGCCGTGATTCCGTCGTCAACCGGCGCCTTGTTGTTTTTTAGCTGTTTCAGAGCCATCCTGATCTCGTACAGGCTGACGTCCGGGATATCTTCGGTATAGTGTCGGGTCAATCTAGCTCTTGGGTCGTTTGTTAGATTCGCAATGGGTTTACTGGTTGACGTTTACAACTGCCCATAGAATCTCTTGATCTCCCTCAGAAGCTACGTCTATTTAGCTGCCGGTATTTCACCGCATCGTCTGAAGACTGCAGGATCATCTCACGCCTCTCCTTCATTAGCTTAAGAGTTGGATCAGAGAGCTTTTTGTTTCTATCTGTACGGCGGGTCTTGAAAAACTTAGACCCGACCGTATGGACAGCTTCCACGAACCCATCGCTGTAATCGTCCACGGAGCTCCCTAGGCAGTCGAAACGACTCTGGAGTTCGAGCTGAAAGGTTTCGGAGTTTTGGATCTGGATCTGTGCTGGACGGAGCGTGGACTTCATCAGTCAAGACCTTTAAAGCATGATATTAATGTTCAATGTGCCTCTTACCATGCGGTGATTGCTCCCAGTTTTCACCGAATTGATCACAGAGACATCATTGAACACTTGCTTCTTGGTTGACATGATGAAGTCGATCTCGTTTTTAGTTACACCATCGGGGCTTTGCCATGTCCACTTCCTGTGCTCACGCTTTCTGAAGAAGGAGTTCATCATATAGAGGCCTTCCTTCTCCATAAAACTGGCCAGTAGGTGACCCCGGTGGTTCCGGCGTCCAACTCCAAAATGCCCCACTTGCAGCTCATCCTCGTCTCGTTTGCCCAGTTTTGCGTTGAAGTCACCCATGACAACGGTGAAGTGAGTTTTGAAACCATGCATGGCTTTAGAGATATCCTCATACATGGTCTCAACCTCGTCGTCGGGGTGTGTCGAGGTTGGGGCGTAGACCTGTATGACCTTCAGCGAATATCTTGTGGATATTCTGAGTATAAGGTACGCCACCCTGGTCGACACACTCTCGATCTTAACTACGTTGTTCACAAGGGACTTGTGGACGATAAACCTGACACCACCCTGGGACTGCCGGTCACCCTCTCGGAAATAGAGCAGGTTACCGGATTTGAGGATTATCGAGTCCTCCCCCTCTCTTCGTACTTCAGATAACCCTATGACACTCCATCGCAACCTGCTCAATTCTTCCTCAAGTTCGGCTATCTTCTCGTCGGTCCGGAGTATTCGCGTGTTATACGTTGCCAGGTCCAGTCGTCGGTGTTTATTGGGGTAGCCGGGTCCACTCCGGAGATTCTTTGCACCCCTTGCCACGCCATCGCCTCGACCGCTACCGTAGTCGAGGGTAGACGGGCTGCCGGGCACTCGGGGCCGTTTTTTTGTTGTGTTTATCATGGTTTGGGGAGGGTTTGCCGTAATCGCCACGCTTGGCATGCGGGTTGGCGATCGCAGTTTGTTCTTAAAGTGCACAGAGAATGCTGCTGCCCATTCTCTGGTGTTTCCCTTAGTCGCCTCTTACGACACCCACGGGAAGATATGGGATGCTGAAATTCTTTACGTCCGTCACCATACGGTAACCACGTTTATCAGCTATTATTTATAAGGACCTTACTCGCTATTGGCGCCAACTGGTTGGCACAACAACGGAAGCCCTCATTTTGTCAAAAATACATAAATGTCACGTTTTGATTTTTCGACAATCATAATCGCTGCTAGAATGTGACTTTGACCATTACAACAGGGCTTTTGGAGGATGTGTAAATAAAGTAATAAGTTCAGCTCATAACATTCCCCAAGCCTGTTTGTATCCTTAGATTGAACAGCTGTGAAAGTTATTATTGGAGATCCAATTAATTGGTGGCGTAATATCGGTAGGCTATTCTTGATAAGCTTCCTTTTTCTTTTTGTGTAAGAGTCCCTTTTGTTAAACCACTAAGCGTAAAAGAAAGGTCAGATCGTGACCTTTTATTATTTGGCACTCAGGCGGAAAACAATACGTCTAAGTATACTACTTTTTTATTTCGCTTATTTACTTACAACTTGAAAAATGAATACATTTAAATAGAGTAGTATAACAGAGACCCACCCCTGCTTCGCACGGTTTTAACGACTTGGATAACACTGAAATATGTTTATTTTTAGCCGAATTTGGCGGTTTATGTTTTTGACCGGTACGTATGAATGTTCATTTTACTTATTTATTATATGCTTTATTAATTGTACACCTTAAAATACAATTATAAAAATATACTTTAAATTAATACACATACAATAGCCGGCCTTATCGCATTCCGCGATCTGTTCAAGGCAACCTGGGGGCCTACCATGAACTCTTATAGCAGGTCAATTTTAGACGGAAAATGACCTGTCGTGCTAGTTTGTACCATGAGCACGCCCAATATCAGGCCAGCCAGCGATCACTTGATCTATACCGGTGACTACGACACAGCATTTCAGCAGGCTGACCTGCAACATATCCATACCATCAAGTTTTTTTTGACATTTATACATTCAACAATCGTCAGTTTTTAATAATCTGTGCTGCCAATTTACTGACCAGAGACTATGTAGCAGGTCAAAAGTTGACATGATGCAGCTCAGCGGGAAATGCTCATGGTACAAACACAAAACCTGTCAGGTTAAAATGGTAAGTTGAACTGCCCTGCATTTGGCAAGTATTTTAAAAGTTTATGGCAGGTACCCTGGTATGGACAGTAATTGTCTGGAAAGATAGAAAAAGAAAGAAAATAAATATAATAGCAATAAATGATGTATTACTCCATTGATAATCACAATCACAGTGTATGTTTGAAATCAATACGCTAAGATAAAGACGGCGACAGGTAATGTTCCTTTACGAGTCTTTTGAACACAGGCAATGATTGAGCACGTTTGATTGGATCTGGTAATGCATTCCACAGATGAGTAGCCTAGACAGTAAAGGATTTATACAAAAAGTCATGCAATGTGTTGGAATTCGTGGATCTGTTCGCTCATAACTTCCACTCGTAAGCTACTTATTATAATTTGACAATTGAGGTGTCGTTTGAAAATTGCATATGGCAACCTCTAGGGGGCAAGAAGTCAAGAACAAATTTTTCTTCCCCAACTTACATGAAATACATATTTTATTGTATTTCATACATATGCGTAGTGGTGTTCAGAGGATAACCGTAGTCTTATACCACCTAACGTAACAAAACAATACACTCTGTAAAGTAGCACAGCAGCAGCTCTGTAGTAGATGTAGTAGTAGAACTATTCTATTTTAGCATACGACCACGGTTATCCTCTGAACACCACTATGAATATGAATGAAATACAATAAAATATTTATTACATGTAAGTTGTTTTAATACCCGATACATATCGAATAGTTTGTACATAACAATTTCAAATGGGAACATTGAGGTAATATATTTTTTTGTTTAATACTTTTTACAGCGTGATTTTTCAGTAGTCTGGTTTTAGTTTTTGAACTTGTTTTTTATTTTATTATTATTTCTTTTATTTATAGGCTCGTGTTTGATCACTATCTAATGCAAGTTCAATGTCAGTCGAATTTACACTTGAACCATCCAGAATAAATTGGATTTTATGTGGTGTTTAGAACAACAACGTATCCAGACAGACAAATATGTTATCTTGTACATAAGAATGAGAGAACGAACGAATTTTGTGAGTTTTGAGTAGCGTATTTAAGTCGCGTTATTTTCGCTGCATTCCTTTACATAGAAAAGTCTTGTTTGTGCCGCAAGGCAAAATTAGTGCTATGTTCCACTTGAATCAAAATTACGTGACTCACAATTTACAAAATTACGTTCGTCTGGCCTCACACTCTATGTACAGATATTGATAACAGGTACATTAAATTAACAACGATTTTTTGCTTCGTAATTTTGTATACGTTGAAGGTTTTCTACGAAAATTGGATTAGAACTATACTACTAGCGGTTAGCATTGAAAGTACAATCAAAATCAAAATCAAATATATTTTTTTTACATAGGCCTACATGGGCACTTATAAAACGTCAACAAAAGGTGCACGGTTCGGGTTAGTCGTTTCCTATGGAGAAGAACCGGCAAGAAACTCCATGGTTACTCTTTTATTTTTTTTTGTGTTTAAAATATTTCCATGTTACAGCATTAGTACTTGGATATGGGGGGACAACGTCGACAATAAGTCGTCCGAAATTGAAAAAAAAAAAAGAACGAAGCCCTCGATTTTTGCGGACATACAAAATACATTCCAAAACATAAAGTGAAGGTAGAGTCAGTATATCGATCTCTTTAAATTTTTCTCTGAGGAACTCGCGAGGCCCCATTTTATAGACCGCGCGGATTGCCCTCTTTTGTAAGATAAAAATTGAGTCAACGTCTGCTGCTGACCCCCACAGCAGAATGCCATAAGACATAATACTGTGGAAATAAGCATAGTATACTAGTCTAGCTGTGGCTACATCGGTTAACTGCCTTATCTTCCTTACTGCATAGGCAGCCAAACTTAACCTGCCCGAAAGATTTCTAATGTGCGCGCCCCACTGCAATTTTGAATCAATAGTAATTCCCAAGAATACAGTTTCCGTTATTATTTCAAGATTTTTGCCGTCAAGATTTAGATTTAGGTCACGTTGAGGTGCATTTGGTAAAGAGAACTTTAGACATTTTGTTTTTTTCGCATTCAGTAAAAGATTGTTAGCTGCGAACCATTCCGAGAGAACAATTAGACTTTCATTGACATGTAAGACATCCGTATCTTTCCTATCTATTTTAAAAATTAGCGAAGTATCATCAACAAATAGAATTATATCCGATAATTTGGCCATCATAAACGAGAGATCATTAATGTAAACAAGAAAAAGGAAAGGGCCGAGAATTGAACCTTGTATCAATGCATATTGGTTTAAATTTAAAGGTTGGTATGTCTTTAGTAATAAAGCATTCCTTAAGAAGAGCTGCAGCCAATTTAGATGAGGAGGGAAGTGACTTCGTGACCTCTAACGGAATGTTGGTAAAGAAATTTTCTTATGTCTCAGCGACTTCTTGCTTATCAGAAATGGTTTGATTAAATATTTTCAAAGACAACTCATTCTGATCGCGTTGTTGTGTCTTTCCAGTTTCTCTATTAATTACTTGCCACACAGTTTTTATTTTATTATTAGAAACACCAATTTTGTTAATTATTATTTGAGATTTTGCTTGAGCGCAGACTCTTTTGAATATTTTGGAATAGTTTCTAACATGTGTGGAAAACTTGATCGGTAGTCAAAGATTTTTCGTAATATAAATTATATAAACTACTCGGCTTTTTCTTATGCCCACAGTGGCCCATTCACTAAATTTCGATTTGTAATTGTTGACTTTAACTGTTTTTATAGGACACGTTTTATTGAATTCTTGGCAAATTGTAGAAAACAACGTGCCGTAATTTTTATTGGGGTCATTTAAATCAAAACTGGCGTTACAAAGGTTGCTAAAAACATTATTATTAAAAGAATTTAGATTATTTTTAGTAAGAGGTCTTAATCGAATTGATTTAGCTAGGTTATTTTTTTTATCTGACTCAAAAGATACTAGTTGACGAGTATGGTCTGACCTAACGCCACTATTTAAAAACGATTTTTGTACTTTACAATTAGTGAATACATTATCTATGCACGAAGCTGAAGTTGCTGTTATTCTTGTCGGTTCATTAAATAAATATTTTAAGTTAAATGATTTGAACAATGAGATGATCTTACATTTTTCAGGTGAATTGACTAACAGATCTATATTTAAGTCACCACAAACAAAAACTAATTTATTATCTCTGAAAAGTTTACTTAACAATTCTTCCATTGTAATTAAAAACAATGACAAGTTTGATGCTGGCGGTCTGTAAACACACAAGATAGTATGCCCCTCGACCTCTGCACATGCTACCTCACATAAGCGATCAACAGAGTGAGCAGTGATATCCTTTCTTTCCTTATATTTGAGATGACTATTACAAAGTATCAGGGTACCACCACCCACTGTGGATCTATTGTACGCGCTGGCAACTGAAAAATTATTTACATTAAACAACATCCTATCTGGTTTTAACCAAGTTTCACAAAAACATAAGATATCCATGTGGTATTTATCTACTAACTATTCCACGTCTAAAATTTTGCCGGAGAAGCGATTTATATTTTGATGATAAATAGTAAAATATTACTATTCGTCATCTCTATTGTCGGCTCTAATCGTTTAAAGAATCTACAGTACGTATTGAAATGCAGATTATATTCGAAGTACGTTTTGCAGTTACGTTTTAAACTAGGTATGAATTGGCACATCTGCAGCATTTACATAATTTTATTAGTCTGAGGTGTAGAGGTCGGCCCAGAACTGCTAATTGACAATGACATGTAATTTCAAAAAAGGTTATCAAATTAAAAGGTTATCAAATTTATTTACAAAATTTGACGTCTGCTGAATATGTATTTGCATATAAAAAAAAAGAAACGTAACGTATGTATGAAAGTATGAAACAAGAAAATATTCTTACCGGATAGCCGTGGTCGTATCCCTTTTGGCCCCGCCGTAGTCGGGCAAAAACACTGGTAAATTGGTAATGCTTAGTGGTATTGTGCAGAACATATTATGTGCCGCATGTCGGATGAGCTGTGGGTTAAAACTGGTTGACGTCCACCCAGACTGAATACCAAATTTTGTTAGACGCAATTAGTATAAGTATTTAATATAATATAACTATCTAGAATTTGAGTACATTAAGTCAATTTATAATTACAAAGAGCAATTAGCATGAAGTGTTTGCCTGTAATTGGTTGTGCAGGTAGATTTAAGACACAATTACTTATATGTTCCTATCTGTATAATATCTGTAACAACTGTTGGTGAACCTTAATTAAATAAACAAAAACAATTAAAACAACCACTTAATGGAACTCATTGAATGCCAGGTGACGGTGTCGCGGCAGACCAAAACAAAGATGGAGAGATGAGCTTGGCTCCTAGCGAGAATACTAACGTGCAAGAGCAGAAGACATGAAAAAGGGAGAGGACTTATGGCCAGCAATGGAACATGACAGGCTAACTAGAAAGAGATTTGCATTCGTTCGTGTGATCGAATTTATATTTTTGTCATAATTTTGTTTTTGCATATTTTGTCTATCGCATCATTTAGTACGAGTTACTTGGAATATTAAGCTAAAATCTAAACAGCAAAAAATTTTAGATAAACCAATAAATATATATATAAATAAATGTCAAGGACAAGAAGCTACAATTGGTTTGTTGGTCCTACAGTAAACAGTAGGACCAAAAATACTGCTTACTCTCACCAACAACGAGCTTTTACAACGCTCATTTCATTCAGGACCGTAACAAAATAAATCCTGTCAGCAGACTCATTGGGTTTTATTATAATCTTTATTGCCACGTCCTAATTGGCCCCCAGTTCTTTAAACATCACGATCTTAACTGTTATTGTGTAATAGAATTAATTAGCGAAGTTAAAACGTTCACGTGATATATGGATTCGTATTATTGCTAGAAGTAAAGTGGTTTTTCACAATATGATAGGAAAAAGAGTCGTGATTCGTTTTAAGAGTCCTTCATTCAAAACACTTACAAAACAATAATGATCCCTCTGCAATGCAACAAAAATCTCTTTGAAGTAAAGGATCATTTCGTTTCATCCACGATGCCGTTTAAGTGGCGAAGTATTATGCCAACACGATTCAACAGTCCAACCAACACGAAGAAGAATACATCTAAATGTACAAAAATAAGTATCGTTAACTCAAAGCTGAAGCAAACTCGAACACCCTCGAAAGCCGACACCTTTTGTCAAGTTATACTTGAAATAACATTCCGTGAAATATAATAAAACTTTGCCCATTCAAAATTCAGAATATCAACATTAAATCAAGCAGTTCCTTTCCGTATACTTTTACTTTGGTTTGTTTATTTGGAGTGCAAAATGGCAATCTCTCGAGATTTTATCGGTGTGGGTTTTTAAAGCGAAAGTGATGGCTTGTCCGATTTCCGTTACTGAAGAAAAACGAGCCTCCCTCCGTGAAAATAAAAAGGTTCGAACGATAAAAGCAATTCCGATTTTTGACACACATCTCGACAAATTGTAAGTAATGATAGGGAGATGATGGTTAGTAAATAAAAGAATTGTCGTTTATAATAAGTTTGTAAACTAAAGTAGGTAAAAAATAGTTTTTAGTAAATGTTTATAATTTTAACCCAAAAATATGTTATGTGCACTGCCAGAGTTATTTGCATATAATGAAAGCATTATATTGAGTCTGAAGTATTCAATGTCATGGCAACATATTTTGTAAGCGGTTTACGACCAACAGGTATGAAAATTGAAAATTTTCAGGGAGCAAAGATATTTTCCGACAGAGGACGCGGACGCTTGTAAGCGGCTTAAAGTCGCGCTGATCCACAAGCCAGCTCTTAACGAATGAAATTTGTAGAAACTTTTTTACAAAAAAATACAACCGACTTCCAAATAAAAACAATTCAAAGTGAAAAATAACTTCACCTTTGGAAATCGGTGTCAAAAAACAAAGAAACAAGAACCCCGATTTCCGAAATTGAAATAAAAAAGTAGTTATTTTTCACTTTTTAGTTGTGGTACATATCTTTAATGCCCACAGTTATGCCAGAATAGATTACCCGAATAACATGAAACTTGAACACCAACGATGAAATTAGAGTTTACCAGGGTGAACTGTACACATCTGCGTATTCCTTTAGAGCGTATCGGCGTAAAATTATGTTATGAAATGGTGTAAACAACAAGCAAACATGCGAATGCATCAATCCCGAGAGATTTGCCGTCATGTATTGAAGAGTTCTGTTGTATATCTCCGAAGTTCTTAACAACAAATGTACACACTAGTAAAAAGTTTTGAGGTAAAACACATTAAAAAATACAGTCGAATTGAGAACCTCCTCCTGTTTGAAGTCGGTTTAAAACATTACATTTCATGTTCCTACCTGGCTTAGACAAAAATAGTTGTATATCAATATACAAGTTTAAGTAAAGGAGATCTCGGTGCATAAATCAAAGTTGAGATCAAAAGAAAATCTTAAAGCGGACTTGCAAATTTGGATTCGTGAACCCTTTCAGGTTTAATAGTCGGTTTGTAAGGGTAAATACCACAGTAATAATTCAACAAAGGTGGGTAGAATCGGCCGTTCGTCAACGTCGCTTGGCTAATCCACTTACCAAGCGGAGTACAGTTTGGTCACTGACAACGAAAATTTGGTCAGGAGCAGTCTGCACATAAATTTTGGTCACGTCTCCTCGCAATGCAATTTTCCATGAATAAGTCGCACGCATGTAGTGTCAAACCATAGAGATTAATAGTGGACTTCGTGTGAGAACAAAAAGCTGTGTTTTTGACACGCTCTTTTGTTTACTGTTTTTTAAACGAGGTGCAATACCAGTGTATAGTAGTTTGTGGTTTCAGTAATTCTGAACTTTATTTTGGATTTCGAAAATATATAAATTAAGTAAATAATATTTCCATGTTTCCATTCGTAATTTATTAAACTAATATTTATTATTGGATTTTTTGTTGATTATATGTTCTTTGTGGCTTTTCGGCCGCGGCTTATGAGGTGTAGGTCGTGGGTTCAAACCCAGGCAGGCGCTTTAATTTTGTGTAAATTATTTCATCAACACTGCTCTCAAAACGGTGAAGGAAAACATCATGAGGAAACCGGCATGTCCTAGAACCAAAAATTCGAAGACTTGTGACAGACAAAATCATATTCTTTCATACAGTGAGTCTGTTGGTGTCTGCGCGGCCGTGTAACGATAGATATAAATACGTTAATAGATACTGAATAAAATAATATTGTTTTGTCTGCCACGGCACGTGTCTGGCACGCTCAGTGTCTGTAGATATAAACGGACCTTAAAGCTGTCAACATTCTGAATTTTGTGGGTAAATCTAATTCGAAGATGTCATGCAAGATTGGAGGATTTGAAACAGGAATCTGCTGCATAAACAATGAAGCCAAATAGCAAAGGCTCTTGATCGGTACTAGACTTATACTTTAATATAATGCAATCTCTAGGCCTCAAAGCACTTAATCATTCTGTGAGCCTTTGACTGAAGAGTGTTTAATTGCGATCAGTGATCGTGAGTTCATAGTACTCTTAATGCACTGGTATTATCCAAGAAAACCTTATTAATAAAAAAAATAACCATCGAAAAAACAAACTGTAAATAAAAAAATAAAAAATGGCGCCTACTCAAAATGCTAGACTAAAAGTTAAAACTAAATACTTTTTTTTTTGGTTTTCATTTCGTTGTTTCGTCGGTTCTATTTTTTGTTCATCATGATCAGCCTATTAATCTTCCCATAGCTGGGACACATGCGCCCTCTCTGAGGGAATATACCGTAGTAAACCACGCGGGCCCAGTGCGGATTAGTGGAGGTCACGTCATCGAATTTTTGGTTCTAGTTCCTACATTCCGGTTTCCTTACGATGTTTTCCTTCACCGTTTTTGAGAGCAGTGGGGAAGAAATAATTTATACAAAGTAAAGTGCTTGCCTCGATCGCCACCACCAGATTGTCCGTATTGCCATAAGCTCCAAATGGCGTTCTTCACTGCTTGATATCGGATCCGGCGCCGATATAGATAGTGACCATCATTAGGTAGTTGCTGAAGTTCGGCTCAAGGTAACAGTGGCCTGTGCTACTGGGGTACCCGGCAAAGTGGGGAATAGGTACGATGTGGGCAAACTCCTTGACTTGGACACTCGTAATGCGTTTTAGCTTGAGCTACGCAATCGGTTCTCTGGACTAGAGGATGCCGCAAACTCAGTGGACAAGAAGTGGAACCGCAAAAAGGCCTACACAGAGACCAGCTCCGTGGTGCTTGGGCATATAATAATAAAATATAAGACAACTCATTCGCACGAGGACTGGATGTCACATATTATTATGGATTCTCATTGAGGACAGAAGGAAGATACATCTTAAACTTCTAGAGACCCGTGATGACGCTGAAAGAGCCGTCAATGCTCCATATCGTCTGAAGCACAAGACAATTTACCGTAGTACACGTGCAGATAGACCGTTGTGGGCGGACGATATTGCTGATCTTGCTCAACATGCTGCAAACACCGGCAACTTAAAAGAGCTGTATAAAGCCACCAAGACCTTGGCTCGAAACAAAAGAATAATAAGAGGTGCAGCTCATTGTGACGTCAGAAGGGCAGCTGTTGCGCTGGCGCCAACCCTTTGGGGAGGTCTTCCGCTTGTCAGCATCATCGATGCGTTGCGCATCGGTTCCTCACTACCTCGGCTTCTCAACATAAACGGAACCACCGTCAGCCTCTGGGGTAGCTGAACCGATCCTCTCTTTGAAGGCAAGCAAAGCACGAGGACTCGATCTGATAACTGCGGAAATGCCACAAGCTGACTTATCCTGCTCCGTCGACGTTCTGACGCCTCTTATTGAAAAGATCTGGACCGCTGAAGTACTGCCGGAGGACAAGAGACTTTTAATTACCGTGCCCAAGAATGGGGATCTCAGTAGTTGCGACAACTGGAGAGGCATCACATTGCTGTCAGTTCCCTCTGAAATTTTCTCCAAAATAATACTGGATAGGCCGTGAAATCTTAAAGGCGGGTTCCCGTGCAAGCTGCTCGTGTACGGACCAGATCAGCACTCTTCGTATCATACGAGCAGGCAGCAGAAAGGCAAAGGGCGATTTATCTTACCTTTGTCGACTTCGAAAAGGCCTTTGATACGTAGAAGTGGTCCAGCATCTGGTCCCACCTGTTAGACATTGGAGTGCCGCAAAAAAAAGTTCGCCTATTGGAGAGCATGTACAGGAAATATTATTGCAAGGTGAGTCACGAAGGCCTCATTTCAGAAGACATCGCAGTGCACGCAGGTTTCCGCCAGAACTATCTTCTTTCGCCCCTCCTTTTATATTCGTTCTCGACGGAATCATGCTTCGCATATACGATAGCAGGCACCGCGGGATAGAGTGGACCTGGACTATGCCAATGATCTATGCCTGTTGAATCATACACACACCGACATGCAAGGAAAATTAAACGACCTACGCCAGGAAGCAGCGAAAACTGGGCTGAAAAATAACAACCGGAAGACTCAGCAGATGGAAGCGTACAGGGATGAAGAAGTCTACACCGATGTTAATCAACACAGAGGTTGTGGAACGGAACCACAAATTCACGTGTCAGAGACTGGAGGAACTGAAGAGGATATCACTTCCCGGATTGCCAAAGCGCGACCTACCTTCGCATAGCTGAGACCTGCAGCCTTATTGCGTAATGAATTCGGCAAGGCAAAAGGCAATGAGTATGAAAAATCGACTAATGCGAGATGAAAGACGCGATGTGGATTTCCTATTTGTGATTGGTCGATTTTTCATACTCTTTGCTCTTCGCCTTGCCGAATTCATTGCGCAAAAAGGCTGCTGTTTGGCAATCGCGACAACAGACACGAAGGGTTAAACTTAAAATCTTCGGGTCCAATGTCAAATCCGTGCTTCTATACGGATGCGAAACGTGGAAGGTAGCAAAGGACATCTCGCGCTAAATCCAGTCTTCGTCAACCGACGTCTTCGTCGCATCCTCGGAATTTACTGGCCCGAGACCATCACTATTGTAGAGCTGTTGGAGAGATGCTACGAGACCCCGATCGACCGCCAGATAATCGTCGTAAATGGAGATAGATTGGCCACACGCCCCGGGGGGATTACGATCACATTCCTAAACAGGTCTTGGATTGGAATCCTCAAGGAAAATGGACGCGTGGCCGTCTTCGTCCGACCTGGCGACGCACCGTATTGGCTGAAGCGACGAGTATCGGAATGACGAGGAGATGAAGCACGGAGCTCAAGACTGGGCGCGATGGAGGACTACTGTGGAGGCCGTCTGCCCCAGCTAGGGGACATAGGATCTTAAGTCAAGTAATTCAAGGCGCCTGCCTGGGTTCGAACCCACGATTTATAACTTATAAGTCGCGGCCAATACCACTGGGCAACCACTGCTCGCCATTTTTGTTAAAAAGGTATTTTGTTTCGCTTTTCATTTTACTTAATTTCAACAGAATCGGTTTACAACTGATAATTCAGTGGGAAAATTATCAATCAATCCTTTTTTTCTATCTTTAGGAGTGGATTTTGTTTTTCTAATTAAAATGGAACCAACTTTCAGGTTATATACCCTTACCAGTAAAAAAACTTTTGAAATCGAACCAATCTGTTTAAAGTTATGCGTAGTCATACATAAAAAACCGGACAAGTGCAAGTCGGTCTGGCGCACGAAGGATTCCGTACCATTATCGCAAAAAACGGAAAAATCACAATTTGTTGTATGGGAGACCCACTTAAATATATATTTTATTCTGTTTTTAATTAAGTATTTGTTGTTATGGCGTTAACAGAAATACATTATCTGTGAAAATTTTAACTGTCTAGCTATCACGGTTCATGAGATACAGCCTGGTGACAGACGGACAGACAGACAGACAGACAAACGGAAAGACAGACAGACAGACAGATGGATCGCGGAGTCTTAGTATTAGGGTCCCGTTTTTACCCTTTGGGTACGACACCCTAAAAATGAATGAATGTCGAATTGAGAACTACCTCCTTTTTCGTCTGTTAAAAATCAATTTTGTGTTGTACACGAAAAGCATAAACACATTATTAGGTACCTAAATCACATCTCATATTGATGATCTTTTAACTTTGATCAATTAAATCCGTTGTATATTTAGATTGTTTCTTTAATCAATCACGCCCAAATGCTTTGGATACACAGCAAAACCATGGTCTAGATTAGGACAGTGGAGGGGTCTGAGTCCATAACTGGTGGTAGTTTTCAAGCGATGGTCTACCGATGGATCCCAGGACATGCTGGTTCCCTCGTGGCTTTCACACGGACGAAGCTGCTGGTTACAGCTACTAAAAGAAACATAATAGTACATTATGGTACAAGTGTGCAATGTTGGTGATTACCGCTGAGGCACCATTGAGACCCGAGCCGTAGGTGAGGGTCTTAAGAGAGCCGAGGACGGTAATCATCAATACACACGTGAATCATACGACGTTTTTCAACACACTTGTGAAGAAAATAATACTAAAAAATCATTTTCAAAAGTAAAAACGAGTTGTGAATTTTTTTTTCGCAATGGCGGGCAAAATTAATCAGTTATCCTATGCGAGCGCATTTAACAATGGCGATCGGCCATAGACTAAAAGAATGAGGTTTCTGTTTTTTTGACTTTTCGTGGAAAGTGTTTTAGCCACGTACAAAATAGGGAATTTAATTTTTTCTTTATTACAGAGCAAATAATATTAACATTTGAGTGAAAGTTTTATTTATTGAGCAAGTCGTAATTATCTATTTAAATATGAAGTTGCATGAAATGAGCAAGCAATAGGTACATTAATTTATTTGTACTATTGAGCACGATCTTTTTTGTTTCGAAACTTTTTTAAGAAAGCAACTTAACCAATAAATTAAAAAAAACTCTATAACTCACTTGTGAATAGAAAGCAATGAAAAAGTCACAGTTTGATAACAGGTATCATTATGTGCTTAATTGCGGTGAAATTAAAGCCCCTTTATGAGCAAGTGTGTTGAAAAGGTATTCACTTTCACTCATCCGTTATCCATTAGCTCAACTGCCTCACAATTACATTAATAGCACAGTAAACCTAGTTATTTATTGTCGTCGTCACAGAAGCCATGCCCTTTCATTTTAATTAACTGCAAAGTGCAGTTTTAAGAGCGCAATAAAATGATAATTAAATGTATAGCTTGGCTAAGTGCTCGATAACTTATACATACATAAAAGGGCAAACATAGGTGTGTATTTTTTATTAGATAGTAAAATACCGGTGGAGCCGTTTTTTATTCGATAAAAAAAAATATCCAAATGCGAAAGTCTCTCTGAATGTTTCAAGCCTTTCGTGCCTTAACCGCAAAACCAATTTTGGTGAATTTTGGTAAAGACATAGATTGCACCTTGGCAAAGGACACAGTAGTAAGTAATACTTATTATCCTGGAAGCCTCCATATGATCTCTTGGCATAATTGCCACTAAAAGAAGCTATAAAATGGTAGGTAGTGGTTTTTTGAGAAGTTTACCAACCATGGCACCCAATATTCGGGCGTTTCGAATATCAGACCGTTTAAGGAATACAATACTGCGGCCCAAAATCATAGACGAGACTAAGGGTGTGAACCCAACTTAACTCACTCACACTACACACACATTACACTCAACTCATCTCAACTCTCAACTACACTCACAAAAACCAAAACCAGGTATTTTTGTTGTTTTCGCTACCCTCTTGAATTTTTTTATTTGAATTAAATTTAGTTTATCTTAATTTTACTTATTATTTTGTCCTTAATTTGATTCTGGCTTGATTTTAGTTTGAGTATGAGTTTATATTTCATAATAGTTTGATTTTAATTTGATATACCTTAGATTTTAATTTGATTATGGTTGATTTCAATTTGATAATAATTGATTTTAGCTTGATTTTAATTTGACTTTTGTTATATTTTAATTTTAACTTGATTCTAATTTGATTTTCATTTAATTCAATTTATTTTACTTGATTTTATTTTATTTGTAATTTGACTTTTATTTGATTGTATCTTGGTTTTTACTAGATTTAATTTGGTTTAGATTTAATCTGTTTTAAATTTTTCTGATTATATAGATAGATCATTAGGCAATGTAGCAACACATCTCATTTTATGCTTTTTTTTGTCACATTAATACCATGGGTCACTAGCCCCCAAAATACAGGCTCAGGCCTAGTTTGGGAGTTAGCATCATCATGTTACGTGTGTTACCTTTGTACCAATTTTTTTTTATAGACTACCGGATGCGGCAAATATCAAGTGTTTTCGGAACTTTGAACATGTCCACGGTATGCCAGCTGTGCAGTGGGCTTAAATAACTACTTATATACTGGGCCCAATTCAATCTTGGGCAACATTGTAGTAGACCAAGGCGACGGTGGTAGAAGGAACGTGACTCCTACATAAAAGACTGGCCTACAGTTGCAGAGGATCTTTTCCATGCATGTCTATGCGTGGAAAAGATAGAGGATAGGCTTTGCCCAGCAGTGGGATATAACGAACTATTTAGATATAAATAATATTTTAGCTAGTGATTTTCTTTGTAATACCTAAGCAATCATGGGAAGATTAAAGAGATTATAATATTATTTTTAAGGAAATGTAGCCGCGTAGCATCGACGAAGTTAACTCTGTAGCAGCGTAGCTCGTAACATGAAAAACGCCAAGCTTAGCCGAAGAGTGCTACGAGCAGCGGAATAAAAGAAATATTTTATACTACCTCTTGCGAGTGACTCCACCCCGTGATAGTCGCAAATTATCACATGATACACGAGAACGTACCATTGGAATAAAATATATTCTATGTCGATTGAGGTCCACTATGTAACATTGCACATAAGTATGTAAGTCTTATCGAGATAATGAAATGGGCTCAGCGGAATTTATTTATTTGTTCAAAATTATGTAAATAACACGTTAACAGCTATAACGCAAATGCAATGTTACTACCACATAAATATTAGGACTAACATAAATACATTTTAAAATACAAATAAATATTACAATTAAAATACAATTAAAATCCAATTAACATACAATTAAAATATATTGAAAATCCAATAGAAAAATTTATATAATTATTAATATATATGTCAAGTCGAGGTACCTATGAATTATAGGACCACCATCATCAACTCCAATTCTAGAGGCAATTCCTTCATTCTTCATAGGAACGGGTAAATTTCAATAACACACATCACTGGATTGAAACTCGAAAGTATTTATTTGACTTTGTTACAGACACTTTGAGTTTTCATTCGAACTTGAAGTTAAAACCACATGGTGGCTCGCTAGGTCACAATCCCTCGTCGATCTCTAGAGAAGACCTAGCAAGAAACTCTAGGATACTCTTTTAAATCTTTTTATAGTTTACACAATCACTTTAAGACAATTGGTGTTACATGTTTATTAGGTTTTCAAACATCTAATCAATCAGATTTATTAAACAGTTATTATTTTACACACGGCATAGCGTGATGCGCGTTGCGAGTGTGCGGGACTTCCATATTGTTTTTGTTTAGACACTAATTACTTGGATAGTTGAATAAAGCTAACAAACAATACTAAAATGCTGCTCAGTTAATTATTTTAACATTAAACAATCTCAATACTCACAAATACAAAGTTGTTTGTAGATTATTACTAAAATAATTACCTTAACACAAAACTATCCAAGTTTCCGGTGATCTGAATATCTTACTAACCAGAAGGTTTCTCATTATTACATGGATGTGTAAAATAGTCTTATTACTTTATAGTATTTAATCAATTACTCAAATTTGTTTAGTTCTCGTATTAAATTATTAAATCTAGTTATTGGTCATTAGAATTATAACATCCGCCATTGTTGACAACTTTTCGTAAGGTCATATTCAAACATATTTACTTCGTCAAATGTGCGTTGTTAAAATGAGAACAAATCTAAAAGTCCTACAATAAGTGTTCCCGTTTTATTTAAACATCTCGTTTTAATTAAACAATGAAAATTAGCTTATCAAATGATCTTCATTCAAACAAACCAATAACTAATTCCACAATAAGCCAATAGATGGCGCTGAACTATAAAACCAACATAAACAGACATTTAATAGTTCTAGCGAAATCTCAGAGATGACAGGATTATAGAGTTTGTGTTAATTGGATAACGAATTAGCAGAACCACGCCTCCGCGGCGACACGGCCATTCTGAAAATCAACCGCGTGCTCTGCGGGTGCTGGTGTCCTCAGTCTCTGTTTCTTGGTTGTTATCTGTAATAGCAGACAGAAATTTGTCGGCAGATTATTGTTGTTTATCATCCTACAATATAAATTAAATTTGGGATCTGATAACAACTAGTTTTAATCATCATTGACAGCTTGTAATAAATCTATGCTTAGTATGCCTTATTTTTGAAATATTGAATGCATTTTAACACCCACAGCTATATGCTTTAGGTATTCAACTTGCAATATGGTAAAGATCAATGTTGTTATAAAACAACGAATTGCTACATGTCATGCCAATGAAGGCATACAATTTGTATTTCAGATTTTTGTTATTGAATAGTCAGTTGCTAGCTTAATAGTCCATTTTGAATCTTGTTTGCAGAATGTTGTTGTTTGTATTATCTTACAATATTCATTGATTTGTAATAGGTATGAGTCAGTTTAAGTTATCAGTTTATCACTGAATACTTATTAGATTAGGTAACTACAAAGTTTATCTTAAATGAAAATATTTGATGCATTAATGAGCACACACCTACTTATAAGGCTAACACAGCACTCTTGTATTTGGTAAGTATAGTGTAGGTAGTGTAGGAGTATTGTGATCAGCTGTTTTTTGTTTAGTTTCATTCTCACGGGATGGTAATGCTCTGTGATAGACACAAAGTCTTTGATTTGACAGGATTAAAGGATAGGATCAGGAACACCGCTCTGTGATAGACACAAAGTCTTTGATTTGACAGGATTAAAGGTTAAGGAGTTTAGGACCATTGCTCCGTGACAGGCACAAAGTCTTTGATTTGACAGGATATAAGGAACCAGGCTCTGGGTGGTCTTGTACACCGTGGACCCAGCAGGATAACATGAGAGATTGTTCATTAGCGGCCTCCACGCCTAACCAATGGATATTAAATCATTCTTAGTTGCTTCCACAGCAAACTAAGAGATTGTTTGTTGTATTATCACTATTAGTTTCCTCCACGGATTACTAACAGACAGCTTATTGTGTTATCATTATTAGTTGCTTCCACAGCATACCAACAGTATAGTTTATTGTGTTATCATTATTAGTTGCTTCCACAGCATACCAACAGTATAGTTTATTGTGTTATCATTATTAGTTGCTTCCACAGCATACAACAGGAAAGTTTATTGTGTTCTCATTATTACCTCAAATGCACCTCCATGGATGCTGATAGAATGGTGTTGATATAAATGATTGTGTTATTAACTGCCTCCAGAGCTCTAGGTTATGGGACACCTCTATAATTAGAGCTTGTTTTATTATTCATTTTTATAATTGCCTAAATTTGACAATAGAATACCATGAACTGTTACGAGTTACAAAAATATAATAATAACAGTAATCCTCCTGATTGAATTCGGCCATGACAGCCAATCTGATGAGCCATCTACATAGGAAGATACTATAGCGCACAAGGCCAATGGCTTAACATGCTTTCCGTAGCATGGGGTTCACCAATTTCAAAACTCTAGGCTGTCACAGAGGAATTCCTATTGGAAAAATCCCATAAACACATTTTGCCCGACCTAGGAATTGAACCCAGGGATAATAATTTAAAAGTACTTTGTTGCTTGGTAGTACCATGCACAAGCATCATGTAGAGTTATTTGGCATGGCTATTGAGTTGAGCCTTCTGATACAACAGCACTGTATCAGTTAGCGAGGTGAGTAGAAGATAGTTTGGAAACATCTCACCTTTTACTTTTGTTATGTTGTGCTTGAAGTCTTTACTAGCTGACCTCTATTTGGTGGCATGTATGTTGGTAGCATATAAGGTCCTGACCCGGCGACACGGTCACTTGCACCACCAGGTATTTTTAGTTTTGTTGCCTTATCGTAGGTAACCATTTTGATTTTTGATATGACAATTACCAGGAATCTGGAATGTTAGAAGATATGCAGCTAAATAATAATGTGTGTGACAAATTACCGTAAAACAAACCTGTCTTTTGATTGTTTTTATTTTGTGCAAATGCACCCAATAACAAGTTTTGAAATCTGTCAGAAATTACTAATCTATTTACACCCATGTACCACCATAATGAGTAAAATTCAACTAAACACATTGTGAGATTTAATTCATCAGGAAGGTTCTCAAATATTGAATGATTAAAGAAACTTTGCTATAACAAAGTTAACATGAATAAGTTTAAACTTAAGAGCTTATAGGAAGCCCTCCTATCAGTATCCAGCTGACAGTCTGTACCAAGAATGTAGGGTCAGACAATTTATCATTAGATCTAACTTATAGCACTATCACTGACAAGATCTCCATACTCAAAACAAATCTATCAGATCATGTAGACAGATAAAGTCCTCGTAATGAGTCACCCAGGTGTATCACATCCCTTTCATTCATACAAACACATTTATACTAGATGCACACTACACTCTAAACAAACCTCTTCATAATATTTTAAATGTTGTTAAGTCTTGTAACTAAACTATTTGTCTCACCCCTAAGTGCACTTAAACTATGACATTAAAGATAAGAAAACTAGATCACGACACAGGGTATCCTAGTGTGGAGCTACTTAAATGCAAATCATTGTACCTCGGTATTTTCTTTAGCATGTAATAATTTTAATTTTATTTGTTGTGCTTTTCATGTTTTCAGGAATGTGTTAATACATTTTCTTATCTTACTTTATTTAGTAAGTATGACATGCAACAGGTTCCACATTATTCAATAATAAGCCCCGTTTGGCAGTTGGGTAAAAACCATAACTCATTGTAAAAATATCAACTACAGCGTCAACATGAACATGTCATGGCACTTTTTGCCAGATGTTTACTAATTCTGTTGCACATACATTCTGTTACTTACTTAACGTAGCTACCTACTAAACTATTGTTTTGTTTGAGCTACCTAAATGTAACAAATGCTATAAAAATAAGTTAAATTACCTTTTGTCCGGCACTAAACTCAAATTAAGTACTTTGAATTGTTTATCATTCATACACTCACACCTTGTCCCCATGGGGATAGGCAGCAACCACAGATCGCCACTTGCTACGATCCTTACATACTCCTCAAATAAAATTAAGTTTCTCAAATAATAACTGAGCCATTGTAATTCTTAAGAGAAAAGAAAGAACCATATTTAAACAATAACATTGAGTTACTAGTAAGCCGTCTTATTTTATGGAGTAAATTAGGCTGTTTTCATTCATTTTATTTCCAAAAATTGTCACACAAATACCAGCAGGCACTAGTCTTGCAAAGGGGTATCATGTTACCCAGTTACTGGGTTTTGGTGACCCCATGTAAAACACTGGTACTCAGCTGAACCCCATCAGGTTAGACAAGAAGCCGACCCCGACTTAGTTGGGAAAAGTCTAGGCAGATTGATTAAAATTGTCACACAAAAGGTCACTAACCTTGCCCTCCTTGAAAATAATTAAGAATGTTAGGTTACATAAATAAATAAAACAGAATACTCCCCTTAATGATGATGGAATCTATCAATGGACAGATCAAGTCTTTGTTTGATTAGCTGCTTCGGTCATTCTGTACTGTACAAAGTTTTGGTTCACTTCAATGATATTGTCTCCAGCTAGTTATGATCATAATGATGTAGGTCAGCATCCTCCCAGCATTATGCTGAGCGATGAACGTTTTGCGTAGTTGTGACGCATACTTTGTAATGATAGTATTTATCTTATTATTTATTTATTTTTTGTTTTTTATGGTATGCGTCGTGCCTGGCGCAAATAAACAATTTTTCTTTCTTTCTTTCTTTCTTCATCAGCAGCTTAGACGAGACCATAGCCAATTCTTAGCTTCTTCTGACGTTTCAATAAAGTCCTATGCGTTCTTGGAAATTATCATAGGAAAATATTTTGCCATGCCCTCGGCGGTGGCGGTGATGTACGAAATTCTTCGGATGGCTTTCATAGCATGGGCAGAAGGCGGGAGCTGATCTCAATTCTGATGTCACGTCGAGGTACCTATGAATTATAGGACCACCATCATCAACTCCAATTCTAGAGGCAATTCCTTCATTCTTCATAGGAACGGGTAAATTTCAATAACACACATCACTGGATTGAAACTCGAAAGTATTTATTTGACTTTGTTACAGACACTTTGAGTTTTCATTCGAACTTGAAGTTAAAACCACATGGTGGCTCGCTAGGTCACAATCCCTCGTCGATCTCTAGAGAAGACCTAGCAAGAAACTCTAGGATACTCTTTTAAATCTTTTTATAGTTTACACAATCACTTTAAGACAATTGGTGTTACATGTTTATTAGGTTTTCAAACATCTAATCAATCAGATTTATTAAACAGTTATTATTTTACACACGGCATAGCGTGATGCGCGTTGCGAGTGTGCGGGACTTCCATATTGTTTTTGTTTAGACACTAATTACTTGGATAGTTGAATAAAGCTAACAAACAATACTAAAATGCTGCTCAGTTAATTATTTTAACATTAAACAATCTCAATACTCACAAATACAAAGTTGTTTGTAGATTATTACTAAAATAATTACCTTAACACAAAACTATCCAAGTTTCCGGTGATCTGAATATCTTACTAACCAGAAGGTTTCTCATTATTACATGGATGTGTAAAATAGTCTTATTACTTTATAGTATTTAATCAATTACTCAAATTTGTTTAGTTCTCGTATTAAATTATTAAATCTAGTTATTGGTCATTAGAATTATAACATCCGCCATTGTTGACAACTTTTCGTAAGGTCATATTCAAACATATTTACTTCGTCAAATGTGCGTTGTTAAAATGAGAACAAATCTAAAAGTCCTACAATAAGTGTTCCCGTTTTATTTAAACATCTCGTTTTAATTAAACAATGAAAATTAGCTTATCAAATGATCTTCATTCAAACAAACCAATAACTAATTCCACAATAAGCCAATAGATGGCGCTGAACTATAAAACCAACATAAACAGACATTTAATAGTTCTAGCGAAATCTCAGAGATGACAGGATTATAGAGTTTGTGTTAATTGGATAACGAATTAGCAGAACCACGCCTCCGCGGCGACATATATAATTGAATTGAAGAATACTAAACCCGATAGAAAAACGATAGACTAGCAACTCAACACTTCGGCGTTGATTTTCAAGGTTCTTGACCTTTGACTCGACCAAAGCAGAGTTGCCAATGAGTGTCTTATCCCGTTTTTCAATCCACCAGATCCTTCCCAGAAAAACAAATTTATGTACCGACTCTCACATTTAAAATATTAGTAGGTTCTCCGTGTAGCTTCACTGTTTACATATTTATTCTGTAGCAACAGCTTGAAACTCTGCTCACACTGAAACAGCGTAAAATGGTACATGTTGTAAATTAATAATTTATATTGTTTGTGACACACTCATACATTGTTGGTGTTTAACATTTTATCTCATGTAAGTGGAAGGCTTATAAAGTTTTGTCACGTCACAAAGTTTTGGCTGGTTGGGACTCTAAATATAAACGTTTAATAGTAACATTATTTATTATGATTTATTGGACTATGATGGAGATGTTTATAGGTATAGATATTTTTAAATAGGCTAGTTTAATTTTGCCTTCTAAATATATCATCTATCGGTCATTGATCATTCAGTGGACCCAAGATTCCGACATAGCCTGAAATAATATTAAACTTTATTGTCAAGTTTCGTTCACGTATTTTCCGCCCATCCGTTTTGGATGGCACCAAAAGGTTTTAAAGTGGCTACAGCATTGGGGCAGGAAGGAAAGTCTCCCACAAGGTGGAACGAACACGTGGTGAAGACTGCGTGATAACGCTGGATGCGAGAAACCCAGGACTAGAAGTGGTGGTGATGGCCAGCAGTCAGATAATCCGTGCCAGTGAACGACTTTCATCTGAAATGATAATTTATACACATTTTAAAATAAACATTTCAAGCAAGCTTTTAAAAAGTTTTTAGAATTTATTTAATGAGCTAAACCACAACTGTAATCAAATAAAAGAACTTCACATATTTATTTGCTCAAAGTTTACCCGTACAAACATCACCCTTTGTGCAATAAATGTTAATTTTCATTTTTGTTTCTTGTTTTTAAACCCCTAATATTTTCGTGATGGTTATATTATACGCCTTTGTGAAATAATACTCTTCGCGAGTCGAGTATTAAACAACCCGAAAGGGTGCATAATTTTCTGTATACGTAGGTTTTTTTTGAGATCGTGCTTTTTACCGAACCACTAAGTTGGTATATATTAACATCCTCTTTCATGGTTCACGCCAGAGCAATATACAAAATGTTTAAACAAAAAGTTTAAAACCTTTGCGGTTGAAATTTTCAATAGTGAAATCCACTGACTACTTTTGTGTGCCTCTCACATACCGTTTATTATATAGACTTCAATGCCTACATAAATATGAATGAAAATAAAAAGTTAGATTTTGTCATAATTTATCAAGTTTGTATTTTTCAGTGGTTTTTATTTTATCTTCCTAAAGCTGAAACCTAATTTATGATTTCCAACAGTAATAAATTCTCCATTTATCTAAATCGAAACTTTATATTTGCCTAAAGATAGATAGAGATTGCCCAAATTATATACTTTTGTCGGGTTTAGTCAATAGTACGGACGTCAAAACAAATCACAAGCACGCCCCTAGCGGCAATAAAGAGCAAATACGCATTGGCGCGCTTTTATAAGCACTTGCGTGGAGGAAATAGAGCAGTTGAGTACTGGCAGCCGTAGAGCTAAGACGTCGTAGAATCAGTGTCGATCCGTAATATTAGTAAGCAGGAGTGTAACTTGTGTCTATTTGAATATACTCAGTGTATCGAATAATTTGTGTGATTTCATTTTCACGATTCACCCACCGACCTGCCCACACACGATGTCTTAACCTAAGGGAATATTTCCCGACTTCCCGATGGTTTGCATCTATCGGCCAGCCTTGATGCTTGTTGCTTGAAATTGTTGATAAAAAAGTAATAAATTGTTGTCGGTATAAGTCTAAATTAAATACTGTCCCTTGATTTACTTTTTTACGCCTCGACTCTACTTCAACCTGAGAACCATTTAATTAGTGACATCGAGAAACGGTTTAACACGTTCTCAAAAACTCAGAAACCCGCTCTAACACTTATAGTCTGTGTACCTACTAAACTATAGAGCTTTTTATGGCAAATACTCGTAATTACAGATTTCACCTAATTAGATCATTAATTAGACGGCTTGATAACGTGTTGACAGATTATTATTACCTACTAATGTGACGTATTACCTAAAGCCATTCATTTTGAAATCCTCATAAATCATATTTGAATTCAGAACAGCACCATTTCAGTGTCAAAATCGTACTGGCCACTGTGTAATAATGAATGAATTTATGACATATATATAAAAATAATCTATATAATAATAGTATCACGCCTGTATTTCCCGAAGGGTAGCAAAGGAGCACGCATACACGCATACACACGCATCCGCATATGTTGCCAGATATGTTTAAGTCAAAAGTAATAGGGGTATTCCTCGAAGTGCACCTACGATGAAACATAGAGAAGAGCATGAAGTAGAATAGTAGTATGGTAGTAAGAATAAATGATTTGAAATCTAATAACGATGACGTTTTAATATTCAACTGTCCCAATTGTCTATTTATTAAAACTACCAGGAAAGCAGAAATGAACTGGAACTAGTAGCTTGAGCGAATAACTACTTAGCTCAGTAATCTTACTTCTGACTAATATTATAATTGCGAAAGTTTGGATGAATGTATGTTTATGCTCAATCACGATAGAACGGCTGAACGGATCAGGATGAAATTTGGCACAGAGATAGATTATAGCCTGGAACGGTACATAGGTTACTTTTTATCCCGGTATACTGTTTTCTTGGGATAAGAAAATACATTTCATGCGGGCCGAAAGCCGCTAGCAGAAGCTAGTGGTAAAAATAAATTGAATCATTTGTTGTTTGAAAATTACTACACAAATTATAGGCACCTAAGCGATCTCACTAAGTTATGCACCAACGATTAAACACAAAGAGGAATATAAAGTATTTGTTATTATTCACTACATCGATATAAGTCATAAAATTCAACTGTCCTAAATCTTACCTATAACTATCAGGAAAACAAAAATGAACTGGAATAAGTTGCTTTAAACAACAAATGATTTAATTTCAAAACCTGTATTGTTACCATCATTGAGCTAAGTAGTCATTCGCTTAAGCTACGCACCTAGTTCCAGTTCATTTCTGCTTTCCTGGTGGTAGTTTTAATAAATAAACAATTAGGAGAGTTGATTTTAAAACGCCTATCGATATCATTTATTACGAATCCTTCATGTTTCATTGTAGGTGCATTTCGAGGAATACTTTAGGTGTGCTTCGAGGCATATTACCCCTTTCCACTAATCTGGCACAAATCTTAATACTGTGCTGTTATTGAGAAATTTCAGATGGGAAAACCCAATAATACTTTGCCCGACCCAGGGACTGAACCCGCAGGACCTCAAGCCAAGCAGTAGCGCAGTGCGCGTGCTCAGTAGATAGTATCTTAACATTCAATAAATAAACTCCGTTACTGTATTATTTCTCTCGATTTGTTTATTTTAGGTAGGTATATTCAATGATAAGGGGCTCCCGCTTCAGCCATAGTAACAGTTTATCAGTGGTAATAATTGTAAAAAAATGCAAAATAAGTGGGTTTGACATGTGCCGCTAAAACGTCACGTGTTCAATCCCTTATATAATAAGAATAAATTTCTCTTTGTCTAGGGTCAAAGTGTCCAGAAGATCCGAAGTACAGATTTCAGGCTTTTGCATCGGCTTATAATATAAAGAGCTCGGAACTCCCTCATCACCTTTAAAATAATTAAGTAAATTAAAAATGATTTATCCGCCAGTTTTAAATTTTATAAAATTACCAAAAGGAGAAAAAAATAAATGGAAAAGGATTATTTATGAATCGTAGCAAGTGGCGTACTGTAGTTTCTGCCTGTGAGTTTATGTATGAATGTGTACCAAAATAAATTCACACTTATTAGTTATTCGCGACCAATTAACCGGCGAGACACAAAAACCAATACTCGCTATCCACGCTCAGTTGATTCACAAAATGGTGCGAGCACTATAACTTGAAATCACGCGAATGCGGGTAGTTACGCAGTGACGGGCATGAGTGTCAAATAACGAGGAGTGAAAGAACACCAGAGAAGCAGTCACTCGTACGAAACGTGAACATTTCAATGAGCACTGAGCACTTTCCGAGGGTGTATCTGTCGCTTTAATCATAGCAACATCATACATATGTTATGCTGTTAAGTTATGTGTACATCGATGTCTGTACTTTTTTATAAATACCACGTTACGTGATGTCTTCCTTTTGTTACAATTTTGGAATTCGTATTACACATCACACATCACATTAACAGCCTATTAATGTTCCCACTGCTGGGACACAGGCCTCCTCTCTGTGAGAGGGAATGGGCCGTAATCCACCACGCGGGCCCAGTGCGGGTTGGTGGATGACACATGTCTTCGAATTTTTGGTTCTAGGACATGCCGGTTTCCTCACGATGTTTTCCTTCACTGTTTTGAGAGCAGTGGTGATGAAATAATTTACACAAAGTAAAGCGCCTACCTGGGTTCGAACCCACGACCTACAACTTGTAAGTCACGGCCGATACCACTGGGCCACCACTGCTCGTATGAATTCGTATTAAGAGAAACTTAATTCGTGAGTCATCTCGTCTGGCAAAATACTACATCAGTATATAAATACAATATCATTCAGAGTCACGAACTCACGACAGACGACGACGATGAATCTTACAAGAACAAAGCGTACTGTAAAGACTTGTTGCATGTATTAAGACTGGCAACGGACGAAGAGTAAAAAAAATAAAATAATAGGTAAATGAATTTTGAACGCTAAAATAAGTGAAGATGTTTTTTGCTAAGCTTGGAGGTCACTTCTAGATGAGCCGCCCATAAGGCAGGCACGTTATTTCCAAAATATATGAGATAAAATTAATTTGCATTTCATTCCGTAGCCCACTGGCTACGATAAAGTAACTCAAACCGCCACTACTCGTATATAATTTGTAATTGAGTCAAAGAAACTATTTTTGTTTTTACTAATTAATCTGCCTAACCTTTTCCCAACTATATTGGGGTCGGCTTCCAGTCTTACCGGATTCAGCGGAATACTAGTGCTTTGCATGGAGCGACTGCCTATCTGACCTCCACAACCCAGTGACTGGGTAACACGGTACCCTTTGGCAAGACTGGTGTCAGATCTCAAGCTTCTGACTACTCGTAACGACTATGAAAGATCTTCAAATGACAGCCGGGACCAACGGCTCAACGTGCTTTCCGAGGCACGGAGGAAACTCGGTATGTTGAAATGGTCACCCATCCACGGACCGACCTCGTCAAGCGCTGCTTAACCTTGATGATCGACCAGTGCGGCTGTTATTGTTTAGCCACGATCTCATTATTTTTGTTTTGACTAATAATTAATGGATCAGGGCCGACTCGTCGAGAAAGCCGACTATGCATGTAGCGACACATATTATATAGTCGGCGACTAGTTGGTCGTTTGTGCATGTGTCGACCAGACAACTAGTTCGCCAAGTCCACGGTCCATCTCTAAGTGGCAGCAAAATAAGACTGTTCTTACTGTAACCTTCGAATTGATTAGTGTTTCACATGTTATTATCGTTGTGTGTCTGGATTAATATTGGTTCATATTATCGCAATGTCATAAAGCAATTTTACAAGGTAATTTTATTGGCTAAAAATGCAATATTACAAATATCTCAATAGACCGAAACTCTGAATGTTATTCCAGATTTTTATTGGTTTGATTATAACTACTATTTTAACATACCTAATTGATATTTTACTCATATTTTAAATACTTATGCATGTATGCTTGTGTGGTTTCTAGGTATTGTTTTTTAAATATTTGAGACGCCTAAATTTTACCTAAAAGCTTGATGGCATTTAATAAAAGCGGTGGTTTTAGTCTACTTATGAATAGTTGCATAAATTACCAACCCGAAACTGCCAAATGACAGTCAAGATCGAATATAGAAGCAGCTAGAAGGCACACCTGAAAAGGCAAACATTATCTAGGAAATTAAGCCTGCCATTATTATCCCACGCATGCCTATTCAACAGGCACATGAGTGCACATTTAATGGAGACTTGCATTCAACCTAAGCCAGATTAAGTGGACCATCGTGGAGTAAGTAGGAAAAGCGTTTCGATATTGAAATATATATGAGGAGGCACTTACATTCACTCGATTTATGAATGCCAGATTCCTATTTTGCAAAACAAATCGTTTTTTTTTTCGTGTCGAGAGAAACAAATGACCAGCATCAAAGCGCAGTTGGGTGCAAAATGAAATGAAAACCTTTACTGCAGTAAATTTTCTGAACTCTATTCTAAGTAAATACCAAAACGTGTTTGGTGCACATTTTTTTGCATGTAATTGAACAGTTTATTATATCGAGAATTAGAAGAGCTTGCTCCATTGCTCCATCTCTCTGAATTTCATGGAAATAATTGATTGCATCAGTAAAACGTACAATATGATTCACTAGTTGTCAGTGCTTTATGCTTCAGCAATTAATTCTGCCTGGATAAAGTCGAATTTTCTTGGACAGTCAATACAGTTAGTCGGAGTTCGATATCTTGCAAATGTAAAGGTGCTAAAACTTTTTACTTCTTTGTTATTTTAACTTTCTACTATTTTAACTATGTTTAAACGTTAAAATTAAATTTTGAGTATTGTGAGGGATTCAAAATTGAGCCTTGTCATTGGAAATGTATATAATTTAATAATCAAACAACGTTTAAACATAATTAGCATTTCAGTTTTGTTCGGCACAATGTTGTGTGCTTTCTCGTTATTGAAAAAGCAATTTTGCGTTAACTGTAAGCTATTTGAATTACCTAGAAACAAAGCTTGTTTTAGCTATTTAGTACTTGTTAGTATTTAACATATAGTTAATCAAATATCAGACTTCCATTTACGTAAATGTTTGATGTTATTATGTTAGGTGATTGGCAGACCTTTTGTTATTCAGCTATTGACAACAGCAGCTATATTAATTTTCATAACAAAACTTATTGACTTCTGTTTTAATTATTGTTTCTGTTTGCATTTGATTGTTCCATGAAATAACTAACATTCCTACGATTAAATTAATTAAATCAATTGACAAACTCGGTGCTGCTTTTCCAAATTATCATTAATGTCGAGTCCATAGATATAGTATGTACGAGATACACAGAGTCAGATGAAAAGCGAAACCAAAAAAATAAAATCTATGTGTTAGGGAATTTGTCCATGTGTTAGTTAAAAAAGTGTTGATAAAAAATCCATGTTCAGTATCGATATCGATACTTGGTGAACACCATAAGAAACACGATTAAAGGGTTATTGGTTGTATTGAACTTTAATAAGAGCTGGGCATGCTTTAATTAAAATACAAATTACAAAATAATATCTCGCATGTATTTAAAATACGAAATATTTTTAAGTCGTGTATTTAAAATATAAAATACAGTATTTTAACTATTTTTATTTAAAATACAAAGAACAAAATACAGTCGGTCATCCATCGTGACATTCGTACTAATAAACTTAATCAATGCACAGAAGTTAGGTGAAAATCACCGTTTGTAATGAAAATGACAATTTACAAGGTACTTGATAATTTGACGTACGCGGTCACCATTTTGCTTATGAAAACTATCAAGCGCTATTTTCTGCAGAACGCATCTATTAATAAAAGCGCTAAATGTATTTTGAATCCAAAAGTATTTTTAATACTAATAACAAAATACCGCAGCGTCAGGTATTTGAAATTGACGACACGGTTGGCGTAGCGGTTGAGCAATCGGCTGCTGCGCTGCGTGTCGCGAGTTCGATTCCCGCACGGAACAAACATTTGTATAGCCTACAGATATAAGTTGGTTTGTACAAACCCTTTTACATGTCGATCATATTTTATACAACTAGATGAGGTCGGCGTTTCCTATCTGACTACTCCGAGAAGAAAGGCCGAAACAAACTCAGAGGTCACAATCTCTTTTAAATTCCAGACAAAATCTTGGTTAGATCATGTAAATATAATGACATTCCTAAACCTACTCAAAGTTACAAAACATCAAAACTCCCCGATTTTTTTTTTGAAAAATGAATGAAATTATAATAAACATGCAACTTAAAGTACAGTTTAGATAAAAACATCTTCTTAATCGTAACTTAAATCTATTTTAACAAAACTTGACTAAATAAGTTTGTATTCATGTAATGATGCGACTAAAAACGATTAAGTTTTTACCTATACTCATGACGTCACCGCTTTGTCAAGCCCTAGCGTAAACAACAATTTACCCTTTTACATAATATTTTCGCAAAATTGTTTATACAGGGTTACTGGTTAAGTCAACGTAGATCCATTTAAGAGGTTATAGTTCCCATCATTTCTGACTAATTTGACTATGAAACACCCCAGCCTAAACCTAACCGTTTTTGAGAAATTGGACTTAGAAGGTTTTTTAAAAAAAATTGCCAATTTCTTAAGCTAATAGAACAGAGATATTATTTAGCATATCTGCAGCACAATTGCCATACATTTTTTTAAAAAAATTGCTAAAAGAAAAAAAAAGTTTTTATAAAGGTATTTCTTTTTTACACTTTCAGTCCTCTACTATGACTCCTATGGTTCAGATATTTGGACTTTTTGCATTTAAAACTAACTCAAAAATTCAAAAATTGGGATTAGAAAAAATATAAGGCCATAGAAGACAAAAAAAATGCCTATTCTTAAGAAATAGGCATATTTTTTTAAAAAAACCGTCTAAGTCCAATATCTCAAAAACGTTAGGTTAGGTTTAGGCTGGGGTGTTTCATAGTCAAATTATTCAGAAATTATGGGAACTATAACCTCTTAATGGATCTAGGTCGACTTAACCAATAACCCTGTATATACATATATTTGATATATTTGATATCCCATCTTCAACTTTAAATATCTCATTTAATAGTCCCCTTACACGCATGGCAAGGTTGTACAATGAAAGGTCAATCTCTTTGGACAGTCCTATTGATGTCTTTTCAATGAAGTTCATAACGTTCAGACACTCCCTATTGAGTAATGAGCATTAAGAGTTTGACTCAAGCTCTTAATGCTCATTACGCTTAACTGATATATTGTGATAAATGTTAGCCTAGTTTAGTTGTAGTCTTTATTTTGAATTTTTTAAATGTCATTCATGCCTATAATCTGTATGATTGCTATGTAATTTTCACTTAAAATGTATTATTTTTTGGATGGTTTTAAGCAGTTGTACTGTTGGTGTGCTTAACTAAATAAAATAAAATAAATACGAAATATACTTATATACAACAATAGAAATCAATAAACTATTGTAAGAATCTTTTTCTGAGCCGATTACTAGCAGAAATTCGTCAAAATATGGTTCAAAACAATCCCAGGACAAAATTGTATTTACCTATGAAACGTGTATTTATTGGGGTTATTTTGTCTGGTAACGTCACATCCACTCACAGAACAAGCCACCAGCATTGTATAATTAATATTATCAATTTAAATCTAAAGATTATGATTTAAATGCAAGAAATTCACCGCGGCGTAAAACAGATGGGACGCTATGGATTCTTACTCGCGAAAATATGACATATTGGTACTTCATTCACTCTCTCTTTTTCTCTTGGGTGGTTAGTACATGATTAGGATTTCTCGCTCGCACGCTTCGTGTATCTTTGTGAGTCAGAGACATTGTAATACCTAGACGGAACGTGTTTAAGTCGCAATTTCAATATCGGTATTCACTTTCGCACTAACAGATAACATCATAAGCAAAAAGAGATAGATATACTTTTGTCTATGCCATCTTTTGTGACAGTGTGACCGAGGATGCTATAGATACTTATCTATAGACATATATCAGTACTAGATCTGTGCCACTGTCATATCGATATTATCGAGTTCAGTTTAGGAGCGATCTACAAATTTGGTCAAATATCTGTAAGAATCGTCCCTGACTGCGGCAAATTTTTCTACGTTTTTTTAGGGATTCTTTATAATTATTTAAAAAGTGAATAGTGTACTCGTTCAAAGACTGAACTTATACATTGTAAGTGTAAAATGCCACTATTTCATCATTTTTCTGCGCATTATACGCGTTGTATAATAATGTGTATTCATACCTTGCGCAAAAACGAAGTACATCATCAGATCAAAGTGACAGTTTTTGGTACACTCCTAGGACTGTACAAACAGGTACTGATCAATATATTGATACATAGTATGCTATTTCTTGTGCAAGACTGAAAATAAACTTTACAGACGAGTATGTATATAAAACTTATAAAATTAATAATAACAAAATGGTTTAAATATAATAATTTAATTTTAAAAAGTAAAATGTAAAAATAAACATGATTCATCAACCAGTGTCCATATATGGGTCAAGGGATAGCATGATTCATTAAAATGCAGTGAACACAAGCGAGAATATAGTGAAGGTGTCCAGTTATAGCTCGTTTTATATTTTTGATCCACTTATTTCTTAAATAAGTACTATTAGGAAACCTGTGCACAATCGATATTAGGTTAGGTAATAATAACAAACAGCAAATAAACTTTATGAAATAAATTAAAGTAAGTAAAATAAAAATACAGTATCGATAAATCTTTCTCGTGACTTTTGTCACATCTCTAACATCAGAACGTAAGTACGTAAACTGTCATAGCTCTATGAGCGAACGTATAAAAGTTAATTATTTCACTAAATAGAATGGTTTAAATGATACTATACGTCCTCGACGTATTTAGAACTTAGATTCCTTTATTCCGGACAGCCTATGAAATATATTCCCTGCACAATAATTTAAATATGCTAGTCGATAACTCACCTGTGGAAAGATATCCTTTGATTATATTCTGTTCATACACTCATTCTACTCTTGCAACCGATAGCCACACACGACATGGTTCATGCAGATAATTAAACAACAACATTCTTTCTGATATAAACGAAATAAAGGCGTGAAAACAGCGAAAAACTTTAATTAGAGCTGCTAACCGATGGGTTTCAACAGTGACTAAAAAGTTGTCTCTTTGACGTTCAGGATGGTAGCGTTTGTCTATGTTTGTCTCTTTCTTTTTCATAGAGTTTTTCTATAAGTAAGAAAGAAAGAATTGACAGTTTTTTTTTCGTCGTAAACATGTTCCGTCTAGGTATTACAATGTCTCTGTTGTGAGTAGCAAAAAAAAATCTAAATCTATGGTCGAGTCCTCTAATACGTAGGTGTCAGAGTGACAACTATTGAGAGTTATTTAAAAAAAAAAGGCCTTATTCTAATATCAGCTTAATCTGAGGCCTACTTTTGAATAGTTTTAATTCGGGAAATAGGCCTTCGGATATTATGCTATCTTGGGAACAAGTCCGACTACAGTACTGAAAGTAAATTTTGGTTTTATGCAGTATTGGTAACCACAAGTATCTAAGAAAATATATAATTTATATTCAAGAACAATTTGGTCCACTAAACACAACGTTATCAAAGCTAATTTTAAACTGAGTCTAAATTAGATTCTCAATTTTAGCATCATAATTATTTTGGTAATTCGTTACCTGCTAACCAAAGACATACGAGAGGGTCTTCTAAAGTGGTTGGTTGTCCCAGGGACTGTGGGTGCCCGTACCTGCGATCAGTGGGTAGCCACGAGCCACGAACCACAAGCCACGGCCCCGTCTGCCTCACTATGTTAACGTTTAGGAATTGGCAAAAATTTGTCATAATAGTTGTAAGACAAGAATAATTTTGCGTGCATTCATTACCATCTTGATGACTACTTTTAAGGATCTTGAACAGATATACCTAGGTACTTATACGATCCTTTAGTTGAGCGGTTCAATAGTTCAAATTAAAGCGGGAGGTTCAGGGTTCAATATTATTTTAGGGCAACCCATCCCTTCTCAGTCACAGCTGTATTTTTCTAATAAATCTTCATAAAACACACAGGGAGTAGTACATATTTAGGGATCGTAGCAGATGTCGTTTGTAGTCATTCACCATGGGAAAAAGGCGTGAGTTTACGTATGTATGTAAATCAGTATAAAATGAATATTGTAACACAAAACCGATGACTCAACGTTTAAAAGTTAAATAACAGCGAACGTGTAAAGCAATTTCCAAACTTCGCCGGCCAAACAGGAGGATCGGTACAATCAGACTTGCGGCGAGTTAGAAATGTGTCCCGTCAACTGCGCGAGTGCTGTGAACAACTCTGAAAGACTTGTGCAAGTTATTGTGGGATGCCCGACATTTATTAAACATTTGTTGCAACTTGTGCGAGTGGATTTCTTATATCTGCAGCTATTTGGAGAAAAGCTTTTTGAATGTTGTCTTCAATTGTTTTATCAAAGTAGTCACCACTACTTTCTGTCTCCGTCTTTGGACTTATTTCGTTAGTTATAAAGGTTATTATGTAGGCTAAGGCGTCGCTTTTCATTTTTATCCATGTATACTTTACCGAATTTTCTAACCTGTTTGGGACTGCGACGAGGTTTACAAGTAAAATAACATCGCCTTATAAGATACATAGTCAGTATTCTATTGACTCACTGACTACCTCTAGCATTAAAATGTTCATTGGTGACAGTAAACATAGGATCGGCTTTCTCCTTGTTAGCAATTCAATAAGATAAATTAAGAAATACCTATGTCAAGGTCTGTATTAGTAGTGCCTAGTAGTGGGGATCCTATTATCCGCAACTGGACTCTTTATTTGCTCCGTTTTGCGTAGTGGTTTCGGCTAAAATAGCCAGCGTAACTTTGACCAAAATCACAAAAACTTCCTAGGGGCTTCATAGATTTCGTGGAGGAAAAATTTCAATTATTACAATATAAAGTAAATGAAGCAGTTTTGTTTGTTTCACATCTACAGTCTTTCTTAGTTTAAGTCTTAATTCACCAACTAAATACTCCTTCACCATTTATAAATAATACATTGTGAAGATTTGCTGAGGTTTACTGTAGTGTCTATTTGATGGCGAGTGTATTATTCGACCAAGTTATAAGTTTCGTTTCTTTTCTTACTAAAGTTGATGCCTCCAACGCAACTTGCGTTGCGTTGCGTCGTCGCACGGGACGTTTCAATAGATCGAAGGACAAAGAAAGAAGCGGGGAGAGGGTGATGCGCTGCGTTGCCAGAGTCCCGATGCGACGACGGACAGTGTTTATTCCGATCCATTTTCGAATCTGAAATCTACATTAGAAACTGTGCTGCGACGACGTGCGTCGCCATCTTGCGTTACGACGTCGTGCGTCGTCGCACTGTGGTGGCATTCAATGCCATTGCGTTGTCGCAACGGATCAACATCCGTTGCGACGACGCAATGCAACGCACTTAATCATTAACATCTTAATCGTTGCCTCAACCTAATTATTACTTATGAAAATTAATCAAATTTAAAATACAAAGGATGCTCTTAAAATAGTCATTCCGACTTAGTATAATCTTACAATAGTATACTTATACAAATGTTTCATGTTTAGTTAATAAATAAATCATACGATATTTAGGCAGCCTCTCAATTCTTCTCAAAATAATTATTGTAGGTTAACCTATTTCAATATTTTACCATCCCCAAAATTATAAGGACAATTCATCAATTGCTTACTGACACTTATTAAGGCTTCGTATAAGGTGCTAATTTTTTGTTGCGTTTCAAACTTTTCACAGTGTTCGAATAGTGTAGGGTATAAGTACTTCAGTTCTGCGTGATCCAATGTAGGGAAGAGGTGATGGAGGGCATGGTCTCCAAACCAAGTAATCGATTTAAAATGGTTGCCCACGTAATCGATTCTCTCCGCTATCGTATCCAGCTGGTGCAGACCCCAATCAATATTTTCGTTTCTGAAAAGAGAAATAAAAACCGGTCAAAAGCGAGTCGGACTCGCGCACGAAGGGTTCCGTACTATTATCGTAAAAAACGGCCAAAATCACGTTTGATGTATGGGAGCCCCCACTTAAATATTGTTGTTATAGCGGCAACAGAAATCCATCATCTGTGAAAATTTCAACTGTCTAGCTATCACGGTTCATGAGTTAAAGCCTGGTGACAGACGGACAGACAGACAGACAGACAGACGGATCGCGGAGTCTCAGTAATAGGGCCCCGTTTTTACCCTTTGGGTACGGAACCCTAAAAACCACTTCGACCACAGACACAACACAGCAGCAACAAACGCAAAATACAATAGTAAAAAATGATGAAGTAAAATTGTGCTGAGCGTACCCGTATCGAAAGGATTGCCAACTCAGCATGTGCTGGTTTTCAAATGGCAAATAGCTTTATATAAATCAGTCAGTGATTGGAATAAATAAAGATACAAAATCTAAGGTCAAAGTCAACTACAAGACACAGACGTATTTTTTATTTAATTCTGAGATTTTTATCGTCCATTTTTTGTGCTCACTTATAAATTATTTTCATGTCGATACCTTCAATAGACATTGACATGAAAAGGATTCAGAAAATAAATGTTTTCTTTTTGAAAATCTTAAGATTTTTGTTACTTTTTGTATATTGCTAGCTCCATTGTCTGTTGAAGCCATACATCAAATTGATATATTGGAAATAAGTTTATACACTTAAGTAGCTACATTTTGTGAAAACTAATTTTTGTATGCCCAGCATGGCTACACACAGTGATACAAAATCTTTGTAACTAACACCATGTAACCATGTTGACCGATGACCTGGTGAAGGTTGCGGGGATCCGCTGGTTGCGAGACGCACGGGACCGGTCAATGTGGCGACGTTTGGAGGAGGCCTATGTCCAGCAGTGGACATCTTTTGGCTGATATGATGATGGTGATGATGAACACCATGTATGTACAGTACAAACATTATCTTAATATACCTCGGCAAACTTCGTGTTTCGTCAGTCGTTTCTTATTATTTCTATCAGTTATTACCCTTTGCACTTGGTGCAGACCGGGCGCTCCCTGTCAACTTGGAACTATATAGAGTTGTTAATACACTTTAAACGCAAAGTAATTTATTTTAAAATGGGAGGAAAGCTACTATTTTTACAGCTCTATATATTTCACACGGAAATCAAAACAAAGCAACAATAAAGTACTTAGTTCTGAATTCAAATTATTATACACGATAAATCTAATAATTGATGGACATTGAAATTAGCATTCGTTTGTATTCGGAAAAGCTATTTTTGCCGAGGGACATTAAGAAAATAGTTGTACTGTACAACATCATTTGTCTGTGTGTCACAAATAAATACAGTTGAATTTGAATATTATGATATTTTAGTACTTTTTAGTAGTTGACTTTTTTAATATTTTAGTTACCCCAAAAACCATGACACTGATACAAAAGTTTCAAAAATTTCGGTTGGCGCCATCTTGAATTTTGATTTTGACCCCTTAATCACAATTAATGACCCTAAAACCAATATAATGACAAACATTTCGGTAATTCCAGATTCGCAATTCACCACCTCAAAAACTATGAAAATGACGAAAAGTTCTCAAATTTTCGTCGGCGCCATCTTAGATTTTGATTTCGACATTTTTCATATTTTATTTATTTAAACTTCATGTACAATAGTTATACATAGGCGGACTTAATGCAGCAAAGCATTCATTATCATATCACATCAATATTCATTATTAGCGACCCCAAAAACCATGAACATGTAACCCATGATGAAGAGCTGTCAAATTTTCACCAGCGCCATCTTGGACTATGATTTAGACACCATATTCGATATTACCAACCCCGAAAACCATGAAAACAATACCCTATGAAAAGTTTTCAAATTTCTTCGGCACCGTCTTGGATTTTGGTTTGACCACATCTATCAGTTACCAGCGACTTCGAAAACCATGAAAATAACACCTACGACCAAAAATATGCAAATTCTCGTCGGCGCCCTTTCATCCATCAAAGAGCGTTTTCGATCTTTAAGCCTAACATAAATATGGCTACCAGAAAAGTCATGTATACACGTCAGGTACATCTGTCCCTTATTCGATCTCAAATTGATACCGCTCTAAGAGCTTATGATCACCCCACTGGTCCGATTGGTCGCATGAAAACAGTCCGTGCGCGCCCATGTGAACATACCCAAACCTCTACAGTAGCGAGACAGATCCAAAAGCGCTCTGAAAGCGATGTTAAATGGAATGCGGAGAGTGCTGTAGCTTTTCTGCGTGTAATTAATATTATATTAATTGGAGTGTCAATGAACTCAGTGTCACATGTACAGTATTCTTGATAACATTGGACCTTGTGCTACATTTACTTCGACAAAAAAGAATTGATTTCGTGATTAAGTAGCTACTTGCTAGAAAATATATATCACCCGATTTTGTAACCCCTGACTGATTAAGATATGATGTTATGGTGTTATAAGTTTGAAGTGTGTATCTGTGTGTATTTGTGTATCTATGTTGTCATCTATCTGTGGCATCATAGCTCCTAAAAGGACAATTTTTTTTTTGTATTTGAGACCAAAATTAATAAAATATCTCCATAAACAAAGAATCATGTTTGTACTTACTCTGTAAATAATATTGTTATCAAGGAGGCCTCATAAACTTTGGGGTAGTAGAAGGCGCCCATTTGAGCCCATATCGGCACAGATTACTAAATAGTTACTGATATCGGCTTGTACTTGTAAGGCAGGAACCGTAATAACGGCTCTACCATAATCAGCTCAACATCTTGAGGTATATTGGTGTGCAAGTGATGGGACATTGCATTGGAGACCCGCCAGTCACTGGAGAAATAAGATTAAAATGGATAAAACGAAAAAGACTATATCATTGCATATATAGGGTAAAAAAATCAATGGCCCTGAAGTGAAACCACTTTAAATCCTTAAGATATATTATTTTAATCAAAGGAAACATTCTTTGATTTTTTTAAAGAAACAAAACTGCATTCACAAGTTTCTCGACAAGCGTACCTAAACCGGGAATCGAACCAGCTAAAATATCAAAAATAAACACTCGCTATTTTATTTTTCAAATCGATAAGATTATTGACCAGGATAAAATGTCGCTAATAAACATTTGGTCAGGTGTAGCGGCACCAACGCCGCCACTTACGAACTAATGACATGACGTCACACAAATCCTGCATCGCGCAAGTAAAGTTTGTGGCGCGATTTGAACACATACAACATTCCGATAATTACCATCGAGCAGTTGCCCGGACCAGACACAACACCCGTCTGGTCGGATGATCTTCCCTTTTCAATGAAAGTTTGTGGGACTTTGCACTGGAGCCAGCAACACTATCCCGACTCACTGGGATATCATCACCCCGACTCACTGGGGCACAACCGCATACAGATCCGACTCACTGGGGCACAACCGCATACAGATCCGACTCACCGCGAACTCTGCGAATTCCGGTTCCGACTCACGGGAACCAACCTTCCACTGGCCAAGCACGCATCACAAAATGTACGGACGACTCAATCTGTAATCGACCTCCGCTCTCCGGAGGGGAGTGATGTAGCGGCACCAACGCCGCCACTTACGAACCAATGACATGACGTCACACAAATCCTGCATCGCGCAAGTAAAGTTTGCGGCCCGATTTGAACACATACAACATTCCGATAATTACCGTTGGGCAGTTGCCCGGACCAGACACAACACCCGTCTGGACGGAGGATCCTCCCTTTTCTATGGAGGTTTGTGGGACTTTACACCCTGTTCCACCTACCCCCAAATTAGAAATAAAAAATAGGCCAAGTGAGAGTCGGACTCGCGCACGAAGGGTTCCGTACTTGGTAAATTACGGTTTACGATTTATGACGTATTAAAAAAAAACTACTTACTAGATCTCGTTCAAACCAATTTTCGGTGGAAGTGTACATGGTAATGTACACCATATTTTTTTTAGTTTTATCATTCTCTTATTTTAGAAGTTACAGGGGGGGGGACACATTATACCACTTTGGAAGTGTCTCTCGCACAAACTATTCAGTTTAGACAAAAATTATATTAGAAACTCAATATAATTTTTGAAGATCTATCCATAGATACCCCACACGTATGGGTTTGATGAATAAAAAAATTGAGTTTCAGTTCTAAGTATGGGGAACCCCCATTATTTATTGTTTTTTTTTTCTAATTTTGTGTGAAAATCTTAATGCGGTTCACAGAATACATCTACTTACCAAGTTTCAACAGCATAGTTCTTATAGTTTCGGAAAATAGTTTGGCTGTGACATACGGACAGACAGACATGACGAATCCATAAGGGTGCCGTTTTTTGCCATTTGGCTACGGAACCCTAAAAAGAACATGAAATCTAATATTCGTGATCATTTCAGCCAAAATAAATCCGTTGCTGGACATATGCCTCCCCCAAGCGTCGCCACGTCTCTTGTTTTCATTTCTGACACGATCACGCAAGGAACTTCCGAGCATAGCTCTCTCCATTGCCCATTGGGTGATTTTAAACCTTCTTATGAGGGCCATTGTGACGGACCACGTTTCGATTCCATATGTAATCACTGGCAACAAACACTGGTCATAGACTTTCGTCTTGAGACACTGCGGTAAGTTGGACGAGAAGATACCGCTCAAGTGCCCGAACACTGCCCAGCCAAGTCGGATTCGACGGTTGACCTCTTATTTTTTTTTTTCTATAATCATAAATCTCACATTAATTTTATTTTATTGTTACGCCTATTATACATTTCATTATTTGTTTCATCAGACCATATAATGTAGTCTATGAAATTTAGGTTACGGACTATTTCTGTTTGAATATTCTTTCTAGTCTAGGTAATTTTGATTAAATACCTTGTGTACTAAATTCAAAATTCGATTTCATCATATCTTGTACGACAGACGAGCGTAGTGCAGACCTAAATGTTTCTTGGAGAAATTTTATCTTTAACATTGTCTGTATCGTCTAGTGAAATAAAATAAAATAGCGACGGTTTGATTTTGAATTTTTGGCTAGTTTGATTCCCAGTTTAGGTAAGCTTATCGATAAACCTTTACAATGCAGTTTTGTTCTTTTTAAACATAAAGGAATGTTTGCTGTAGGTAAAAACAAAAATAGTAATCTTTACAAAATAATCAGATCTTAAGGATTTCAAGTCGTTTCCCTTCGGGGGCCATTGATTTTTTCACCCTGTATAGCAGAATTTGGCTTAAATATGGTTTGTTTTATTTTTGCTGATACTAATTCGTATAGATCTCCATCATCATCATTTAAGTCGAAAGACGTCCAACGCCTCAGACCAACGGTCAAATTCCACTCTCAATCGTTGCCACATAAACCGGGCCCTCATCAGCAGGCTTATTACGTATCTTTTGCAAGAGCAAAACGATAGCGATCAAACGCTTTATGTCATAAAAGTCGGAATTACCTACAGTGTAATGTTAGTTCCTACACAATCGTTTGCTAATCGCTCGCTAATTGTCAAATGCACTTACGAGTATTATAAAAAAAAACCTCTGTAAAACTTATGTAAAACTTCTGTAAAGAGGAGCAATTATTGCGCAAAAATCGCTATCATTTTGCTCTTGCAAAAAATACGTAATAAGCCTGCGGGTCATCAGTCCGTCTTGTTCAAGCCCTTCTAACGCTATGCTCACGCTGCGTCTTTCAGTAGCATAATATTGCAATGAATTACATCGAATATATCTTTAATCCCGAAGCGTATAATACTAGTTATGTTAATAATATATTAAAATTATAATCCTTTCTATAATCATAAGCAAAGTACGCTATGTAGTTCATTATTATCTACTTGAAACCAAAGAATACAAAGCAATTAATACTGTTAATTGATCAATTAAAACGGTTACAACTCAAGCAAGTCACGATTATAAAGTGCTTAAACTTCAGTTTGAATAGGATGAGAACTGGCAGAGAGGGAGATTAAAACCGTGATGAGATTATTTAAATATTTACTGTGGCACAAAATTGAATATTGTAATGATCTAATTCTTTTTAAAGATTATTGTTATTATGACAAAGTAATTTCCTCTGAATGTTATTAGTGTGACTTTATACCTGCACAAAGAGACAGTGCGTCAGTGATAACTGATAAAGCTTGTCAACATGGTTTCAGCTGTAAGTCCTCCATGTACTAAAATAAAGTCCAAATTGCTTTGAATTGATCGCTGAATAGAATTTGACTTTGTCCAGGCCCTCTGGGGTCTAGATAGTTAGGAACGTTGTGGTCAGAAACGACACAATAGTATGTGTACAAAGGGCTTCGATTTATTTTGCCAAATTGTAGCCGTGTCCTACTCGGAAACATAATGAATCAATTCACAATTAAGACCAGTGCAGTTCGCATCTAAGTGATGGATTTTCCTCCTAATGTTTCACAACGCTGTGATAATATCAACGTTATAATAGTCACAGAATCCTTACTAAGAGAAAGACTAACGTGGAAGTGAGTCTGTTTGTCCCACTTATACGTGTTAACCGACCGACCAGAAATTAGGCACAAGGAAGTTTGTGTCACTATTCAGACATAGGCTATTTAACTTTTTTATTTTCTTACTAATATCGGTCATAAAGCCAGTTATTAGTAAGAAAAATAAAAAATAAATCTTCCACTGCGAGCGGAACGAGCTCCGTACGGAGTCCGTTTAACTGGCAATGGCGAACTGAATAGAAGTGCTTTTTTTATTAATATTGGTAGGCTCACGCTTGACCACTATCTCACCTGATGGTAAGCGATGATGTGGTCGACGATGTAGCACGCTTACCTAGAAGAAACCTATTCACTTTTGACTTAAGGACTCCCAGGTGTAGCTATCAGGAAATACAGACTCTGGCAGGGAGTTTGACTCCTTAGCTGTACGCATACTGAAAGTATTCCCAAAACGTTTGGTGCGTATGGGTGGGATGGCCACCATGTACCGATGATGCATCGCCGTACGTCTTGTAGTCTGATGATGGAAAGGGCTTGGAGGAATTAGTTCTTGCAATTCAATCGCACACTCCCCGAAATGTAACCGATAAAAAACCGACAGACTGGCAACTTGGCGCCGATGTTCAAAGCTCTGGAGCCTAGAATCGACCAGTATCTCATTGATGATGAGTCTCTTGGCCCGTTTTTCGAACGACTCCAGTGCACTACTGGTAAGCTACTGGTGTGCTAATGGTACTTGGCAGATCCGTCCCAGAGATGAGACCAGTACTCCATGCATGACCGAACTTGCGCTTGGAACAAGTTGAGCAACTGTTCTGACGTGAAGTATCGTCCCTCCTTTGCAAAGATCCCCAACTTTTTGGCAGCCAGATGAGCTTTTGCCTCAATGATTGGACCAAAATTGAGGGTCGATGTCAACGTAACGCCAAGAAGCTCGAGATGGTCCGGTATCGGCACGGTCGCACCACGGAAAGAAGGAGCCGGGTGGAATTGGCTCCTTTTAGCGGAAATAAGACACGCCTGGGTCTTAGCAGCATTGAAACTGACCAGATTTTCATCGTCCCACTTCAAGGACAGATTCAAGCGCCCAACCATGGCCTCCCGGAGAGACCGGACCTGAGGCCCAGTAGCGCGCGCGTCGGACACGTATCTCTCAGCAACAGTGCTGTCGTCTGCATACCCAAAGGTTTTAGCAGATCATTTATGTGCATCAAGCCCAATGTTGCTGAGAGTACCGACCCCTGAGGGACCCCGGCGTTGATCCAGTTCGTCAGTTGAGCGGCCATCAATAACCACTCGTATAGACGACCGGTCCCTCAGGCAGTCTGCGATCCAATCGCACAGTCCACCGGGCAGTCCGAATGATAGAAGCTTACCAATAAGGCTCTCGTGCCAAACTCTGTCGAAAGCCTTCGAGATGTGGAGAGGGACGGCAAGCGCTTCACCGTGTCTCTCGATGGCCTCACTCCAGATGTGAATGGCATACGCTAGAAGATCCCCAGCTAACCGATTTTGGCGGAAGCCATATTTGCGGTCACTTTGGATGTCGTTAGCTTCTAGGTATGCCAGGTGCTTGGAGTTGAGCACCCGTTCCATACTCTTACAGAGTATGGACGTTACAGAGATGGGTCTGTAGTTGGCCGGGTGACGGTACATATTTGACATTTTTACAAACTCTAATATCGCGTCGCTTTCGTTCAAAAAGCGCACAAAACCAAACCAGCACATTGGCGCCAGACGGCCCCGTGTGTGACACCTTTGGTCCCCCTGTGACGGGTCAGGTCAGTGGCCCCGCCACCTACCACTTTTCGCCCGCAAGTGATAGAAAGAGCGGCCAACGCTATACTGACACTCCTCGTCCCCTGTGGCTTCACCGCGTCCGCCATCAGACGGTTGCGACCCCGTCCAGGCCGCGAAAGGTACGGAAAGTGGCGCACCGCAATAACGGCAATCCTCTCCCGCCGACGCCTCCAACCGTCACCCGCGATTCCTCCTATACGACATTGCGGTCCGCCACAGTTCCAATGTCACCCAAGCGGCACTGCAAACTTCTTGTTTGCCGCTACGTCGTCGTCCGCTTAATCGGCAAAAGCCCTGACGAGCGACCCCTCCTCGGGTTCCTCTCCGCTTTGCTACTGAACCCCCCGCCGAAAATGTGGGAACCCACCGGGGGGAACATTTACCTCACCTACGATTAAGTTTAAAACATCGCACTGAAACCGTCCTATAATTTTGATGGTGCGACACAAAAACCGGCCCGAGACCATTCTCACATTTTCTACGTAAAACATTCTGTATTTAACTTTATATTTCTAAGCTTCCATGGACTATCAGGATATTAAATTAAGCAAAGAGATTGAAAAAGTTTAAATTAGAAAATATCAAGGAAATTGTCAATTTAATGGCTGAAGTGTAGGAAGCTGAACAGCCACTGTTTGGGTAGGGGTTGAAAATAAATATAAAAAGATTTTGATAGCCCGTTTCGAAACATGTCAAGGTTAACTTTTTATAACATATTTTCAAGACTAAAACCCATGCTCAACTTTTCCTAACTAATCTGCACCTCTAATATATCTTATCATATAATATGGGATAAAGCAAAGGACAAAACATTCCCTTCTGGCCATAATACAACATATAATCAACACCACTACAATTAAAACTACAGATAAACAACATTGACAAGAAAACATACCAACAATAACCCAAACACACTGTAGCAGATAACATTAATACACAGAACAATATACACAACGATTCATCACTTCCCAACAATGTGCACCAACCCTAACATTAAGATAAAGACAAATAACCTTCACATCACACGCTCCCTTAATTTCGGACGTTTTCGGTTTCAACCCTTACGATTTATAACCTATCCTATTCTGAAAGTCAATAAATGCCCCATTTCTTGGACCGTTAAAGTTCAATTAACGTGGCCTATGGAGCGGAGAATGAAATATAAAAATGAAACCATCACACCCAGTCGTAAATTCCTGTGCTGTGTTTTATGTTGTTGTATCCATTAGTTCAGGTTAGGTGAGGATAAAAGCTTTGTACTTGTTGCTGCTGCTGTATTTGTTTTAACAACCGTACCTATTATCTACTTGCATTTTCCGGTGGCTTCAATCCCGTTACCCATTCTATAGTAACCACACTGCTAGGTATTTTTTTTCCTTTGATGATATTTTGGAAGGATTGATAGGCAAAGATAACACATCAGGCAGAGTGGAAGGCTATGGGTTCACATTTGCCCAGCAGTGGGACAACCTAGGTTGAATAAAAATATTTGTGTAAAATATTCCCGACTTACGTGTCGTAGGTCGTGGGTTCGATCCCAGGCAGGTGCTTTACTTTATGTAAATTACTTCATCACCACTGCTCTAAAAACGGTGAAGGAAAACAGCGTGAGGAAACCGGCATGTCCTAGAACCAAAAAATTCAAAGACATCCACCAACCCGCACTGGACCGCGTGGTGGATTAAGTCCTATCCCCTCTCTTACAGAGAGGAGGCCTGTGTCCCAGCTGTGGGAACATTTGAAGGCTGATGATGATGATGATTAACTCATAAAGTACGAATTAGATTACGAAAATTCTTTCAGAGATAGAAATCTACACTAATGTTTAGTGTCATAGGTATTAATCCCTAAAATCCACGGTTTCAGAACTATTGCCCACGATTATTATATTAACTGTGGCCACGGGAAGACACCACAGGCACAAATCAGTAAGTTGTATAACGGATGTGACGTCAGTTTACGTGCAACCGACCAATGCCCGCCGAAACTGAGCCGCCATATTGCCTCCAGTCAAGCCCAAGCAGCGGGGATTGTGTTAATATAAGCGACTGCCAGTCATTTTATTGGTCTCTTTCGATTGTGAATACAAGATCTGAACAAAGCTCTGCCGGTTTTAATTTATGCGTTTCAGTTGTATAATTAAATATTTCCAAGTACAGAAGCTATGAATATATAAGTTTTCTGCCATAAATCAGGTCAGTCGGTACAACCATGCCTGACCCAATAAAACGCGCCCAGTCATTGCCTGTATTTAAAAGACTCGTAAAAGAACACTACCTGTCACTGTGATTGTCGTTAGTCAACATTTCACTTTCATTGCCTATATATATTGAGTATGTATGTATTTATGTATCTATTATAGAACATATGTATGTATTTGTGTATCTATAATAATGGTATTGTGTGTTTAAAGTAAATATTCGCAATGTTATGTGTTACACCAATGTCAGCCCCATTTCATGTCCAGGCTATCACTGTCCATTCCAGGTTGCCTGGAAGAGATCGCGGTATGCGATAAGGCCGCCCGTTGTATGTATTTTAGTTTTAAGTTTCCTTTTATATGTTTTAATTTGGTGTACCTACAATAAAGCATATATAAATAAAAAATAAATAAATAAACCATCTGTAGGTATTGCTACTACGGGAGACCAAAAGCAAAGGCACTTGTCTCATCGCCGACGATCAGCGAGTAGCGAGTGAAGCTAGAAATTAAAAACGAGTTGACGAGCTGCGGGAGGAGAGTGTGCAGTTCCGATAGTTTTACCGCTTGGCTATGAGTGAGTGTTTTTGTGCGACCGGCGATTAGTCGCACCACTCGCTCGGGTAGTCAGTCCTGCACGCGTCGGTTGTTTGTCTCTCAACGTGTGTTCTGAGTAGTTCTGACCGCCCAGCGAGCATCGCCGAGCGAGTATCGCTAAGCGAGTATTGCTAAGCGAGTATTTTCTTTGATAGCTCTTGTCACTGCGACAAACTTGTGGTGGGAGATTACTCGCCGGCAGTGTGAACAGCCAGCGTCCAACTATTAATATGCGTCTCTTTTATTGACACGGGATCTGAATCTTTTGCTCGTTTTTTCAGCGAGAAAATAGTCGACAGCTAATCGCTTCGTCGCCGGTGGCGGTGGGACAAGTGCCTAAGCGAAGCAAGTGCCACCGTTTTACTTGAATGAACTTTTACTCAAACGATATTCTGACTTACAGCGTTGAGTGGAGTTGAACCACTCGAGACTTTTTGTTTTCAAGTGTACTTGCTCGTATTTATAAATCGTATAAAAATCTCTAAAAAATTAAATCAGTTCATACATTTTTGTACATAAGTCTACTGGAAGATACTACAAAGTAGTCATAAATGTCTGTGAGTCTTCATATTTTTATTAAATTCGACTTTTTATATATAATATATATGTCGCATCAAGGCTGGCCGATTGATGAAAACCATCGGGAAGTCAGGATGTATTCCCTTAGGTTAAGACATCGTGTGCGGGCAGGTCGGTGGGTATAATCGTGCAAATGAAATCACATAAATTATTCGATACACTGGGTTTATTCTAATAGACACAAGTTACACTCTTGCTTACTAATACTACGGATCGACACTGATTCTACGACGTCTTCGCTCTAAGGCTGTCAGTACTCAACTGCCCTCTTCCCCACCACGCAATGCTTATAAAAAGCGCGCCAATGCGCAGTTGTCAAGAACAACTTTGCCGCCAGATGGCGTGCTTGCGATTTGTTTTGACGTCCGTACTATTGACTAAACCCGACATATACATGACAATATGCCGAGCCCTCTCACTACTATGTTGGAAACAGTTTCCATCCGAATCAAAGGCGACTAAATACCACTGGGTTACATAGAGTGACTACCTATATGGCTTCTACAACCCGGTGATTACGTAACACTGCCCCTTGGCACGGGCACCCAACGTGAAGAAAGAAAATTTGATTCAAATAAATTGCACTAGTGAGCGTGATAAGCTTCGATTTGTGATTGAGTTTTGCGAAATATTAAGATTTACTAAAGACGATCATTAAAAAAATATGTTCTTGCTTAATTCACTCTCCTAAACACTAAATTAAGGAATATTGGGACCTTAACTAACATTTCAAAGATTATTTGAATGGATCATCTAAAATTGATTCCAATAGATGGCTCGGTTTTAAATTTCTGAGGCACCCACTCGATTTCTTAAATTTGTATTGTAACACATTTTGGTACAATGAAACTGTAAAAACTACTACACACTAAAAAAATACTATAAAACAAATCGTCGCTGTATTTAAAAAAAATATTCATAAACCGAATAAACCCTTTTACTTATAAGTCGCTGCTAATACCTGGCTATATCCGTGGAATAGAACCGAACGCTATCGATGTTCTAAGAAAAATAATCAGTTCATCAGAAGAAAAACGCTAGTTACGTCGGCACGGTTTCATTGTATGGGATGAGGCATCTGTACGTTAGTATTATATTATCTGTGCCCTTGGTAAGACTAGTTTTTGTTCTTGAGTGGAAACAGCAAATGGGATAACGTAAGGTGGGACGCCTTTAGGCTAGGTGAAGTGACGATCTTTGCAAGGTGGCTGGTAGCAGTTGGATGACAAAGAGTCTTTAGATTTCCGGGCCCAGAATTCCCGTAACGACTGTCAATGAAAATTCGACTTTATCCAGGTAGAAATAACTCCTCAAGCGTAAGTCACTATCAACTAGTGAACCATATTGTATGCTTCACAATAAATTATTGCCGTGAAATTCAGAGAGATGAGAACAAGCTCTTCTAGTTCACGAATTTAATAAACAGTGCAGTTTAATTACGGACTCCGTTCTGAACCAAACACTTGGTATTTACGTAGTATAGAGTTATGAAAATTTACTGCACTGAATAATAGGTTTTCATTTCGTTTTCCACCCAACTGCGCTTTGATGCTGGTCATTAAATTTATCCCGCTGAGCACAGGGGGGTGACCATAAGCTCATAGAGCGGTATCAATTTGAGATCAAATAAGGGACAGATGTATCTGACTTGTATACATCTGTCACTTACTCGATATCAAATTGATACCGCTCTAAGAGCTTATGGTCACCCCCCTGGTGTCAAATATTTTATTCTTGTATGGTATAATATTTTTTTACCGACTATAAATGTTTTGTGCCGTGAAAAAACGTGCTTGTACTACCAATGAAACGTACTTGGTCTGCCCTGTTCAATATTGTATAGACATCTATTAAAGATCAACGAACTAACCCTTCGGGAAAATAGGCGTGAATATTTCTTGCTGTACTCGTTACTAATAAAAGAAAAACTAGATTTCTAGACCATAGGTTTTACTAAAGCTTCGCACGATAGGCCCTGGAATACGTGAGAAGCCTTCTCACTTCAAATCAGCTAACAAATTCTAAGCCCATTCTGGCACAAAACACATTAATTACTGACAACAACAAAAACTATTAGTTTTTCAAAATAGGAACCGGGGTTCGTAAATCGAACGCCTCGTAAGTACCTTCTCATCTATATTTCAATTTCAGAACGCTCCTCCTACTGATAGTCCATGTTTAATGCAAGTCTCTATTAAATGTGCACTCATGTGCCTGTTGAATGGGCAAGGCGGTGTGAAGACCCTTGTGTGAGATAGTAATGGCATGCTTAATCTCCTAGATAATATTTGCCTTTTCGGGTGTGCCTTCTAGTTGCTATTTGCGATCTTGTGTTTCAGGTGGCAGTTTCGGGTTAGTAATTTATGCATCTGAGCACACGTAAATTAAAACCAAAGATTTTGTGAAATGCCACTAAGTTAAAACACCAGGTTATACACAAAAACTTATTTTTTAAACTAGAGGTTAAACACCACACAACTCATATTTCATTTCTATAATATAGGTGGTGTGTGTCGTACAGGCCACTTTGATCTCAAATATCTCCTCTTTGGTTTGGAATTCCAATTGGAAATATTGCGTTATTTACGAGTACGAGTTCCATTGTGGCACCAGTGCTGCAGAAACGGCTCGAAGGATTAATAATGTGTATGACGAAGGTGTCGCAAAAGAAAACACAGTGCGTTTTTGGTTCTAACGTTTTCGTTCTGGAAATTTCGACCTGCAGAACAAGCCCCGTGGACGGCCGGAGACCAAAGTTGATAATGAAGAATTGAAGGCTATTTTGGAAGCGGATCCATCGCAAACCACGTCTAAGTTAGCTGCACTTGAAGCAAATTGGGAAGGTGAAAAAGCTTGAAAGGTGGGTACCTCATGAATTGAGTGCAGCAAATCGACTGCTGCGTTACATTACTCAACCGGCACAATAATGAAGGGATTTTAAATCGAATAATGATTCGATTAATGACAGGTAATGACCCGTGAAGAAAAGTGGATCCTGTACAATAATCGGAAACGCTCATCGCAATGGCTGAACCCTGGCGAACCAGCCAAATCCTGCACCAAGCGAAAATTGACAAAAATAATACTTGTGAGCGTATGGTGGACTAGTGCCGGTGTCGTTCACTACAGCTTTCTTAAATCTGGCCAGATGATTACGGCGGATGTCTATTGTCAGCAACTGCAAACCATGATAGAAAAGCTAGCTGCTAAACCGCCGAGGCTGGTCAATTGTTCTAGGCCACTGCTGCTTCAGGACAACGCTAGACCACTCACTGCACAACAGACGGCTACCAAATTAGAGGAGCTTCAATTGGAACGTCTAAGACATCCACCGTACTCCCCGGACCTTGCTCCAACAAATTACCATTTTTTTCGAAATTTGGATTATTCTTGCAAGGTAAAATATTCAGTCCAAAGCGCCTTCAAAGATTTTGTTGATTCCCGTCCGAATGGTTTTTTTAGTAAAGGGATCAATGAACTACCTATGAGATGGCAAAAGTGCAAAGATAGCAATGCTGCATACTTTAATTAAATAAATATATTACATTTAAAAAAAAACGACTTTATGTTCCTCCCTTACAAAACGCCAATTTCATAATAATATGTAATGACCTAATAATAGTAAAAGCCTATTAGAAATGAAAAATATAGAAACAGTTTAAATCGGACCAATAAAATCTGGGATAACAATCGGCGTTTGGGACTAAATGTGACTTTTTTAATATCACATATAGGAACCTAATTTCTTAGCTAATAACAACATAGCCCCAAACAATGACAGGCCCGTACAGTTGTGTTATTACATTTTGACAATCCAACCCCAATAATAATCCAGTCCAGATACAACAATGATAACAATATGTGAAACACTAATCAATTCGAAGGTTCCAGCGAAGAACAGATCTTTTTTTGCTGCCAACTAGAGATGGACTTGGTTGATTAGCCGATGAGACAATTAGTTGGTCCACAAATGGTCGACTAGTCGCCGACTATACCTAAGTGAGGCAAGATGCGTACAATTTTTTTTTGATATTACGCTCTGTTCTTGTAAGACCAATTCAATTCTTTCTTATTTGAAACGTGTAGTAAGTACCTGCAATTTCTTTAATTTATTTCCTATTATCCTACAGCCGACTAGTCGGACTCTTTTGCTGACTAATCGCTAACCAGCCGCCGATTATGTATGTATATGCTTGGATAGTCGGCTTTTCTAAATCATAAATCATTTATTTCTTTGCAAATATGGGTAATTGATACATAGATGTTCCTTTTTACATAATAGGGTCCTCCATATTCTACCGTCGCGTGGGCATGCAAATATCATTCAATTTTAAAATTAAATCAAATTAAAAAATACAATACGAATAAAGATAAATGTCAAATCATAAAAAATTATACATGTCAAGTTTAGTTAAATAAAATGTTATGCATAAATGTCGGACTGGTTACGCTAGTAAAAATTATCACAATGATGTCAAAACAAAATATGTCAATCAGGATATTTGGTAGCATCTATAACAATAATAATAAAAATAAGTCAAACAGTCAACGATTCGTCATTAAGGAAGTCGTCAACTTTGTAATAACATTTGTCAATTAATATTTCGGTTAGCGCCCTTTTAAATTTTATTACAGTCATATTTTTTATTATATTAGGTACTTTATTATAAATGCGCGGGGAAGTACCAAAAAAACCTTTCCTGCATTAGCGCAGTTTTACATTTCACATGACACACCTGGTTAAGATATTGAGTCCGTATTGGATTTCTTCGAACTTCCGACAGTTTTTTAAATAATTTTGGATTGTTTTTTACAAACAAAGCTGTTTCCAAAATAAATAAGGAGGGAAAAGTTAAAAATTTTAAAGATTTAAAATAGGAAAGACAGCTATCTGTTGTTTTTAGACCTAACATTGACCTTATACATCTCTTTTGCATTCTAAATACCAGTTCCTTATCGGTAGACTGCCCCCAGAAAACAATACCATACCTCAGAACAGAAGCAACTAGTCCATGGTTGGCTGTTAGAAGAGCCGGACTGTTGACCTTTTTTGATAGTTGAAACAGAGCATATGCAGATTTGCTAAGTTTTTTGCAAACGACTTCAATATGAGGTTTCCAAGTAAGTTTGCTGTCGATAACTATACCTAAGAACTTTGCCTCATTTGCTTCCTCAACATGACAGCCTTCGTAATCAATACGAACATTAGGGTATTCACTACGTTGATGAAAATGCATTATTTTTGTCTTATTTAGGTTTATTACTAAATTATTATTATGTAACCAGTTTATTATATTTTGTACAGTAGTATTTATGTCTTTCTCGTAATAATTTTTATTTGTACACTTGATTACAGCTGTACTGTCATCCGCAAAAAGAATCATTTTATTTGTTGTTGCTTTCGGTAGATCGTTGATATATATTAAAAAAAGTGGCGGTCCAAGTACACTACCTTGTGGAATACCATATTTTATATTCCTTGGTTTAGATACATAAATTGTCTCTAACTTAGTCTTTGGACTAATTCTAGAAACTTCTACGCATTGCAGTCTATCTCTCAAGTACGATTCTAACAGCAGTAGGATGTTCCCTCTTACACCATAACTATGTAGCTTGTGTAACAGAATCTCATGGTCCACATAGTTAAAAGCCTTGGTCATATCAGTATAAATCGCTCATACTGGATTTCTTTTATCTACAGATGACATGATGTTAGTTAATAGGTCAAAGAGTGCCATATTAACTGTAGTATTCTTACGAAATCCCTTTGTTCATTACAAAATAATTTATATTTTTCGAAGTATGCGTAAAGGGAATTATAGATGAACTTCTCAATAATTTTTGAAAAAATTGGTATTTTTGCAATAGGTCTATAGTTTTTAAATTTGTTTTGTCATCTCTTTTATACAAAGGTTTTATTATAACTTTTTTTAATATATCTGGAAATATGCCATCAGAAATACAAAAATTAATTATATGCACCAATGGAGGTGCTATTATGTCTTTAGTGAGTTTTATGACCTTAGTAGAAACGCCATCGTATCCAACAGTACTTGTGTTTTTTAGGGTTGTAATTATTTTTATTATGTCGTCAATTGTAACAGGTTGCATAAACAAGGAATTTAATGTCTGATTATTAAAATTAATATTATTCATCGTGATGTCAGTTTTTAAATTATTTTCAATGTCATCAATAAAATAATTATTATATTCGTTCGCAATGTCTGCGGGATGTGTAAACGACAAATTATCTCTAGTAATACAATTCTAGTTCTACTAGTTGAATCTAGTTGGAGAATAAGAATAGTCGGTTCATCTCTATTTCCAACAAAAAAATTGTAGTACAATTTCTAATAAAGGAACAATAAATCACTAGCCTTACCCGGCTGCTGGAGTCATGTGCTTACAAACTTCTTTCCGTTACTCATTAATCAATTTTTTGGACCTTTTAATTTTAGCTGGGTTCAACGTGTTCGTGATTTTAAAATATTAAAGTTTTTGGACCAGCGGTTGGGTCGCTTAATACTTATACGCTGTAACGATCTAGATAGTCTTCAAATTATACATAAACTGGTGCTTTATCATCATTGTATTCACAACAATCTTTTAGCTATTTTTATTGATAACGGTATCAGCGGTACGGAGTTTGCGAGGCTAATGTGGGATTGGACGGGTTACATTTACAGGAGGCATTGGGACAGATAGACCGGGATTGCCACGCAGTGGGTCTGAAGACGGACGTTGTAACCGAGGCAGGCCTAAAAAATTGCTGGTGTGACGATCTGGACTCTTTCCTGTCGGATAAGATGGAGTAGGCAGGAAACAAAGTTGGCTGGAAAGACGGGGAGGCCGTTGCCTCCCCCTCATCTCCCTCATCAAAAAAAGGTATCTAGCATATTACTTAAGAGGAAATGTGGGAAGAGAGGACCGACTGAATTTCCTTAGTAAAAAGTCATAATTCGAGGTTTGGCTCTCGCCTATTTCCGCCTCCAGTATTGGACCAATTTAAAAGATATACCATAAACTGGATAAGAAAGATATATACTATGCCCGTACGTTTTTCTTTTTTTTAATAGTAGGCAAATTGGTACAATATGCCTCTGTTAACAACGTAATTATGAGCATTTTTTGGGGGTTCTAGTGCTTCTAAAGATAATGTATTATAGAAAAGGAAAACATAGGGGCATAGTATATATATTTCTTTTTCAGTTTATGGAATACCTTCTAAATTGGTCCAATATTGGAGGAGAAAATAGGCGAGAGCCAAACTTCCAATTACGACTTTTTGCTAAGGATATTCAGTTGGATGTCTGCGACCGCATTTCCTCTTATGTACCACCAAGTCATAAGTGTCACCTTATATTTGGCTGATTGCGGCGGAGCCCAAAAAATGGTAATGTTTTAATTTTCAATTAACAAAGTCATCCACAAATCATAAACCAATATTAAAAAGGAATTAGTTGTAATTGCAAAGAATAATGTAAGTTTTAGTTTCTGAAGCACCTAATGTTGCATAAATAGCAAACGCTTTCAAACGATTTAGCAAACCTAAAGTTTTCTTCAGGCGAACTAAGATTTATTAAGAAACTTATGTAGACCAGTCTCGAAAGTTTTGGGGTTAAGACTACAGTGCATTTTCTTGAACAAGAACATGATTATCTTTTTTATGGAACTTGAACATTTAACCCTCAACGCTTTGTTATTTTTCCGAACTACGAGTTATTTGGAACGTAATTGTAGCAATTTCAAACTGTGTTTTTTGAGTATTTACCCGGCTGCAAGGAAAGGGTTAAGTTTTTCGCGCGTATTTTGTATGTATGTATGTTATATTCTTTATTACCGTATCTTTCAAACCAATTGACGGATTTTTATAATTAATACATCGTTAGATAGGTCTTGGCCGCCCAAGTGTTCTTAGATAAGTGGCGTAAAAAGGCGGCTTTTGGGTGCCATATTGCAGGGGTTGCAATTTTTTTTCTTCGTAACTTATCGAGTGGGGTATCAAAATGTAGAGTTTTTAGAGGTGATTACAAAAATATATATCACTTGTATGTTTAAAAGTCATTCGAAAAAAAAGTATACTTAAAAGTTGTCAATAAAAAAGTAAATAAAATAAAAAAAAACGACTGCAAAGATGTAAACAAGAAGAAAATCATGCTGTGCAGTCGGAGGATATTTATAGTTAAAGCTCGCGAATATTATCCTCCGACTGCACAGTATGATTTTCGTCTTGTTTACATCTTTGCAGTCGACTTTTTTATTTTATTAACTTTTTATCATTTTACTCCTTCTAATTTGATAATGTAACTCGAAACGACCTTATTTCTAACTCGTCATTCTATATAAAAAACAACAACAGTTAATCAAACATAGTTTATTAGACTAACCCATCTTGTTCCAGATTCATCAAATTCTAAAAATGCCAAGTACTCTTTTTTCAAATACTGTATAAGAACAAACAACAACAAAAATAGATACCTAACCAAAGTTATTTCAACCACGTATTTCATAAACATACTAAAACTGAAAGTCGACAGACCCGCCCAAACTTTTACGCTTGAAACTCTATTTCTTTTTTTTTTCCAGAAAAGATGGCAATAAGTTCCACTAAGTGTCTGTACGAGGGCAACCCCGACCCGAAAATGTTTACATATGAAAATTATGAAACACTCAGCCTAAACCTTAAGTAAGGAGTAATATAAATTGGGGAAGTGTCCAATTTGAATTGTAGATGATTACAAATAAGTTTATAAAATGGCTACCCTAGTTAATGGAGCTGATTCCCCTGCCTTACCTTCAAAGCTCTTAGGTTAAGGTTCAATGAATTTAAAATTTGTTTTCTCCTGGGCGCCACAATGACAAGATTTTAAAGATATAGCATTTTTTTTTTAAATGTAGCGAAGGTCTACTAGCTTCTGTGAGCGGCTTGCGTGAAAATTATCCCAAGGGAACAAACTTCCAGGAAAAATATATCAATTAAAAAAAAAAACAATTTTTAAATGTGTATTTTTTACAAAAAAAAAAAACTTGCTGCCGTTTAGACGTGAAAAGGTAACAGACAGACACACATTACTACTATCGCATTTATAATTTTGGTATGTAAGTTGTTTATTTTAGTATGCATTACTTAAGGGTTCACTAGTCGACGGCACGAACTATTTTGTGCGTGGGGTTAAAATGCATTTTATATCAACCGACAACACGTGCGGAAGAGATAGATGCTGTGATGAGCAGTAGGAAGCTAGTTCGCGTACGAATACACACTTTTGCAAATTTGTAGCGAAATGGATAATGATTTAGGACGAAACCGAGCGCGCGAAATTTTATAAACAGACATTTGGCAGTCTAAATATCATGAAAAATCGACTAAATCTATCTGTTCAAAATAACATTGTTTGCATTGTTGAACTACTAATCTATCCCTGTATGGAGGCCGTTTTGCAATTTTCCGTCTTCTTATGGTATTTATTTGCGCCCAAAAAGTGTGATCCTCTGTGGCCGGACCACAGTTTAGTACTCAGATGCTATAGTTCGAAATAGTACCTACCTAAAGTCTACTTTCATCGGAATATATATATATTTTTAGTACCTCAAGAGATATCTTTTTAATTAACAATTTATGTGGTCCGGCCGCCAAGCAGTGCTCTCTGGCCGCGCCACCTCAAATTAAACAGAGTATAATGAAGTATTAATAAATCAATATCCCGAAAAAAACTACCTAAAGAGTACCTTGCATACGACAAATATAGTCCAATAAACCCCTTTAGTTAAGAAGTTATTGGTCGTCGGGTGTGGTCCGGCTGGAAGGTATACTCTGCAGCAAGTCAATTTTGCAATATTTAATATTAACTATCCATAAATCAATTTATAGAATAGTACCCGTTCTCTACTCTTCGTTGATACTTTATTCTCTCAAGAAACTATTCATTTTGATTAATTAATCTTTAAAGTATGTGGCGCGGCTAGGGAGGATTACTTTCATCAAATATAACGAAATATGCTTTATTTCTTTATGCCAACGAAAACTTCATAATAAGTACTTTACAAAAAGACCTGGACTTCATCTATAAACTATTATTTTTATTACCAACATTGATTTTGAAAAAGGTGCACTTTTAGGTTATTGTTTACCTATCTACCTAAGAATAGGTAGTTAATTTGACGAAATAAGTGAAAATTTTGGTTTAAAATAAACAATAAGTATACGAAAAACAAATATATATTTTCATAATCAAATTTAAACAACGCTTGACGAGGTCGGTCTGTGGATGGGTGACCATTTCAACATACCGAGTTTCCTCCGTGCCTCGGCAGGCACGTTAAGCCGTTGGTCCCGGCTGTTTTTGAAGATCTTTGACAGTCGTTACGAGTAGTCAGAAGCTTGAGATCTGACACCAGTCTTGCCAAGGGTACCGTATTACCCAGTTACTGGGTTGTGGAGGTCAGATAGGCAGTCGCTCCATGTAAAACACTGGTATCGATATAACTTTCAATATTGCACCTACCACTGTTTATCTCTCCATCACCCAAAGTCGACTGGAAGAAAATGCCTAAGGCATTAAGTCCGCCTCTGTACTTGTGTGTGCATGAAGTATTAAATAAATAAATCCGGTAACACTGGAAGCCGACCCCAATATAGTTGGGAAAAGGCTAGGCAGATAATGATGATAATCAAATTTAAACAATAAAAAATTGTTAATACAATAGGTTTTATAAATTGCGGAACTAAGTATAAATTTAAACGCCTTCCAATATTTTGTAAGCAATTTGTATTACAAGTTACTAGAATAAGCGTTACAATGTTAGCAGAATGTGCAGGCGTTAATACGGTACCCTTGGCAAGACTGGTGTCAGATCTCAAGCTTCTGACTACTCGTAACGACTGTCAAAGATCTTCAAAAACAGCCGGGACCAACGGCTTAACGTGCCTGTCGAGGCACGGAGGAAACTCGGTATGTTGAAATGGTCACCCATCCACAGACCGACCTCGTCAAGCGTTGTTTAAATTTGATTATGAAAATATATATTTGTTTTTCGTATACTTATTGTTTATTTTAAACCAAAATTTTCACTTATTTCGTCAAATTAACTACCTATTCTTAGGTAGATAGGTAAACAATAACCTAAAAGTGCACCTTTTTCAAAATCAATGTTGGTAATAAAAATAATAGTTTATAGATGAAGTCCAGGTCTTTTTGTAAAGTACTTATTATGAAGTTTTCGTTGGCATAAAGAAATAAAGCATATTTCGTTATATTTGCTGAAAGTAATCCTCCCTAGCCGCGCCACATACTTTAAAGATTAATTAATCAAAATGAATAGTTTCTTGAGAGAATGAAGTATCAACGAAGAGTAGAGAACGGGTACTATTATATAAATTGATTTATGGATAGTTAATATTAAATATTGCAAAATTGACTTGCTGCAGAGTATACCTTCCAGCCGGACCACACCCGACGACCAATAACTTCTTAACTAAAGGGGTTTATTGGACTATATTTGTCGTATGCAAGGTACTCTTTAGGTAGTTTTTTTCGGGATATTGATTTATTAATACTTCATTATACTCTGTTTAATTTGAGGTGGCGCGGCCAGAGAACACTGCTTGGCGGCCGGACCACATAAATTGTTAATTAAAAAGATATCTCTTGAGGTACTAAAAATATATATATATTCCGATGAAAGTAGTCTTTAGGTAGGTACTATTTCGAACTATAGCATCTGAGTACTAAACTGTGGTCCGGCCACAGAGGATCACACCCCAAAAATGCGTTAAAATTTGTGTCGAAATGTGGAACTTTCGACGCTCATAACTTTCAAACATTTTCTTTTTTTAGTTTTTTGCTTCCATACAGTGGTAGATAATGATAAGACAAATTAATATCACTTTTTATTTTGAACGTTCATCGTCAAACAGAGAAATAATCTAGACTACGTTTGTATGGAAGAATTTTCGACTAGTGTAACTTTAAGTCAATATTCCTGTGTTAAAAGGAGAAACAAAATTACAATTTATATGGAGTCTCAGCTTGTATGAGTCTTGTATTATATCTCTGCAATATACTTGTGGTCTATGTATACTTAAGACAAAGAGAATAGATCAAAGGAATTATCTGAGAGATTCAAGATTTCACAAAGCTGCACTATTAGGTAGTTTTTATTAAAATTCTTGGAATTATGAATTCTTAGAATTTTCTTGGAAATAATCAATCATTAAAATGCTTTAGCTGAGTTTCAAAATGTCTGGTGATATTAAAATTAACGAAAATAAAATCTATATCAAAATTCATAGAAGTGACATGCAAACCAAAATTCATAGTAGTGACATGCAAACCAAAATTATGACTTCGCTCCTTACAATTTTATTCAAAGCAGTTCTTTTAATCTTGTCACCGTTTTTAAATAGCTGACGAAGATAAAATTTAAATAAAATGAAAAAACCTCAAATATAAATTCTTTGAAGTAAATGTCAAGTCACATGCTCAGTCACTCAGCTATTTATTTTCATTCTTTTGACAAAAACTCCTTAATTATTTTAATTAACACTGAATACAAAAACATAATTGAAACAAAGCTTAACAACATAATTTTCTACAAACTTTTTTTAGATTAATGTTAGCATTTTCTAAGATATTTAAGTCATTAATTAGTAACTTCTCAAGTGCACTTAAAATCCACAAAAATCCTTTTAAAACGGGCAATTAATTTTTTCTTCGCTACAAGCTAAACTTGGAAACATACGAAGTTGAGAAGAAAGTTGTCAAAGACTTTTTTGCTCGTCTTTCGTCATCTAATGATGCTTATTAAAAAGGACAAAATTTCCAGCAGGAAAACTTAAGATTACTTTAAATAAGTAATGGTGTCTTCCGGCCCACAAACTAAGGCAGAGTTTCTCACCTCTAAATTATCGCAGAATTAATGTGACAAATTGTCAAGCACGCGTTATCTGCTGTGATTGGCTGTTGAAAATTAATTCAACCATTCACGGCAGATAACGCGTGCTTGACAATTTGTCACATTAATTCTGCGATAATTTAGAGGTGAGAAACTCGGCCTAAGTCGTACACACTAGAAAATATCCTATACTAATCATGTTAAAATGTGAGTTTATGAGTATGAATATTAGTTACTGTTTCACGCAAAAACTACTGAACGGATTTTTATAAAATGTAGCTCATCATCATCATCATATCAGCCAAAAGACGTCCACTGCTGGACTTAGGCCTACCCCAAGCGTCGCCACATTGACCGGTCCCGTGCGTCCCGTATCCAGCGGATCTCCGCAACCTTCACCAGGTCATCGGTCTACATAGTGAGCGGCCTTCCAACGCAAACTCTTCCGGTTCGCGGTCGCCACTCCAGAACTTTTTAGCCCCATCGGCCATCCGTTCTGCGAGCAATATGCTCTGCCCACTGCCACTTAAGTTTGGCAATTCTTCGGGCTATGTCGGTGATCCTGGTTCTATTGCGAATCTCTACATTTCTGATTCGATCACGCAAGGAAACTCAGAGCACTGCCCTCTCCATTGCCCTTTGGGTGACTGTAAACTTTCTGATGAAGCCCATTGTAAGCGACCACGTCTCAGAGCCATATTTCATCACTGGTAACATACACTGGTCATAGACTTTTGTCTTGAGACTGTCGTAAGTTGGACGAGAATATACCAAGCAACTTTGCGAACACTGCCCAGCCGAGTCGGATTCGACGGTTGACCTCTTTCTTGAAGTTGGCCGTACCCAACTGGATAGTTCGTCCCAGGTAGACATAGTCGTCCTCAACTTCGAGTGTAGTCTTCGACCTTGATAATAATGGGTGTAACATGGGCATTCAACTTTAGCTCATACATCATAATAATAGGTACATATGCTTTTATAAAGATCGATCGATCGAAGTACTAGTTCTACGCGGGCATGCCACGGGTAGCAGCTGGTATCTTATTCTTTTAGTAATGTTGTGCCTTATTTGCTTTCAGAAGTTTTTTGATCTACTTCCACATGTGGTTACTGTGCTGCAAAAACAAATATATTTAAACCAGATCTTAGAACTTTACTGTTATACCTTCTTAAAAGCGCATAATTCCCAGTTCTACAACAACAATACCAAATGAAACTAACCTCAAGCACTTTGAAAACAATTTAACATTAAATACAACTTCGGATCTTCGTGAGCCCAAAGTGTCTTCACATTTATACCCGGAGGCGGTGATGAGAAAAACAAAAGTGCACTTAATTCTCAACAAGTCTAGCGGATTTACGAGGGAAGCGCTTAAGTGAAAAATTGCTTTCTTTTATTATATTTGCTGTGCGATCCACGGACGTTGAGAAACGCTTTGTTTTCTACTTCACATGGTAATGTTATGAAGCTACTTCACTCACGTCATTTGTTTTCTGCTGTTTCTTTGTTTTTTTATGCTTTAAGGTCCGTTTATATCTACAGACACTGAGCGTGCCAGACACGTGCCATGGCAGACAAAATCATATTCTTTCATACAGTGAGTCTGTTGGTATCTGCGCGGCCGTGTAACGATAGATATAAATACGTTAATAGATATTGTATAAAAGAATATTATTTTGTTTGCCACGGCACGTGTCTGGCACGCTCAGTGTCTGTAGATATAAACGGACCTTTATTCGCGGTTTCCATGGAAGACTGTAAACTTACACATTATTACAGAATCTATACATACCTACATATAAATAAATAAAATTGAATGCATACACGGAAACAGTAAAAGTAAGTGAAAATATACACGGAAACCACTAATAACAAACACGCAATTTTAAGATTTTCGCCTGTCTGTCTGTTCCGGGTTATCTCCGAAATGGCTGGACCGATTTCGACGGGTCTTTCACTGGTAGATAGCTGATGTTATAAGGAGTAAAATATAAAGCATAGGAAAAAGAATTAGGGCTTCGCGTAAAAATATCCTTAATTATTTTTGTTTGACGTTGGGCAACAGCTAGTTGAAAATATGAGTTTCATGTCTTCAATACCCTGCCATAAAGGTTTTTTCGGCTTGCTACAAATAAAACTATTGAGATTCGGTACTGCCATTTGCCACCAAAATGTAGCTAGGTTAAGGCTTAACTGGCAAAATGTAGGTAGGTGTAGTATTGGTACAACGGTTAAGCCGTTGGGCGTTTTACTGTTTGTACCGGGGTGTATTCGCAAGATGTCGTGTCATAATTACGTGTTCAATAGATTGTCGATCGAAGCGCGTCTACTACTAGATTTAATTATGTAGTATGCAATAAAAATGTGTCAGCGGATTTTAATTTTTCTTTAAATTTAAAATCTACAGCGCATCTATTCAAACAAGCAAGGCAAAACACATCTTAACACATATTCGTTTAGTCATGAATATCGTAAACCGTTTCAAAGAGGTCTCACAAATGAATCGTCTAGCCCCGGCATTCACTAACGGGTACACTGAACAAATTCAATAAGGTGAGCAGTGTAAATCTCAATTGTGTACCCGACTTTATCAAGATAGTGGACGGGGATCTCGTGGATTGCTACAAATGTACTGAATTCAGGCTATATTTGTTGACAAAAGTTGTAATTCTTGTTTCATTATGGGTTCAAATTAATGGGGGCTTGGTCAGTTCTAGTTATCTTTGAGCACTAATAAAAATAAAAGACAGGACGTTTTCCAACAACCTTAGAACCATATAGTAATTAGGAGAAACAGTTCAACCAGGCAAATTGTAATATGGAAGTAATGTTCAGACGGATTTATTAAATACTAGCGGCCGCCTCGCGGTTTCACCCGCGTAGTACCCGTCCCCGTGGGAATACAGGGATAAAAAAGCCTATGTCACCCGGGGATAGTGTAGCTTCCCAAAGATGAAAGAATTTTTGAAATCGGTCCATTAGTTTTTAAATTTATTTATTACATACAAAAAACAAATCTTTCCTCTTTATAATATTACCAGCTGACCCCCGCGACTTCGCTCCCGTCAACTGGCTATCTACCCTAACTACCTAACCACCTACCTACCCATCAACCTTATCTACCTACCCACCTACTCACCTGCCCTACCGATCAACCTACCTACCTAGGCCCTATCCTAAATACCTACCTTCCCTACCTACCCCACCTACTTACCCACCTACCCTACGTACCCACCTACCCTATCTATCCTACCCTACCCTACCTACCAATTTGTTAAACTATTTATTTGAATAAGAATTAATACTACAAAACGAATGTAACCAACTTTTGTTTCTACCGGCGATCTAATTAAATTTTAGAACACAAAAGTTCCTATTGTGACTTAACTATAATAGTGACATATATTCTCTTGCAGACTATTTTCTTCGGTAATAATGAGTGCTTCAATCATGTAGTACATAATTTTTATATATCATCAATACGCCAAGTAATGAATTCTATAGGCAAATTTTTGCTACTGTGGGTTACATTATTGCAATTTTCATAAGGATTTACAATATTTATGAAAATAAATTATAGTTTATGTTACTCGGGAAAAATGTAGCTTTCCATAAGTGAACGATTTTTTTTTATTAGTCTGGTAGTTTCGGAGCCTATTCGGTACAAACAAACTAAAAATATTTTCTCTTTATAATATTGGTATAGATAGTATAATAGTAATATAATAGGACCACAGAAGATCCCAATGGGTCGAAGTGTCCAATAACTCGGACACTTCGGCCTCTCCATAAGATAAGATAATATATTATAGATTTACATTATAATTTTTTCTGCAGCACCAAGGAACGTACGCGGACCTGCCTCAGACAGGCATTCTCTACCAGTTAATCAAAGGTGCAGGTGCATAGAAAACACGAAAATTAAAATAAATTATAAGGTATTTTTTATAAAACGGAGATAAAATTACTTACTGCACGGGGTCTCATTGCTAATAAAGAAATTTTGGTTCAACTAAATCTCACTAGATGGCGCGACATATACACACAATTCAATAGAATATAATAATTGTGTGTTAAATTAACATTTTCTGGAATTGAACATAAAAATTGTATGTTCTTGTTTAATCAACTCTCCTAAGTACAGAATTATGGAATATTGGGCTCTTAATTCACATTTCAAAAAATATTTTAAGGGATCATTTAAAATTGATGCCAGTAGATGGCGCGTTTTTAAATTTCTGAGGCATTCCACCCGATTTTTTAAATTTGCATTGTAACACATTTTGGTGCAAAAAGACTGTAAAAACGTGCAAAAAATACTATAAAACGAACCTTCACTGTATTTAAAGAATTAAATATTCACGAACATAGTAAACCCTTTTACTTGCAAGTCGCTGCTAACACCATCTATTGCCGTGAAACGGGATCGAACGCGATTGATGTACTTACAAAAATAACAAGATTACATACATACATACATAAACTCACGCCTTTTTCCCATGGGGGTAGACAGAAACTACAGAACGCCACCTGCTACGATCCTTACATACTTCTTTTGCTTCACTCACATTCATACATCTTGTCATACACACACGCCGGTTATGAGTACTGCGCACTTTGCCTTTCTGAAGAACATCACCTATAAGGTCTATGTATGTCTTCCTAGGGCGTCCCCTCCCGGAAGATTAATCAGATGAAAAACGCTAGTTACGTCGGCACGGTTTCTTTGTATGGGATGAGGCATCTGTATGCTAGTATTATATTATTATCTGTGCTAACTGTATATTTAAACAAACATACAAAACACATATTATACATCATTCACTCGAAACATTTTCGTGGCCTTCTTCGAATAAGCTATCGCTAAAACCCGTAAACATTAATTCCATCGGGCTTCACGTGACTGATTCACGGTCAAGGCGTATGCTGCTACCACACTTGGCAGACAGATTAGAGGACGCTACCCTAATGACCCAACAAAACCACGAAATCTAACGATGGCTTTCGTCAGATATCACATTAATGTATACAATCACTAACCTGCATCTAAGATGTATTCAAGTAAATAACTGAATCATTTACTAGTAATTTTAGTCATCATAAATTAATCTTCTTAAGTTTCAATTTCCTTCGTATCAAAGATTCAACACTGAAGTATCCAACCAGCAGCAATTAAAAATAAACAATATCTTTGCCAGCGGCACAAAGCTTTCACAAACTTCGGAAATAATTATAAAAAGATGTTTTCAATAGTCTAATTTTTGGCACAACTTTAGAAGAAAAAAATAATGAATTAAAATAGAAGTGAAGACTTAGTGAATAAAATAAAAGAATACTAAGTACATCGTCGGCCGTTGTACACCCGGAGCCCGTAGGTCGAATGTAATCCGTAGAGCTTATGTCTACGACTCGAAACATGGTCTTATTTATTTTTAATATCATATCAGGATCATATTTATATTGAAGATATCTACGAGTTTATATTGTGGCAAAGTTACACGAAGGACAAAGGACTATTATGTGCCAACAGTTTTGCGTATTATTGACACACGATTAGGCTACCGTTATTGATGGGACCCGAAGTTTCTGAGGAATGTTTGTAGACAGACAAACAAAATATTATGGCAATATTTATTGAACGATATACTCGTAGTTTTTATACGAAGTTCAGTTAGAAAACTAGAAATTATAAACCTAACAAAATATAATTAAGCAAAACTAGTAATAACAAAATTACTTTGTAGGCTTGACGCGACGTCTGAATTGTTATCTGAATTTTGCAGTTCTATTTTCGAAACAAATTATTATCACTAGCCTGCGGCAACTCTTTATTGAATGCACTAGTCTACCGACTACCGAGGATCAAATGAAATAAATCCAAAGAGTTCTCACACCTATCCAATTTATCGACTCAAATAACGCTGGTGATTTAGAAAATGGACTCCGTTAGTATCGTAAACCAGGTTTGTTACTTTTTGTGTATATTCCTATATTTACACTCAATGGACCGCGAAATGTTCTAGAGTTAGTTCGGTTTAGCAGTGTATGTTGTTTTCTGAATTTATTGGTATATAAAATTTTCTCAGGTATTAAGTTTACCGAAATTTTGTCTGGAGGTTTCACATTACAGGAGTCTGAGTCAAATTCAGGGTTACAAAAGAGCAAAATAATAATATATGTAGGTATGTCCACTGACGGTACCTAATACGATTCGTTGTGTACAAAAATTCAACAATCGATCCAAAGATTATTTTCCATCATCTTAAATGAGTGATGGCCGACAATCATGGGCAAATCTAGCTGTGTTTACTTTTTACAAACTAACAATTTTTTTTCTTCCGCGGAGAAACATAACACCGCCATTTAGAAAATGACGTCAAATGCACAACGCCATCTATCGAAAATGGAATTCAACTTTCCAAGTATCTGAATTGCGTGTGTTGTGATATTTATACTTCTTGAACACTTTAACTTCATATATCTTTTGATAGGGTGAAAAAACAAAAACTAAGTTATACGTCAACTTACGCACAATTGTTATGTGTAAACTTTTACACATAAAAATTGTACGGAAACCAATGTAGATAACTTTATCTACATTGGTTTTCGTACATTTTACGTGATGTGTGCACAACTGAACAGACAAACATTCCAAAAATGTTTAAAATGGGTTCTGATTTAACAACTTTATTTTTTATTGAAATATTTTCGATGTACAAAAACGACTTTTCTACAGATTTATTATACGTATTGATGTATAAAAATGACTTTTCAACAGATTTATTATACGTATTAATATTGAGTTTATCTTATGGAGGGGCCGAGAAATAACTCGGACATTCCCAGACCCATTGGGATCTATTGTGGTAATATTGAGTTTAGATTTTCATGATTTTGAAATCATTATTCTTTATCAAAGACAAGGCTGAATACTGAGATCGCAATCTACAAATCCCTATTTCCGAAACACCAAAGGGTTAAACCAAGTTTAACTTACAATTCATAATTCACAAAAGGACAAAACTTCAACGCTGACGGCCACAAAACCGAATTCATTTTACATCTTTGACGAACTTCGGTTAATCTTATTAAAATGCTGGCTTTTGAAGCTGACCTTATTTGAAATGAATTGACTGATATTCCGCCTAGTCCCTCAATCTACCTAGATTCCAAATATAGATTCACTCATCTTTTATGCTGATGGAAATGTTATTTGCGAAGAAGTAGGCGTCTGTACCTAAAATACCGTTATTGAATTTAAAGAATAGACTGGAATATCCATACATACATACTTTACTTAAAATGATGATTTGTAATAATGTTCAATATGATGAAATTAAATATTGTCACATTCTTGAAAACAAAACTTAATTGTCGGCAAATAGAATACTTCTTAAATATTATATGGTTTTTTTACCCCCATTTTTGACGTCATTATTATATTTTTGCCAGTTTAGATTCCTATTGTTGTATTTGTGAGAAATCTGATATGTGAACATTTTTAGAAGAATGAGAATATTAGGAGTGGATTGATCTCGTGAATGTTAAGAATTTGTGTGGATCTTAAGAATTTTGTAAAGAATTGCATTTTCTTCATTCTGACGCAAGAATACCCTTCAGTAAATTAAACAAACAATTCGACGTTTCTGAAATTATTATAAATGTTTTTTTTTTTTTTAAATCATTTATTTAATGAGGCTTTTTGCGCTGATGCGCCAAGCCAGCCTCGTAAGGTTATACATTATGTGTATTGTACAACAAATAATTAAATTAAAAAAAAAACCTATAAAATAAACCTACCTAACATTTCGATGAAATGCAGCGCTCCCAACAATCCAAAGCCACCGAAAAAAAAAAATCAATTACTTCGTCTCAAAAACACTTCCCTAACAAATTTATAAATCTTAATACTTTGTTCCGAAAGAGGCCTCCCAAGCAATACATTAACTCCACCACCGTACACATCACCGCCAACCGCCTCAAACAACAAAGACCTTAAATCATCGAAAGCACTACATTCCAGCAAAATGTGGTACAAATCATCCAATTTCTGTAAGCAAATGTTACAAAAGGGGGATGGTTTTACACCCATCAAATTTAAAAAACTATTGGTAGGTATATGACCAGACCTTACTCTAAACGCTAAAATTAAAAGTTCTCTTGAAAGATTACCAACATCAAACCAAGGAATCCGAGGCAGTTCCTGTTGGATAGTTCTATACCACATACCCTTTCCCGCAGTTATAATATTAAAGTGGTTCTCCCACAAACTAAAACAAAACTTTTTCACACTAGGGATAAGCTCCGTAATATAGGGATTACTGGGTATAATTATGCCGTCCGTAATAGCTTCTGCAGCAAGCTTGTCAGCTATTTCATTTCCAGAAATCCCTACATGGGAAGTTATCCACTGAATTTTTATATTAACTAAATTCATCTGCAAAATATGTATAATCCTAAGCGCTTCATAAGCTATCGGCATGCCTCGAATTCCTGACACACAGCGAATCAGGTGTTGAAGAGCACTTTTCGAGTCTGACAATATCACCACGTTTTTGTAAGACAGAGATTGAATGTATGATAAAGCCTCAACAATAGCCATCAACTCAGCTCTCATTATACAAGCATCATTACATAACTTAAATTTAATGCCAGTATTAGTCTGAACATCAAAAAATGCTGCTCCAACACCATGAGCATCTTTAGACCCATCGGTAAAAACATAATAATAATTATTGTACTTAATATCTAACATATTCGAAATTAACATCCTCAAATTAATCGCACTTGTTGTACGTTTTGGTACATTAAAATGATCAATATTACAATTTATACAATCTCTAACGTTAATATTTGAGACCCAAGTACCCATACTATACATATCCAATATAGGAGATTTATGAACAACTTTGTATTTAAATTTAATGAAAATATCAATCAAAATCGGTTTTTTCTTTTTTTGCCAATAGATATTCATACATAATTCGGATAATTCTTCTAATAAACCTACAGTTACATTATTACAAAAAGAGTTTACCCTTAACCAATATCTACCAGCCAACCAATGTCTTCTTACATGTAACGGTGGTAAGCAAAGTTCGCTTTCCATAACACAAATTGGTGTGGTACGAATAAAACCACCACAAATTCGCATTGCTCGATTCTGCAAAACATCCAGTTTATTTAAGTGAGTCTTAGCACTATTGCCATATAAAAAACTAGCATAGTCAATTCGACTTCTAACAAGAGAAATAAACAGTCTTCTTAAATGTTTAGGATGTACGCCCCAAGATTTTCCAGCTAAAATTTTAAGAATATTCAAATATTTATAAACTTTCTCACAAGTCTCGTTAATGTGAGCTCCCCATCGTAGAGATGAATCAAGCCACAAACCGAGATATTTAATTTTATCAACAACCTTAAGCTCACTGTTATTAATACAAATTCGAATATTTGCTAAACATCTAGATCTACTAAATAGACAAACATTACTTTTGGATTCGGACAAAAATAATCCCACACTACCTAAATTTTTAATAAGTATTTCTAAAGCTATATTCAAGTTAGTAATTGCTGAATCTAAATTATGTTTGTTTGAAGACACATAAAGAACAAAATCATCTGCATATTGTGAAACTTTACAACTGGTAATTAATTTACAAATATTCATAGTAGCAATATTAAAAAGTAGAGGGGATAATGGGTCTCCTTGAGCTAAACCCACACTAGATTGTCTTACCACTACACCATCCACACCACTGTCAATCTGTAAATACCTTCGGCTTAAATAATTGAAGATATATTTACAAACTTTACCCCCAACCCCGATCTTTTTTAACAAATCAATCATTCGATTGATATTTACATTATTGTATGCACTATCAATATCAACAAAACATGCAATAGTGGCCATATTCTTTGAGTACCCTATCTGAATAGATGTTATTAAACGTGTCAGATTATCCAAACAAGAATGTGATCTGCGAAAACCAATAGTAGATGGAGACAAAAGATTTGATTTCTCAACAAACCACTCAAGACGTTTTAGCATAATTCCATGGAAAATTTTGCATGGGCAGGACATTAAAGATATAGGACGCAAAGAAGAGGCGCTATTGGGATCCCTTCCAGGTTTAGGAATTGGAACTACCCTAATGCTTCTCCATTGTTTTGGTATAACACCAGTATCTAATACCAAATTATACAAATATAGCAAAAACTTTTTACCTGAAACAGATAAATTATATAGCATGGAATAAGAAATATTATCTACACCTGGTGACGTGTCCTTGCGTTTTAAACAGTTTTCTAATTCAAACAAAGTTATCTCCCCTTCGATAGCACTTGATTCCTCCATAAATAAAGGAGGTTCTTCACCAACCAAATCAGGAGTTAAAGATTGTAATAACTCCTTACATTTTTGGGAATCAACACAACGATTACAATACTTTCCACCTTTAACCCATTTCATTTTTCTCCACATCTCTGAAGCTGAAGTTTCCGAATCAATACTCGTACAGAATTCCTTCCATCCTTTGGAACGGGCTTTCTCAATTATTTTGCGGGCCGTATTTACTTCAATCATATAAATATTATAATTGGCAGGAGTAGGATTGCGCCTCAATTTTGCCAGTGCCAATCGTCTTTTAGCCACAGCCATAGATAACTCTGCATTCCAGTATGGTTTAGGTACAAATTTAGCTGTAGGATCCTGGCAAACTTTGATCCATGGAATTGTTTCTTCTGCCAACCGGTCAATTTTGGATACAAATAAATTATAACATTCTTGAATATTCGACGACTTATCTAAATTAGCAAACATATCCTCCGATTTTTCGCGGTATTCACTCCAATTAGCTTCTCTGAAGTTACGTCGCTTAATGAAATTTTTAGAAGACTCATAACCATACTTCATTTTAATAAAAACATGGTCACTGCCTAAAGATTCACTAGTAGTTTGCCAAGAAAATTTTGTCGCCAGATCGGTAGAAATGAACGATATATCAGGTGATGACTGCTGTAGAACTCCACTAACAAACTTAATTCTCGTAGCATCTCCATTATTCAAGCACATATAATCTTTATCAAAGTAAGAGTTGTATACCATCTCTCCACGACGATCAGTCTTATTCGACCAGGCGATGTGGTGCGCATTAAAATCGCCTACAATTAACGTTTTTTTAACAAATCTATCAAAAATCTTATTCCAATCTGACTGGTCAGTAACTGACGTTGGAGGGCAATAAATTGAAATAATGTTCATTATTCCGGGCACATTAAATATTTCCACTACCACAATCTCAATGCTAGAGTTTGGATGCACAAACTCTCTTTGTAAGGCTTTAATTGATTTATGAGTAATAACACACAAACCCCCATAAGAATCCAATCTATCTTTTCTAAATACATTATAGTTGCTAATATTTAAGTTCTTATCTGGTGACAGCCACGTCTCACTTATAATTGCAATATGTATTTTTTCTTGAAATAATAATAATTGAAAATCATTAATCTTAGGACATAAACTATTTGCATTCCACTGTAAAATATTAATTACTTTCGTTTGTTGCTTAAAATTACGAGCCATTCTTAATGCATCCTAATATCTCCATCAAAACATCCATGTTTAATAAACTCAAAATAAAATTCTTTACTTCCGACAACACATATTTCAAAATAAATGTAATTTTGTCCCCAATGTCATCATTTGAAAAGATAACTTCTTTCAGTTTGCCCAATAATTTCCTGAAACTAAAACTTTCCATTTTGGAAGATGCATTTCTAGCCGATTTATTCAAAAACTCATCCTTATTTTCCGGTAAAAAATCAGATGTAACCTCCTTCTGAATTTCATGACAAACCTTCTTACGTTTACTCTTTATAGTTCTTTTTGGTTTTCTCAAATGTACTGCAACTTTACTTGAATTCAAAATTGGTGACATTCTATCTTCATATTTATCTTCTTCGCTATTCGAACTGTCATTCAACAAAACATTATTTTTGACCACATCTGAATAAGATCTCCCTGCAGTTGTATCGATCTTAATTAATTCGTCAACTGTGAATAAATTCGGACTCACAACAGCATTTTTACTCTCTTTCATCCTGGCTAGAGCCAATTTATACGTGCAATTATGCTTACACATTATATCTCTTATTTCTTTTTCACGTAAAAATGCAGGACACTTGCTCTTAATCATAGACATATGATCTCCTTTACAATTTATGCATTTAAATTGAACTGTCTCGCAATTTTTATGTTCACCGCCACATTTCGGACAAACATGTTTTTTAATTGGGCAAAAAGCTTTAATGTGCCCAAATCTCCAACAATTTGAACATTGAGTAACAAGAAAATTAAATGGTAATACCTTCATTCGTATGCCATATGTATAAACATATGGAGGTATAACAGGACCTTTAAAACATATGCGAATACTTGTACTCTTAACCCATTGGCCTTCATCATCCCTTCTGCTTAAACGCTTGACAGATAAAATCTCCAAGTCACATTCTAATATATTCTTAATATTCTCATCATCCAAATCAAGGTCCACGTCTTTGACTAAACCATAAGAAACATTCACTTCATTTGTTTTCTTACAAATCCAACCTTTTTGTCTAAAAGTTTCACACGACAACATTCTAATTTTAAATGATGGATATAAATTAAATGAACTTAACATTGTTGGTAATTAACCTTAAACACATTTGGAATGCGTTGATAACTTTTTGCTTATACAATTATTGTAACATATACATAACAAATACTTTCATTTACAGATATATTCAATATTAATTCGGAAAATATCTTTGTAGAGTTTAACTGTGATCAATCGTAAAATCTTTATGCCCACCTATATGAAACATAATGTCGCTATTTTATTTGTATCGGACATGTAGGCACGAAAATGCTGCAAGTCTTCATATACAAAACCCAGTCAGCCCTAAAAGCTTTGTTTATAGTTTGCATACATGAAATACCGATCTGAAAAATAAAAGTTTCGCCTGCAATTTTACTCGCATCTTTGACAAATTTTGGAGCCGTCTTTTTGGAAAAGCCTTTCCAAATTTCTGTTTCATAGCCCCATACAAAACTAGACGCTTTACAGTTTTACGAAAATTATATCGCTATTTTTATCACATATTTCGAACATTTAGTTCGAATTCGATTTTTTTTCGGTGACATAAGTATTGACAAAAATACGATACGACAAGCAAATTCGTCAAAGGTCCAATGACTTTTGACGAATTGGACGGTTTGCAAGTCGTTCATTTTGGAATCGAATATACCTACTGCATAAACACGACTGATTTTTCTGCATGATGCAAATCTGCGTCAAGACAACACCAGTGCCCACTATGAACACTGTCTTTGTTCATAGTGGGCACTTAATCCTATCCACCCTTACTTAAAGCTCAAAAATCCTCAAAAAAATACTGCTAGAGACATAAATAATTAAAGAATCTAGGTAAGTAATCATCAATATCTCTTACAAAACTTGCTAGATTTTGCCAGAACCCTCGTAAACATGTGGGCTATTATTGAAATACTAAGGAAGCCAAGAACAGAGTAAAACTATTTTTTAAATTCCTGCCTATCCACTTTCCTTACTTTTACTACTGTTTAATTACCCATGAAGTCTTACACAGTAAAAGACTCGCCCAGCTTAAGCTAGATACCATCCGTAACTGACAAAGCTCACAGTCACGCCGACCGATATATTATAATGTGCTCTCCGGCCGATTCATACGCGTGGCCCGCTAAGCTTTATATGCAGATGGCTGAGCTGGCCCTCTTATAAATGACCCCCTTAGCTTTATATAGAGCATGTTTTACGAGTTCACGGCTAATCCAGATGAACCGACTGGCTGAAAGCATATTGGATACTACAGACTTGGGCTTCGTTTCCACTGATGTTTTAGTATCCTTTCATTTTGTGTATAACTTATACCAAAAATATTCACTTATACAGTATAAGTGAAACTTTTTAGGCGGGGTTTCGATAATTGGACGAGAATTAGGAGTGAAATTTGAAGGACTCGCCACGTTTAGGCACATTTCGTTACGTGCGACAAATATATAATAACCCCTTTCTGCTCCAACTCTAAATCTATCTTATTGTTTATTTTTGAAGACGTTTCACGTCTATCACGTGTACGGTGCTGCACGCGCAATTTTTCTTTTCTTGTCGATAGATAACATTTTATTATTATATATAGGCTCGCGCTTGACCACTATCTAACTTCAGAATAAATTGAATCCAGTAGCTAGGCTGCTATAGACATGGCCACGGTGTACATTAAGTCACGGATACATGGGACACTACAGGACGTGGGCCATCTTACTCACATTTGGTATCAGGCGGGTCTAAAACCTATTTTGCCAAGGTGTGTTGGGTTCCAAATGGATACGTTTGACATCAAAGAAATGAAACCTGATTTACCTGTTCTTATCATATAAATAAAGAATGCATTAACCTCAATGTGTGTTGTATAATTTTGCAGTTTGAGTCATCAGTCACAGGGTCTTATGTATCTTTTTTATCAGCTATGCAAGTAAAATATATTATGAACAATTTGATAACATTAACCTAACCTATCTGTAGGATACTTAATAGTTCTTTTTTGCATAGTACCATTTTAATGTGATATTTAAATGTATCCAGTAGTGCAAAAAGCCCTAAAATAAGGACCTCTAAAATAATCATTAAAATGTTATTCCGATCCAAACGTAATTAATCATGAAATCAATTGTGTTAATGATAGGTGTTAGCTGATTTTGATCTTAATCTTGTTTTATGTTTAAGGTTACACTAGTCGAAAATTCTTCCATACAAACGCAGTCTAGGGATTATTCCACTGTTTGACAATGTCCTTTCAAAATAAAAAGTGATATTAATTTGTCTCATCATTATCTAGCCCTGTATGGAAACAAAAAAGTGAAAAAAGTAAATATTGGAAAAAATGAGCGTCGAAAATGCCACATTTCGACACTAATTTTAACGCATTTTTGGGCGCAAATAAATACCATAAGAAGACGGAAAATTGCAAAACGGCCACCATACAGGGATAGATTAGTAGTTCAACAATGCAAATAATTTTATTTTGAACAGATACGTTTAGTCGTTTTTTCATGATATCCAGACTCCCAAAGGTCTGTTTATTAAATTTCACGCACTCGGTTTCGTCCTAACTCATTATTCATTTCGCTACAACTTGAAAAATTGTGTATTCGTACGCGAACTAGCTTCCTACTCCTACTGCTCATCACAGCATCAATCTCTTCCGCACGTGTTGTCGGTTGATACAAACATTTTAACCCCGCGCACAAAATAGTTCGTGCCGTTGACTAGTGTAACCTTAAAGCTAGTTTTTAGGGTTCCGAAACCAAATGAAAAAAAAACCTATTAATAAGACTCCACTGTCCGTCTGTCTGTCAGTCTGTCTGTCACCAGGCTGTATCTCATGAGCCGTGATAGCTAGACAGATTTTCACAGAAGAGGTATTTCTGTTGCCACTATAACAACAAATACTTAAAACAGAATAACATAAATATTTAAGTAGGGCTCCCATACAACAAACGTGATTTTTTTGCCGTTTTTTGCGATAATTTTACGGAAACATTCGTGCGCAGTCTGACTCGCACTTGGCCGGCTTTCTATATATTTTAGTTAGATTACAGCCAGAAACAATGTATTTTTAAATGTATAAAACGAATAAGGAAATACTCCAAAAAGCAAGTCATTATAAAGCCTGTAACAAGGTTAAAGGTAAATAAATAATCCAAAAATACAAAAAGAGTAATAGATTAAAACATTAATATCACCCACCAACGTATAATAAAAACCAGGGGGGTGACCATAAGCTCTTAGAGCGGTATCAATTTGATATCGAGTAAGTGACAGATGTATACAAGTCAGATACATCTGTCTCTTATTCGATCTCAAATTGATACCGCTCTAAGAGCTTATGGTCACCCCCCTGATTAACTATTATTATTACCAGTCTGGATTATCCAAAGACCTTACTACTTTTTTTTATCCTGGAGAATTGCTCATGCATACTGCACTACCACGGGGAGATAGTGCAGTTATGTGGGACTCTAACCCACTAAAACTCCACGGTGTCCTCCAGTGGCGCTTATGGCGGGCACACGGGCACGCGTTAGCACTCACCGCGAACCCACCGCGGCTGTCCGTCACCGGACCCTCCTCGGGGGAGTACCCCCATCACCGGCGCACCTGAACACACTGTACGCCGTGACCACCCCAGGGACCAAATCAGCACATGGGTGCCAGACGACCCCGTGTATGGCACCCTTGGTCCCACTGTGACGGGTCAAGGTCAATGGTCCCGCCACCTACCATTTTGCGGCCACAGGGGATAGGGAGAGCGGCTAACGCTATACCGACACTCCTCTTCCCCTGCGGCCCCACCGCATCCGCCATCAGACGGTGGCGACCCCGTCTAGGCCGCGGAAGGCAGGGAGAGACGCACCGCAATACCGGCACTCCTCTCCCGCCGCGGCCTCCAACCCTCAGCCACGATATCGTATGGGACCTGGGAATCTCAATAAGACATCGCGGCCCGCCTCAGTTGCGATGTCGCCTGTTACCAAGCGGCACCGCAACCTACTAGTTGGCCGCTACGTCGTCGGCTTAATCGGCAAAAGCCATGATGAACGGCCCCTCCTCGGGTTCCTCTTCGCTTCACCGTGGGTGACCAAGCCACGGTTACTGAGCCCCCCAACCTCGACAAAGTGGGAACCCAGCGGGGGGGAAAGACCTTACTACTAGACTGTGCACTGTGGCGTACAAACCGGTACGCGCGAGAGGGCTCCCGTTGGTAGTGTGTCTCTTTCTAATGAGGTGACCATGACCAAACAGAACACGGGACAAATTGATTGTAAAAACGATAGTGTAAGTATCCCGATATATTTATTTATGCTGCCTAACTACGCTACCTAACCCTACCTAATTTATTGTAAATGAAAACAAAATTGTGTGAATATTTTTTGGAATCTACATCACTTACCGTATGGTGTCGGGCGTAAAGAATTTCACCATCCTATGTCGTAAGAGGCGACTAAGGGACAAACCAAAGAATGGGCAGCAGCGTTCTCCGTGCATTTGTAACAACCATACTGCGATCGCCAACCCGCCTGCAAAACACTCCCCATGAATAGCAGTTTACGATGGAGTATTATAGGGTTATCTGAAGTTCGAAGAGAGGAGTAGGACTCGATAATCCTCAAATCCCAAGTCTCCTCAAGTCTGGTTCTTCAAGACCCATCGTATAGATAAGAACAATTTAACCAAATGTGAGGTAAAGCATAGGTTAAACAATTAATAGTAATAGTAATTCTTTATTGACATAATGAATACAATTTAGATTATAGAATTCCCTAATACCTGCGCTAGTAAAACTGTGTTGCAGGTGCTAGTGTCTTCCCCGTAATAAAGTGACAGTAATCTTACATCAGACAGAATAAATGAAAATAATAAAGAAAAGTTAAGAAACGTGCTGAAGTGTGTGTACATGTGTGTGTTTGTGTATGTTTGGGTGTGTTTATGTATGTGTGTGTGCATGTGCTATGCAGGATTGGTTATGTTTTCATGAGGTTTTCTACATCAGTATAGTCCATTGACTTTAGCAATTATTTTAAATTTTAATTAGTTTTATACAGAATTATTTTAAGTTTATTGTTATTCAATTTGCTTACCTTCTGGACTTTAGTTAATTTATTGTAGGTATGCGGAGCAAGATAAGCATAGTGTCTTCTAGCAAATTTTTTTCTAGTATGAGGAACAGGGCATCTTTCCACGTGCTTTTCTGATATTGGCAGGTTAGGAACAACTTGTTTGTGGTATCTTCGTAGTACTTCGTAGGTGAATATCTTTCTCACAGACAATACTCCAGCCAGTTCATAGACTGAGGACGTGGGATGTCGATACGGTAGGTATAAAAGTACTTTCAGCACCATACGCTGTGCCCGCTCTACTCCAATCATATGAGTTTTGCCGCACCTCCCCAAGCGCAAATGCAGTATCTGATAATGCATTCGCACAAAGCTCGGTAAGTTTGTACAAGTAGAGTTCTATTTGCAACTGTGCACAAGTTTTTGAAGATATATACTAGTTTTCTGATTCTAGCTATTGTCAACGTGAGATGCATAGTCCAGGTAAGTTGGTCATCCAGCGTGACACCCAAATACTTAATAGAGGCGACACGTAAAAGCGTCAAACAATAACATCCGGTTCGAGTATATCTTCTGTTGCACGGGAAGGTATGTATTTTGATGGCGTGCGAGGCAACGGGTTTGCCTACAGATGTTTTGCTGAAACATACATATTTTGTCTTATTGGTGTTCAATGATAGGAGACTGTTTTCCAGCCAGGAAGTCACTTTTGCTAAGCCTGTCTCAGCCAGTTCAAATACCCTGTCCCAGGTTTGAGCATGGAAGATTAGCACCGTGTCATCAGCGAACTTTAGGAGATCCAAGTCTGGCAGGGTAGCAGCTATCTTGCATAGATTATTAATGTAAATGAGGAATAATGTGGGTCCTAGCGTGCTACCCTGGGGAACGCCGTATTTGCATGTTGAGTCAGAGCTTTCATAGCCAGCAACTCTAACTCGTAGAGATCTATCAGTTAAATAATCTTTAAACCAGTTCAGAGCCACCCCTCTTATACCAACGCCCTCCAAGCGTGTTATTAGTATCTTAACGGATACGGTATCAAACGCCTTTTGGAGGTCTAAAAAGACCCCCAAACACTTGTTCCCCCCCATCCAGATAAGATACCAGAGTTGAAGTCAGTGCCAAAACTGCATCCTCGGTTGATTTTCTTTCTCTAAACCCGAATTGAAAGTCACTAAGCAGCTTGTTCTTCTCTAGATATTTCATAACTCTCTTGTTAACGATTTTTTCTAGAATCTTTGATAACGTTGATAGAAGAGAGATAGGGCGATAGTTACTAGGCTCATTCTTGTTCCCAGATTTAAATATAGGACAAACAACAGCTTTTTTAAATATAGACAAAAATATGCCAGTTGCTAGACTAAGGTTGCACATGTATGTGATGGGCGGTGTAAGAGAATCAATGTTCTGTTTCAAAATTTCCGTAGTAATTTTATCCCACCCAGGTGCACTATGTGATCTTAGTCCTAGGATAATGCCCCTCACCTCGTAAGGATCCGTAGGCATGAGGGACATTGAATTTGTCGGTGAGGTATCCCTAGCAGCTTCACGTGATAGATCCTGCTCAGTTTTTTGTAGCTTAATCAGTAGTTCATTTGCCAATGCTTCTCTAACTCCAGTAAAATAGTTATTAACTTTATCCAGAGACTCAGTTGGAGTGTTGTCAACATCCAATAATTCCATAACGGGTTCTTTATTTTTCTTCATGTCACAAATTTATTTTATGACTTCCCAGGTTTTTTTAATGTTTCCTTTATTTTTGTTTAGCCTTTCTTCATAATATTGTTTTTTTAATCTTTTGATTATTAAACTGCACATATTTCTATACTTTTTATAATTATTTGAAGAAGTAAATTGTCACTTCGACTTTGTGTAACCTATCCCTTTTTTTATGCATTTAATTATTCCTTTTGTAATCCACGGTTGTAGGGGCCTATATCTATTAGATTTTCTTACGGTACTGGTATTATTCGTAATGATGTTTAAAAGTCTTGACGTTATTATTTCCGATGCAATATTAGTATCGATAACTTTATATAGACTGTCCCAGGACTCATAATTTAGTGTGTTATTTATCATACTGTAATCGATCATAACTTTATTGTGCACTTCAACCTTTTTTTGTATTTTAGAGTTGTTGATATATAAAAGTATCGGAGAGTGGTCTGTTATAGGCTGCTCAAAAACAGCTGTTTTCCAAATATACGAACATTTAATCATGAAATGATCGATACATGTCCTGACTCGTGTTGGTCTATCTATGCCTGGTCGTGGTCCATGCATGGCCATCAGGTTTAGGTAATCTTGGGTTACACTAGATAGATTATCAGGTAAAATGTCAATATTTATGTCTCCGGTGAGAATCACATTTTTTGTTGGGGGTTTTTTTTTTTTTTGTAATGGGTTTTTTTGCATAGAATACTATCAAGTGATTCTAAATAGTGATTTGGATTTTTAAAACTTGGTGGCCTATACGAGCAAATGATTTCGGCCTTAATCGTGACATTTAAACAATTTCCTTCAGTAATATTGGGCTCGTGGACACACGCAACGATATCACTGTGCACATATACTACTACACCATCGTTTTGATTTAAGCTAGTTTTGGTCCAATATTTTCTGTAATCATCCATATCCGGAGGTGGGTTGTTCAAATTCGTCCAACACACAGACAAAACAATACGCATATTTAGGGCGGACATAAAGGCCACCAAAAGATCAAAATTGCAGTTAATACTTCTAATGTTAACACTCATTATTGCTAATGCATCGTGAGTTTGTTAACTTTGACTTATGATCAAACAGAATTACTTTTAATCGTTAAAATGTAAATGGGTATAATTATAAAATAGGTATCTATTATTGTGTATATATGTAAGTAGTATTGTTTATTTTTATTGATTGTGTAATTTTAGTAGGTTTATGTTTTTTTAAGCAATTACTTTGTTTATGTTTTATAGTTACATAGGTTTAGGGTTGTGTCTAAGTCAAACAGCTCACTAACTCCTATAATACAAGTCTGACTTAGTTTAGGAATTAGAGAATGCCAAATTCTATGTGACAGCGTACAGCCTCTAAACTAAGATTTAAATTGTTATTAGATTAAGAAATTGTTGTACCTACCTTGATGGAAATAAAAATATTATTATTATATTATATTAATACATAATTTATTGTAAATGAAACAAAATTGTGTGTATATTTTTTGGAATCTACATCACTTACCGTATGGTGTCGGGCGTAAAGAATTTCACCATCCTATGTCGTAAGAGGCGTCTAAGGGACAAACCAGAGAATGGGCAGCAGCGTTCTCCGTGCATTTGTAACAACCATACTGCGATCGCCAACCCGCCTGCAAAACACTCCCCATGAATAGCAGTTTACGATGGAGTATTATAGGGTTATCTGAAGTTCGAAGAGAGGAGTAGGACTCGATAATCCTCAAATCCCAAGTCTCCTCAAGTCTGGTTCTTCAAGACCCATCGTATAGATAAGAACAAAAAGCTCTTCGATCCTACTCTCAAGCTCATGAAGGAGAGGCGTGAAATGATCCTGCAGATGCTTTGTAATACCGGCAGCTATATAAACCTCGAAGGATCTCAATGATTTAACATTTTGTCCAGTTGCATAGACAGTTGAAAAACAAAACTACACCTTTTTTACTCCACTTGGAATCCCGCCGCTAAATTTCACTCGAACAAAGCCCGCCAAAAACTCCGCAAACCATCATCATAAATTTAGTATATCAAAATCAAAATCATTTTATTTTTATTTTACATAGGCCTACATGGGCACTTATAAAACGTCGACAAAATGTGCACAGTTCGGGTTATTCGTTTCCTATGGAGAAGAACCGGCAAGAAACTCCATGGTTGCTCTTTTAAAAATTTTGTGTTTACAATATTTCCATGTTACAGCATTAGTACTTGGATATGGGGGGACAACGTAGGCCCGACAATAAGTCGTACGAAATTAAAAAAACAAACAAAAAAAATAATGTAAAACGAAATAAAAAGTTAACAAATGTTAACAATCATCTAGAAATCTAGAAAGCCTACAATGTTCACACATTCACAATCGGTAAAAGAATCTATACAAAGGTAAAACAAAAACAAATTAAAAAAAAACACAACACTAAATTTAACATGTGGCACAAATACTGTTATCAATGCTTTAACTATGCTTAGTAAAGGGCTATAAAGATGATTGAAAAATATTGTAAAAAGATTAATTAAAATAGAAAAAATATGAGATTGAGAATAGTTAGAGACATCCATATATTTGTGCCGTTTATGAGTTACCAGGGAAGCCGCATGCGCAGAAGGAGCTAAAGCCAAAAATTTTATCTTCAACGTAGTCCTTGATTTTATAATATGCTTTTTTAATAAGGACACGTTTGATGTAGTTTTTGAACTTTCCGTCGGTCAGTTCTATAACTGACTTAGGCAACTTGTTATAAAAGCGTATACTGTTTATAAGAAAAGACTTGCTAGTTTTCGTTAATCTGAATTTGGGTATAAGCCCAAACATTTAAAAGTACTACTCTTCCTCAGTGAGTATTCCGTTTCGATTATCTACTGGAGAAATTAAGCGAATAGTTACAGTGAACTTCTAGTCTAAATTTCGTCACAAAACGCAAGCAAATCACCTGTGAAGTGTTTATAGATAATTCAATTTGTGCGATTGTTGGTGATCGTTGATAAATTAGAAGCAAAATATTCATTACAGATTTGAGGTTATAAAGCTTAACAGACATTATACTCTACATCTGACATAGCAACGTCAAAAAGTCTGACATTGGCGACATTGACAGTCAGTGTTACCAATCGCAAAATAAATCATACCATTTCTACTATTACGTTCCAACTTACGCAGAACCAACTTCATAACAAAATGGAAGGTCAATTTCAAATATTATTTGAAAAAATGAAAATTGAGATGCATAGCCAAACTGCTGAATTGAAGGATTCTATCACAAAATGTATTAAGGACAAAATGGAGGATAAGCTGATTCCTTTAGCGAAAGAAAACAAAAACCTAAAAGTAGGAAAATTAGAAAAAGAAATAGAGTTCCTGAAAAGAGAGGAGAAGAAAAATATTATCATAGTATTTGGCCTCGATGAAAAAGAAACATCAACTTCCCAATTACTACAAGAGATTAAAGAAAATCTGAAAAAAGATATGAGTATTACTATAGAAGATTACGAAATTAATAAAGTCCCGGTGGACTTTATTAATTTCGTAATCTTAGGTACTAAAAATATCGAATCTAACAAACTGAGGCTGGTACTATGTTCATTTATAAACAATTGGAAGAAGAACGAAATTATTAAAAACAAAAGGAACCTGAAAAAGATAAACATCAGTGAAGATTACTCAAAGGAAGTGCTGAAGAAGAGGAAAATGTTACAAGCCAAGCTAGCTGAAGAGAGGAAAAAAAGGTAATCTAGTATATTTGAAGTATGACAAACTAATTGTTAAAGAGAATAAAAATAGTCAAGATAAAAGGAAAAGAGAACCATCTGCTCCACCCTCTGCTCATAGTAACCAATCTAAAAAACAACAGACTGTACATTTTACCAAGGCAAAAAAGACAACTTCTTTTGATATGGTGCGGGGTAGGTCCAACTCTCTTTCTAATATCTCAGCTACAGGAAAACAATATCAACTAAGAATTGATATTGTTTTTAGTTTAATAGTTAATCAGGTTTTATTGGCAAACGGAACCCAATACCAACAGAAAAACTGGCAACAACAAAACAAAAATATACCAACATCCCCCAAGCCGACTGGTCCTCATGGGGGATAAAGACCACAAACCTCCAACAATAAGTGAAAACATTAATAATAATTAATAATAACAACAGAAATGTTAACAAAAAGAACAACAAAAATTATGACAGCAATAATAGTAACAACAAATATCATAAACATCAAAGATGCAAAATCTATATCGCAGCACTCAACGTACTTACCCTGAAAAATGATGAAAACCTTATAGAACTTATGTATGCTTTAAAACACATCAAATGGGACATCGTAGGCCTCAGTGAAGTGAGAAGAATGGGTAAAAATATTATAGCTTTTCCAGATTACACATTTTACCATATCGATGAGACTCCGGGACTCCATGTAGTTGGATTTATTGTCAAAAAATATATAACAAAATATGTTGAAGAATTTGTAGGTATATCGGAGCGTATTGCCATAATGAATTTGAAATTGCCTGGATATAAAGAACCTTAGTCAATAATAGAATAAATGCATTCTACCTTGATCTAAATAATGCGATCCACGAGCATGGTCATCAAAACCTTATTATAATGGGAGACTGTAATGGAAAACTTGGAGGTAGGCGCCCGGAAGAGGAAAAAGTTATAGGACCTTACACATACAGTAATAAACCCAGAAGTAGAAATGGAGAATATATCACAAATTTTGCAAAAGAAAATGATCTGACCATCTTAAATACTATGTTCATAAAAAATAAGAAACATATGTGGACCTGGATCTCACCGGATGGTAAAACGAAAAACCAAATTGATTTTATTTATTGATTTATGTAAACACAAAAAAAACACATCTTTTACAATGACCAACAGAAACAATTTCCTCACTAACTTTACTGTAATCAATAAATTTTACTTTAACACCAATAAGAGCAGAACTAGTATTAAATCGACCAAAAAAACCTAGACCAAGACACGATTTAGGAAAGGTAAAGCTCGGAAAACATCGGTTGGAAGAAATAATAACTGCTCTAAGAGACAAATTCACAAACTACGAATCTGACACAAAAGAATTAGGAATACAAGAAAGATACAAATGGATTGAAAATGCAATAAAAACTGAAATACAACTAATTACAAATACGAAAGCTGAGGTGAAAAATTGGCTAACAACAAATACTAAAAAACTACTAGAAGATAGAAACCACTTAATTAGCGCTAAGGAAACTCAGAACAGAAGAAAGCATATAACAAACATTAGTAAACAAATTAAAGATAGCATATATAAAAAAAAGATAGGATAGAAAACAAAACAGAATGAAAGTTATAGAAAACTATATAAATAAAACGGGTGGAATCAAAAAAGCATACAGGGAAATGAGAAACTCAATGGATTGGATTGTAAAAATGAAATATGACTGCGGGAATTGGAATTACCATAGAACAGGAATATTGGACGTAGCAACATCTTATTTTAAGAGATTTTACGAAAGTAACACAATAGAAGGCAAAATTGACTTAGCGATTACCTCTTTTTTTTATTTTTTTATATCCTATAGGCTCGCGCTTGACCACTATCTCACCTGATGGTAAGCGATGATGTGGTCGACGGTGAATCACGCTTTCCTAGAAAAAACATATTTACTCTTGACTTAAAGACCCCTAGATTGTAGCTGTCGGGAAACACAGACTCCACCTCTTGGCCCGCTTTTCGATCGACTCCAGTGCATCAAGCTGGTATTTGGCAGATCCACCCCAGAGATGAGAACAGTACTCCATGCATGATCAAACTTGCGCTTGATACAAGTTGAGCAGCTGTTCCGGCGTGAAGTACTTTCTCACCTTCGGAGCCCCATTCGGAGACTGCCTGCAAGGACAGGTTTAAGCGCTCCACCATGGCCTCCCGGAGAGACTGGACCTGAGGCCCGGTAGTACGAGCGTTGGACAAGTATCTCTCAGCAACAGTGCTGTCGTCTGCATACCCAAAGGTACCGGGCTATTAAGTCGGGCAATAGCTATTAAGTCCTCGTTTATTTCGATAACATCAGGTACTTCGTCCACATTCCCCCGACGATACAACTGAAGGTCATCTGCATACAGATGATACGCACACTGAAGTTCGGAAGTAATGAGAATAATAAAAATAGAAAACAGAAGAGGAGAAAGAATGCCGCCTTGAGGTACGCCAGTTTCCAAGTCACACCAACGAGATGAAGAATCTCCAACGTGCACCGACTGCTGACACTCCTGAAGATAAGAAGTTAACCATTCCATTGCTTCGGGGGAGACCATCAAATAGGACATAATGACTAACAGGATTTCGTGACTGACAGTATTGAAGAAAATCGCGTTCGAGAAATCGACCCTAATATCGCCAGTCATATTAAGGAGGGCAGACACAGTGCTGTGCCCAAGCCTGAACCCAGATTGTAGAGGGCTAACGTGTGACTTACTCTGCACAAAGTTTGAAAATTGTTTGTGGACACAGGCCTCGAGCACTTTGGAAAGGAAGGGAAGGATAGAAATGGGGCAAAAGTGGGTTGGAAGAGTGGGATTAGAAACTTTGGGAAGTGGACGGATAAAAGCTTTACGCCACAAGCAGGGGAATACCCCGGAAAACAAGGAAAAATTTACAATATGGGTGATGGGAGGTAGGAAGTGATCCAGAATGGTGATGACCATACCACGAGAGATATTATCACATCCCACCGCTTTGGATTTAATGGCAAGAATTATCTTTTTAATCTCGCCCGGTTCAACTGGAATGAAACGAAAAGGTTTAATGTGAGGACGCGTTAGACCAGAAATAAGATACAGCGTGTGTTCCTTAGTTAGACGATCCATGGTAGGCACAGTGGAGAAATGACGGTTGAGATCGTCTTAGTCAATCGAATTGGGAAGGTCTAAATGTCGCGGTTTGCCAATACCAAGCGTTCCTAGAAACTGCCAGATATCGGCAAAAGAAGAAGAAGAAATATTTTCCAGAATGTGGCGGTATTTAGCATTGCGTATCATCTGGTTACATCTATTCCTTGCAGCTTTGAATAGCGCCCAGTTCTCGTCCGCACGATCCTGTTTATATTTTCAGAACGCGCGGTCCCTGCGTCGCATCGCCATCTTTATGCTACTTGTCATCCAAGGCGCAGGAGGACGCTTCAGTTTCACTTTTCTGACTGGTGCGTGACGGTTATAAAGATCATTAAAGATTGCTACCTTATCGTCGACCGAAGTAGACTCTACCAGAACCTCCCAGTCAATCGCAGATGCATCCGTCTTGAGTTTCTCAACGTCCATCATGGCAAAACAACGCCTGTACAGAACCTTGAGTTTAGGTTTAGGAGGTTTGAGGATATAGGAAAGAAAAATCATGTCGTGATGAGAGAAGCCAGGAGCGTCATGTTGACCATGGGACGAGACAAGGGAAGGATTCGAGGTAAGGATAAGATCGAGCCAGGCGTCATCGCCAGATTTGTTATGAAGGGTCGCTTGAAGCGGCAACACGTGCAGACTAGCTGACTCGATAAGATGAAGAAGCTTACGGGATCTAAGGGAGTTTTGAGAAAGGAGGTTAGTATTGAAATCACCCATGATGATGTGGTGTGCATACTCTGAACCCAAGGATTCAAGAACTGATTCGAATTCAGTGAAGTAGTCGACAGTGGGGGGACAGTATACAACACCGATAACGGCATGTATGGCTGCCAATCATGGACTTTAACTCAGGAACTGGCTAACAGATTGACTGACTGACTGGCTATGGAGAGGAGCATGCTAAATGTTAAGAGATCAGACAAATTGAAAAATCGAGTCATCAGGAGTAAAACAAAAACCATAGATGTAGTATGATATGAGATGGGCAGGTCATAAAACAAGAGGTCAGGACAAATGGAGCAAAAGAGTGAGAAGTTGGTATCCCAGGGATGGAAAAAGGAAAAGAGGCAGACCGCAGAAAAGATGGGATAATGATATCAGAGAAGTGGCAGGAACAACGTGGAATAGAGTAGCTCAGGAACGATCAGAATGGAAAAGGTTGGAGGAAGCCTTTGCCGATTGGCAACCAGATACCTACATAAAATAAAAAAAACAACAAATAATAGAATAGTTTTAAGTTTAAGTGTCTTAGAATTTTGTTATTAGGTTCAGCTGCTAGATCTGAATAAAAGGCTATATTATTATTATTACTCTTCCTCAGTATTAATGAATTATTTTTTAAATGCAACGAATTTATTAATTATAGGAACTGTAGAAATATTTAAATACGTTTATGAATCGTTCGTTTTGGTATAACATAAAAAAGAAAAGCTGGCAAGACGTCAGACAACACACTACCAGCGGAAACCCTCTCGCCAGGACCGCTTTTGGTTGGCCACCGCTTATAAGAAAATAGCTAAACTAGGTGTATGATAATAGATTTCATTTTAGCTAAACAAACATTTTGGCACACAGTCTAGTAGTAAGAAATACGTATAATCTTTGGGATTTTCCCACTGCAAAGCAAACGCATCTGTGCTCTCTACTTTTCTCTGCCCGAGACTATTCGGGACTAGTCTTTATCGAAGAAATCCAGCTCGTCAAAACAATAGCCAACTACAGAATATTTCTGACACAATATTATACCAATCCAGAAGCCCTTATTTATTCCGTAATTAGCTTCTGCCAGCTGCTTCTTCCGCGTGAATGTCGAAAAGTCTCTTAAGTGTTATTCCAGACTATAATCTATCTCTGTGTCAAATTTCGTCCAGATCCCTCGAGCCGTTTGAGCGTGAAAAAGTAATAAACATACACACTCCCAGACTTTTCATCATCATCATTAGCCTATTAATGTTCCCACTGTGAGAGGGAATGGGCCGTAATCCACCACGCGGGCCCAGTGCGGGTTGGTGGATGTCACATGTCTTCGAATTTTTGGTTCTAGGACATGCCGGATGCCCAGACTTTTGCCTTTATAATATTAGTGTGATTACTTGCACTTCTGATCCAAAGATTCACACTTAATCTATATATCTTATGTAGGTAACGATGCCATTGTACCGCTTTTCGGCCATTCATTGTCTAAAAAGATAACTTCTAAAAATACTGAATTGATATGAATGTTTACATAGTGGATCAAGAATTAGTAAGAGTTTCTACGTAATATGAATGTTTACATAGCAAGAATTAGTAATTCCTCTTCTGCTAGTGCCAACAGCTAAGGACTGGAATTTCTTGCTGGAAACTGTGTTATACGATACGTATAACCTGTATTTATATCAAGAGTGAATAGTTCTCGGCAAGCGTCATCAGGTGATACAGTGATTAAAGACATGACTATCAGTAATAATTAAAAAATATGGAAGATTATCTTTGTTTTTATAGAGGGTTCGATCAGAATGACCCTGACACTGTCATAAATATACAAAAGATTATATAGTGAGTAGCAGTTCAGTTAGTATACAATTGGAAAATAGGATTATAGCCACCTTTTTAGGATTCCGTACCCAAAGGCACGGGGTCTCATAGCTAAGAAAGAAAATTTGGTTCAAATAAATCTCAATAGATGGCGCGACATGTACACACAATTCAATAGAATCGTGTGTAAAATTAACATTTTCTGGCATTGAACATAAAAATTATATGTTCTTGTTTAATCAACTCTCCAAGTACAAAATTATGGAATATTGGGCTCTTAATTCACATTTCAAAGATTATTTGAACGGATCAATTGAAATTGATTCCAATAGATGGCGCATTTTTTTTAATTTCTGAGGCATTCCACTCGATTGTTAAAATTTGCATTGTAAAAATACTATAAACGAATCATCGCTGTATTTAAAGAAAAAATATTTACGAACCTAGTAAACCCTTTTACTTGCAAGTCGCTGCTAACACCATCTATTGCCGTAAAACGGGATCGAACGAGATTGATGTACTTACAGAAATAACAAGATTAATCAGATGAAAATCGCTAGTTACGTCGGCACGGTTTCTTTGTATGGGATAAGGCATCTGTATGCTAGTATTCTATTATCTGTGCCAAAGGGTAAAAACGGGAGCGAGTCCGACTCTCACTTGACCGGTTTTTTTTTTATTCACTTACTCGTAAGATTAATTTGATACCATGGCTGCAAAACTAGCCACCTTTTTTTAGTTTACTTACTCGTAAGATTAATTTCAGACCATGGCTGCAAAACTAGCTACCTTTTTTTAGTTTACTTACTCGTAAGATTAATTTGATACCATCGCTGCAAAACTAGCTACCTTTTTTAGGGTTCCGTACCCAAAGGGTAAAAACGGGACCCTATTACTAAGTCTCCGCAATCCGTCTATCTGTCTGTCTATCTGTCTGTCTTTCCGTCTGTCACCAGGCTGTATCTCATGAACGGTGATAGCTAGATAGTTGAAATTTTCACTGATGATGTATTTCTGTTGCCGCTATAACATCAAATACTAAAAACAGAATAAAATAAATATTTAAGTGGGGCTCCCATACAACAAACGTGATTATTATGCCTTTTTTTGTGATAATGGTACGGA